>CM033730.1:16206625-17406625 GCA_019671005.1 Hibiscus mutabilis
TCAAGATGTTCAGCGGGAGGAGGGTGATTCTTGCATGAAGCAGAACTATTCGAGACTATCTTGAAGAAGATCTTGATGGACTTAATCCGGAGTTATCGCTTTTTGAAATTGAAGCCGACCACTTTGAGTTAAAATCGGTAATGTTTAATATGATCAACACAATTGGTCAATTTGGCGGCTCAGCGATTGAAGATGCGGCAACATCTTAAATCTTTCCTCGAGATTTGCCTTTCGTTCAAAATACGCGAGTCACCCCGATGTCTTACGATTAAGATTATTCCCCTATTCTTTGAGGATAGGCGAAAGCATGGTTGAATAGCATTCTGCGGATCAATAGCATCTTGGACCGATCTTTGTCGTGATTTCCTTGCTCGGTTTAATCCTACAAATTTGGTGATAAACCGTAGCGACATTACTTCTTTTTTGTGGCGGATGATGAATCCATATGCGAGGCTTGGGGCGATATAGAGAACTTCTACACAAATGCCCCCTACACAGTTCGGTGTGGACTCAAGTAACAATGTTTTACAATGTCGTGAATACACCAACAAGGATGATGCTAGATGCCTCGGCAAGCGACATACTTCTAGATAAGTCGCGGAGGAAGCAATGCAAATTTTAAGCAGGCTGGCCAGAATGATTATCAATTCCCTCTACTAGAAGAGGAGGAGTTAGGCGCCAAGCCACAATACATGAACTAGGATCATCATATTCAATTTGGCACAATTGGCCACTTTAACCAAGATGGTCGAACATGCAAAAACCAAACAACACACATGAAGTCAAGGTAATGGATTCTTTTTGTGAGTTATGTGGTGATAACCATAATTCTTCTAAATATATGCGAGAATCCGGAATCCGGCTTCTATGTGGGGAATTACAATCGGAACAACAATGTGATGTCAATACATACAATCCCGACTTGGAAGAAGCACCCAATTTTTTTCATGGAGTAATCCCAACAATGCTCTAAAGCGGAACAATCAGAATGCACAAGCATCGGGATTTCGGTGAGAATATGCCACGACAGCGATTTGCCCGCGGCAACAACCGACAACATCTAGTTCTTTGGAAAATTCTCTAAATGCTTTTATGATGAAAACTGAATCTTATATGGCTGAGAATAGTAATTTCATAAAAAAAAGCGATGCTTTTATTAACAGGACCGAGATGAGATTTCAAAACCAAGGCGGTAATCAAATCATTGGAAAATCAAGTCGGACGGTTTGCTCAAAATCTGAATACTAGACCGCAAGGATGTTTACCTAGCGATCTTGAAGTCGCAAGAGGCGGCCATGAGCAATGTAAGGCAATCACCACTAGAGGTGGCCAACAACTTAGAGAGGCTCAAACCCGCTCATCAAACAAAACTCCACAAAAAGATCAAGGCGAACCTAGCGGCAAAGCCTCGGATCTTTGAACCGGGAATTACCGCGACAGCGGCAATAAGCATGCCTCGACAACCGGCAATAAGGATGCCTCGGCAACTTGCGATAAGCATGCCTCGACAACCCTCAATTGATAATGCCTCGGCAACTCCGGTTGTCCCGGCAATGCCGTCAATCGGGTTTCAAACCAATGAAAGGATCAAAGATATCCGACTTCCACCACCATTCCCACAAAGGTTGAGGCGACAAAAGCAAGAATACCAATTCAAGAAGTTTCTTGATATCCTAAAGCAAGTCCACATCAACTTGCCATTGGTGGAAGCAATTGAACAAATGCCAAACTATGCCAAGTTTCTTAAAGACATTGTGTCCAAGAGAACAAGGCTAGGAGAGTTTAAAAAACAATTGCCGCAAGAGAGGATGCATGGCAATGTTACTGTCGTATGCCACCCAAGTTGAAGGATCCCGGAAGTTTCACAATACCCTATTCTATTGGAAACCACTATGTCGGGAAAGAATTATGCGACCTTGGGGCTAGCATAAACTTGATGCCTAAATCGGTTTTTCGAAACTAGGAATAGGGAAGGCAAGACCTACAATGATTATGCTCTGACTAGCCAAGCCAGATCCTATGTGCATCGAGGGAAAAATCGAGGACATCTTGGTAAAAGTTGATAAATTTATTTTCCCTTAACTTTATTGTTTTGGATTGTGAAGCGGATGAGCATGCACCCATCATTCTCGGGAGACCATTCCTAGCAAGGGGAGAACCTTGATCGATGTTGAAAGGGAGAACTCACAATGAGGGTGAATGACCAGCAAGTTAAACTAAATGTTTTCCAAACACTAAGGCATACCGATGATCGGAAGAATGCCAACTTCTTTATGCCGCGGCGAGTTTAACCGACGATGAATTTAGTTGCCTCGGCAACTACATTGCCGATCAAGAGGAACTGAGGAGTATGAAGAAACGGTCGATGAGGAACAACAAGAAGAGGCAAATTGGCTAGTCAATCGACCAAGTACATACTTTGAACCACTGGATTACTCAGGTAAGGAAGGTAAGCTCAAAAAACCCTCTATTGAACAACCACCGATTCTTGAGTTGAAACAATTGCCAGAGGAACTAAAATATGCATACTTAGGAACCGATAATACATTGCCTGTAATTATTTCTTCTAAGTTACAGCCTGAGCATGAAAAGAAGGTGATCAAGATGTTGAAGTTACACAAAAAGGCAATAGGGTGGACAATTGCCGACTTGAAGGGAATTAGCCCGGCAGTGTGCATGCACAAGATTTTGTTGGAAGATGATCACAAACCTTCAATTGAGGCCCGGAGGAGACTAAATCATGCCATGAAAAGGGTTGTAATGAAAGAAATCATCAAGTGGCTTAGCGTCGGCATTATATACCCTATCTACGATAGTACATGGGTAAGTCCGGTACAATGCGTGAAAAAAGGGAGGTATAATAGTGGTAAGTAATGAAAACAATGAACTCATTCCAACCAAGATCTTGTGATCGGTTGGAGGGTTTTGTATGGATTATCGAAAGCTAAACAAAGCCACAGGGAAAATCACTTCCCATTACCCTTTATTGATCAAATGCTTGACCGTCTTGCGGGTAAACCCTTTTATTGTTTTCTTGATGGTTATTCAGGTTACAATCAAATTGCCATAGCACGAGAAGATCAGAAAAAGACAACCTTCACATGCCCATACGGTACTTATTCCCCGAAGGATGCCGTTCGGATTTGTGTAGCATACGGCAACCTTCCAAAGATGCATGATGGCACTCTTTTTAGACATGGTCGAAGACTTCCTTGAGATCTTCATGGATGATTTTTCTGTTTTTGGTAATGACCCGACATTTGTCTCGGCAATTTTAGAATGTGTTGGCAAGATGTGAAGAAAGCGATTTAGTCCTCAATTGGGAGAAATGCCATTTTATGGTAGATGAAGGAATAGTGTTCGCCACAAGATTTCATCCAAAGGAATTGAAGTAGACAAAGCCAAGGTGGGCGTGATCGATAGATTACCCCACCAAGTTCGATTAAAAGAATTTGAGTTTTTTCTTGGACATGCAGGTTTTTACAGGAGGTTCATTCATAATTTTTCTAAAATCACTAAACCCTTGTGTAATTTGCTTGAGCAGGATAAAGTCTTGATTTTGATGATTCTTGCCCCAAGCATTGAAACCCTAAAGGAAAAGCTTGCCTCGGCACCCATTGTCGTTCCACAGTTGGACACTACCTTTTGAGCTCATGTGTGATGCAAGTGATTTTGCGGTAGGAGCAGTCCTAGGCCAACGCACGGTAAGACCTTCCATGTGATATACTACGCTAGTAAAACTCTTAATAGTGCTCAAGTGAATTACACAACAACGGAGAAAGAGTTACTAGTTGTAGTTTTGCATTTGACAAATTCGATCCTATTTGATTGGTACAAAGGTAATTGTTCATACGGACCATTCGGCAATCAAATACCTATTTGCTAAAAAGGATGCTAAACCTCGTTTGATTCGTTGGATATTACTTTTACAAGAATTTGATATTGAAATTGGGGCGGAAAGGAACAGAAAATCAAGTGGCGATCACTTATCACGTTTAGAACGCAATAGGGAGGAGGATGCGGATCTAGAGATATACGATGCATTCGGGTGAACAAATTTTAGTTGCCTCGGCAACCATGGACGCGCATGCCTCGGCAACCCTCGACGCCTCGGCAACCCTCGACTCGGCACGCCTCGCGGCAGCAGACCTTTTGCGCGCGACGCCTCGACAATTTTGGGAGCGATCTGCCGGCAAAGACACATGCCTCGGCAATACCCTAGTACGCAGATTTAGTTAATTTCCTTGTTTGTGGTATTTTACCTTATGGCATTACTCACCAAGAGAAGAAGCGGATCCGCCATGATGCTAAGCATTACTTTTTGGGACGAGCCTCTTTTGTTTAAACAATGTGCAGATCGGGTTATACACCGATGTGTCCCCAAGAAGAAGAGCAACAGATTGTACTCGGCAATGCCATTCTTCACCCTATAGAGGACATTTTGGAGGAACTCGCATACGCATGCCAAAGTTTTGCAATCCGGTTTGTATTGGCCAACATTGTACAAAGATGCCCAAGACTTTTACAAGCAATGTGATCGTTGCGGAAGGGCGGGCAATATCTCTAGGCGACATGAGATTCCACTCGAACATCATCGAGGTGGAATTGTTCGATGTATGGGGGATCGATTTTATGGGACCTTTCCCATCTTCATTCGGCAACCTCTACATTCTACTTGCCGTCGACTACGTGTCTAAATGGGTTGAGGCGGTTGCGGTTCCCAACAACGATTCAAATCTTTGTGCAACGATTCTTGCGAAAAAATATTTATTTACGGTTTGGGATGCCGAGAGCAATTATCGATGTGAAGGCAAGCATTTTGACAGAGACTAATTGCCAAGATGCCAAGATGTTACAACGCTTTGGCATATCACCCACAAACCAACGGGCAAGCAGAAATTTCCAACCGGGAATTAAAGGGTATACTCGAGAAAGTTGTAAATCCCACTAGGAAGGATTGGTCATTAAGACTAGATGACGCACTTTGGGCATATCGCACTGCATTCAAAACACCCTCAGGTATGTCCCCCTTCCGACTTGTCTATGGCAAAACATGCCATCTACCGGTGGAAATCAAACACAAGGCATACTAGCAATCAAGACCGTGAATATTTATTGGGAAAGTGCCGGACAAAAGCATTTGTTGGACCTCAACGAGATAGCAGAATTCTGAGCACTCCCCTATAACAATGCACGAATCTACAAGGAGAAAACAAAGAAATGGCATGACAAGAAACTATTGTCGCGGTAATTCATGCCAGGGTAACTAGTTCTCTTATTCAATTATCGGCTAAAACTTTTCCCGGGAAAGCTGAAATTAAGATGGTCGGGACCATTCGAAGTCATCAAACCATTCTCCTATGGTGTTGTGATAATCAAGTCCATCTCTGACAACCATGAATTCAAAGTTAATGGACAAAGATTGAAGCACTACAATGGTGCCCATGTGGAACGTAACAAAGAAGTGGTCACCTTAGGAGATGTATGAGCATGCTCTCATTTCAACATTTTCTTTTTATTTTCATTTTTATTTTTAGGAGATATTTTATTTTTCTTCATTATCTTTAGTTTTCAGGTTTTCTTTGTTTTCTTTTCCACAACAAGACTCACAACCACTATGCTAAGAAAATTCACTACCGACTACTTGCCACGGTAATCACAATAGAGGATGCCCCGACAACCAACCCTGAAGATTCCACAGCAACCAAAGCTAAAGACATCTCGGCAACCACTGCAAAAGCCAAAGGTAAAGCACCTATGCCCGAATCAGCTCCTACGGAATCATTTTCTGATTTTTCAGACTCGGACGAGTCCTCCATTGCACCAACAAAGACCGTATCAATTGAATCCTCCAAGCGAAAAGCCAATGACACTGATGAAGAGGACGATGAGGACAACCCCGTACGAGGATCGATTCCACCACCGGCAACAAGAAAACAACCATCACGTTCAAGCAAGAGAGTCAAGACACCGACCAAAAGGAAACTAATCATCCACGATGACGAACTCTCAGAGTATGTCCTCGTATGCATTTTATTTTTCATTATTTTTATTTTTCTTTAATGCATGCATTGAGGACAATGCCTCACTCGAGTTTGGGGGGGATTGTTATTAGTAGTTACCACGTTTAGTTACATTCATCTTAAGTATTACATTTAGGATACATAAATTGCTTGCCATGCCTTTAGTTGGAACAAGAATTGCTTAGATTTGATGAATATCCAATGATGACTTTGCCAATGCACTTAATGGATAGAATTTTTATTCTAGGATAACCATGGAAAAACTTAAAATTTTATATGATGCTAAATTTGATGAAACACTGTTGTGGTTTGATTGATTTAAGGAATTCTAGTGAACTTAGGTTGATAATTAACAAATTGGGGGATTAGAATTGGATGAATGCTAGAGGTGCCTGAAATTGGCTCTAGCATGTGCTAAAAAAAAATTTTATCACTAGAGGTGCCCGAAACTGGCTCTAGTATGTGCTAAAAAAAATTTTCGCTAGAGGTGCCCGAAACTGGCTCTAGTCAAATAAAACTAAAAACAAAACACTAGAGGTGCCCGAAAAATCAACTTGCACACAACTCCGCACAAACTCACAAGCATTATAGTTTGATTCCGAGTAACTCCTAAGTTTTCTGAAAAAATAAAAAGCCAATCATACTTTGTGCCTCGGTTCAGAGAATTGAAATCTAAGTTTGTGAAAATTGAAGTCTTGGTAGGTAATTATTAGTTTGCATTGCTTGAGGACAAGCAATAGTTCGAGTTTGAGGGTGTGATAAGTGTTCAAAAGTACTATTTTTCTTACCCTTTTACTCATATTATTGTTATACTTAGGCCCATATTAGTTGCATAATTAGCCATTCATGCATTAATCCATGTTTCCTTCCATCGTTGAGCTTGATTACATAACTTGGTAGTTTTTGTGGGAAAAGATGCTGCTTTGGTGTGTTTTGTGTGTATGTACAGGATCACTTGCCAAAGCAAGGTTAGAGCTAGTTGCCAGGGCAATACATGAAGGAGATGCCGAGCTAGTTGCCAGGGCAATGCATGAAGAAGACGCCGAGCCAGTTGCCAGGGCAATTGTCGACAAGAGCAAAGGTGATATGGTAGTCGAAATTGATGACTAGACAAGCCCAAGATGACGTGGAGCAAAGCCCAATCCCAAAGGAATTTGATTTCCATGAAGAGATTAAAGAAGAATTAAATTCCAAGAAGATAGGAGAAGTTCTAGTAGGAATATAATTATAATAAATAATTATATTCTTTAAAGATAATTTAATTCCAACTTAACTTCCTCCTCAAAGAAGGACTTTGATCTAACCTTATAAATAGATCACCATATCGTCAACTTGAAAGAGAGAAAGAGAGGGGAATTTCGACAACACCAAGTACGGCAAGAGGAGAGAATTTTCGACAAACATCTAGGGCAAGGAGGATTTCGACAAGCCTCCTTCTTCATCCTTTTCTTTCTTGTTCGATAGGATTCATGCTGGGGATTATTTATCTTGTGTTTCTTTGGAATCTAGCCATGAACTAAATCTATTTGGCTATGGTTATTGTGTTTTGTGGTTGTGAGAAACTATTGGTTTTTTTAGGTAATAAGAGTTTGCACTTTTCTATTCAAGGTTTATTCATTCTTGGTTCTTATTCTTGTTTGCTAGTGAATTTGGAGAGGATCTCGTGATTTCATCTATTTATCTAATATCGGGAGAGTTAGATTCAAGAAACGAATGAATATATCTTTATTCAATCTATTGATGGTGAAGATTAATCCGGCTTAGGAATAAGTCAAGGATTTCAACGGCTAAGAGGAGTGCAAGATTGGTTGTTGTTTACCCTTGATTCACGCAGGGATGTATTATCAAGGCATGCACAAGTAGCTAGAGTTTCGACTTAGGGATAAGAAGAAACCATTGAAGAACGCTCTGCCGAACCTTGAAGGTTGTTGCCCAGACGCCCAAGTAGTTGCCCAACTAGTCGCCCAGGCAACCATCGATTAGTTGCCAAGGCAACCCCATTGTGCAAGTTGCCACGGCAACTGAGTTTCCCATGCACTCTTTTACCAAGACGATCCAATTGGCTATCACACCTCAACTCACAATAACCTGGCCTATCTCTCTCAATTGATCTCATCTATTCTTTTACTTTATTGCTTTCTAGATTAGTTATTAGTTAAAACTCCTATAATCCTTTATTTGTGTTTTTACTTTTTACAGTGCAAGAGACTAGATTCTTGAAGTAGCACCAATCCCTGTGGAGACGATATCTTTTATACTATAACTTGCAACGTGTATACTTGCACAATTGCATAGCACTTATTACTCGCAACAGTAGCCAATGCTTAATGGAACCGAGCCTCACTCCAAGTTTGTTGGTATTATATGCATGATTTCTATGTGAGACTCTTGCCTTCTTATTGATTGATACATGTGTTTAGGCGGCTAGGGGTAGCACCATATTGATGAAATGTTATTGCCATGTTGTCATCTTTAGTTGCTTGCTCTTATTTAGGATTTGCATGAAGTATGGTTGAGTGGAAGTGTATCCATTGAGCTTCGTTAGCTCAGCGTTCAAAATTTTGGTTTCCGTTCATAGGTTAGTAGGTTGGCGTACATCGTTAGAGCACCATTAGAGTAGGACTTCTGCATCGACTTGTTGTTTGAATACAGTACTTAGACTATTTGGGCTATGTATTCGTAGGACCCTATGTTTGTATTGTAACTCTTATTTTGGATTTTAACTTGTAAGTTGAATGCTTTTATTTATGTATTCTAACTGGAGCTCCCATATAACATTTTAAATTGGTTTATATACACTAAAATATTTAAACCTGATGGATTTTTATGAATGTATGTGTTTTGGGCTAAATCCAGTGGCAAAATTTGATGGTATGGGTTGGCTTGAGGCCTAAATGTGACATCCGGGTAGAGGGTGTTACAAGGAGACTGAGTTGTCAAGAAAAAAGGACAATAGTGGATCGATGAAGATTGGAGAAAGTTGCAACTCAATGTCAAAGCTATGCACATCTTGTTTTATGCTCTTGGACTTGATGAGTATGCCAAGGTGCCTTCTTGCTCGAGTACCAAAGAGATTTGGGACAAGCTTGAAGTCACATATGAAGGAAAAAAACGAGGTGAAGGAGGCCAAGATTGGACTTCTCAATCTCAACTATGAGAACTTCAAGATGGATTCGGATGAGGGCATCAAAGCTATGTTCAAACGATTCTCCATTATAGTGAATGAGCTCAAAGAATTCAGAGAGATAATCCTAGAGGACAAGCTTGTGAGGAAATTTATTTATTCACTTCCCGATTCATTAGACTCCAAGAAGACAACAATCATTGAAGCAAAGAACTTAAAGATGGTATGTAACACCCAGATCTTGATCTGGATCCGAAGTACTACATTTGGTTCATCCCAAAACTGACCCATCAATTTCCAATTTTAAACCATAAGCTTAGCCATCATTTAAAAACATTACACATCCATAGTTCCATGAATTTAAATAAACATTATAATTAAATTTAGAAAACGGGAGATCCAAGTTTAAAACGCTAAATACCACAATAATATTTCAAAATGAGTTTACAGACTTAATAACCCGTAAGGTCCTATGAATACATAAGCCCAAAATTAAATACTAAGCATTGTACCCTAAAGTGATGCGGTGCTGGGAAATCCTTTCTTGATGTGCTTCTCGGTCACGATCAACCTACTAACCTGCAAATAGAAACAAAGATTCTATTGGGATGCTCATTCAATCAATCGTGTGGCCAATAGGGGTGAATTCATTTTTGAGTGATTGGTATGGAAGCAGTAGCCAATTAAAATGGACATGATGATTTATAGTGGTTTGAGCTCTAACAAATCTCTACATCCACTGCCTTAGCTTTCCAATAAGGATTTTCCCAAATTCACTATTGAATTTCTTCCCCTTTTCTAGGCTAAGGAGGCAACCCTTACACAATCAAAGCTTTCTAACCCAAAGCTTTGATCAAACCCTCTTTTACAAGAGAAATAGAAAGCAAACAAGGGAAACCTCACAAGGTACAATGTTTTCAGTTTAAGCACACTCACCCAAAACCTAACACTTGAGCATATATGACAATTAAGCTCACAAACGTGTTCTAATGAATAAATTGACAATTAAAGCACTAAGACACTTTTTCTATACATTGAATGTTGCCTTGTTGTTTCTTGGTCTTCTATAGATTCTTGGAGGTGTCTTTTAAACCCTCTAACAACTTCATGGTTGTTACTAGCCGTTGGGTGTTGTTAAGAGCCGTTGGAGACTTCAATTCTAGCCGTAAATATAGTTTTAGAGCAGGGAATATTGGTACAAGAGGCTTCAGTATCGGCACGGGTCCTGAAATAGAAAGAGTCATTGGAGCATTTATGAGAAAGGGTATTGGTACACTGTACAAGTGTATCGGTACGCCTCAAAGGGTATCGAAACGGACAAGCCTGTACAGGTACGACTTCTGGCTACTGCAATTTGAAAAACTTGGGGATGGAAAATTGTATCGATACGCTCAAAATTGTATCGGTACGGGATCTCTGGGTATCGGTACGGGTCAAACCGTATCGGTACTCAAGCCCAGTTTTTGACATTTTGGCTATTTAAAATCATTTAAAACATACGAAAACCCCTTTGAAAATAGTTCAAACATATTTTTCAAGTATGTGGACTTTGAAACATTTTTGCAAAATAGTTTAAGTCCAAAAACATTTTTCTTTAAATTATATCAAAATCAAATAGGTTTATCAATCTCCTCATTTTTGATGTAATGAAACCACTTGAAAATTTGTTTTGTAAGAACTCCCCCTTAGGAAAATATTTCTAGAAAAAGATAATATTTTTGAAAATATTTAAAACTCCCCATTTTTGTTTTGGAAAAATAATTTTTCAAACTCCTATATCTCCCTTTTTTTATATCAAAAATATTTTAAAACTAAGTTTGAAATCACATTAAGGACAAAAACACTAATTTGTTAAAAAATAGTACCAAATGATAGTAAATATCAATTGTTGGTTTATAATAACATTGGAGAAAAAAGATCAAAAAGATTTTACAATAAAAGAATTTTAAAAATGGCTCCCCCTTACTCGAGCATCAAGTAAATTGTTAGTCCAACAATTCAAGATAAAAACATTGAATTTCAAATAAGTAAAACAAATAAATACATGAAATTCAATTAAACATGCCATTTATAAAAAATTACTCATATAAACATATAAGGCATGACTAAAATGAGACAAAATTGTCCTTTTTTGTCTACGCGTACCGGTACGGTGGAAGTCGTATAGGTACTGGTTGAAGGTCGTATTAGTACGGTATGGGCAGTACCAGTACCGAAGGCACAGTTCTTGTCAAAAACAACAACAAAAGCAACTTAAAAGGCCTTACAACTTAATTTTAAGTTCATACAAAAGCTCTATTAAGTCCTAGATATAAATTATGCACATTTGTTGCACATGCTTCTCAAAAGATAGCATTTAACACATGGAAAGCATGATTTCACCAAAATCAACCAAACATTACATGTTTAAGGCCAAAAATATAAAGGTAGACATATTAGGCCAAAAACATGTAACTCATGCAATTTGTGACTCCCCCTAACTATATGCAATTAGGCACAACAAAGAGTCATACAAACGTGCTTAGATCAACATCAAAATCAAAACAATATAGGCATGATCAAGTAATTGCATGAAATTAAATATACCACTTGAACCAAGGTAGGATGTTAAGCCTTCCTTCTCCAAGTGTCCTTCTCCTTTGTGTGTCGTAGCTTCCAAGATTTGACTTTGTCATCAATGGCCCAGCACACCTACACAAGCCAATCAAGTAATTTTTGGTATCCAAATTGCTTTGGATACAATAGACTTAGTCCTAAAAATTTTGGTCACCTTAGGAATCCATTTTTCATTTTCATCATTTTTCTTTGAAACAATGAGTCCTTTTGGGACCCAAATGTTTTTAACACATTTTCCATTCAAAAATTTAGGGGAACTAGATTGTCTTTGATAAAAATTTGATTTTACAAAATTTGATTTGGAGCATTCTCTAATTTTACATTTTTGAAAATCTTTGTAAATCAAATTTTTTCCTTTTTAAGATCATCGAACTCCTTTTGATGATCTTCATGAACCTTTTGAAGCAAATTTTGTAAATCAACATTCTTTTGTTCAAACTCAATGAGTTTTGCTTCAAGTTCATCCTTGGTTTTAGAAATCAAATCATTTTGAATTTGAAACCATTTTTTTATTTTTCAAAATATGATTTTTAAACTATAAAACCAAATCATCGTAGGCATCTTGTAATTCATCAAAAGAATATGAACATGAAGTAGATGAATTAGAAGTTAGCCTTGAATCTTCTTCGATGGCCATGAGACAAAGGTGAGCTACTTCATTATCGATGGAGTCCTCTTTATCACTCTATGTAGCCACATATGCCTTCTTCTTATGGCTTGATCACTTTCTCTTCATTCTCGATTCATGCTTTAATTCTTCTTTGTGGGACATCATGAATCGGGCAAATTTCTTGAAGAGTTTGGCCATCTCTTCTTCTTCACTATCCTCTCCACTTGAATCTTCATGTTGGCTTGTGGGGGATTTGAGAGCAACAACATTCACATCAATGCCTTGCTCGATCATCATCTTCTTCCCCATCTTCTTCTCTTTCTTCTTTTTCTCATCGTCTCTTCCTTTCTTCATAATTTCATGAATGAGAAGAGACCCCATGAGAGAATCAAGCTTCAAGGTCTTAATGTCCTTGACTTTGATGATGACGGTCTTCTTTGAGTCCCATGACTCAGGAAGAGAGTAGATAAGCTTTCGGACAAGCTTGTCTTCCATAATGATTTCTCTATAGTCTTTAAGTCCATTGGTGATGACGGAGAATCTATTGAACATCTTGGTGATGTCTTCACCCGATTATATCTTGAATTTCTCATACTCAAGGTTTAAAAGACCAATCTTGGTCTTCTTTACTTCGTTTGCTCCCAAGTATGAGACTTCAAGCTTATCCCATACTTCTTTGGCATCTTCACAAGAAGAAACTTTGGCATACTCTTTTGGGCAATGTGCACAAAGGAGAATGTACAATGCCTTCATGTTTAGCTTCATCTTCTTGTGATCATCCTCACTCCATTTCGCCTTGCTTCTTTGTGGCATGAACGAACCATCAAGAAAAATATCCCAAAGACGGTAGTCTTTGGCTCTTATGAAGTACGTCATCATATTCTTCCAATAGGAGTAGTTGGTCCCGTCAAAGAATAGTGGTCTATCGATGGCTTGTTCCATGATGTTCGGTTGATGTAGAATGGTAGAGCACCTCAAGGATCGACTTCTTGTGATTAAGCGTGTGTCCAATAGGGGTGAATTCGTTTTTGAATGATTAGTACGAAAGCAATGGGCAATTAAAATGGACATGATGATTTATAGTGGTTCAAGCTTCTAACCAAGCTCTACATCCACTACCTTAGCTTCCCACTAAGGATTTTCACAAATTTACTATTGAATTTCTTCCCTTTTTCTAGGCTAAGGAGACAACCCTTACACAATCAAAGCTTTCCAACCCAAAGCTTTGATCAAGCCTTCTTTTACAAGAGGAATAGGAAGAAAAATAGGAAAACCTCACAAGGTACAATGTTTGCAATTTAAGCACACTCACCCAAAACCTAACACTTGATCATATATGACAATTAAGCTCACAAGTGTCCTCTAATGAATAAATTGGCAATTAAAGCACTAAGACACTTTTTCTATACATTGAATGTTGCCTTGTTATTTCTTGGTCTTCCATAGATGCTTGGATGTGTCTTTTAAACCCTATAACAACTTCATGGTTGTTACTAGCTGTTGGGGGTTGTTAAGAGTCATTGGAGACTTTAATTCCATCCATAAATGCAGTTCTAGAGCAGGGCGTATCAGTACACGATGCTTCGGTATCGGTACGGGTCTTAAAATAGAAATAGCAGTTGGATCATTTATGAAAATGGGTATCGGTTCGCTGTACAAGCGTATCAGTACTCCTCAAAGGGTATTAGTACGGAAAAGCCTATACCATTACAACATTTGGCTACTGGAATTTGGAAAACTTGGAGATGGAAAATTGTATCGATACAATCAAAATCGTATTAGTGCGAGATCTCTGGGTACCAGCATGGGTCAAATCGTATCGGTACTTAGGCCCAGTTTTTGACACTTTGGCTATTTAAAATTATTGAAAACATGCCAAAAACCCTTTGAAAATAGTTCAAACATATTTTTCAAGTTTGTGGACCTTGAAATATTTATGCAAATTAGTTTAAGTCCAAAAACATATTTCTTTAAGTTATATCAAAATCAAATAGGTTTATCAAATTATGAATGCTGAGTAATAAGTGTTCAAAAGTACTATTTTTCTTACCCTTTTTACTCATATTATTGTTAGACTTAGGCTCATATTAGTTGCATAATTAGCCATTCATGCATTAATCCATGTTTCCTTCCATCGTTGAGCTTGATTACATAACTTGGTAGTTTTTGTGGGAAAAGATGCTGCTTTGGTGTGTTTTGTGTGTATGTGCAGAATCACTTGCCAAAGCAAGGCTAGAACTAGTTTCCAGGGCAATGCATGAAGGAGATGCCGAGCTAGTTGCCAGGGCAACGCATGAAGGAGTTGTCGAGCTAGTTGCCAGGGCAATGCATGAAGGAGATCCCGAGCTAGTTGACAGGGCAATTGTCGACAAAGAATAAGGTGATTTGGTAGTCGAAATTGATGACTAGACAAGCCCAAAATGACGCAGAGCAAAGCTAAATCCCAAAGGAGTTTGATTTCCATGAAGAGGTTAAAGAAGAATTAAATCCCAAGAAGATAGGAGAAGTTCTAGAAGCAATATAATTATAATAAAGAATTATATTCTTTAAAGATAATTTAATTCCAACTTAACTTCCTCCTCAAAGAAGGACTTTAACCTAGCCCTATAAATTAGAGGTCATGCCGTCAACTCCAAGGGGAGAGTAGAGAGAATTTTCGACAAGCTTCAAGGGGGAGATCTCGACAAGAAGGCTTCATCCATCCTTCATCTTTTTCTTTCTTGTTCAATTAGGTTCATGCTAGGAATTCTTTATCTTGTGTTTCTTTGGAACCTAGCCATAAACTAAATCTATTTGGCTAAGGTTATTGTGTCTTGTGGTTGTGAGAAACAATTGGATTTTGTTTAGGTAATAAGAGTTTGCACTTTTCTATTCAAGGTTTATTCATCCTTGGTTCTTATTCTTGTTTGCAAGTGAATTGGGAGAGGATCTCGTAACTTCATCTATTTATCTAATATCGGGAGAGTTAGATTCAAGAAACGAATGAATATGATCTTTATTCAATCTATTGATGGTGAAGATTAATCCAGCTTAGAAATAAGTTAAGGATTTCAACGGCTAAGAAGAGCGCAAGATTGGTTGTTGTTCACCCTTGATTCACGCAGGGATGTATTATCAAGGCATGCACAAGTAGCTAGAGTTTCGACTTAGGGATAAGAAGAAACCATTGAAGAATGCTCTGCCGAACCTTGAAGTTGTTGCCCAGACGCCCAAGTAGTTGCCCAGCTAGTCGCCCAGGCAACCATCGATTAGTTGCCAAGGCAACCCCGTTGTGAAAGTTGACATGGCAACTGAGTTGCCCTTGCACACTTTTACCAAGATGATCCAATCGGTATCACATCTCAACTCACGATAACCTGGCCTATTCTCTCTCATTTGATCTCATCTATTCTTTTACTTAATGCTTTCTAGTTTGGTTGTTAGTTAAACTCCTATAATCTTCTACTTGTGTTTTTTTTTTATTTTTACAGTGCAAGAGATTAGATTCTTGAAGTGGCATCAATCCCTGTGGAGACGATATCTTTTATACTATAACTTGCAACGTGTACACTTGCACAATTGCGGAGCACTTATTACGTGCAACAAGTTTTTGGCGTCGTTGCCGGGGATTGGCAATAGCGACTTTGTTTTTATTTTCTTGCACTTTTTTATTTTTCTTATTGAATATTCAAAGGGTTAACAAACTTTGTTTTTACATTGGTATATGACCAGGGCGAGAGCGATTACACCGGAATATCCCTTTGATCTAGAAATCGAACTAACCTTACAAAGAATCAGACGAAGGTTAAGAGTAGCAATGACTAATCAAGACGGCAATATGAATCAAGATGTTCCAGCAGGAGGAGTGATTCTTGCGCGAAACAAAACTATTCGAGACTATCTTGAAGAAGATCTTGATGGACTTAATCCAGGAGTTGTCGCACCTGAAATTGAAGCCGACCACTTTGAGTTGAAACCAGTGATGTTTAATATGATCAACACAATTGGTCAATTTGGTGGCTCAGCAACTAAAGATGCACGAAAACATCTTAAATCTTTCCTCAAGATTTGCAACTCATTCAAAATACACAGAGTCACCCCCGATGTTTTACGATTAAGATTATTCCCTTATTCACTGAGGGATAGGGTGAAAGCATTGTTGAATAGCATTCCTACCGAATCAATAGGATCTTGGACGGATCTTTGTCGTGATTTCCTTGCTCGATTTAATCCTACAAATTTGACTGATAAGCTTCGTAACAAAATTACTTCTTTTCGGCAGGTAGATGATGAATCCATGTACGAGGCTTGGGAGCGATATAGAGAACTTCTACACAAAAGCCCCCTACACGGATTCCAGTGTGGACACAAGTAACAATGTTTTACAACGTCGTGAATACACCAACAAGGATGATGCTAGATGCCTCGGCATACGGCATACTCCTAGATAAGTCACCGGGGGAAGCAATGCAAATTCTAAATAGGCTGGCCAATAATGATTATCAATTACCCTCTGCTAGAAGAGGAGGGGTTAGACGCCAATCCACAATACATGAACTTTCCAACTGATGAAAAAACTCAGAAGCCTGTTGCCAAGTTGTCCAGGGAACCAAAAGTATATTATAATAGCCGACAGAAAAACATAAAGTTACCAGTTCATATATAGGAAGGAAGCAAAATTCATCCTCATCTCTCTGATTCTGAACCTCTTGTGGTGCTGACAAGGTTATCTGAAGCTGATGTCTGTCTCGGTCTTCCCCGCCCTGAAAACCACCAAAACCAGCAGGGACAGAATTATCAATTTTTATCTTAAATAATCATACATGCTGGAGTTGAGTCTCTCATCAAATCCGGACAGCATCATATATTGAACTTGAAAACGAAACGACAAAAACAAATAAACATTCATCATATTCATTGCTAACACTCTTTGCCATATTGCCATTGCGAACTTGACACGACCATTACATCCTCCTAAAGTACAAAATTCTACTCTGCAAGTGGTTACCGAGTGGGAAGAGATGGAGAGTCTAACCAGAATTCTTCTTTTTCTTCAATGAAGCCTGCTTGGACTTCTTACGTTCTTTCTCTGTCATGGTACAACTATCTTTGTATTTTTCAAGTACCCTTTCTTTCTCTTCTACAAGACCTAACATCTCATATGCATCTGCTACTCTTTGGACTATTGATTGCTCGGGGGGTTTGCGGCCAAAAGCTTCCAAGCCTTTGAAAAGCTTTATGATAATAAAAATAGATCAATACAACATGTTAGGAAAAGTAGTTAGTTATGAAAAAATAAGAACAAGCTGAACTTCTAATACAGCAAGATTCGATCGAGAGAGAAAAGGAAAAAGAAAGAAGTCCATTACAACTGCCAAAAGAAATTTGACTTGTCCAAGATCTGAAAACCGCTTCTACGATATTAAGTACTAGCTTTTCACTATACATATAGTTGACAACTAGTGAACAAAAACATACCTTTATAAGATTCTCCAGCATGTTGTTTCGATAGTATACTGCTATCATGAGTCTACATAACTGCCAAGGCACTGAATGTAGATCAGCACCAACTTTCTTAACCCAAAATTGATGTGCTTCCCCCGCTCTATTATCCATATCCAAAGCTCGTAGTAACTGTGTGTATGTTCCCATTGTGTTGCCCTGCCCTTTGCTTAGCATCCACTTAATAACCTAAGAGGGAACAATTTGTTGAACTTGAATTCATATCTAAAGAGTTCAAACTGACATGATTCATTATATTTTTGAAGCAGGAGTTATCCCAATAAGCAATTTGCAAAATTTAATTTTACCCTGAGTTTTACAAGTACAAGACGTTTTTTTAGAGCAACAAAAGAATTAAAATGCAATAACATATTTAAAGAGATGAACTGTTGATACCTGAACAACTCTATGCCACTGATGCTCCTTCTCAAGAGCAAGGATTACATTTTTGAGAGGTCCAATAGGAAAATTCTGCTCCCAAGCAACCCACGCATCAAGAGTGCCGTAGACAGCTTCTTTACTGTCTTTAAGATCAGGAAGCTGCATAGATGGAGTTATTTTACCAAGTTAACTACCCACTTTAGCATGCAAAATTAAGCCAAGGAGAAAAAAGATGGCATGCTTTTATACTTACTGTGGTTACAAGAAACTTAATTTTATCCTTTCTTGAGACATTCTGACCAATTTGGAGCTTCTGCTCACCTCCAACATTTGATTTGGGATAAAGATTCACTGCTTGGTTGTTACATTGATCCTTGAATAATTCCCATATCAATTCAGGCAATCAAACAAGATGAACTCAACTAGTAAAGTTGAAAAACTCAGCAGAAACAAAGCATCACGTAAAAAAGCAGATGGAAAATGATCAAAAATTTAATAAGATGTGACATCTCATTAAACATCTATTATATTTGTGAAATCATGTTTTTCAAAAAGATAAATAAACCCATTTTATACAAGAAAGGAATACAAAGAACTTTAAAAATAATTGCTCAACCCATCTTCTAATCATAGAAGATCATATTGAAACATGTTTCAAATTTAAAGGATCTCTCATTTTCCCCTCATTCTATTTTCTATAACTCACAATCTATTGTATTCCATTCTCATAAAAACTGATCTAGATGGGAAATATATAAAAGAACTTGCAAAAGAAATTTGAGTAAACCCATTTTAGACACATAATCATATTCGATACTTACTCAGAGTTCAAGTGACATAGCTAGTTAATCATTTTAAGCACCACTTCACATAGCATTCCAAATTAAAACTTTAGAAATATTAAGTAGTTTAAACAAACTTATTCATTCAGTCAATATTAGTTTAAACAAACTTATGATCCCAATGTCACCTTACATTCCATCTTCTACTGCGTAAAATCTCATTAGTTGTAAAACCACTACAAAATAATATACTACAACTTCAAAAAGCTAATAAAAGCATATTCAAGCTTTTATTGTTCAATTTTTTTTTCAATTTATCAAATAAATTTTAACAAAAAAATTATTTTTTATTAAATTGGATCAAGAAATAAAGAATATCCAGTGGAAACTCATCCTTACCTACAATGAGTAAGGAAGTCAAATCTACTCGTGAACTATCCGGGTTCATTCCAAAAACTAATCAGAGTATATGTGCTGATCAACTTTGAAGAATAAAATTCTATCAAACTTAGCCCTATTTTTAAGGGGGGTTTTAATTCAACATTCAAGCAAATTAACTCTGTTGATCAACTTGGATAGATTATACAACTAACAGTAAAATGACAAGCTTACTAACAATAAATGACGCATCTTGAAACATTACAGTAAATCAATGACAACAGAAACAAAAAAAAATACCTTCACTGCGTGATCAGAGTGTGCTATTTTCCCTTGTCCTTTGCAAATGACCTATACATACATATAGAGAAAGTCGAAGGAATGAGCAAATCAGATGACCAAGCTGTTAACCTTACAGTGTACCCCCACCCATTTTTTTCAGCGTAGACCAGGAGGAAGGAGGTTGCTTGGGTTATCGAAGAGACGTGAAATTTTTTGAACCATGTTGAAATTGGAACAAAAATATATACACAAACCCTCAAATAGAAACCAATTCTTGAATTAAGAGGAAAACAGAAAAGTCGAATCAACCACGGGCTGAAAGTCGAAGGACTTGTGATCAAGTATTTAGTTGACACTCGGTTCCAGAGAGAGGGAAACAGAAAAGTTCAGAAGCTGAGCAACTAAATAAAGAGAAGACACTTAACTAACCATCAAAGAATAACAGGGCCTTCAAGGTTATAAATGTTAGCAAGTACCGGAGAAGGAAACTAGAAAAAAAAAAAAAAACTTGATGAATTGTACGTTAAACTTATTCAGTAAATTCATCAAACAGGTGATGGGGGTAACAGATTTCGGGTTCAGTTATGACTAAAAACTTAAAATAAAAAAAATGACCTCATCGTATGTAGCAAAGGAGAAGCCTCTCAACAACGCCGATGTCGCAGGAAGAAAAACCCTTTGCGTGGAACGCCCAGAAATCTACAAATAACAATAGTAATAAGACAATGAAGTAGCATTTAGTTTATATAAGAAAAGATTTACATGGAAAAGGAAAAAGGAAAAGAGTACTTTCTGGATTGCAATTCGCAACATTAGAATGGATTGGAGTTAAAGCGTGGTGGTGGACAGTGGTGATAGTTTCAGACTTTCAGGGATAAGCGGGAGAAGAGAAAGAGAGCGGTTCAATTCGTAAATTTGGTACTTCGCTATGTACTATTCTTGTAATTGTCGTTAACGTCAATTAATTTTTACTGTTAATTGACGTGTTAAAATTTTGAAATTATGTTTAAAAGTAAATAAAAATTAATAAAATAAAATATTTTTTTATTTCACAAAATAACCTTAAATTTTGAAATTTCTAACACCTCAAAACTCAAATCTTGATTTGACTTAATTTCGCTACCGATTGCCACGCTGCTGCCTACCGCATCCGTCGTTGGACCATCATGACCATTCACTCCATCATCTCGTCGCTAGAAATTGACTGATGTCATGTAAAACGCTGAAATCGTCAAATGGTTCATTAGGATAATTCACGACAAACGACGACATAACAGACGATGAACGGTGTGTGGGTTGTTCGGTGAAGAGAGAGAGCTTCAGTCCGTCGCCGGAAACGCAACAAACACTGGTGGTAGTGGCCGAATTTAGAGGTTTAGAGATTTAGAACTATTTTAAAATTATTTAAAAATTTCAGGATATTTTAAGAATTCTGATTTATTTTTTAAAAAATAATGTTTGATATTGTTACGTGTCATATTTTTATTGGCTAACGAGATTTTTTTTAACGAACAGTCACAGCACCTATTTAAGTAATGTTAAAAAAATTAAATGCATGTTCAGATCAAAAAATACTTTAAGCACCTATATGAAAAAAATATATATAATTTAAATATTTATTTACCACTTAAGCCTTCTTATAAGCCCATTTGTCCATGAAACAACTTAATTCAAAATAATAGAAATATGGTAAATTGCAACATTCTATTTTTTTAAAATGTATATACTACACCTTATTTTATCTTTCATGGTTCTTTACTTTACCTGAATCAAATCTCGAAGGAGTTTACCCACTTTAGAAGTGCTTATTAAGTTTAGCACCTCGCAAACAATTCGAGCTCGACTCGGTCAAAATTTGGTTAATATTTGATTTGAAATTGAGTTTAACTCGAGATCTTAGCGAGTCAAGTCGAGCAAGACCCAACTCGACTCGATAAGTTCGTGAGCAATTCGTTATTTTTTTATAAACTTTTTTATAATTTTTTGTTGGCTACCTTAAAAAATTATGTTTCAAAAAGTTTAAATACTAGTTAAAAACTCTAGAAAACTTCAATGAATTGTTAGGTAATTTACCTATGAAATTTTAATTTCAAAATTTCAAAACGTTTTGTATTTCCGAGAATTAAAAAAGTTAATTTGTATTAAAAAGTTAAATTATAATAATGAATCTTGAAAAAAGTCTTCAGTTTCACTTCCCATATAAGAAATATGATTAAAAGTTAAAACCCCAAAATTCCTATGGCATTTTCTCATTTGTTGTTCATCGAAGATAGTTAAAAAACTAAAGAGAGTTTCACACTCTAATATCGACTTCATGTCTAACTCGGTCATGACAGGTTTGTTTATTTATTTCCTCAAATCTCACATTTTTTTATTTCTATGTTTATGTTAAGCTCTAATAGTATCACTAGATTTTACCTATATTTTAAAAAATAAGTTAAAAGTTTTGCACGAGCTTAACGAGAATTAAAAATTTTAATTTGTATTAAAAAGAAATCAAATTATAATAATGAGATTTTCCTTTTTTTTATTAAAGTATTTACTTTTTCTTTTTTTGCTCAACAAATAAGATTTTATTAAAAGTTAAAGCATATTCGCTTTACACTTATATGTGTGCCTTGTTAAAGACCTCTCTAAACTTAAATAGAGGAAAAAAGTACAACACATACAAGAATAAAAACCAAAAACACCTAAACAAACTAAACCAAACCAAAAACGCTTAAACAAATTTGTGAGATTTTACAAGCCACTGAGCTAAACTTCTATTGCAATAATAACGGTAAAAACTCCACCAACTAAGTCACCAGCAATAAGCACCTTGTTTCGCTCCTCCTAAGATAATAGAAGATTCATCCTCAACAGCCCCCCAAGAAGAAAAAGCACTGCTGCCAATTCTAGTATGCAAAACAACATCCACTCCAAACACCTCCTCAAAGGACCAATATTACTCAAACAAAACGGACAAATATCTCCACCAGAAACGAACATTGACACATATGATTCACCCCTTTCCCAACAGAATCATCCCAGCAAACCAAAGCAAGCTCAAGAGTCTCCATCGACAATGCTTTATACGAACTTTCTTCTATAATAGACCGCCTTCCAACGATCGAGAAATTCTAGTGTTAGAATCCAGCAGCTTCTAAACCACCATCCATCTCCTCAAGAAGCTTAGCTTCATTGTCAATTGCTCTAACACCAGCTTTTTCCCAAATCCAGGGCAGCTTTTGCTTCATTCATCAAAATCTTCTTATGGTTTATGAATTTCGTATTCGAAAAAGATACAAAGCCGAAAATTTTAGACGGTATTATTTCCTTGCGAGATTTTGGCTTTCTTTTTTATATTTACCTTTCTTACTTTTCAATTCCTTAGCTTCGAGCTTTTTCCTGTGGTTTGAAGATAAACCATCATCATACTTGTATAACTGTAGCGATGTCTCCCTTTCGCTAAAAAAAAAACAGGTTTTTGAAGTGTTTGTAGTTTTTTTTGTATTAAAATATTTATTCCGTGGGGTTTTAAAAATACCGTATTTTATTTAAAGAAAGGGAGTCGCCACCGGCCACTGAGGTAGGCCGGACACCATAAAACCAGAGATTTGAAAACTATTGGGTTCGGGAGTCGGTTACGGATGAGGAAGGCTTAGCATCCCACACCGCCCAAAATTGGTACTTTAATAATTACCGTTTTATTAATATTAAACTTTCAGGATTAAAGTGACGATTAGTTTAAAATTCGGTTATAATTGCGAACAAATTTTAAAGGCTCCGTTATCCGAGAGTAAACGCCCAACCACTACTATCACTACGCCTGATACTGGCCCCGTTTACGCTCAGATAAAAGGGCACCACATTGACAATTAATATTCCGTTATGCAAACCTAAAAAACAAATTATAGACAAATATTTACAAAGGCGTGGAACTACAAAAACATAAAAGACATAAACATAATAATATTAAAATGCAAAATGCATGAACAAAAACATTGTAACATGTCCTAAAAATAAAACAACAAATACAAATATAAACATGAAAAAAAGACATGCTTTCCAAAACTAAATTAATTAAATCCAACATACTTACACATAAAGATGAATTACAACTACCACCTACATGACATATACACATAGCATAATATGATACCAAAATAATAAAACAACATACTAGAATAAAACTAATATTTAATGCTTAACATATGACACAAATTTCATGCATAAATAAAAACATTGTCTATGACAAACAATATCACACTATCATATAACCTAAGAAGCAAAAAGATCGAAAAACTCATGTAAACATACGAACATGACATATAACCTAAACTAAAACGTAACATGTGAGGCAAACGTGAATACGGCATGGACAAAATAAATTAAAATATAGGAACACGGTATAACATTTTTTAATACACAAATTATATGGATATAAATTAACATACTATACAAAACATATCAATACCAAAAGAACGATATGAACATGCTAAAAACATATAAAAGGGATAAATATTTAAACATAAAAAGGGACTAAAATGGGATAATAAAAAACAGAATGCATAAATTAAAAAGTGCATTTAAGGATCGAATTAAGAACCAGACAAAACCCATAAGGACTGGAAGTGTAATAAGACCAATGGGGTAAGCTCGGACTAAAAACTTCAGAAACGCGGAGGGTTTAAGTGTGCATTTTTTTCTTTTTAAAACTGATTCCGGTTTAATTTAGGGGTTGAAATTGAAAGGAAGCGAAGTAAAGATATCGAATTAGAATAAAAAAGGATGAAAGAGAATATAGTAACAAATGACAGGGATTAGCGTTGCAATTAACCCAAGACCGAAAATAAAAGCGGGAAAAAAAGGACCTCTCATGTAATTAAACCATTTAAACATCAAAGGGTTATTATTTGTTTTATAACCGGTAAAAAGATATTAAACCTAAACCTAAAACTCAGCCTTCATCTTTTTCTCTCAACAGACCCGACAATCGCCGCTCACCCCTTCGTCTCCGGTGTCGTTCCCCGGCGGTGGCGGATCCCAAAACAGCTTCCAAAAGACTCTCACCTCTCTCTAAAACCCGAATATACGCTTAGACTTTAGGGAAAACACTCCGATTTGCCCAGATCTGAAAAACTCGAAGCCCTCGAAAAAAAACCCTCCTTTTTACAACCCTGACATCTCTCCTCTCGACCGATTCACCCTAGGAGTGGGCTTATCACCGATGAGGAGGAGGATCGACGATCAGGGTAAACACCTTGTTAGTTTATTGTCCCTTTTTTTATGAAAATCATACATGCATAGTAAAAAGAAAGCTAGATATATACCACTAGAAACTTTGAGCTTTTTTTGTATTTCTAGAACATGGAGACTGATTTCCTTTACCATTTTTTTGATACATATATATTCTGATCTCTATTTGGTAGAGGATATGACACAAAATACATATTTTCTGTGATTTGGTCACTAACATGATCTCTATTTTTCTGTGTTTTCTGGCAAAATCCTGAGCACGGTGGTTGGTACGACCGACGTGGGGAGCATGGTGGCAGCGTGGTGGAGGTGTCATTCGGCCAGACTTAATCTTGGCCGTTGGATCAGATTCGATCCAACAGCTTGGAGTGGTTGAAGATGAACGACCAGGATTTAATCTGGGCGATGACGTGATGGCCCCGGATCGAGACACGTGGCGATGACAGCTGAATGGTCTCGCGCGTGCGGGAGATAACTGGATGGTGAATGGTCTTCAAGCGCGGCAGATGGATGATCATATTAGATTGATCTGGACCGTTGGCTGCAAGAAAGAAAAGTCATCAGACTTGGTTCTAGGGTTTAGTTAATTAGGTTGGGGTTTGGACTTGATTTTGTACTTGGGTCTTGTATTTGTATAAAGACTGGACCCTAATTATTATTATTTATTTTTTTGGGTTTATAATTTATGGGTTTCATCTTGAATTGGTCCATTAATAATGATAATGTTAATAATAATAACACAAACACACGCACATATGCATACAATACGCGTACATGCAAAACACCAACATTTACTGACACACAAGCATGCATACATATACATACGGACACATACGTATACCAATATATATATACTCACATTCCAACTCATGCAGATACATACATTATATATACACACAGCATACATACAAATTAATCAAATATTCAAACATGTAACATACGAGCATACATATAAATAATTACTAATACGTACATATATATGCACTCACAGATATCACACCTATACATTTTTATCTTACTAACACTCATGCAATAATAATATTAATTATACATTAGCACAATATTTACAAATCAGATAAAAATGAGTTATTACAGTTGCCCCTCTTTGCTTGTTCTCGTGGAATGGGAACAAAGCAAAGATTCATAAGCATTCATTTTTATCCGACTTCCCTGTTTGTAGCTTTAGAAACATGTGTTCTTCTGGAACTCTCCACTTTTCCTCGGCTGAATCTTTGGGCTCGTAAGTCCTTCCTATATAACTTCTTCCCCCTCCGATCTTGGAGCTACAGACTCTTCCTATATGGAACCCTTCGCTGTGAAGCCTCAAGTTATGAGTCCCTCCTATATAGAACTTTTCATTTTGAGACGGTAAGGCTTGGAGTCCTTCCTATATAGAACTCTTTGCCTTCAACGCGACTGGTTTGTTCTACATAAAACCTTCTGTACCACGGATGGGTTCTTCTGACTGGGAGTTCTTCCTGTATAGAACTGAAAGTCTTCAAACCTGGGAGCCGCCAATCCTTCCTATATAGAACTTTTAGCTGCTGAAATCTCAGAGCTATGAGTTTTTCCTATATAAAACCTCTCACTCTAAGACAGTAAAGCTTGGAGCCCTTCCTATATATGACTCTTCGCTTTTAACACAACAGGTTCTCCCTACATAAAACCTTGTGTGTCATGGGTGAATTCTTTCGGCTGGGAGCTCTTCCTATATAGAACTGCTAGTCTTCACCTTAGAGCTGCGAGTCATTCCTTATACAAAACTCTCAGCCCTTAGAGCCCTGGAGTGGCGGATTCTTCCTATACAGAACCTCTCGCTACAGGCGCTTGGAAACATAGGCATTTCCTATATAGAACCTTCACATTTGGGATTCACACTAGGATGGCTACCGATGTCTCTTTGAATCTGTAGATACCTGTCTAGGATAAGACAAAATGCTATGACAAATGAATTGACATGCTCCTAATCCTAGGGATGTCTAACTATTCATGATACATGAGTGTCAATATCTTGGTGGGTCGGCTTTAGTCCTCAGTCAACCTCGACCTTATGTTGTTTGCTTTCTCCCTTTTTTTGCGGTAATACCCCATTTCACTGTCGGGTTCAACCATTCCAACCTTTCTTTTTCTGAATTTCTGATTTGGGTTTCTAAAGTGCCCTTTCAGGTTTTCGCTTTAGCGGTTTCTTGTTTTTTCTTTCTTTTTCTCTTCTTTTTCTTTTCTTTCCGTTTTTTTAAAGGTGCCTTCCGAGTTTTCACCTAGGAGATCTCTCTTGTTGTCTCGCATGCTTTCTCTTGGACAAGCAGGGCGTGTGCCATTGGTCATCCTACCCTGGTGCTTGAAGCCTTCTGCCCGCCCTGTCAACAGCCGTTATGTAGGGAGCTAGAGAGCAAAGTTAACATTGTTTTCTAATCACCTGCATCTTTAAGATTAGATCATAGTAATGCTCAGAAATCTCTTGTTTATCATAAGCCTATGTTAGCTTATTTGCATGATATTAACAAGAAGGCAAGGAATGGATGCTAAAAAATATGATTTTATTACGATTAAGGGTTTGGGACACTTTGAGAGAGTCATGACACACATGAGGAAGAGGAAAAGCCAAACATGAAATACAAGATCCCTCATTATCTTCAGTATGAATGATACATGATCCCGTCAACCGGCGTAGGATCTTTGCCTGAAGCTCCCTCTTCACAAGGTTCATGGGGATGACCCTTCTCTTCAGATATCCAACCTCTTAATTTATCCGAGCCGCCCTTTACGGGTTTTCGACTCGGGTCCTTCATTTACTTCAAGACGCCCTATTTCAGGTTTTCGCCCTGAGCTCTCCATTTTTATTCTTCTTCTTTTCTTTTTTCTTCGTTTTTTTTCAAACGTAGTATTTCTTAACAGTATCAGAATTTACAGGGCTTTTCAGCTCGTCTCCATCCATTTCAGTTAAGATTAGGGCTCCTCCTGAGAAGGCTTTTTTTACCACGTATGGCTCATCCTAGTTGGGCATCCACTTTCCTCGAGAATCTTTCTGAATCGAGAGGATTTTCTTGAGCACCAGATCCCCCTCTCTAAACTCTCTTGGGCGCACCTTTTTGTTGTATGCCCGCATCATTCATTTTTGGTACATTTGACCATGGCAAATGGTCTTTAGTCTCTTTTCTTCAATGAGATTTAGCTGGTCGAGTCTGGCTTGCACCCATTCGAATTCTTCCAATTTTACTCCATTTAAGACCCGGAGCGACGGAATCTCTACCTCAATGGGGAGTACTGCTTCGGTAGCATACACCAAGGAGTAGGGTGTTGCCCCTGTTGATGTGCGAATGGACGTCCTATAGGCGAAAAGGGCAAATGGCAGCTTCTCGTGCCAATCCCTGTAGGTATCTGTCGTCTTCGCTATGATATTCTTTATGTTCTTGTTTGCTGCTTCCACTACCCCATTCATTTTAGGACGATAGTCTGTAGAATTATGGTGTGTTATCTTGAATTGGTTGCACACGTCCGTCATCATTTTGTTATTCAGATTGGAAGCGTTATCGGTGATGACCCTTTCTGGTAAACCGTATCGACAAATAATCTCCTTCTTTAGGAATTTACATACTGTAGTCCTTGTGATGTTGGCGTAAGACGCTGCCTCCACCCATTTAGTGAAATAGTCTATAGCGACCAAAATGAAACGGTGTTCGTTGGAAGCCTTCGGGTGAATCTGCCCGATGACGTCCATGCCCCACGCTGTAAAAGGCCACGGAGAATTCATGGTGTGTAAGTGATGGGGGAGCGTGAATCTTGTCAGCATAAATTTGGCATTTGTGGCATTTCCTGGCGTAATCGATACAATCTTCCTCCATGGTCAACCAGAAATAGCACATCTCATAATTTTTCGGGCTATAGACAGCCCGTTGGCATGCATCCCACATAGACCGTCGTGTACCTCGGCTAAAATCTCTTTCGCCTCCTGGGCATCCACACATCTCAACAATGTCTGATCGTGACCTCTTTTATATAGGATCTCCCCATCTAGGACATATCTTGTTTCCATTTTTCTGAGTGTTTTTTGTCATTGTCATTTGCCCCTTCGGGATACTTTTGAAGCTTGACATATTGCAAGATGTCATAGTACCATGGGTTTCCATCAATCTCTTCCTGCACATTACGACAATGAGCAGGCATTTCAAACGTCTGCATCTTAATGGGCTTCATTTCTGTCCCAGTGTTTGTTTTAAACATTGAAGCCAGGGTTGCCAAGGCGTCTGCCATCTGATTTTCTTCTCGGTGAAGGTAATTGAAGCTGACCTTTTCGAACTCCTTGGTGAGCTCTTGAATCAATTCATAATATTTGACCAACTTCGGGTCTCTGGTTTCTCATTCCCCACGCAACTGGTAAATCACTAAGGATGAATCTCCGAATACTTGAAGTTCCTTAATCTTTCTTTCAATAGCTGGGTTTAGTCCCATAACGCAGGCTTCGTATTCAGCTATATTGTTGGTGCAGAAGAATTCTAGTCTGCTGGTGAAGGGATAATAGACATTCTCGAGGGAAATTAGCACGGCTCTTATCCCATGTCCGAGGGCGTTAGAGGCTCCATCAAAGTAAAGCTTCCATGAGTTATCATCTAAAACCTCTTCCTCGGTTGTAATGCACATCAAGTCTTTATCCGGGAAATTAAAGTTCAACGCCTCATAGTCGTCCGAAGCGCGACTAGCTAGAAAATCCGCTACGGCGCTCCCCTTTACGGCTTTTTGGCTCACGTATACAATATCGAATTCGGATAAGAGCATTTGCTAGCGGGCCATCCTTCACGTTAGCGTTGGCGCTTCTATTAAGAACTTCAATAGGTCTAGCTTGGATATCAACCAAGTAGTATGGTACAGCATATACTGCCTAAGCCGCTTGGTAGCCCAAACTAGAGCACAACACAGCTTCTGAACTAGCGGGTACCGCGTTTCGCAATCATTGAACTTTCTGCTTAGGTAATAGATGGCTTGCTCCCTTTTCCCTGACTCATCGTGTTGCCCCAATACACACCCCATTGAATTCTCAAAGACTGTCAGGTAGAGGATTAATGGCCGGTCTGGTACTGGCGCGACTAAAATCGGAGCATTTGTCAGGTACCTTTTGATATTTTCTAGGGCGACTTGACATTCCTCATCCCACACACCGGGATTATTCTTTCTAAGAAGTCTGAAGACCGGGTCACACCGATCGGTTAACTAGGAAATAAAATGAGAGATATAATTTAACCTCCCTAGGAAACCACGAACCTCCTTCTGAATGTGGGGTGGTGAAAGATCCTGGATGGCTTTCACTTTATCTGGATCGATCTCAATCCCTCTTCGGCTCACCACAAACCCCAACAGCTTTCCAGAAGTAACGGCGAAGGTGCATTTGGCAGGGTTAAGCCTCAGCTGGTATTTCCGTAGTCTTTGGAATAGTTTTCTTAAGTTCTGTAGGTGCCCCTCTTCTATTCGGGACTTGGCGATCATGTCATCCACGTATACTTCTATTTCTTTGTGCATCATGTCATGGAAAAGAGTCATCATTGCTCTTTGGTAAGTTGCCCCTACGTTCTTGAGCCCGAAAGGCATCACCCAGTAGTAAAAAGTGCCTCACATGGTTATGAATGTCATTTTCTCCATGTCGTTAGAGTCCATCTTTATCTGGTTGTACCCTGAAAAGCCGTCCATGAATGAAAACCATGAGTGTCCCGCAGTGTTGTCAACCAGTGTGTCAATATGTGGCAGGGGGAAGTTGTCTTTAGGGCTGGCTCGGTTTAGATCCCTATAATCTACACACATACGGACTTTCTCGTCCTTTTTCGGTACTGGTACGATTTTGCAACCCATTCGGGGTATTTGGCTACCTTCAAGAAACCAGTATTAAACTATTTTTTTACCTCTTCTCTGATCTTTAACAACATGTCTGGTCTCATTCTCCGAAGTTTTTGCTGTATTGGTTTGCACTCCGGCTTTGTTGGCAGTTTGTGCACCACTATGTCAGTATTCAATCCTGGCATATCTTGATAGGTCCAGGCGAAAACATCCTTAAATTCCTGGAGTAGGGTTATCAGTTCGTGCCTGGTTTTTGAGGAAAACGTCGTCCCTATTTTCACTTTTTTTCTCTCTTCTTCAGTCCCCAAGTTTACAACTTCTGTTTCTTCTTGGTGGGGCATGATTTGCCTTTTTTCGTTGGCCACCATTCTCCTCAGCTCTACCGGGACCTCACATTCTATCTCATCATCTTCTTCCTCAATTCCCTCTGAGATCTCAGGGCATTCAAAATTCACTCCGGGATTGGATCTGGTATCATTCATACTGTCAATCATGAGCGACCTGCATTAAATGAGAATGAATTGTATTAGGAAGATGATGGCTTTATATGAAGTGAATGAACATGAAGAATGAATGAATGAAATAAATGAAATGTTTGTCATTTAAGAAAATGGGGAGGATATTTTCATTTCAACAAAAAGTTAACATAGGTGCCCTATACAAGAGATCCCCATTGTTTATGGGCAAAAACAAAAAGTTGATTCAGAGCATTACTCTGATCTAGTCCTAAAAACCACAGGTAGATCAATGCAGCTCCAGTTATCAAGTGTTTCCCCGGGACGGCAGGGGCGGATGTTGGTCAACATTTTGCTGACTTGGCCCTTTTCGGCTATCATGTTGATGTACATCCCTTCAAGTGATTCATTGAATATTTCCTCCTTGTTGAGTACATCATTTTCCTTAATTGCCTCTTCAACTTCTTGACCTGGTTGGTAGAATCCTCCGGAGACAAAAGTGGTTTTCAAACTAGGGAAAGACATTGATCTTCACGGAATGTCTTCTCATTTAAATCTGGATTTTCTTTGTTCTTCTTTTCTCTTGTATTCTTCTTTTCTCTGTTGGACACTTGGTTTGTAACCCAACCCAAAACGGTCCTTCTTGGTTATCATACTTTTGGCTCTTAGGCTCCCTTGTAATCTCTTCCCCAACCCTCTTCCTACTTTAGCTCCTCGGCCTAAAGTTTCTGCGACGGTCATCTTGGTACTATTAGATAACCTGGGATAGGGGATCTGACTTCCCTTCTCGACGAATGTGGCATTCACTAGCTCTAATGCACGAAAAGAGCATTCTGCAGCATCCTCGTCATTTTGAATATATGGGGCATCTGATGTCACTGAAGCAATAATTTCCTGCTCAGCCTCTACTGTGACCAATTTGCCTTCGACTACGAATTTTAATTTCTGATGTAATGATGAGGGGACAACTCCTGCGGAATGGATCCATGGCCTTCCCAATAAGCAGCTGTAAGATGGTTTTATGTCCATTACCACAAAATCAATCACATACTCAGTCGGCCCGATCAATAGAGGCACCTCAATTTTTCCCATTGTTCCTCTTTGTGTACCGTCAAAGGCTCTTTACGGAGTTATGGCAGGGCTTTAGTGAGAACCATCTATTGGTAGTTTCTGCAAGGTCACCATAGGCAAAACGTTCAGTGCTGACCCGTTGTCAATCAGTACCCCAGGTACTACATACCCTTTGCAGTGGGTTGTGATGTTAAGGGCTTTGGTGGACCCCATTCCACCCTCGGGGATCTCGTCATCACTGAATGTTATATGGTTATAGGCAGTGATATGCCCTACTATCCTGTCCAGTTTTGTCACAGAAATGTCCTGGGGCACAAAAGTTTGATTTAGTACTTTTAATAGTGCCCACAGTGTCTTTCTGAACTCAAGAGTAGCTCCAGCACTGTGATCCTAGCCAGTTGCTTTCGTAGTTGTTCCACTACGCTGTACTCGCTATGTCTCAGGAACTTCAAAAATTCTTTGGCCTGAGCCTCAGTTACCGGCTCATTTATCTTTGGAAGAGGTTCTTCACCGAATATCTGCGTGGGGGTAACCGATGTATTATTTTCTTTATCTTTGACCGCTTTAGCAGCCCTCAAATCCTTAGAAGAATAACATCTGCCGCTCCTCGTGAAATGGCCCATCTCACCGACATTCGCATCGCTCTTTCTTTGTTCGTCTTTTAGCGTAGGCTCTTTTACCTTATCATATTCTGGCTTTTCTGGCGTGGTCACATTTATAGTATAGTTCTAGGGAGTTTGCCGTATATCCTTGAATGGGAACGGGGATGGTGCTGAGATGATGATCTTGGAATTTATCTTAGTGGTTTCTCCTTGGGAGGCACCTGCACTCCCTGGCCTGAAGGAGATGATAAAAGGTCTATCCTTCCCGTATACGTCATATATACGTCTGACCCCTTCTTTCCCGTGGGCTCTTCGAAGAATTCTATTTGCTTTTCATTCATCAATTGTTGTACCAATCTCTTGAACTCGTTGCACTTTTGGATGTCGTGCCCTTCGTCCTGATGGAATTCACAATACACTTCACTTCTCTTCTGCCTTATTACTATGCCTTTGTCGATTACATGGGCCATGCACAATTGTTGAAATACCCACTGCAAAGGAGATTTGATTTCTGACATATCATCCTTAATCTTCCTGGTAAAGCATTCTTCAATAACATTTACTCATCTGTTGCCATGATTAGGCAACGGGTTAGTAGCTACACTTGGTTCTTCAAACTTAAGTATCCCAGAATCAATTAAGTTCTGCACAAGTTTTTTGAAGGCAAGGCAGTTCTCGGTGGGATGTTCAGGGGCACCGCCGTGATAGTCGCAATGCGTGTTCGGGTTATACCAGGACAGGAATGGCGGTTTGAAAGGAGTAAAGTAATATGGACGGACCAGGTCTGCTTCATACAACTGGGAGTAGAGCTTCGAGTACGGAACGGGTAGGGGAGTAAAAGTTTTCCTCTCTTTCTCTTTTCTCGAGGTTCTCTCCTCTCTTTGATTCGAGTTTTGCGCTTTTCCCACAGGTGCTTGTGGCTGTGAGACTGTAAAATTCTCCGGGGCGGTGTAAGTACTGGTGGCGTTTACTTCATTCTTCTTGCTGTATTTTCGAGATCCTTCCCCGCTATCAATTCTACCACTCTTAATTGCCAATTCAAGGGACTCCCCAGTCCTAATCAAATCAGCAAAACTCTGTGTTGTGTTATTAATGAGGCGATCGAAAAGTGCCCATTTCAAAGTATTAACGAATAATGGCGTAATTTCATGTTCCGGGAGGGGTGGCTGAATTTGGGCGGCCACTTCCCGCCACCTTTGAGCATATTGTCGTAGACTTTCGTTGGACTTCTGCCCCATATTTTCCAACATAATTCTACTGGGGGTCATATCTGTTACATGTTTATATTGCTCAATGAATGCTCTTGACAGATCTTTCCATGTCTTGACATTTACCTTGCTCAACTGGGTGTACCACCGTAACGCCGCTCCAGTTAGGTTGTCTTGGAAACAGTGAATCAGTAGCTTCTCATCCTTAAGGTAGGCCGCCATCTTCCAGCAGTACATTGTTATGTGTGCGGAAGCACTACTCAACTCGTGACCGACTCACTCGATAACCACCCCTAACCCACTTAAACATATTCGAGTCCATAATCTTTAAATTATTGTAATATTAATGACATTAACTGAACAAATATAAATTTTAATTAATAAAATATTAGATAATAAAACCCAAAAAGTGGACTCAATGACATATATGATTTCTTTCCTTTGATGACATGAGTTCAAACAACATTATTTACAAGGATGAGAAAAGAATATGAATATAAATAGTATAGGACGTTAAAAAAATTAAAAAAGTGTATTTATATGTTATATGTAACAAAATTAAAGAAAAATAGAATTTAGGTTCAATTATCAATAATAATAATTGTACGGAAGAAACTTGGTAGTACATATTAATGTAAGTGCAGTTCATAACAGAGGTTAAACTTGAGAGTACATATTAGAAAGAAAAGTGGAAAAATATGTTATTCCCCAAACACTCTCAAATCTAGGTTTCCTTTTCGTTTTGTTTGGGTTGCTAAAGGGTTAAGAAAAAAATGTCCCTTGTAATCACACCAATTCATAAAAGAACAGCAAGTAAAACGGCCTCCCACACTCCGAATGCAATGCCGAAACTACAACTTATATCATTTAACTTAGCCTTTTTTATGTTATGTCATCCAACTTAACTTGAAAGTTTGTTCAAGTAAGATAATTATTCGCTCGGAGGAATAGAAAAAACAGATACTCCAACTTGCCAATTACACATATTATTGAAACATGCATCAAGATGTGTGTATTCCATAGAGTACGCAATGGTCTGTACTTGAACAAACTTCAAACCAACAAGTTCGAATACGCTAACAATTTTTGGCATTTCAATTTGTGCAAGGCCTATTAGCAGATGCAGCAAAAGATGAAATCACAACTACAACGGCTTTGGATAACCTAAACAAGATGAAAATTGGCTCTGAAAATTAAAAAAAAAAGTTTCACACTTTTTGGCATTTCAATTTGTGCAATGCCAATTAGCAAATGGCAGTTACCGCTGCTAAAATGATCTTGCATCATTTAAACAAGATGAAAGTTTGCTCTGAAACGAAAAGTGGAATGGTACCAACTTAGTTTCAGTGACACAAAGGCTACAACAAACTTGTAGGAGAAGTTTGATAATGCTGGTGGTATCCTGAGAGCTCACTAAACCTCCTACAGCTAGTACACACTCAAATTTTCCAGTGTTTCTCAGCTGTTGAGCAGCAACATCTAATAGAAGACAAACTGAATACATGTTTTTACGTTAGTAAAGCATGCAAGTAAGTACATGGGGCTTTATTCTGAATCTCTGATAATACCAAAGAATAATTAAACTAAATTTAAACTCAAGCAGCAAGCCCAAAGAGGTAGAGACTAGCACGGAGATAAAAGCGAAAAAACTTACCACATCAGACAACAGCAAAAGGGAAAGATGAGACCGAGATCCCAAATTTCCATACCACAATTGGTCTCCTCCTCCCCGTTCGGCCCTAGAAGGCAGTGGATCAGTTGTACAGAGAGAGTTGATATTTACTTCATTACTAATGACTAATGGGTACTTCCTGCTAGACCATCATATTATTGTTGGCAGATGGCCATGGAAATTAGACAAATGGTGTAGCTTATTTCTTTTTGCATTCGCTCAAGTAACAAAAAGCTTATTTCTTTTTGCATTCGCTCAAGTAACAAAAAGTTTCTCCCTCAGTAATTCTTGCAGTAAAGGCTCTCTGTCTTTCACTCAAGCTCCTCCTCCAGCTTTCCATGATATCATCAATTCACCTTCACAGGCATAGAAATTAAAGGGACCACAAGACATCTGATGGCTATATATATGCACATGCACGCGCGACACACATGCACACAAACATATATAAATGCACAAAATTCGAACAGAAAAAGATTTTCATATCAGTTCCCTCCAATTACTATCATCAGTCGGATTTAAAAAGCCTAATCCAACCATTTCTGTGATTCTCAACAAACTAAGCAGTTGAAATTAACTGAACACACTGGGGCAACAAATAGGCTAATAGATTGAAACAGAAAAACGAAAAGCAATTTAATGCCAAAAGTCAATCAAGGTAATAGCTCTACTTTCAGCAAGTATCATTCCACCACCATAACTTTCATCAAATTCCAACTACACCACCAAGATAAATAGAACAGAGTATGAGCTTGAAACCTTTATATCTTGCAAAGAAATCTGCATCAAACTTTCTATCCCTACAGAAATCTCTCATTATTCATTTATCTTTTCTATAAGTAGTCCATACATATTCAACAAGCAAAATGAGAGTCACCTTCAACAGTTTCATTTTCGAAGTCTCAGCACAGCTTAGATACACAGATATTTGTGTTTTACAACATGTAAATTCTTTCACGTTATAATATCACTGGATATAAAAAGGAATTATATTTGAATGCCGCTTACAGCAATCATTTTCTAAATTCAATCACAACAACAACCTAAGATAAGATGCCAAGTAAAGCAGCATTTCAAAATAACATATACCATTAAAAGACAGAGTAACCCAAAATTGAAAGTCAAATCCAATAACAAAAGAAACAATAACGATTACTAATCTGCAAGAACAAGCAGCAGTAAAGTTCAACTTAAAGCCTAGTTTACTAGGTGGTGGTAAGCAAGACAAATCATTAGGCAGCTAGCCTTCTCTTCTTTTTCTTATCCTTGACCTTCATATCAATGGCGCTTAACTTTTTCAGAGAACTCTTCTTTTTCTTGGGCGATACCTCATCGATTGTGATTTCATCCTTTATATCAGCCCCGGAATTCGAGTCATTAATATTCTCCTGATCATCCATGTACTGAACTTCATGTATCCTCCCCTTGTTCTTCTTCTTCTTCTTTTGATGAGAACCATCTTCTTCCCCTTCTTCAACTTCTTGCTTTTCCTCCTTAGAAGAAGTAGGGTGTTCGGATTCGGCGAGAATCTTCAAACGCAGATCAGGCATAGCCTGATAAACAGGTAGAGCCAAGCTGTCGAGCAACTTCAAGTGAAACGCTCTTACATTCCCCCATTTGCTCGGCACAACCTCTGCAATACCATTAATAGCAGCTTCCACGTTCTCAACAATCTCCTTTTCCCCCAGTGAAAGCATAGCCACCTTCACCACGCAGCAAGTCCCACTACCCAAGAACAACATAGCAGAGGAACAAGCCTTCTCAATCTGCTCCTTCCAGTTCTTGTGCTTAAGGTCCACAGGCACTGGGATCTTCTTCTTCTTCAAAAACTGTTTCCCCAAAAGCCGAGGCAGAAGAGGGATAATCCTTTTATCGGCGAAAAACATGTCGTACGAATCGCAGAGCTTTCTTTTGGCCTCGAATGGCTTATAATCAATCTTGAGCTTCGACAGCTTGATCACCTTGGTTATGGGTATGTTTTCGGCCTTGATTTTCTTGGAGGCGGCGTCTTTGGTTATGCCTGACTTGGGGCGGTCGTCGATGAACATGCACAGCTCGGCGGAGGGATCGATGAGGGGGTGAGGCAGGGGCACCTTCATCGGATTAACGCGAGGATTCTGGGGAATTTTCTTGAGGCTGACGATGAGGTATAGCAATTCATCCTCCTGGAGAAGTTGGGGTTTCTTCAGATGAGACTGAGAATCTCTCCATTTTAGGAGAGCTTTCACTGCTTTCTCCACCGCCGTTTCTGTGGACATTGCCGCTCCCGTTGCAGTTATTCCTACCATGAGTAAGGGTTTTATGGTATTAGGGTTTTATCTGTAGGCCTAGAGTTTTTCAAAATCGATAGGTTAGAATTTTAATAAAGGTCTAAGGTTAATGCATGGTTAATTAAACGATTGCTGCAATGACCATGATAAGGTTCATTGCTCTCCCTGAGAGATAATTTGGGTTCGGATTTTAGATAAAATATTGTTAGAAAAAAAGTGACGAATTTTAAATATAAATCTTAAAATTCATTTAGACATTAAAGTATTTTTCAGTCAAAATAATTAAAGTATAATTTTTTGTTAAAATAAGTATTTAATATATTTTTTAATAAATGTCACATGTATTTTTTTAAGAACCTAGATGAAAATATATTTTAAGTACCTAATTTAGCCAAAATAATTCTTTAGATACCTATTTTGATCAAAATATATATTCTAGATAATTATTTTGATCAAAAAGTATATTTTATATACTTATTTTGACCAAAAATACTTTAAGTGTCTAAATGAAAAAAATTAATATATTTTAGTTACTTATTTGTAATATAAGCCTTAATCATATAATATAGTAACATAGTTACTTATTTGTAATATAGTAACATGTTTTTTTTGTCTTTTTTCGATTGTTTGATTGTTTTTTTACTTTTTTTAAAACCAAAAGACTAGTTTAAAACTTTTCATAATCAAAAGATTCAAAAAAAAAAAACTTCAAATATTATTTATGTAATTTACCCTAAAAATATTGAAATTTATTTTTACATCAATGGCCAAACCCATGAATCAAAACTCAGATTTTACCTTTGACTAAATCCTATCATATTGAATTTCTTATATTTTATTAGCGGTCTTTCTTCTTTTCGAATGAGAATGAGGCCGAGGTCAGTACATCAAGTTCTTCCTACTACACGCATGTAAGGAGGGTCATGGATATCTTGGTAAAAAATTGTCGAAAGAGTGTCGGCAACAGACGTCATAACCTTCACCATAGCATCGGCTTTTGTGTTTGCTTCTCTACGAATCAAAGTGAAATCAGCATACCAAGCTTTGCTACAGAGTTGAGCAATACCTCGCACCAAGGAGAATTGGCTAGTTAAAGATGGAGACGAAAGGTGATCTAGTACATCGGAGTTGTTGGTCTGCACTAAGACACGTGCAAAACCATTGGACCATGCCAAGTTAAGCCCCTCGAAAACCCCCTAAAGCTCAGCATGAAGAACCGATGATAAACCTAATTTACAGCGAAATGCCAACATGAAGCTGCAAAACAATCACGGAAGATACCCTGACAAATCCCGACTTCGAGACAAGGAACATGACTCTATCAAAATTAAAGCCTATCTTGGTTGAGGTGTCTACTACTGAACTTGCTCGATTGAAGGTAGTCTGGTAGTAGGCGAAGGGGCAAGAGAGGCGTTGTAATGGTTAGCCCGCATAATGCACACATGTAGAAAGCCAACAGTATCAAGTTGAGCACCATGGAATATGTAGTTATTCCCTTCATTTCCATAGTTGCCAGATCATAGATGCAAAGAGGATGTTCCAAGGACAATCTTCGTCGGAGAGCAAGAGAGAGGATCGAAGATTGTCAAGCAGCCAAGTTTCAAGGGAGTGACTAACGATAGAGATTTGTGCTGGTCTGGGCAAAAGGGCAGTCCAAGCCGCACGGGCCGGTGGGTAATCCCAGAGAATATAAAGGAGAGACTCATCCAAGCAACCACAAACTTGACATAAAGGGTCTTGAGTCAAGTTACGATGACACCTATTATGGTTGGTCAACAGTTTGTCTTTCAATGCGACCATATGAAGCTGCGTATACACTCTGGGACATCAAGTTTCCAGATAACCTTCCAACGGAGGCTGCTCTCATTCCAAGAAGGGCTAGACATGAGATTATAAGCGCTTTTGACAGTGAAGATGCGCTTATTACCATCCATCCAATAACAACGATCCAGACCAAGGGCGTGACTCGGGGGGGACAACGCTGAGGATATACCCATGTGCTTCAAGGACAAGCATATGCCTAATTGCATCCTAGTCCCATACACCATTCGATAATGCAACATCACATACCTTTATGGAAGCATCCATCTCGGCATACGGGGAATCCACTACTCAAGCTTTCTAATTTCCAGGATCCAAACATCAGACTAGAAGCAGAATGTACGGCCATCCTCAATTGACCAAGTAATATTCTCAACATACGAGGGCCATATATTGGCTAAGGACCTCCAAAATGTCGAGCAATTAGGGCGAGAGATAGAAGCAGGGCAAGGTGACTGTGCTCTATATTTCTCCCTCAAAAGTTGAATCCAACGAGCATCTATAGAATGAATCAGTGCATGGCAAGTCTTCATGAGAAAAACAATGTTAACTACCGTTGATGATTTGGTGCCTAGGCTACCACGAGGAAGGGGTTGGCACAAAGAGCTCTATTTTAGAAGCCAAACACTAGTGGAAGCTGCATTGGAACCCCAAAGAAATCTTCGAGCAATAGCCTCAATTTTATCATAAATTCGAGTCGATAATTTACAAGACTGCATAATGTATGAGGGGATACTCAAGAGCACAAATTTTATCAAGGTGAGTCACCCAGCAAAGAACAAAGTCCGAGTCGATTAACCATCAAGCATTTGCTGGACTTTGTAACATCCCAACCCGGATACCACAAGTTGGGCCTCAAGCCCAACCCAAACCATTAAATTTTACCACTAGATTTAGCCTAACAGTCTCGTTTCCGTGAAAACCATTAAGTTGAAATAATTCAAACCAATAAAACATTTAAACATTACATGAGAAGCTCCATTTAAAATACATAGTTTACAAGCATTCAACATAGAGTTAAAATAAAAAAATACAAGTTACGATACACATAGGGTCCTACGCATACATGGCTCACTAAATCTAAGTACTGAACTTGGATACAAGTCGATGCTGAAGTTCTACTCCGATGGTGCTCCAAGACGTACGCCAACCTACTAACCTGCCAACAGAAACAACAATTTCGAACGCTGAGCTAACAAAGCTCATTTGGTACACTTCCACCAACCACAATTCATACAAATCATAAATAAGTGCATGCTACAAGATATTATGGCATAGCAAGCAATGGCGCTACCGTAATCGCCTAAACACATGAATCAGAGGAGTACAATCTCAAACTCAAGCATAGAAATCACATTATCAAACCTGAAGTGAGACCCGGTGTCTCACTTTTTGAATCATGCACGCTTGCTCAGAATCTCACATCGAGTGGTCTTCTCATGAAGCAATATTAATTTATTGGGTATCCATATCTCGTAACCAAGGTTCACATCACATAGTGCCCTTACCAACACCCTCACACATAACCCATTAAGGATTTACGGGGTTTGCAATCGCATACATACATCACCCCTTTTTTAATAAATCAAATTAATCGTCAATTAGGTCTCAAACAGTGTAAAATACTTAATTTCTTATTATCATTATTCATTTTACCCCTCTGGGGACCCATCGATCCCTTATTCTCGAATTATGGAGCCATTGAATTAAAAACAAATTTTTTAGGTAGATTGCCCAGGCCGTACCGATACACTTCTCAAGTGTATTGATATGCCACCCTATACCGATACGCCATCCCCGCGTATCGATGCCCTATTCAATAACCTCGGTCCCTTAGAGGACCAACCCGTATTGATACACGCAGAGGTGTACTGATACCTCCAATGGCATACCGATACGAAGATCGGCTACTGGACTTCTACTGGCCAAAAAGGTATCAATACGCTAACCTCCGTATCGATGCGGTCTTCACAAACTTACTCATGGCCTTCAGAAAATAAGCTTGGGGTATCGATACACCCAAGCCTGTACCGATACGCAAACCTAGAATTCAAATTTTGGAGTTTGGATTTCACCCCAACAATCCCCAAACCCTTTAGGCAAGTCTCCAAACTAGTCCTACAAGTTATGGTTAAGCCTTTAGGCGAATTTCTACCATTTTTGCATCATTTAAACATCAAAATCGAAAATTACCATAGATAGATTTCAAGCTCCATCTCACCCTACTCAAGCATCACAATCAAGCAACCAATCAAATTTATAATTTCTAAGAATAAGTAGGAGTTAGTAGTGTACTGACCTCGAATTTAAGCTGATAGAAGAGCCCCCAATCTCAAGCTTCAAGCCTTATTTTTTCCTTGGCTCTTAGAAGATTCTCCAATCTCCTTCACTACAAGAAAACGTTGTAGAATGAGATACAACATTGCTAAAAGATTGGTCAGGGTTCAAGGTATGAATTTAAACCAAAAATGGGGTTGAAATCCCCAAATCCCGTACTCAAACTTCAACCCCCATTAAAACCTCTCCCCCACCAATTCTAGCCAAACTTACCTTGGATTAAAGATCCTTGGATGATAAACAACTCTCTCTCAAGCCCCAAAATGCGATTTGCTCTCAAAAACACAAAGATTCAGCCTTTAACTTGGTCATGAGGTCTTTGAAAGATGAGAGAATGAAAAGAAGACAATGAACTTGGGTGACCTCAACTTCCTTACACACTGCAGGGAAAGAATTAAACACTCTATTCCCTCTTTTCCAAATAGGGTAATTTACCCAAATACCCTCCATTCATCAACCTACACTAAAGCCCACTCAAAACTCTAAAGCCCACAACCAAGGATGTCCTACAAGAGCCTTTAAAACCCATCATTTGACCCAAAGGTGAAGTCCACGCTTCAGTTCAAATTGACTCTTAGATTCCAAAATCTGGGTCGTTACAGACTTTGTCGTTGAGAAAAACACATATGTCACTAGATGCATTGATATGTCTAATCGGTACTCCCAGATAATGCCCAAGATCCAAAATGGCTTAGAAACCGAGGTAAGAGCAAAATGCATCTTGTATATCAGATTTTATAGTCGGTAAAAAGAAAATCTTAGTCTTTTGTCACAACATTTCCCAAGCAACGACCAAAAATGTAAATTATAGACTCAATGATTGTAGCATTCTCAACCGTAGCTTTAGCATACAAAATGAAGGTTGTTGGTGCATTGGTGAGCCCAAAAGGCATTACTAAGAACTCATAGTGCCCATACGACGTCCTAAAGGCGGTTTTCTGAACGTCTTCTTCCATCATCTTCAACTGGTAATAACCCGACCTTAAATCAATCTTCGAGAGCAAATGAGAACCACTCAACTGGTCAAATAGGTCATCAATTCTTGGTGAGGGGTAACGATTCTTCACCGTTGCCTTGTTGAGCTAGCGGTAGTCGATACATATCCTCATCGACCCATCTTTTTTCTTGACGAATAAGACTGGTGCACCCTAAGGTGAGACACTTGATCGAATAAAACCTCTTTCCAGCAACTCTTGAATTTGGTCCTTTAACTCCCTCAACTCTGTGGGAGTCGTGCGATATAGAGCGATAGATATTGGTGTTGTGCTGGGCATCACCTCTATCCTGAACTCTAACTCTCGATCAACTAGTAACCTTAGCAACTCTTCTGGGAACACATCGGTAAACTCTCTAACGGCCTGAAAACTTTCAAGCGTCAGACTTTCAATGCTCGTGTCCACAATATGAGCTAATAAGGCCTTACATCCCTGTTGGGTCATCTTTTGCACCACCAAGGCCGACAATACATTGGAAATGAAGGGGTTTCTCTCACTCTTTACTACTAACCTTGGTCCATCAAAACCGCGAAGCTTTAAACTCTTCGTCCTACAACCCAACCGCGTATCATGCTCAAACAACCAATCCATCCCTAAGATGGCATCAAACTATTGAAAGGGTAACACCAACAAGTCGGTCGGAAAAACTAAGCCTTGAATCTCAATCGGACACTTCCGATACACTTGACCTACTAAAACGTCATACCCCCAACGGACTGGTCACACGAACTCCAATTTCAAGATTCTCGGCAGAAATACCCCACTACTGAGATATCCCACTACGGATGTAGGAGTGGGTAGACCTCGAGTCCACAAGAACAATACTAGGAACTAAAAATAAGGTGAACGTACCTGAGATAACATCGGTAGCCTCACAGTCCTTTTGAGCCTTGACTGTATATTGCCTAGTTGATGCCCTAGCCGTGGACTGGATCGTACCCCCACTCTGATGTCCAGACACGTGGCTTGCTCATTCTCTAGCAAAACCCTGACCCCTCTGAGCTAGGTAAGAGGTCATCTGAGTCTGGACGGGTAGCAGTTGTTGGGCAATCCTTCACAAGGTGATCCACACTTAAAGCAAACTTTAACTGTTCCCCAACAATCGCCTCGGTGTCTACGTCCACACTGGTTACAAACTGGAACACATCTACCCTTTTGAGACCCCTCCGGACTCATCATAGATGAAGCTGATGAAGGCCTCATACGGCTAGCAGACTCTGACCTACGTTCTAATCCCGAACTCTGAGTCAAATCTCCTCTTCCTTGGCTTCAACGATTCTGGTTCCTCCTAGAATAGGACTATGAGCGGTTGGAAAAATTCTGGTTCCTCGCACTCGAGCTTCATTGCCCAACGAATGAGTCGTAGGTCAAACCTTGCACTTGCTCAAGGGACTTAGCACTAACAGTCAAATTTGAAAATATCTTAAGTGGGACAGCAATCAAGTATGTCTGAGTTTCCTTCCTCAACCTTTTCAAAAACCTCTTACATCTTATCTTCTTAGTAGCAACTAACTCATGGGCATACCTACTCAACTATAAGAACTCTTGCTCATACTCAAAGACTGACCGATTTCCTTGAACCAAGTGGGTAAACTGATCCCTCAAACTGTTAATGTGGGCTTCCCCCACATACTTCTTCTCGAATTCCTCCAAGAAATTATCCCATATGGGCCAGTTCGGGTACCAACCCATCTCTACAGTTTCCTACCATTCACGAGCGTTCTCCTTCAACAAAGAAAGAACACACGTCAACTTGTCCTCGGATCTCAACCTCATCTATTGCATGATCCAACGGGTATCCTTCAACCATTGATCCATCTTGACCGGATTGTCTTGTCCAGTCCCAAGGAAATCTGTGGCACTATAATGTCGTACTCTCTCAATAGGTGCTTCACATGGAGTAAATGAAAGCCTCAGTATGGCTCTCACAATCTGGTGAAGAGCCCGGTGCAAATGAGAGAAGTAGTTAGTCCTACGACCCCTATCATTCTCGGACACCTCTTCTAAGCCAGGATTGTAATCCTCATCGTAGCTTTCCTCTCGAGAGCCCCAACTCTCCTCACCTTCACGTGCCCTCCTAGGCATAACTCCCATTTTTTGCACAAGTAAACAATTAAGGTTACACCATCGAACACTCAATTTTAAACAAGTACAACTTTGATCCATGGGTGATGTATCCGCTAGACGCCTATACCACACTCTAAACACCCATCGGGGTTTCCTAAAACCTGCTAAACCTAGGCTTTGATACCAATCTTGTAACATCCCAACCTGGATGCCACAAGTTGGGCCTCAAGCCCAACCCAAACCATTAAATTTTACCACTAGATTTAGCCTAACGATCTCATTTCCATGAAAACCATTAAGTTGAAATAATTCAAACCAATAAAACATTTAAATGTTACAAGAGGAGCTCCATTTAAATACATAGTTTACAAGCATTTAACATTGAGTTAAAATCCAAAATACAAGTTACGATACACATAGGGTCCTATAGATATATGGTTCACTAAATCTAAGTACTGAACTTGGACACAAGTCGATACTGAGGTTCTACTCCGATGGTGCTCCAAGACGTACGCCAACCTACTAACCTGCAAACAGAAACAACAATTCTGAACGTTGAGCTAACAAAGCTCAGTGAGTACACTTCCACTCAACCACGATTCATACAAATCATAAATAAGTGCATGCTAAAAGATATTATGGCATAGCAAGCAATGGCGCTACCGTAATCGCCTAAACACATGAATCAAATGAGTACAATATCAAACTTAATCATAGAAATCACATTATTAAACCTGAAGTAAGACTCGGTGTCTCACTTTCTGAATCATACATACTTGCTCGAAATCTCACATCGAGCATCAACACTCAGAATATCACATCGGGCCCTTATTCTCGAATTATGGAGCCCTTGAATTAAAAACAAAGTTTTAGGTAGATTGTCCAAGCCGTATCGATACACTCCTCAAGTGTATCGATATGCCACCCTGTACCGATACGCCTTCCCCGCATACCAATACCCAATTCAATAACCTCACCCCCTTAGAGGATCAAACTGTATCGATACACGCAGAGGTGTACCGATACGCCCAAGGCGTATCGATACGGAGATCGGCTATTGGACTTTTACTGGACAAAAAGGTATCGATACGCTAACCCTACGTATTGATACGGTCTTCACAAGCTTACTCATGACGTTTAGAAAATAAGCTTGGGGTATCGATACACCCAAGCCTATACCGATATGTGAACCTAGAATTCGAATTTTGGAGTTTGAATTTTGCCCCAACAATCCTTCAACCCTTTAGCCAAGTTTACACCCTGAAAACTGGTCTAGTCAGAATTAGGTTTCGGTGATGTTCGAATGATGTAACTTGCTCGATCTTGTACCTAATTTGAAGTAATAAAGGTTATTCAGGCTAACTGTAATAGTTTATTATTATTATTAAAAAAAATGAGGGACCAACGGGCCACAGCTAATTCCTTCAAATTGAAGGGATTTTCTGTGGATTTACCACTTTTGGGAAAACATGGCACAAGGTGGCAATGTTTTGTCCACCACGAGGGCAAGCATAAGGGCCATGACCCTTAAAGCTTGCCACAGCTCCAACATGCGTGGAGCTTGGAGAAAACAATAGGAGGCACTGTTTGTATATAAATAGGGGTAGGGTGTTGCACAAATTGTAAAAGGAAGGAGAGGAAGAAAGCACTTGAGGGCTATTCGAATAAGTGGATAAAAAGCTTGGAATTTGGTAAGCAACCCTAAATCCTAATTCAAATATAGATGTTATTACAAGTTAAGAAACGTTATGCGTATTGAAATTATGATTGAATATACGTTTTATTTTATTTTTATTTAATTGTTGAAGGTTAAAGCATAGTCGAATCTTCCAAGTATATATGGGTGCAAATTGTTAGCTAATTCGACTATCTAATACGAATCATAAATTTGGACCTGGTGAGTGTAGTTGTTTCAAGGGATAGGCTAGGTGCCATCCCATCCCATTGCATTTATTTTATGTTTAAATTTGCATTTGATTAAGCGCTTAAATAGAGCATATGTGATTTCGAGTGGTGAGCACGGCAAGTCCTCATTGTTGTTTGATATGTTGTAAATTCGTATGTGATATTCAAAATATTTTTAGATGTGAAACTTTCGCCTAATATGCTATGATATGATTTGTGGAGCTAAGGCTCAAATTAAGATTCTATATGATACGGTCTACGGGCGTAAAGGTAAATTTATGATGAATTATGTAATCTTGGACACTTGTGAACATTGGGTACAATTGGCATGCCATATGGTTATTTGAGCTCACTATGTAAGGGTTGGACTACGGTCTGGGGCCACAACCCATATGTGGGGAGAAAAGGTTGGATTGTATAAGGGATTTCAGAGCTATGGCTCAAGGCTACGACCTATTTTCGATATGTGTAGTGTACAGGAGGTCCGCGTATCCATTGGTTGCTATGTCCAAGGAAATGATACGTACTTTTGATTTATAAAAGATGACATTTGGCTTAAGCATGAAATATATATATATATATATGATTTGTGATATATTCATGCCATCCAAGCATGCACTATGTCATTCGTGTCATTAGCAATCTATTCTACATTCGTTATGACTACCTATCTAGGCTATGTAAGCCTAACATTCTTGTGTCTTATGCATTTCAGGACCGTGAAGCATTCCACGCTCTGATCGTGTAGTTGCGGTTGCAAGTCACATCATCTATATATGTATGTTTATTTTTAGCCTTGAAACTCCTAGTAAGGTGGCATAGGACCTAAAGATGTTCAACCTACCCATTTTGTTATGTGTATATTGTCTATGGGTTGTAATAACCTTAAAGGGGTTTAAATGATATGTTAGATAAGGTTAAAAACGGTTAAAATGCATGTTTAGCTTAAAATGGTGAAAACTAAATGGGTTTGAAATATTCTAAATTTTGGTATGCTATTAGAGTTACTGATTATTAGCTTGCTGGTAAAATCTGGTAAGGTTTGGAAATCGTTTGATAGGTTAATCCGAATAAAAACAAGTTTGAACAGTTTACAAATTGGTCATTAAATATTGTATCATCTAATCGGATAGGTAAATGACCTTCGTTAGTAATGAAATTTCACAGGCTAATAATTAGTAAGTTTAATTTTAGTATGATAACCTGAATTTCGGCTAACGACAAAAAGAACCCTTAATTTCTAAAATTTACAATTTAGTCCATAAAATTTGAAAAGGTTTAAAATTGACCCCAATTTGAGTAAGTAGTTAATAAGTTAGTATAAAAAAGAATAATAGTGAATTCGAATAAGTTTCTGAACTCCGATTTAGCTTCTGGTCTCTGAATATATTTTCCGGTAACACCTTCATATCTGGTTCTCTACCAGACCAGGATGGGGGTGTTACATTTGTGGTATCAAAGCTAGAGTTTAGTTGATTCTAGGACTAAACCGAGGCAAGTCATGATTCTGCATGTGTATATGCCACCTAGGAGTTATTTATATACGTTATTTGTGACTTGCAACTTACACGATTTGATCTTTTTATGTAATTATATTCAAAATATCTGGTCCTCTCGATAGAAGGGTAGTGAACGAACCTCATCCGGGCTCATCCTCAACTTAGAGGGACAATTTAAGGCCTAAAATCCAACCCGAGCATGTGGGACAGAACGACCCACCTCACCCTCCATCAATGCCACTCGCTCAGCAGGCGTATCTGATGTCCATGGGGGACATGATTAAACAAGTGGTGGTGTCTCTCTGACAAGAACCACCTCCCCCACCTGTTGAGGCTTCTCTGCCTAGTTCGAGAGCCCTTATTAACAAGCTCAAGCAATATCTTGTCTACACGTTCACTGGCCAAGACCTAGATAATCTCGAGACCACAGAATACTGGCGGGAGAATACATTGAAATTGCTGAATAAACAAATGAAGTGCCCATAGGTGCACAAACTGAAGTGTGCTCTGGCCTTGATTTCTGAGGAAGCCCAGAGCTGGTGGGACACGGTGAAACTTACAGTGCCCGAGCACAGGATTACGTGGGACTTTTTCCATCAGGAGTTCTGCAAAAAATATATTAGTGATCATTATCTTGCCGAGAGGCGTAATAAGTTCCTCCATCTAAGACAAGGGGAAGACCTGTGGAGCAGTACATACACGATTTTTGTAAGTACTCGAGGTATGGTGCGGAGATCATACATACAGAAAAGAGAAGTGCAAAATGTTCATCGAAGGCCTTTGTGATGAACTACGTCTTCTCTTTACTGCTTTAGAGATAAAGGATTTTCAAACTCTAGTTAACTGAGCGATTTCTACTAAAGCCTCTCAGAAGGTATATGAAAGAAGGAAAGGAAACCAAGCCAGAACTGATAAGAGGTTCCAAGATGATTCTAAGCCTCTTACACTGCAAAAGAAGGGTAGACAGTGGGATCAGAAGTCCGCCATTTTTCAGCGGCTACCAAAGACGGGATATGTACCACAATCCCAATCTCTAGGGTCATCTGTTACTCATACAACTTTAGTTGATAGTACGGGCGGTTCTGGGAGAAGTTCCCTTATTCCCATATACAACTTTTTTTCGGAAGAGACATCTTTGACAATGTCATAGACAATCTGGGTCTTGTTATCTTTACAACGAATCTGGCCACTTTATTAGGCAATGTCAGCAGAATCCTAATGCTCCTACCTCCGTGGCTTCTCAGAACAAATTTAATAAGGGAAGAAAAGCAAAACAAGTGCAGTCTGGATCAACAGGAAGACCTCGCAACACCAACATCCCCTCAGTTGGACGTGATCCACAAACCTCAACTTAGATGTATCATGTTCGAGGTCGAGAATAAGAGGATGATCCCAATGTGATTGCAGGTAAGGTAGAATTATGTTCTGCTATTGTTTATGCTTTGATAGATCCAGACTCTACATATTCCTTCATTAGTGAACCGTTGGTTGAAAAGTATACCCTAGAATCTGGACCCATTGCTTCTGATATAGTTGTCTCTAGCCCACTAGAAGATAGTGTGGTTATACGGTTGATCTGTAAAGCTTGTCCTATGAAGATCCAAGGGATCCAATTCCCGGCCAATTTGATGGCCTTGTCTTTTCGTGAGTTTGATCTTATCCTAGGCCTTGATTGGTTAGCTGAACATCAAGTCTGGGTAGACTGCTCGAAAAAAAAGCTGTACCTCCGTGGACTCGACAAGGAAAGCATAACCTTGATGAAAACCAAACCTGAGCCTAGTGAAGCTATCATGTATGCTATGGAGTCTAAAGAGGATCCAAAACTCGAAAATATATCGGTGATGAAAGAATTCCCTGATGTATTTCCTAATGAACTTTCGGGACTCCCTCCGACCCGAGAAGTAGAATTTGGAATCGAAGTGCAACCGGGGACTACACCAGTCTCTATTACTCCATATAGAATGGCTCCGGTAGAGTTAAAGGAGTTAAAAGCTCAAATCCAAGACCTCTAATATAAGGGGTTTATTCGACCAAGTTCCTTACCCTGTGGAGCATCGGCCTTGTTTGTCAAGAAGAATGATGGATCGATATGACTATGCATTGACTATCGTTAGTTGAATAAAGTCACAATCAAGAATAAGTACCCACTTCGTAGGATCGATGACCTCTTTAATCAGTTGAAAGATGCCTTTATCTTCTCCAAGATAGATCTTCGATCTGGATACTACCAAATACTGGTAAAGGAGTTCGATCTTCCAAAGAATGCCTTTCGGACTAGATATGGTCACTATGAATTTTTAGTGTGCCTTTTGGGCTCACAAATGCACCTGCAACCTTTATGGATATGATGAATCGTGTATTCTGGCCCTATCTCGATAAGTTTTTGGTTTTCTTTATAGATGCATTCTGATCTATCCTACAAACTCTGCTTCTCATAAAGAACATCTTCGGATCATGCTTCAGATCCTTCGAGAGAAACAACTCTATGCCAAGTTTAGTAAATGTGAATTTTGGTTGTCTGAAGTATCCTTTCTTGGCCATGTAATCTCTTCTACGGGAATTCAAGTGGACCCAAAGAAGATCCAAGCAATTCTTGTTTGGATCCCTCTGAAGAATGTGGGAGAAGTTCATAGTTTTTTGGTCCTTGCAGGCTACTACTGCAGATTCGTTAAGGGATTCTCTTTGATTGTTACACCCTTGAGAAAGCTTCTCCGCAAAGACACTCCTTTCGTATGGACCGAAGACCAGCAAAAAAGCTCCGATCAACTCAAGCAAGTTCTCACTCATGCCCATGTCTTGGTACAACTCGAGTCAGGCAAAGATTTCACTGTGTACAGGGATGTATCCTACTTGGGATTAGGTTGTGTACTGATGCAAGAAGGCAAAGCCATAGCTTATGCCTCACGTCAACTCAAGCCTCATAAGCTAAATTATCCGACTCATAATCTAGAACTCGATGCAATTGTGTTTGCTTTGAAGATTTGAAGGCATTATTTTTACGGTGAGAAGTGTTACTTGTACACTGATCACAAAAGTCTAAAATATCTCTTAACTCAGAAAGAGCTAAATCTCGGTCAACATTGTTGGATGGAACTTTTGAAGGACTATGACTTGGTTATTGATTACCATCCCGGTAAAGCCAATATCGTAGATGATGCTCTAAGTCGGAAGCCTACTCCTTCTTCGAGATGTTTGAATACTCATTTTCGGTTTAAGAAGCATGGCAAGTTGTTGGCCGAATTGAGAGTTCAGTCGACCATTGTGTCTCAAATCAAAGCACTGCAAGAATCTGATGAGGAGTTGTGACCTATCATTTCCAAGATCAAAGATAATCATGATCCTGATTTTCCTATAAATTCCGAAGGCCTATTGTGTTTCTGTAACCGCATTTGTGTTCCTGATGATGAAGATCTTCAGAATCAAATTCTGAGTGAAGCTCATTTGGGCCCTTTTTCTGTTCATCCAAAAGCTATCAAGATGTACAAAGACTTGAAAGAGCTGTATTGGTGGTCTGGTATAAAAGGTGAAACTATGGACTTTGTTGCTAGGTGATTAACCTGCCAACGGGTTAAAGCCGAGCACAAGGTGTCTACTGGTCTCTTGCAACATATTGAGCTTTCAAAGTAGAAATAGGAGCGTATTGCGATGGACTTTGTAAGTGGTCTACCAATAACCACGAAGAAAAATGATGCTATTTGGGTCATTGTGGATAGATTCACCAAGTCTGCCCATTTTATTCCGGTAAGAATAGACTTCAGCTTGCCTAAACTTGCTGAGTTGTACATTCTTGAAGTTATGCGTTTGCATGGAGTTCCTATGTCCATCATTTCCGACCGTGATCAACATTTTGCATCTCAGTTTTAGAGAACCCCACAGGAGGTGCTGGGAACTCGAGTGCACTTAAGCACTATTTTCCACCCTCAAACCGATGGTCAATCCGAAAGGGCTATTCAAGTAACCTTATATTTTTCCTTTGATCTATGTGTATACTCATTTTTGTACCAATTTTGATTATTCCTTGTAGATTCTGAAAGATATATTACGAGCCTATGTTATCGATTTCAAAAATACGTGGGAGAAATCCCTGCCATTGGTGTAGTTTGCATACAATAATAGTTACCAAACTTCGATTAAAATGACCCCTTATGAAGCTCTTTATGGAAGAAAATGTAGAACCCCTATTGGTTGGACCGAGCTTGGTGAATGCAAGGTGCTAGTGCCTGACTTACTTCGGGAAACCGAAGAAAGGGTAACCATCATTCGTGATCGACTTAGAGCTATATTTGATCGACAAAAAGCCTCCACAGATTTGAAAATTAGGGACATTTAGGATGATGTTGGCGAGAAAGCCTTCGTTAAGGTGTCTCCGTGGAAGAAGATCCTTCGTTTTGGCAAAAGGGGGAAACTAAGCCCTCGTTTTATAGGCCCATTTGAGGTGATCGAGAAAGTTGGACCTGTTGCCTAACGACTAGCTCTCTCTGAGGAGTTAAGCAAAATCCATAATGTTTTCCACGTGTCTATGTTACGGAAGTACCGATCAGACCCTCCCTATGTGATCAAGCCAGAGTCTGTGGAAATTCAGTCCAATTTGACGTACGAGGAGGAACCAGTACAGATCATCGCACGAGAAGTCAAGAGGCTTCAAAATAAATCTGTACCCTTAGTGAAAGTCCTTTGGAGGAGTCATTCGGTTGAAGAAGCAATATGTGAGCCAGAAGAAACAATGCAGAAGCATTACCCTCACCTATTCGCGTAGAATGAAAATTCGGGGATGAATATTTATATACCACATAGGAGTTTAGTCAGAATTAGGTTCTAGTAATCGAATATTTTGTATTGGTTATGTTCAAATCAAAGCTAGAGTTTAGTCGATTCTATGACTAAACTGAGTCCAGTCATGAGTCTGCATATGTATATGCCACATAGGAGTTATTTATATACGTTATCTGTGACTTGCAACTTACACGATTTAATCCTTATGTGTAATTAGATTCAAAATGCCTGGTCCCACCGATAGAAGGGTAGTGAACGAATCTCATCCGGGCTCCTCTTCAACTCAGGGGGACAATTTGAGGCCTAAAATCCAACCTGGGCGTGTGGGACAGAATGACCCACCTCACCCTCCATCAATGCCACCCGCTCAGTAAGTGTATCTGATGTTTATGTCGGACATGATTAAACAAGTGGTGGTGTCTCTTCGACAAGAACCACCTTCCCCACTTGTTGAGGCTTATCTGCCTACTTCGAGAGCCCCTATTGACAAGCTCAAGCAATATCCTGTCTACACGTTCACCGGCCAAGACCTGGATAATCCCGAGACTGCATAATACTGGCTGAGAATACACTAAAAGTGCTGAATAAAAAATGAAGTGCCCGGAAGAGCACAAACTAGAGTGTGCTCTGGCCTTGATTTCTGAGGAAGCCTAGAGCTGGTGGGACAAGGTGACACTTACAGGCCCGAGCACAAGATTACGTGGGACCTTTTCCTTCAGGAGTTCCACAAAAAGTATATTAGTGATCATTATCTTACCGAGAGGCGTAAGAAATTCCTCCATCTAAGATAATGGGGAAGACCCGTGGAGTAGTACATATACAATTTCTATAAGTACTCGAGGTATTGTGCGGAGATCATACGTACAGAAAAGGAGAAGTACATAATGTTCATCGATGGCCTTTGTGATGAACTACGTCATCTCTTTACTGCTTTGGAGATAGAGGATTTTCAAACTCTAGTTAACCGAACGATTGCTACTAATGCCTCTCAGAAGGCATATGAAAGAAGGAATGGAAACCAAGCCAGAACTGATAAGAGGTTCCGAGACGATTCCAAGCCTCTGACACCGCAAAAGAAGGGTAGACAGTGGGATCAGAAGTCTGCCACTTTTCAGTAGCTATCAAAGACGTCTTATGTACCACAATCTCAATCTTTAGGGACATCTATTACTAATACAGCTTCAGTTGATAGTACGTGCAGTTTTGGGAGAAGTTTCTTTATTCCCATATGCATCTTTTGTCAGAAGAAACGTCTTGGACAATGTCGTAGACAGTCTGAGTATTGTTATCTTTACGGCGAATCTGGCCACTTTATTAGGCAATGTTTGTAGAATCCTAACGCTCATACCTCTGTGGCTTCTCAGAACAACCCTAATAAGGGAAGATGAGCAAAACAAGTACAGTCTGGATCAGCAAGAAGACCTCGCAACACCAACACTCCCTCAGTTGGATGTGATCCACAAACCTCAGCCTAAATGTATCATGTTCGAGGTCGAGAACAAGAGGATGATGCTGATGTGATTATAGGTATGGTAGAATTATGTTTTGATCTTGTTTATGCTTTGATAGATCCAGGCTCTACGCATTCCTTCATTAGTGAACCATTTGTTTAAAAGTATGCCCTAGAATCTAGACCCATTACTTTTGAGATAGTTGTCTCTAACCCTCTAGGAGATAGTGTGGTTATACGGTTGATCTATAAAGCTTGTCCTCTGAAGATCCAAGGGATCCCATTCCCAGCCAATTTGATGGACTTGCCTTTTCGTGAGTTCGATCTTATCCTAGGCCTTGATTGGTTAGCTGAACATCAAACCTGAGTAGACTGCTCGAAAAAGAAGCTATACCTAACCTTGATGAAAGCCAAACATGTACCCACTTTCGAGGATCGATGGCCTCTTTGATCAGTTTAAAGATGCCTCTGTCTTCTCCAAGATAGATCTTCGATCTGGATGCTACCAAATGCTAGTAAAGGATTCCGATGTTGCAAAAAGTGCCTTTCGGACTATATATGGTCACTATGAATTTCTAGTGATGCCTTTCGGGCTCACGAATGCACCTGCGACCTTTATGGATCTGACAAATTGTGTATTATGGCCCTATCTCGATAAGTTTGTGGTTTTCTTTATAGACGACATTCTGATCTATTCTAAAAACTCTGCTTCTCATGAAGAACATCTTCGGATCATGCTTCAGACCCTTCGGGAGAAACAACTCTATGCCAAGTTCAGTAAATATGAATTTTGGCTGTCTAAAGTATCATTTCTTGGCTATGTAATCTCTTTTACAGGAATTCAAGTTGACCCAAAGAAGATCCAAGCAATTCTTGATTGGTTCCCTCCGAAGAATGTGAGAGAAGTTCGTAGTTTTCTGGGCCTTGTAAGCTACTACTGCAGATTCGTTAAGGGATTCTCTTTGATTGTTGCACCCTTGATGAAGCTTCTCCCAAAAGACACTTCTTTTGTGTGGACCGAGGACCATCAAAGGAGCTTCGATCAACTCAAGCAAGTCCTCACTCATGCCCCTGTCTTGGTACAACCCGTGGCGGGCAAAGATTTCGCTGTGTACAATGATGCATCCCATTTGGGATTAGGCTGTGTACTGATGCAAGAAGGCAAAGTCATAGCTTATGGCTCATGTCAACTCAAGCCTCGTGAGCTAAATTATCCGACTCATGATCTAGAACACGCCGTAATTGTGCTTGCTTTGAAGATTTAGAAGCATTATCTTTACGATGAGAAGTGTTACTTGTACACTGATCACAAAAGTCTAAAATATCTCTTAACTCAGAAAGAGATGAATCTCCTTCAACGTCGTTGGATTTAACTTTTGAAGGACTATGACTTGGTTATTGATTACCATCTCGGAAAGCCAATGTCCTAGTTGATGCTCTTAGTCGAAAACCTACTTCTTCAAGATGTTTGAATTCTCTTTTTCGGTTTAAGAAGCATGGCAAGTTGTTGGCCGAATTAAGAGTTTAATCGACCATTATGTCTCGAATCAAAACACTCCAACAATCTGATGAGGAGTTGCGACCTATCATTGCCAAGATCAAAGATAATCCGGATCCCAATTTTGCTATGAATTCTGAAGGCCTATTGTGTTTCCGTAACCGCATCTGTGTTCATGATGATGAAGATCTTTGGAATCAAATTCTAAGTGAAGCTTATTCGGGCCCTTTTTCTATTTATCCTGGAGTTATCAAGATGTACAATGACTTGAAAGAGCTGTATTGGTGGTCTAGTATGAAAGGTGAAATTACGGACTTTATGGCTAGGTGTTTGACCTGCCAACGGGTTAAAGCCGAGCACAAGGTGCCCACTGGTCTCTTGCAACCCATTGAGCTTCCACAGTGGAAATGAGATCGTATTACGGTGGACATCGTAAGCGGTCTACCAATGACCACGAAGAAAAATGATGCTATTTGGGTCATTGTGGATAGATTCACCAAGTCTGCTCATTTTATTCTGGTAAGAATGGACTTCAGCTTGCCTAAACTTGCTGAGTTGTACATTCGTGAAGTTATCCGTTTGCATGGAGTTCCTGTGTCCATCATTTTCGACCGTGATCCATGTTTTACATCTCGGTTTTGGAGAACCCTACATGAGGTGCTAGGAACTCGAGTGCACTTAAGCACTACTTTCGACTCTCAAACTGATGGTCAATCCGAAAGGGTAATTCGGGTAACCTTATGTTTTTCCTTTGATATGTGTGTATAATCATTTTCGTACCAATTTCGATTCTTCCTTGTAGATTCTTGAAGATATGCTACGAGCCTGTGTTGTCGATTTCAGAAATACGTGGGAGAAATCTTTGCCATTGGTGAAGTTTGCATACAACAATAGTTACCAAACTTCGATTAAAATGGCCCCTTATGAAGCTCTTTATAGAAGAAAATGTAGAACCCCTCTTTATTGGACCGAGCTTGGTGAAGGCAAGGTGCTAGTGCCTAACATACTTTGGGAAACCAAAAAAGGGTAACCATCATTCGTGATCGACTTAGAGCTACATTTAATCGACAGAAAGCCTACGTAGATTTGAAAAAGAGGGATATTCAGTATGATGTTGGCGAGAAAGCCTTCGTTAAGGTGTCTCCGTGGAAGAAGATCTTTCGTTTTAGCGAAAGGGGAAAACTAAGCCCTAATTTTATATGCCCATTTGAGGTGATCGAGAAAGTTGGACCTGTTGCCTACCGACTAGCTCTCCCCGAGGAGTTAAGCCGAATCCATAATGTTTTTCACGTGTCTATGCTTCGGAAGTACCGATCAGACCCTTCCCATGTGATCAAGCTAGAGTCTGTGGAAATTCAGTTCAATTTGACGTACGAGGAGGAACCAGTACAGATCCTCACAAGAGAAGTCAAGAGGCTTCGAAATAAATCTGTACCCTTAGTGAAAGTCTTTTGGAGGGTTCATTCGGTTGAAGAAGCAATGTTGGAGCCAGAAGATACAATGCAGAAGCAACACCCTCACCTATTCGGGTAGAATGAAAATTCGAGGACAAATTTTATTAAGGGGGAGAGTTGTCAAACCCCGAAAACCGGTCTAGTCAGAATTAGGTTTCGGTGATTGGATATTTATTACCAATTATGTTCGAATGATGTAATTTGCTCGATCTTGTACCTAATTTGAAGCAATGAAGGTTATTCGGGCTAACTATAACAGTTTATTATTATTATTATTATTATTAAAAAATGAGGGACCCACAGGCCACAGCTAATTCCTTCAAATTGTAGGAATTTGCTGTGGATTTCCCACGTTTGGGAAAACATGGCACAAGGTGGCAATGTTTTGTCCACCACGTGGGCAAGCATAAGGGTCATGACCCTTAAAGCTTGCCACGACTCCAACATGCATGGAGCTTGGAGAAAACAGTAGAAGGCCGGCTGTTTGTATATAAATAGGGGTGGGGTGTTGCGCAAATTGTAAAACAAATGAGAGGAAGAAAGCACTTGAGGGCTATTCGAATAAGTGGAGAAAAAGCTTGGAATTGGGTAAGCAACCCTAAATCATAATTCAAATATAAATGTTATTACAAGTTAAGAATCGTTATGTGTATTGAAATTATGATTGAATATACGTTATATTTTATTTTTATTTAATTGTTGAAGGGCAAAACATAGTCGAATCTTCCAAGTAGAGAAGGGGTTCAAATTGTTAGCTAATCCGACTATCTGAGACGAATCATAAATTTGGACCTGGTGAGTGTAGTTGTGTCAAGGGATAAGCTCGGTGACATCCCATTGCATTTATTTTATGTTTAAATTTGCATTTGATTAAGCGCTTAAGTAGAGCATATGTGATTTCCAGTGTTGAGCACGGTAAGCCCTCAACGTTGTTTGATATGTTGTAAATTCGTATGTGATATTCGAAATATTTTTATATGTGAAACTTTGACCTAATATGCTATGATATGATTTGTAGAGCTAAGGCTCAAAATAAAATTCGATATGATACGACCCACGGGCGCAAAGATAAGTTTATGATAAATTATGCAATCTTAGACACTTGTGAACATTGGATACAATTGGCATGCCATATAGTTATTTGAGCTCACTATGTAAGGGTTGGACTACGGTCCGGGGCCATGTCCCATATTTGGGGAGAAAAGGTTGGATTGTGTAAGGGATTCCAGAGCTACGGCCTATTTTCGATATGTGTGGTGTACAAGGGGATCTGCATAGCCATTGGTTGTTATGTCCAAGGAAATGATACTTACTTTTGATTTATAAAAGATGACATTTGGCTTAAGCATGAAATTTATATATATATATATATATATATATATATATATATGATTTATGATATATTCATGTCATCCAAGCATGCACTATGTCATTCATGTCATTAGCAATCTGTTCTACATTCGTTATGACAACCTCACTAGGCTATGTAAGCCTAACATTCTAGTGTTTCATGCATTTTAGGACTGTGAAGCACTTCGTGCTCCGATCTTGTAGTTGCTGTTGCAAGTCACATCATCTATATATGTATATTTATCTTTCGCCTTGAAACTCCTAGAAAGGTGTCATAGGACCTAAAGATGTTCAACCTACCCATTTTGTTATGTGTATATTGTCTATGGGTTGTAATAACCTTAAAGGGGTTTAAATGATATGTTAGATAAGGTTAAAAACAGTTAAAAGGCATGTTTAGCTTAAAATGGTGAAAACTAAATGAGTTTGAAATATTCTAAATTTTGGTATGCTATTAGAGTTACTGATTATTAGTTTGCTGGTAAAATCTGGTAAGGTTTAGAAATCATTTGATAGGTTAATCCAAATAAAAACAGTTTTGAACAGTTTACAAAATGGTCATTAAATATTGTATCATCTAATCGGATAGGTAAATGATCTCCGTTAGTAATGAAATTTCACAGGATAATAATTAGTAAGTTTAATTTTAGTATGATAACTTGAATTTCGGTTAAGGACAAAAAGGACCCTTAATTTGTAAAATTTACAATTTAATCCCTAAAATTCAAAAAGGTTTAAAATTGACCCTTGTAGCGATTCTCGCCAAAAAATGATGTTTTTTCTTTTTATTATATTTGTTTGTTTTGAAAATATTGTCTTCTGTGGGATTTTTATAAACATGAAGTCGCCACCGGCCACTCAAGGTGGACCAAACACCGTAAAAACCAAAGATTTCAAAATGTCGGGTTCGGGAGTCGGTTACGGATGGGGAAGGATTAGCACCCCACACCGCCCAAAATTGGTACTTTAATAATTACCGCTTTATTAATATTAAACTTTCCGTATTAAAGTGACGATTAAATTAAAGTTCGGTTATATGTGCGAGTAAATTTTAAAAGCCCCGTTATTCGAGAGTAAACGTCCAACCACTATCACTACGCCTGATACTGGCCTCGTTCACGCTCGAATAAAAGGGCACCGCATTAACAAAATATATATCCGTTATGCAAACTTAAAAAACATGACAAATATAAAAAAATACATTGCGATAAAAATATAATACTAACATAATAAAATATTAATATGACATAAATAAAAAGCTTTTTTGAAAAATTTGCTCGGCTTCCCTCTTGTCATTGCCCCTACGTTGAGGATGTTCGGTCTTTTTTTTGAACCTTTTTGTAAGCAAAAATGCATGAATTTTATGCCTAAATGCACGGTGACTTCGGTGTATACACTTAATCTAAATGTATGACGCATGCAAAAATGGTTTAATGCAAGATACAATCTAAATGCATGAATGTGACATGAAATTTTTTGGCCCTCAATGGGATGCCCCTGACTCCTCATTGGTCCTGTCAGGATCTTGGTCTTTTACATATGACAATGCCCCAACCTCTTCTTGGGTTTGATTACCTTTCTTTGAATCTTTCATCAGGGTGCATGCCCCAAAACTTGTTCGTTTTATGCCATTGTCTGAAACTGCTCTTGTAGCAAATTTGAAACTCTGGTGCACATTTTGTTTCCCCCTAAGTTGGGTTTATAAATTGTATTGGTTCATGACAGCTCATTATTATTATTTTTTGGATTGGGTGCAATTTTGCAGACTGTGATCGATGTAGACATTTCAGAGGTGCAAGGGTTTGACTTGGCAATAAAGGCTGGACCTTGGCAAAGAATGCCCCCAGACTGGGGCTTTGTTAGGGGCACAATTTTTGTAAAAGATGTGGGGGTGCTTTTGGACATGCCCCAAGATCAAACTTTTGTAAGAGGCTCTCTAAGGTGCTAGATTAACCAACTCCATTGTATTAGATGGGGTAACCCAGGGACTAATTTTGAAATTTCAAAATGTATGCATGTAAATGCGAAATGCATGTCCTAGATGTGAAAGTACTGATTCAAAAATGGTTCCCATGGCTCAACTTCCGAACTCGCGGTATTCATTTGCAAATTTAAATATTGCCTTGATATCTAGAGTGCTAGATTTTTTCCCGATGATAATATTTTAAATTGAGAACCAGTCGTGAATCAGCATTTCATGCTGGTAAAATGCAAAAATTAAAGTGTTATGATATGCCATGCAGTGAATGCCAAAATGAGCAGATATGATGTGATCACAAAAATGGGTCAATTTGAAATTAAGGTAAAAATGAAATATTTCTGATCGGGTAAACCATTTGAACCAACACCCCAATGTAATGCAAATGCAATGATGTATGCAAAAAAGGGTAAAACAAAAAGAAAACGAGTCAGTACCGGATAAGATCAATAACACATAAATAGAAGAACAATTTAGATAAGGTAAACAAACAAAACAACCCTATTTACATCCCGTGTAAAACACCTAGGTTATCCGCATGGCTCTAAAAGGGTGGGTTTCTATATGTTCTCTACATGTTGTTTTGGTGCTAAGAGGTACCCGAATTGTCCTTGCTGTCCCCTACTAAGAGTAGCAAGGCCCCCAGTCATCACCCATTATAGGCTCCTTTCAACCAGGTTCAATTTAGGGGGACCCATTCGCTTACACCCATACGAAGGAACGATATCCTCACGAAAGCATAAGGTACTCGAGCCCCGAAGGTACTTGCTAGGCCCATACGAAGGAACGATATCCTCACGAAAGTATTAGTGTTTTCTCCCACTTAAAAGGACGGGTTTATATGCCAAGTTTTAAATACGTTAAAATAAACGTGCAATTATAACCGAATGTTAATTTAATAGTCACTTTAATCCGGAACTTCTAATATTAGTAAAGCGGTAATTATTTTAAAAAAGCTCGACTCTCATTTGTTTTTGAAAAAACAAAAATGTCCCCAGCGGAGTCGCCATCTGTAGCGATGTCCCTCTCGCCAAAAAATGATGTTTTTTTCTTTTTATTATATTTGTTTGTTTTGAAAATATTGTCTTCCGTGGGATTTTTATAAAAATGGAGTCGCCACCGGCCACTCAAGGTGGACCAGACACCGTAAAAACTAGAGATTTCAAAATGTCAGGTTCGGGAGTCGGTTACGGATATGGAAGGATTAGCACCCGCACACCGCCCAAAATTGGTACTTTAATAATTACCGCTTTATTAATATTAAACTTTCTGGATTAAAGTGACGATTAAATTAAAATTCGGTTATATGTGCAAGTAAATTTTAAAAGCCCCGTTATTCGAGAGTAAACGCCCAACCACTATCACTATGCCTGATACTGGCCCTGTTCACGCTCGAATAAAAGGGCACCGCATTGACAAACTATATATCCGTTATGCAAACTTAAAAAACATGGCAAATATAAATAAATACATTGCGATAAAAATATAAATACTAACATAATAAAATACTAATATGACATAAATAAAATGCTAATCTAAAACATACATACATAACTATTAATTTAACACATAAATAAAAACAAAAATAAAATATTAATATAAAACATGCATACATAAATATTAATCTAACTCATAAATAAAAACAAATCTAACATAAATAAAATATAAAACATAAATTTAAAACATAATAAATACTAATCTAAAACATAAATAAACACACAAACTAAAAAAAACAATTTTAAATTAACTACTACTTCATTAAATCATAAAAAATTACAACATAAAAAAGGAAAGAAAATATACCGAACTAAGAGTTCGAATGACGAACCCCGACTGAACCCCACTGAGATCAACCACGACCTCTCCAAAAATAACTAGATCGAATCCAAAATAAGACCCCAATTGAACCGATTAGGATCAAGGACACTGCCCCGGTCCTTGGCTACCCGAGAGCCAAGCTCTCTTATTTGGGCATGCCAGCACTGCCGATTTAATTGTCTCCATTGCCTTCAATTGCATGCCTATTTATAGGCAATGTGAGGGGTGAGGTGGGTGACATGGAGCCTTGTGCTCCACTCCCATTCCCCTATTTTTTTATTTTACTTTTTTGCTTTTTGCATTTTTTTAATTATTATTATTATTATTATATTTTTTAAATTAATAATATTATTATTACAATAATACTAAAAATACTAGAAACCCGGACAAAAATGAGCGATTACAACCCTAATTTGAGTAAGTAGTTAATAGGTTAGTGTAGAAAGAGAATAAAAGTCAATTCGAATAAGTTTCTGAACTCCGATTTAGCTTCCGATCTCTGAATATGTTTTCCGGTAACACCTTCAGATCCGGTTCTCTACCAGGCCAGGAAAGGGGTGTTACATTTGTGGTATCAGAGCTAGAGTTTACTCCATTCTAGGACTAAACCGAGGCCAGTCATGAGTCTGCATGTGTATATGCCACCTTGGAGTTATTTATATACGTTATCTGTGACTTGCAACTTACACAATTTAATCCTTTTGTGTAATTAGATTCAAAATGTCTGGTCCTACCGAAAGAAGGGTAATGAACGAACCTCATTCGAGTTCCTCCTCAACTCAGGGGAATAATTTGGGGCCTAAAATCTAACCCGAGCGTGTGGGACAGAACGGCCCACCTCCACCATCCATCAATGCCACCCGCTCAGCAAGCGTATCTGATGTCCATGGCGGACATGATTAAACAAGTGGTGGTGTCTCTCTGACAAGAACCGCCTCCCCCACCTGCGGAGGCTTCTCTTCCTGCTTCGAGAGCCCCTATAAATAAGGCTTCTCAACAGGCTTCACGCCGGTACACCCTATGGCAGAGTAGAAAAATTATCCGGCGATAACCACCAGAGATCCATGTACGAGGAACAAATCGGGGTGAATAAGAGTGAAGCATTACTTGTTTAAAATATGGAATTCTGAGTTTGGAGGAGATAGATATTCAATCACGATTCCACGATGTCGATTCTTAAGCCGCAACAATAACGCTCCGACCTCTACGTAGTTCACCCAGTTCAAACGAGTATATAAAACTCTCTAAACTATTTAGAAGGGAACGAGCATATAAAAACTCTCTAAACTATTTAGAGGGTTTTTCCCAAAAAGCATTAATGACTGTTAGATCACTCATGCCTTTACATAGCCTTTGTAATCCTAATTCAACTCAGATTAGGATTTCAATATATATTAAATATATATAATCCCAATACACCTTAATTAGGATTTCAATATATATATATATAATCCCAATTCAACTTGATTAGGATTTCAATATATATATATATATATTAAATATATATAATCCCAATTCAATTTTAATTAGGATTTCAATATATATTAAATATATATAATCCCAATTCAACTTTAATTAGGATTTCAATATATATTAAATATATATAACCCCAATTCAACTTAACTAGGATTTCAATATATATATATTGATTTAAATCGAATTATATTAATTATATATTAAAAGAGTCATAATTACAATAATTATTTTTCTTTTAATATTTACCCAATAGTTAAATTATATATATCAAATATATATTAATTTAACTAAATTCGTGTACAACAAATTTGTACATATATAATTCGTTTAATATATGCTCATTTCAATTGTGGGTGTGACCCTATAGGTTCATGTAACGTTAGTAGTAAATATTAGAACATTTATAATATTACAAACAATGAGTGACATCTAACAATATGTCAATGTCACCTAAGTTACAAGAAATCATGATTCGACATAACCTTTTCGTGATTAACTCTATTTATGTATTACATCCTTTTGTCTTTTATATCTAGATTGGACACAAGTCATGGAACAGTCACACTTGCATAGTCCATCTAATGTTTCTTGATATCTTGAGTAGACTATTATAAACGAATAACTATGATATTTCATATCAACTTATTCGAGAATGGCCATGCATTTCTAGTCCCACTCAATCAAGTGGCCTACGATATTACTCCTATTATGTAGGAGGGACAAGTCCTATCTTGATCAACTTAATTCCACTATATAGATTGTGACATATCCAATATCAGTCTTTATAGTGTAGTCAGTTACGACACACATTTGACCGTATCAAAATATATCACTCACGATGTTGAAATAATGATAATCTCAGGTATGAGGATCATACATGTAGTTATCACTATGAGCAATGTTATGACTGTCACATAATATTCCAAGAAACATGCTATAGCAGGTCAGTCCAGTATGTCGTTCTCTAACACATACTTATGTATTGATTTTGACATCTCCATGTCAATGACAACACTTTGTCATCAATCAACTACATATCAGTCTTAATGCATTATTGTTGTCCATGCTCACAATAATACTCGACTAATGACATTTTAGAATAACCATATTATTCTAAGGACTATATTATAATTCAGTTTATTTATACACGCATAATTGTAACTGAAAATAATAAAGGAAATGCCTCTTTATGAATAAACAAGGTAAAACAAATGTCATTTACAATCATCTTATGATTGTTCTTTGGGCATACTCTAACAATCTCCCACTAGAACTAAGACCAATCACTCCTATATCTAATACCAAGTAACTTAGTGTGACGATCATGCTTCTGCTGCGTCAGAGGCTTTGTCAATGGATCGACAATGTTGTCATTTGTTGGTACCCTACATATTTCCACATCTCCTCGATCTATGATTTCTCGAATGAGATGATAATGCCTAAGTATGTGTTTGGATCGTTGGTGAGATCTGGGTTCCTTTGCTTGTGCGATGGCTCTGTTGTTATCACAACGTAGATCTATGGCATTCAAAATGCTTAACACAAACCCTAGTTTAGATATGAACTTCTTGATTCTAACACCCACTTTTGCAGCATCGCATGCTACAATATACTCGTCTTCTGTTGTAGAATCAGCTACTGTATCTTGCTTTGAACCTTTCTAGCTCATAGCGCCTCCATTAAGGCATAACACAAAACTTGATTGCGATCGTGAATCATCCTTATCGGTTTGAAAGCTGACATCAGTATAACCTTTTATACTTAGATCTTCCTCACCTCCATATATAAGGAATGTATCCTTAGTTCTTCTTAAGTACTTAAGGATATTTTTAACTGCGACCCAGTGACCTTCACCGGGATCTACCTGGTATCGACTTGTCATACTTAAAGCGTATGATACATTTAGACGAGTACATAACATGGCATACATGATAGATCCAATTGTTGAAGCATATGGAATCTTACTCATTTGCTCTCTTTCTTAAGATTTTGAAGGACACATTTTCTTCGAGAGTGAAATTTCATGTCTCATAGGTAAGAACCCTTTTCTTTTGGATTCTTCCATACTGAATCTTTTCAGTATTTCTTCTATGTATGTGTTTTGACCCAGTCCTAGAAGTCATCTTGATCTATCTCTATAGATCTTGACTCCTAATATGTATGTTGCCTCACCCAAGTCTTTCATGGAAAAACATTTTCCTAACCAAGTTTTCACAGACTGTAAGCTAGATATGTCATTTCTTATTATCAGTATGTCATCCACTTACATTACCAAGAATATGACAATGCTCCTACTAATTTTCTTGAAAACACATGACTCGTCTTCATTTTTGATAAAATCAAACTCTTTGATTGCATCGTTAAAACAAAGATTCCAACTTCGAGAAGCTTGCTTCAATCCATTAATGGACCTTTGTAGCTTGCATATTTTTTCGCCATCTTTTGGATCGACAAAACTTTCAGGTTGTGTCATGTACACATCCTCATCTAGTTTTCTATTAAGAAAAGTGGTTTTATCATCCATTTGCCATATCACATAATCATAAGATGCAGCTATCTCAAGTAAGTTCCGGATGGATTTAAACATAGCAACAGGTGAAAAGGTTTCATCATAGTCTATACCATGAATTTGACAAAACTCGTTAGCGACTAATCACACTTTGTATGTTTGTACATTACCATCCATGTCAGTTTTCTTTTTGAAAACCCATTTGCACCTTATGGTCTTAACCCCTAAAGGTGGGTCTACCAAGGTCCAAACTTGGTTTTCTAACATGTAATCCATCTCGAATTTCATGGCCTCTAGCCATTTCTCAGAGTCTGGGCCCGCCACTGCTTCTTGATAAGTTCTAGGCTCATCTTGATCTATAAAGAGAACATCACCATGCAATGTGACAAGAAACCCATATTTCCCAGGCGTATTGCATTCTCTCAAAGATCTTCGCAGTGGTTGTGCTTCTAAAATTGTTGAATGTTCCTCAACAACTTATGGAACTTGTTATTGTTCAATCTCTTGTTCAATGATATATGGTTGATCTTAAATTTTATTGAGTTTAATATTTCTCTCACTTCCTTTTCAGAAAATAAATTATCTTTCTAGCAAGATTCATGTTTGAGCAACAAACACTTTGTTCTCAGTAGGATTGTAGAAATAATATCCTTTAGTCTCTTTAAGATAACCCACAAAATTACATTTATGAGATTTGGGTTTGAGCTTTGTAGACATCTTATGTTTAACATAAGTTTCGCATCCCCAAATTTTCATAAAAGACATACTAGGACGTTTCCCAATCCATATCTCATATGGTGTCTTTTGAACTGATTTTGATTGAACACGATTTAGTGTGAAAATAGATATTTTTTAGCGTATGTCCCCCAAAAGAAACTAGAAGATTAGAATGACTCATCATTGATCAATCCATGTCTAACAGTGTTCGGTTTCTTCTTTTCAGGAACTCTATTCCATTGTGGAGTACCAGAAGGTGTGAGACAATCTCACATTCCTTAAGAAGGTCACCAAACTCCAAGATTAAGTATTCTCCTCTTCGATCTGATTGAAGAGCCTTAATGCTTTTTCCTAGTTGGTTTTATACTTCATTTTTAAATTCCTTGAACTTTTCAAGGGCTTCAGATTTATGATGCATTAGGTAAATGTACTCATATCTACTGAAGTCATCTGTGAAAGTAATAAAGTATTGAAAACCTTTTTCTAACTTGTGTATTCATTGGTCCACATACATCACTATGTATTAATCCCAATAAATCACTTGATCGCTTACTTTTACCATTAAATGGAGCTTTGGTCATCTTTCCCAATAAGCAAGCCTCGCATACATCAAGTTGTTCAAAAAAAATGAATCCGAAAATTCATCTTTATGAAGTTTTGAAATACGTTTTTCACTTATGTGACCCAAGTGACAATGCCAAAGATGAGTTTGATTAGAGTCATTTGTTTTGATCTTTTCGTATTTATGTTGTAAATGGAATTCTCTTTATTCAAAATATAGAGGCCATTATTAATTGTGGCACACCATAGAAAATATTATCGAGATAAAAGAACAACAATTATTATTAATAATTATCTCAAAACCAATCTTCTTTAAACAAGAAATCAAAATGATGTTTTTTAGTCAAACTAGACACAAAATAATAATCCTCTAAACATAAATGAAGTCCACTAGGCAACGATAAAGTATATGTTCCTATAACTAATGCAACAACTCTTGCTCCATTACCAAACCATAGGTCCACCTCTTCCTTTCTCAGATTTCTACTCTTTTGTAGTCCTTATACAAATGTACAAATATGAGAACCACAACTGGTATCCAATACCCAAGAAGTAGGTGTTGATAAATTAATATCAATAACATAAATATTCGAGGTGGACGCTCCGCTTTCATTTGCCTTCTTGATTTTTCAAGATAAATGAGGCAGCTCTTTTTACAATGACATGTCTTATTACTAATGGAAACATTTTTCCTTCCAGTGACCAGTCAAGGTAGTTTACGTCGTTCAACTTATCATTCTCAAGGACCGATCACAATGATAACAATTTTTATAATAATTCTACAACAATAAAATATGTTTTATAAGTACATATTTATCATGTTTTTAAAGTAATAACATTCCCACTATTAAAAACCCTCAAAATCAAAAAACTTGCTAAAAGTATTTCTAGTGGGTAAAATCAATATTTCATTTCATTCTAAGTCAGCTTTGGCTTTACTCCTAAAATTCAATTATTTAGGTAAGCAACATTTGCTAATTGCATCTCATGTAATTCCTATATTTGATGAACAACTATTTGTCCAAAACAAAAGTTCATATTGTCTAATAGAAAGAACAATAATGAACAGTGCACCAGGTAGGTAACTTATGAAAAGAGAGGTGGTGTAATAGGCACGCTTAAATACCAAGTCTTTCAAAGAACCAATCCTAGACATGCACTTTCGTAGTGTTTTTCAATCACCAAAGTTCTTGAACAATCATTAGTCTTTAGGTTTCTAATCTTATTAGAACAACCTAGCTTAACCAATATTACTACCACTGAATATCAATTGCTTATTCTTCACGTTTAACCAAGATAGATCTAAGTATTTTGCTTTGGCAAAACCTACATAGTACCAATCAAGGTTTTAACGAGGGCTAATATTGGATGACTAATTTTAATTAAATATGGAGGGTTTTTGTGAATATTATCTCACCATTTAACATTTGATCTTATCAATTAACTAACATGTATCTCATACATTCATTTTATTATATACATCAAAAGCAGTAAATATGAATGTAATAGTTATAGCCCTTATCTTGAGGTGGCCCATCCCTAGCCAATAGGAGAACCAAATTATTCTAAGGATAAGAACACTTCTCAAGCATCTTTCTGTCGGCCCACACTTCTGTTCCTCTGGTCCATGCTTCTTCGTATATATTACAATTTTAGAAACTTGTTTTACATACGAGGGAGTAAGATAAGAAGAGAATTACAATAGAAGTAGAGAAAGACACGACACAAATGTCGTATTTATAAAACCTTATAAATAAAACTAAATGGGCTATTGGGATATAACCATACATTCCAAACACTGTGCATAAACAAACATAGTAACGGCGAGGTTTGTAATTGAGGTCTTTATAGATTGTTCCTACGTAGGGGTCAAGCCCCTTACGGGATTTCGGCGGGCTTGTAGCTGCTGGCGGGGTTACCCTTGCCCGGTCAGCAGTGGGGATTTTTTTTAAGATCAACATCTTAATTGCTGTGTAAAAACCTCACAATTTGATAACTTTTATCAATATTATCGCATTTTTTTAGGATTTTAAAATCTATGAGGTTTTTACTGGAACTACTCTTGTTACTTCCCCGCACGAAATCTATAAACTAACCATTAGTCTAATATATAACTATAACCCATGTATGTTAACACTTAACATCTAAAACCTTAAAACTCTATATTGAATATGTTAACAATTAACATATAATATTTCAAACCCTATCAACAAAGATCCTGATGATTAACTCTTAATCATCAATCTTAGGAATATTTTTTAATTGGATTCACAAATTAACCGTGATTGAATAGATTTGCTCGTACAAATATCATATATTCGCTAAATAAATCAAAAAATAACATGTATCTCATACAATTACATTATCCAAGTAATTAAAACCTGAATCCGTATCGTACAAGTGGCTCTAATACCACTGTTGGGTCATGCTAGTACACCCCATGGCGCAGTGAAAAAATTATTTGATGATTACCACCAGAGATCAATGAACGAGGAACGAATCGGGGTGAATAAAGGTATAGAATTACCTGTTTAAAATATGTAATTCTGAGTTTGGAGGAGATAGATATCTAATCACGATGTCGATTCTTAAGCCGCAACAATAACGCTCCGACCTCTACGTAGTTCACCCAGTTGAAACGAGTATATAAAAACTCTCTAAACTATTTAGTAGGGAACGAGCATATAAAAACTCTCTGAACTATTTAGAGGGTTTTTCCCAAAAAGCATTAATGACTGCTAGATCTCTCATACCTTTATATAGCCTTTGTAATCTTAATTCAACTCATATTAGGATTTCAATATATATATATTAAATATATATAATCCCAATATAACTTAATTAGGATTTCAATATATATATATTAAATATATAATCCCAATTCAACTTAATTAGGATTTCAATATATATATTAAATATATATAATCCCAATTTAATTTTAATTAGGTTTTCAATATATATTAAATATATATAATCACAATTCAACTTAACTAGGATTTCAATATATATATTAAATATATATAATCTCAATTCAACTTAACTAGGATTTCAATATATATTGATTTAAATCGAATTATATTATTTATATATTAAAAGAGTCATAATTACAATAATTATTTTTCTTTTAATATTTACCCAATAGTTAAATTATATATATCAAATATATATTAATTTAACTAAATTCGTGTACAACAAATTTGTACATATATAATTCGTTTAATATATGTTCATTTCAAATGTGGGTGTGACCATGTAGGTTCATGTAACGTTAGTAGTAAATATTAGAACATTTCTAATATTACAAACAATAAGTGACATCTAGCAATATGTCATTGTCACCTAAGTTACAAGAAATCATGATTCGACATAACCTTTTCGTGATTAACTCTATTTATGTATTACATCCTTTTATCCTTTATATCTAGATTGGACACAAGTCATGAAACAATCACACTTGTATAGTCCATCTAATGTTTCTTGATATCTTGAGTAGACTATTATAAACGAATAACTATGATATCTCATATCAACTTATTCGAGCATGGCCGTGCATTTCTAGTCTCACTCAATCAAGTGGCCTACGATATTACTCCTATTATGTATGAGGGACAAATCCTATCTTGATCAACTTAATTCCACTACATAGATTGTGACATATCCAATATCAATCTTTATAGTGTAGTTAGTTACGACACACATTTGACCGTATCAAAATATATCACTCATAATGTTGAAATAATGATGATCTCAAGTCTGAGGATCGTACATGTAGTTATCACTATGAGCAATGTTATGACTGTCACATTATAATCCAAGAAACATGCTCATAGCGGGTCGGTCCAGTATGTCGTTCTCTAACACATACTTATGTATTGATTTTGACATTTCCATGTCAATGACAATACTTTGTCATCAATAAACGACATATTAGTCTTAATGCATTATTGTTGCCCATGCTTACAATAATACTCGACTAATGACATTTTAGAATAACCATATTATTCTAAGGACTTTATTATAATTCAGTTTATTTATACACGCAGAATTGTAACTGAAAATAATAATGGCAATGCCTCTTTATGAATAAACAAGGTAAAACAAATGTCATTTATAATCATCTTATGATTGGTCTTTGGGCATACTCTAACAAAACTTTGGGGTTCAAATTTGGATGGTGTTCCACTTTCTTGCAATGGGATGTTGTCTCAAAATTGGCCTTAAAGATGTACATTTAATATACATTACAACTTATAACTAAATAAATTCACTTAGTCAATTAAAATAGAACCCGAATTATGTTATTACTTTAATTAATTAGAATGACATTTTAATTAGTGAATATCATTTGATTCTAGGGGTTCTGAGATGGACAGTTAATTGATATTGTCTCATAAAGGCCTTTAAATTCAATGATATTTATAGTTTGATTAACTTAATTAAATAGAGCCTAATTAAGTTATTACTTAAAATGAACAAGACGATAATGAATCATGCATTCAAGACCTTTTATGTTGAAAATACATTTTTATAAATATGAATGGGGGTGCTTCTTAACATGGTGCTTTTAATCTCACATTCGATATAAAAATATATTTTCTTGTAAAAGGATGTCTCCATTTGGAATAAGAATTCAGTTAATAATTACGGACAAATTAAATTTAAATTGTTATACTCAAAATGCCAAAATGCCACATAAAATTAAAAGGTACCGATGACGGGCGTTTGTGGGGTGCTAATCATTCCCCACACGTAACCGACTCATGAACCCAAACTTTAAGAACGAATCTCTTGTTGTTTTTATGGTGTCCAGTCTACCAAAGTGACCTGTGGCGACTCCAAATTTATTTTCAAAATAAAATAAAGGAAAATCTGATTTAACGTAAAAAACCTAATTTTTAAGATTAAATAAATAAAAGGCAAAACCCTAATTTTCAAATTATAATCGTCAGGCTATTTTACACTCGGTTCAAAAACGGTCACGATAGCATAGAATGTACAACCTCTTGACTAATAATGACATTTTCCGCGATACTTCGTCCTTTAAGAAAGCTAGTCTGATGAGGACCTATGAGGGAAGGCAGAATATGTAGAAAACGCCGAACTACCACTTTGGTGATAAGCTTAAAGAGGAAAAAGTAGAGACTGATTGGTCTGAAGTTGCTGAAAGTTTCCAGATAATTAACCTTTGGGATGAGAACAAGCAAAGTCTGGTTGAGTATAGGGTTAATGGCCTCACCATTAAACACATCCTTGACCATAGAACAAACTAAAGGCCCCACAATGTCCCAGTTTTGCTAGTAGAAGTGAGCGAGCAGACCATCAATGCTATGGGCCTTAAGAGGGGACATGGAGAAGAGAGCTTCCTTAATTTCTGTATCAAGAAGTGACGGATATAGCAACAATACGTCATGGTCCAAGATTGTCAATGAGCCTGAAATAGGAAAACTTTCAATGTGCAAACCATCATCCTCAAAGAGAGTGGCATAGAATTTAGAGGTTGCATTTCGAAGGGTTCCAACATCGTTGCACCATTCGCCATTGATCTTGAGAGCGAAGATAGACTTATGCCTCTGCTTAATAATAGCTTTAGAGAGGAAATAACTGGTATGCCAAACCTAATCCAGTCAACTCGAGATTTCTGTTGCCAGAATTGCTCCTCCTGAGCAAGGAGCAATTCAAGGTCTTGAAGGAGTTCGACCTCGAGCTTAACCATGTTGCATGTTCTTCTTTGATCAAGGCAGTGTTGCACCCCACGCAACCGAGCCATGAAGACCTTTTTATTTTTGGCAATACTACCAAAGACCTCATGTTTCCAAGTGGATGCGATAGAGGAGAAACATAGGACTACCTCCGAGATAAGCTTGTATGCATCCCGATTCTCAGTTACAAGTCGTTTAAAGTTCTTGTGAAGAGACCAACTATAGAAGTAATGAAAAGGTACAATCCTGAGAGAGTTGGAAGTGTTAGACGAGGGTAAGAGAATCGAATGATGGTCAAATTTCATACGCAGAAGGTGGTGGAGAGCCGAATCTGGGAAATGTTTAACCATGCTACATTACTGAAGCAAAGATCGAGGCAAACAAAGTAGTTACCATGATACCAAGTAAACTCGGGTCCTTGGAAACTGAGATCTTAGAGGGCACAATCAAATACCATATCCTAGAAAGATGATTCAAGTGAATTAGAAACGCAAACTTGGCGATCTTAGATGGAAAGGGTGGCATTAAAGTCACTGAGGATAACCCATGGCTCAATAATAGAGGATGCAAGAGACCGCAAATAGTGCCAAAGGTCCTGAGGGTATAAGTCGGACTGGCGTAAACGAGAGTGGAGAGAAAAAAACCCTAAAAATGGTCACCTTGGATACGACAATAAATAAATTAGAATTGACATGACAACACTTTGATGCGAATGTGGTTGGACCAGCAAAGCCAAATTCCTCTAGAAAACCCAATAGCTTCGACTCGGAAAGAACATGGGAAACCTAGAGCTTCAATAACCTTGTCAGCCTTACTTCCACTAATCTGCGATTCAGAAAAACACTGATATCAGACTGATGGTCTCTTATGTATTCACGAGTGACTCGTAGGAAGTTACGATGCCCAAAGCCTTGAGTATTCCAAACAAAAAGTTTCATAGTCATTGGGAGATAGTAAAGAAGAGGAGTTATCCAGCAAGGTACATTTATAGTCGCATCTCTAGAGCTGGAACCATGGGATTGAGGAGACACGACACGAGGGGTACTCATGTCATTCTTAGCTAGTTCTAAACTAGAATTGGAAGGCGTCATATTCGAAGGCTTACGGGCGACACTCTCCTATGGAGAAACATGAGAACCAGAGGAAGATAACTCCAAAGTAGAATGCTTCGAAGGATTGAAGAAGGAACTTGAGCCACGTCCTTTCGGGGGCCGGCTAGAATTGGTTGCATGTACTCTGGTTGGACGGGCCATGATATTCACATTCTTCGTGCCGAGGACTACCGCCGTAGGTTTACGGATTGTGATAGGGGCCTTGGCCTTATTTTTCACTGTAGGGGCACTTGTGTTTTCCACCTCATGAGAACTCGATGTTACATGCATTGGTAGGTCAGGTGGGGGGACAGGAACAATCTTTTGTGACTAGGAAGTACTCACAGGGATTGCTAGCTGGTCAATAACATCAAAATCATTGTCAGTCTCAATAAAAATGGGATTGCACCTCGAATTTTCCTCCAGAATCCATGATCTTTGATTCTCAATAGTATTCATTTTCCTTCCTTGTTGGCATTGGTGTTTTTCAACCAACATCCACGGTCTAAAAGGCTTAGTGGCGACAAGCTTAGGATGATCTTAGGGGTGGCTTGGCGATGCCCTCGCCATCACCTTCTATGGTAACTGATTGGGGATAGAGTTCACTAGTATGCCCATAGATGCCACATTTGAAACATACAACCGAGAAAGATTCATATTCCACAAATTGAAGCTGGCCATTGATTGTCATCTTGGACACTAACGGCTTCTTAAGATTGATGTTGATTGCCATTCGAGCAAACCTTCCTATTGGCCCGTTATCAATCTGGTGATCTATCTTGACTACTGAGCCAATTCAAGCCCCAATAACTTCAATCAGGATTCTTTTATACCACGCTGTTAGGAGACCTACGAGTCTCACCCATGCTAGGATACGGTTGGGGTGAGCTTGCGACAGGGTGAAATCCACCGACCAAGGCTCGACGGTGATGTAATGACCAAAGATTGTCTAGGGGCCATTGGTGGGGACATGGATGTAATCATATCTGGATGAGAATTTGACTAGGAAATAGTCATTCTTGATATCAATCAACTTGATCGGTTTCGGCGGCTTCCAGATACTAGAGATCTAATTGTATAGGGATGTATATCCCACACGTCTACCCAAAATTTTAAGAACTGTGGTAAATTCCATGCTTTTGATCTCTAGGTCTGTGATATAATTCGAGAAGTCCATGAATGAAATTCATCCAATTCACCAGTACGAACGTCCTCTTCAAGGAGTTCAATATCATCATTGTCAAGAGGGAGCATATCCTCGTCTGCCTTAGCACAAGGATTACCCGTAACCACGTCCTTGTACGATATCGTACTCGCCGGGATAGGAGGGCCATCACGTCCATTTTTTGAGTGGGAGAGGCAGTAAGGTCCGGTGGGGATTCATCTTGTCGACTCTATTTCTTGGATAAGCGAGGGTCCTCAAGGGGTTCAATCATTAGGGTTTAATAAATTTATATATTTGTGATCTTTCTTTTAACGATCTTAGTTTTAGTTTTAATTTTGGCATGATGTCAAAAAATATCCTTAAGGTTTGATTAAATATCACTTTGGCTCATATTTGTTTATGGTAAGTTGACTAACAGTTTTCATCCGCAGATTGGTCATTTTAACCCAAAATAAAATATTAAAGATTAAATTACTTCAAAAAATGGAGACCAAAATAACTATTCAATCAAATGTTAGATGCATTTTTTGAGTTACTTTACTTATTAAAGATATATAATTACAACCAATGGATACGTTCCTCCTCATAGTCATTGTTATCTACAAAATATTATTTTGAATAAAATATTTATTTTGTTAGATTTAACTCTCGTTAAAATTAGAATAAAAATTCTTCGTCATTTATAGTGTCCCTATTTATGTCACACACTAAAAAATAGGTTTATTGTTAGAGATAGATTTATGATTAGTGTATAAAGAATCGAGAGCAATGTGTATTTTTAGGGTTCAGTCTATGAATTAGAATTTAGGATTAGAACTAGAGACTAGAATTTAATTTTTTTTAGTGACATGAAAAAAGGCAAAAAAAAAAAAGTTAAAGAGGATTTTTATTCTTAAAATTTGGTGTCGTTTGTTTGGGACTGATGTCATTACTTTTAGGGTAAATTATATTTTCCATCACTAAAATTTCTTCTCACTCCTATTTTAGCCACTAAAATTTACATTTTTTTAAATTTAATCACTCAACTTTCAAAATGTTCCTATTTTGATCACTCGATCCTAAAAAATAGTAACAACAAGATGACATGTCTGTTTTTTGCTGACATAGATTGTTGTATGCTGAAGTGGATTGTCCACCTCATTATCTTTTTATTTTTTTCACCCGACCACCATCCACGTCCCTACCCATAACCATACCATATTCAATCAGATCCTCCGACAAAGCATCGATGACCCAAGAAAAACCTCCACAAATCCATAAAGATGAACTAAAAGAATGGTCTTCAATAGGAAACAAATCCATAAAGATGAAGTTGAAGTCATTTTGAGACAAAGGGAACGGATTTTGAGAGAGTAAGGCCCGTTTGGTTCTATAGAATGAAGTCTGTTTTTATTTTCATTTTTTTGGAAAATGGAAAATGATGAAGAAAACGTGTTTGGTTGAAAATTTTGAAAATAATTTTTATAAAATGAAAATAAAAATAAGTAAAATTTTGAAAACATAAAAAAATGTTTTCATTGAAAATATTTTAGGAAAGTGGAAAATATGAAAACAATGATTTTTTAATTTTAACTTCATTTTAACCAATATTCGAATACTACTAATGTCATTTTTTAAAACTTTGATTAATTTACACATATTTTATTTATTTACTATTATACTAATATTTTCTAAGTATATTTTATTTAAATTATTTAATAATTAATTTTTCATTTCTATTTTGAAAAGCTAGATACCAAACATATTTTACTATTTTTTATTTTTGAAAACAAGTTTTCATTCCTATTAACTAAGCATATTTTCTAAATTTTAGAAAACTGAAAATGAAAATTATTTTCTAAAATAAAAATAGAAAACAAAAATAAAAAATATTTTCTATCTAAATTTACAACCATTTGCATCCAATATCCTGAATTAATGGTATCTTTTGAATTAAAATCTGGACTAATTCCTTTATTTCCTATTTTTTAGAGATAAAAGATCTACGTAAGCATTTGAATGAACTTTGTGCGGCCCGTTCTTTCTGAGATTTCAATGAGTATTAGACGGATAAATCAAATGAAACGCCTTCACTTTTTCTTTCATTCACTCGTAAAGTAAATAACTGTTTTTCTATTTACCTCCTCAATCAATTATCACATTGAAAATTATGAAATTTTTGTTTTTAGATTATCTTTTCTGTTTTAGGCGATACTTTTAGGCTTATATCACAAATAAGTACTTAAAGTTTACTAACTTTTTATCTAGGTACTTAAAATAATTTTTGGTCAAAATAAATATATAAAGTATACATTTTTTTGTCAAAATAAATAAATAAAGTATTTTTTTTGTCAAAGTATATACCTAAGTATTTTTTTGTCAAAATAAGTATCTGATGTATTTTTTAATCAATGTCACATGTCAATTTTTAGGAACATAGATAGAAAAAATACATATAGTTTAGGTACATATTTTGACCCAAAAATAATTTAGGTACCTATTTTGACCAAAAAGTATACTTTAATTATTTATTTTGACCAAAAATATTTTAGGTATATAAATGAAAAAGTTTTTTTTTGAATAGTTAAATGAAAAAGTTGATATACTTTAGGTACTTATTTATAATATAAGCCTTACTTTTATAAGGAAACAAATTTGTGGTATTAAATAAAAGGCATAATGTCAAAAATGCTCATAATGTTTGACTAAATTGTCATTTTGGTTCATATTCTTTTTTGAAGTAATTAACCCTCAACATTTTATTTTGGGTTAAAATGGCCCATCTGAGAATGAAAATTGTTAGTCAACTGATGCTAAACAACTGAAATGCCTTGACAGACTGACACGCCGGCAGAAAAAATAATTTTATATTTGATATAATTTTGTAATATTATTTTTGACTGATGTGCCATTCTTTCAAGTCAACACCTTTGTCTATATGACACTGCCATGTCAATGTGCACTCCATGTAGGTTTGTCATGTTATTTCAAGCTATTTATTGTTAGTTGACCAATAGTTTTCATTCGTAGATGAGCCATTTTGACCTAAAATGAAACATTGAATGTAACACCCTTACCCGAATGTCACATTTGGGCCTCAAGCCAAACTATTTCCATAAAACTTTCCATCTAGTTTAGCTCAAACCACATCCATTTCATAAAATCCATTAAGTTCAAACATTTCAAAGTAGATAAATAGTTAAAAACGTTACATGAGAGCTCCATTTAAAATACACAGTTAAAAGCATTCAACTCATAGGTTGAAATCCAAAATATGAGTTACAATACAATCATAGGGTCCTACGAATACATGGCCCAATATAATCTAAGTGTTGTACTCAGATACAAGTCGATGTTGAAGTCCTACTCCGGCGGTGCTCCAACAATGCACGCGAACTTACTAACCTGCGAATGGAAACAACAATTCCGAACGCTGAGCTAACGAAGCTTAGTGGATACACTTCCACTCAACCATGCTTCATACAAATCGTAAATATGAGCATATAGCTAAGAAAATGATATCATGGCAAAGTATAACAACATTGGCGCTACCTCTAGCTATCTAATCACATAGAAAACAAAAAGGAACGTATTGATCTCACACAACACATATGCATCAAACCAACAAACCTAAAGTGAGACACAGTGTCACACAACCTTGGGAACTTACACTCAGAGTGAGACTCGGAATCACACAGCCTCGGGAACATACACTCGTACTCAAAATCTCTCATCGAGTATCATTGGATAAGGCTTGATGTCACACAGCCTCGAGAACGTACATCCAAAATCCCATATCATGGTGCTGCAACACTCACACAGGGTATTCGGATCCCATCAACCAAGGTGACTCAACCACACAAATGCCCTTACTTGGCACGTAACAACACACGATGCACCAAGGGTCCCTATGATTGCTATTACAAATAAGTCACCTAACATTTACCAAGTTATTAATCATTTTGCTCGTATATGAAGGTTAAATCTTGATTTCTCAGTTCTACTATTTATTTTACCACATTAGAAGCTCATTGGGCCATATTCCTAGGATTATAAGCCCTTCAAACTCAACTTTTCGGGCAGATTGCTCAGTGGGTATGGATACCCACCAGCGTGTACCGATACGCCTCTCTAGGTACTAATACCCATTCTAAGCATATCGATACTCGACTTCACACTCGAAAAGGTTTAACCAGCAACCCTGTACCGGTACACGAGGCCGTATACTGATACTCTACTAGTACCGATAAACTCCCAAGTGTACTTGTACACTTTTTTGCTACTAGAATTCTGATGAAACATGGGGTACCGATACCCACCTTAGGTGTACTGGTACACCCTTCAAGGAATGCTTGTTTTCATAAGATAAAACATAAGGTACCGATACGCATTCAACTCGTATCAGTACTCGAACAAGAATTTATTTTATAGAGTTCGTAATTCGCCTCTCATGCCTCTAAAACCCAAAGTTAAGACCCCCAAAACAAACTTACAAGTTATGGGAATTGGTTTAAGTGGTTTCTTACCATTTTAAGCCATTTTAACACCAATATTAAAATTTGCCATTAAAGAGGTCTCAAGCATCCAAGCAACCAAAATATCAACCAAGTAACAAGGCAATCAAATTTATGATTTCTAGGAACACAAAGGAGTTAGTTATTGTACTAACCTTACTCCTACAAATGAGAGTGAAGCTCCAAGCCTAAGCTTCAAGCTTTCGTCATCCCTTACTCCTTGAAAAAGTTTCCAACTTATTTCATTACAAGAAAATATTGTAAATCCAGTTACAACATTGTTGGAAACTTAATATATGAAAAAAGAAGAGTCATACAATAAGAAATGGAGTCAAATCCTCCATTCTCATTCTTCCTCTTCAACCCACACCAACCACCTATTTTCCAACCTCTACCAAAACCAACCATTCTTGCTTTGATGGATAGATCCTCAACAAAAAATCCGAGATTCACACTTCTAAACTCAAAAATTCAACATTTGCTTGGGCATGAGATTTGAGGAATGGAATAATTGAGGAAGAGAGACAAATGAGACAAAAGATGATATCATCCACACTTTTCTACAAAGAACATAAAGACTCTAAACTTTCCCCTTCAAAAACAATGTAAAATTACCTTTTTGTCCTTCATTCTCCATTCCAACACATGTCCAAGCCAAAAGCTCAAGCCCATCAATCATAAACAAGCTCGCAAGGCTCACAAAGGCTCAAACTGTAACACCTCTTTCTCGGCCTGGTAGAGAACCGGGTCGGAGTATGTTACCGATGAATAATACAATGATCGATGTAGTATTTCTAATCAATAATCAATAAAGCGATGAAACAACATGATACTATAATCATATGGAGAGAATAGTAACTTGATTCGAAGTTATAATTTAACAAATTAGGATCAATTTTAAACTTTTACAAGTTATAGGGACTAATCTATAATTTTAATATTTTAGAGGTCCTTTATTGACATTAGCCTTATTACGATGAAATTTAGTCCCTATTTAGTGAGCATGCAAATTTTCATAACAATCAGAATTCATTTGCCCCATCAATTAAGCTAAACGATAATCAATGACCAATTTGTAATGTTTCAGAACTCTTTCTTAAGACTTATAACAGAATTACTTGTATCTGTACCGATACTTGGGAAGGTTGTATCGGTATGCCATGTAATTTTATAAATTACAAATTCTAGTGACCAAAACTCATATCGATAGAAATCTAGCCATATAGGTACGAGTGAACCCGTTTCGGTACACCCTAAAGCCGTACCGATGCAATTTCCAAAACCAAATTCCAGTGTTGGCTTTTCATATCGATACACTAAAGTCTGTATCGATACACCTTATTGACCAGCGTTGACTTGGTCTTAGTATGCAATACCGTATCGATACACCATCACCTGTATCGATATGCCCTGCATTGTAATGACAGAATTGATATGGTTTTAATCCAATTTTTCCTATCAAACAATGTCCAAATGCAATGAGATTTTACTAGCAAGTTTATAACACTATAATCTACTAACATGCCAAATTTCATGATCATACGAACACGTTTAGTATGTTTTAACTTTTATGAGCCAAATATGCATAATATACCACTTTTAGTCAATTCCAAATTCACCTTTAAGGCCTTAGACACTTATACAACCCACATGCATTATATACATACCAAACAGACCAAAAGTGACTAGTTTAACTACTTTGCCACCCTACTAGGAGTTCATAGGGATAATATACATTACTTTAGCCTTGTAGTGACTTGCCAAAAACCTTCAACTTCTCTGATCTCTCAACGATGATGCCTTTAACCTAAAATGCATGAGATGAAATGCGTTAGGCATATTTTGCCTAGTGAGGTAGTCTTGAAAAATAACAAATACAATGAAATGCATTCCAAAACATGTATTTTCAATGACAATGTTACAATGGTGCTCAATGACAATAATAATCATATTTTATTATTATCCCTTAGATTGAATCAAGACAGTGGATACACGAATTCCTACACCTCGCCAAATCAATGAATGGTCTAGTCCCCTTCGCCTCGCCAATGACCAATATCACAAACATCCCTCCACCTCGCCACAACAAAGACCGTAGCCAAAGACCATAGTCCACTCGTACCAATGAGCTCATGAATTCTATGGCATGCCAATTGTATCCAATGTCATTTCGAATCCAAGGTTCAATAAAAATTTTGATGTTCAATATTTTTTAATAGCAATGTCAATAGTAAATGTTTTAGTACCAATGTTTTGATAACAATATCAATACCAATTTCAATGTTTAATGACAATATCAATGTTAGTATTCAATGACAATGACAATAACAATGCCTGATGCTTAACATTTCTATACTTCAATACTTCAATGAGATCGATGACAATAACGATATGTCTATGAACAATAATTCAATGCAATGACTTACCAATGCTTACCAATATGATCTCCTACGAGATTTGATGCGATATCCTTAAACGCAATGTTAGGTATACAAAATCAATATCGATGAAATCGGGAAAGCACCTAGTCTATTCCCAAAACTCTAACTACATTCACCTTGATTTTTGAAGCTCCTACGGCTCTCATATTACGATTCCTTTGTTCCTAGCCTTTGACGGAGATGATGGATTATCTTTCCCCAATTCTTGAGCTAGGTTTTTTTAGGAGATCATTAGAATCAATATTATGATATCGAAATCGATATAACATTACTGAAATCAATTTCTAAGCTCAAAATAACTATTAGCTACTAGATAGGTTCATGGATTGAAGCTTTGAAGAGCAAGGGTTTAACTTAGTAACTTCAACTTAAAATTAAACATTCAATAATCCATGGAATTGATAATATAGTGGGTTTTTAGCTTACCCAACCAGTGGCTATTCAAAAAGATTAATGAATCAAAGAAAATTTAAGCTTTAGAACCCTCAACAATGGAGGTGCTTGCTTGTTCAAAGGGAAATGTTTAAGACAATAAGAGGTGGTTGCTTTCTTTTCTTAATCGGGTAAGCTTTCATTCATTTTCCTCATGTTTTAGTTTGTAGCCTTTCCTTCAAGTGAATGGACTAAATTAGAATACCCCACGTATTGCGTGATTAAGCTTAGGGAGGGCTAATCACAAGGTTAGTCCCTCAACTTGCTATACTTTACACTATTACCCCCAAACTTTTATTTTTCACAATTTGGCCACTAAGAGTTTTCCAGTAAATTCAATAAGGTCCTTAATCAATGAATTGACTCAATTAGCTTCAAATGTCAATATAATTGACCATAAGGTCAAACTTAATATGATTTTTAGACCATTTTGGTGTAGGGTTTCTAATTGCTAGAACCCAATTCTGACTAGACTAGCTTTCAGGGTATTACAACTCTCCCCCTAAGAAAAATTTGTCCTCAAATTTTACATGAATCGAAGAGATGATGGTATTGCTTTTTATCGTCTCCTCTGGTTCTCAGGTTGCTTCTTCAACATTGTGGCTCTTCCAAAACACTTTGACTAATGGAATAGATTTGTTGCGAAGTCTCTTGACTTCCTTTGTAAGAATTTGAATCGATTCCTCTTCATAGGACAAGTTGAGTTTAATTTCTATAGATTTAGGTTCCATGATATGTGAAGGATCAGAGCGATATTTCCGGAGCATCCATACATAGAACACATCGTGAATCTTACTCAGTTCTGAGGGTAACAATAATCGGTAAGCCACAGGGCCAACTTTCTTAATAACCTTGAAAGGTCCAATGAATAAAGGGATAATTTTTCCATTTTTTCCAAACCTCAAATCTTTCTTCCATTGTGAAACCTTAAGAAAATGTTTCTCACCAAATTCATACTGAATATCCATTCACTTTAAATCAGCATAGGCCTTTTATCGGTCAAAGGCAGCTTTCAAGCGATCATGGATGATGGTAACCCATTCTTCAGTTTCCCGTAGTAGGTCATGGCCTAACATTTTGCCTTCGTCGAGTTTAGACCAACACAAAGGAGTTCTGCAACGTCTGCCATACAACCTTCATCGAAGCCATCTTAATGGAAGCTTGATAACTATTGTTATAGGCAAACTCGATGAGAGGTGGGGATTTCTCCTAAGACCCACCAAAATCGATGATGCATGCTCGTAGCATGTCCTCTAAAATCTGTACGAAAAGGTTTAATAACGATATATATTTCCAATGATTACCTAAATTACCCTTTCTGACTGGCCGTCAGATTAAGGGCGAAAAACAGTATTGAGATTAACTCTGGTGCCAGAGCTCCTTACAATGTTCTCCAGAATCGAGAAGCAAATCAGGGATCCCGATCAAAGATAATTGATTGTGATACTTCGTGGAGTCGAATTACTTCATTGATATACAAGTCAGGCAACTTAGGAAGACCGTAGTCCATTCTAATCGGTAAGAAATGTGTTGACTTGGTGAAATGGTCTACAACGACCCAAATAACATCATGCTTAGACGAAGTCAGAGGTAGACCACTAACAAAGTCCATAACGATCTTCTCCCACTTCCACTGTGGTAATTCAATGGGTTGCAGTAGTCTAGTTGGAACATGATTCTCAGTTTTAACACGTTGGCACATAAGGCACTTCGACACGAAGTCGGTTATAGCTTTTTTCATGCCTAGCCATCAATAGAGCTTCCGAAGGTCCTTATACATCTTTACGGAACCCAGGTGAACAGAAAAAGAACTTGAATGAGCTTCCTTAAGAATATCAGTATGAAGAGATTCATCATTGGGAACACAGACCCGATCGCGAAAACAAAGGAGACTTTCAAAACTAATTCTAAAGTCAGGATTATCTTGCAACCTAGAAATAATAGACTGAGATTCAAAGTCTTGATCTTGCAATGCTTTGATTCTTGAAACAATAGTAGACTGAACTTGAAGCTTAGCATTAATAGCTCATTGAGCTACAATACAATGACTTTACAATGAGGCGATATGCTATGCAATGTATAAGATTCAATGATCATTAACGATACTTACCAGGCATAGGTTTACGGTTGAGTGCATCAGCTACAATGTTGGCTTGCCCGGATGGTAATCAATAATAAGATCATAATATTTGAGAAGTTCCATCAATCTCTATTTCTGAAGATTCAACTCCGTTTGAGTCGATAGATATTTGAGGCTTTTATGATCGGTAAAAAGGTAATATTTCTCTCTATAGAGATAATGTCTCCAAATTTTCAATACAAAGACAACTGCAGCTAACTCTAGATCATGAGTGGGGTAATTTATCTCGTGTGGCTTTAGTTGTCTCGAAGCATAAGCTATAAATTTACCTTCTTGCATCAATACACAACCTAACCTGATCTGCGAAGCATCACTATAGACTATGTAGTCCTTTCTGGACTCGGGTTGGGTTAAAACCGGTGCGTGAGTCATAACTTGTTTCAATTGATCGAAACTCCTTTGTTGATCCTCGGTCCAAACAAACGAAACTTCCTTCTTCAATAGCTTAGTCAATGGAGCTGCTATCATAGAAAATCCCTTGACGAATCTTTTATAATAACCAACAAGACCAAGGAAGTTTCTCAGCTCATCAATATTCATCGGTGGATGCCAATCAAGGATGGCTTGGATTTTCTTCGGGTCTACCTGAATGCTCAAAGTTGATACAATATGCCCAAGAAAGTCAACTTTAGTGAGCCAAAACACACACTTAGAGAACTTGGCAAACAATTGTTTCTCCAGAAGGGTTTGAAGAACAATGAGGAGGTAATCTCGATGTTCTACAACATTCTTAGAGTAGATCAGGATGCCATCAATGAACACCACTACGAACTTATGAAGATTGGGTCTAAACACCCGATTCATTAAGTCCATAAAGGATGTCGGTTCATTGGTTAGCCCAAAGGGCATTACCAATAATTTGTAATGACTGTATCTTGTACGAAAAGCAGTTTTGGGTACATCACATTCTTTGACTCTCATCTGATAATACTCGAACCTTAAATCGATCTTAGAAAACATAGAGACATCCTTAAACTGATCAAATAGATCGTCTATCTTTGGTAATGGATGCTTGTTCTTGATGGTTACTTTGTTCAACTGTCGATAATCAATGCATAGTCTTATAGAACCATATTTCTTCTTCACAAAAAGGACCAGAGCTCCCCAAGGTAAAGAAATTGATTGAATAAAACCTTTATCAAGTAATTCTTGAATATAGGTTTCAATTCTTTCAGCACAATGGCTATCATTCGATAGGGTAAAATGGAAACTAGGACAGTCCCAAGTTGCACTTTAATGCCAAATTCCACTACACGGGTTAGAGGTAAACCTGGAAGCTCACCAGGAAAAACATCAGAGAATTCACACACAATATCAGTATTTGACAATCGAGGTTCATCCATGGCTTCTAATGTTAAAGCATACAATGAAGGGTTTCTTGAATTCATCAAAACGACATTTTCCTTACCAAGACCTCGAAGATACAACTTCCTCTTACTGCAATCTACCCAAGCTTGATGTTCAATGAGCCAATCTAATCCTAGTATAACATCGAACTCGTGGATCGGTAGTGCCAATAAAATAGCCAGAAATGGAATCCCTTGAATCAATAAGGGACAATTCTTACATACAAGGTTCACTGTGACATAATCACCTAATGGATTAGTTACAGAGATTCTCAATACTATAGGTTCAGAGGACAATCTATGCTTTTTAACTAACACAATGCTTATAAAGGAGTGAGTAGATTCAGGGTTAATCAATACATATAAGGAATATTAATACAACTCAATGGTACCTGTAATGACATTAGGTTTATCCTTCTTCTCCCTACTCCTCACATGGTACATCTGGGTGGGGGCATTTGATTCCTACCTATTCGATGGTTTTCCCGAGCCGCTAGGTCTCCTTGCAGCTCCCAATGATCATTGTCTTGATCCCTTACCTTGAAAGGATTGAGTAGGGGATGTAATGTTAGCTGGTGTAGCAGAATATTTAGTTGCATTGAGAAGGCAATCTCAGATGAAATGGCCTTGCTCGCCACAATAGAAACAAGCTCTAGACTTCTTGCAACAATGACCGCTGGATGTCGGTTTTGATAATAGTTGCAAACAGGACACTGAGAGCTTTAATTCGAGCCTCTAGTGCTATCAACTGAGGTTGCTTTAACAAGAGTCCGAGTCATAGTCTATGGCTTTTTTATATTCACTGAACGAGAAGGCTGTGGGTATACACTCTATTTAGGGCCTTGGTAATTTCCATTCTTGTTCCACTTAAGAGGTCGACAATCGTCTCTAAATTTCCTTTCTAATTTTTCTGACCCATCGGTCATTTGGGCTTTCTTTGCTGCTTCAGTGGCTTTAACTCAGTTCACGAGATCTTAAAAATCAGCAATGCCTAATGCGGTGAACATAGGGCGTAGCTCATCACTGAGCCCAACAATGAATATTCAACACTTCTCTTCCTCTTTTTTAATGTGTTCAGCATCGTACCTGTAGTACTTGCAAAAATCATGGATGTAATGCTTAACAGGTCGTCCACATTGCTTGAGATGGAAGAAGATGTTGCACCTTTCTATGAGATAGAACTCGCTGATGTACTTCTTTTAGAATTCTTAAAAAAGAACTCCCAAGTTATTGTGTCTTCGGAGATTGTGAGGGTAGTAGTCTTCCACCAATGAAGTGTCCCATCAGCAAGAAGCGCAAGGGCATACTCCAGCTTGTGTTTATCCAAACACATAAGCTACTTGTTCAATATTCTCAATGTGTTATCCAACCAGTATTTGGCAATTTCAAGATTTTCATCATCCTGACCGGTGAAGGTATGTGCTTAGTGTTGAGATAGATTGTCGATAGGGGCCAGAGCATATTGGATAATAGGTGCATAGGTTGCACAACTTGCTCAACTTTTATTGAGGTTAAATTGGTTCCCTGAATGAATACACGGTAACAAACCATTCATATACACAAGGTCATTAAGGTAATAATCTTGCCAATGCTCATCTTTTCATATTCTCATACGTTCACATAAGTCACATAAAGCATAAACTTATTTTCGAGAGACAAAGTGGTAGCCCCTACCTTATCATAGCTGAAACACCTCAAACGTTACTATAGACATCCACCGTTACCACGTCACACTTTAAAGAGAGAAATCCTCATTCCAAAATTCATTTCAAACTACAAGCCTTCAATGGTTAACCATAACAATCTCATACTCGAACCAATCCCAGAAAAACACACGGGTACTTCACAATCAGCTAAATGAGTCATCCACTATAGGAGACACATAACGGTCTTCCACTGTCACTTAACAAGCTATCAACGATTTAAGCACCACCTCAACGAGCCAACTTCTTATTAGAGAACAAGCTTGGTTCTTTCTTGGGCGAAACACTTAGACAAAAGAAACCTCGTACAAGTTGTACCTTTGTAACTGGATTTTTGACTCTTCAATCGGATCGGTGTCCTTTGACAAGGGCGACAAACATCGATGTCCAACTCAGCCCCACCTCAACATCTATTCACGTTCTTGCCAAGGAGGAAGTCCTGACAACTCCTCGAAGAAGTGTAAACAAACATTCTAACAACCTAGTGGATCCCAAATCCACTGTCTCTAGAAAATGCCTCTGAGAAAGGAGATGATACTCTCCAAGTATTCACAAGACTCCTTTTTAAGCGAACAAAAAGTTGTCTGACCAACACGCATTCATTGATCGATTTCGAGAGTGGTTTGTCCAAACCCACAACACAACTGCTATTCATGAATAACGATGAAGATTCTTTGCCACAAACTCTCATAATGTATCCGAAGGCTTTAGAACGACAACAACACGCAACGAGGACACCATTTAAATGGTAGGAGGATGACATATCCTCGACTCTAACATCATTCAACTAACTCGCATCTCAACAATCTTGGCAACCCTACCACCAAAATCGCTTCTAAAGGTGGCTCAACACTTAACTCGACCCTCTTTGCCATGGTTGTAACCATTTTATCGTCGCAACATTGGACGCACCACCAGGATTCCAGTCTTAATGAGTACGAATTAATTAAAAGACTTGTATTCGCTAGACACCTTACTAAAACACCTATACCACCACAAGGTTTCCTAGAACCGGCTAAACCTAAGCTCTGGTACCACTAAATGTAACACCATCGACCCAAATATCATATTTGGGCCTCAAGCCCAACCCAAAATAAATAAAATTTCTCAAACTGGTTTAGCCCAAATAAAATGCTTTCCAAAACATTTTAAAGCCAACAATTTAAAAATAAATATATAAAATTTTAAAAATTACAAGGGAGCTCCAATTAAATTAAAACATTTAAACATTTGATTCAATTAATAAAATTAAAAAAATAAGGATTATAGACTCTAATACTCGAACACGTAAGGTCCTATGAATACATAGCACACTAAACACAAGTACCATACTCCAAAAATCACCGATTTGCTAGAACTCCATACTGATAGTGCTCTATAATCCCACAATCTAATGATCAATCTACGCACAGAAACAATGATTTCGAGTGTTGATCTTACAAAGCTCAGTGGTACACATATACTCTACTATACTTCATGATAATCATAAGCATAAGCATGTAAGTTAGTATGAGTAATAAAGATAGATAAATAAACATGTGGTACTACCATTAGTCACCTAAACACATGTTCTCAACAAGGAAATCATCATACATGGCACTCAAGGCCCAACCATGCTTACAACATGGCATCGTAACATCGTATAGATATGGCGCTACCTCTAGCCGCCAAATCGTATAACATAGCAAGAAAGCATAAGCTTCTCGTAGCATATAAGCATTCTATCACAATATAGGAATGAGGCCCGATCCACTAAGCTTCAGGATCATACATTCTGAGTGAAGCCCAGTTCCACTAAGCATCAGGATACATACACTTTTTGGGGTGAGGCCTGGTACCATTAAGCGTCGGGATACATACACCTATGCTCGAAATATCTCATCAAGCATCTTCGAATGAGTCTTAGTCTTACTAAGCCTCGGGTTCATACATTCGAAAATCTTCAACCATGGTGTTGCAACACACTCTTTCTCGTACTGGTATCCGAAACCCAACAATCAAGTTGATTCAATCATCTAGGTGTCTATATCAGCACATAGCAATGACACGTCTACCACATAGCACACAATATCACACGATCTACCAAGGATCCTTACGTTTGTATTACCATCAAATTATCCAGTTAAGTTTACGAACTTATTAATACATTATAGAAGTGTACATTAATCATCCTCGTTAATTATCTTATTAAGTCATATTGTCTCATTTATATCCTGCGTCAATTCTCATCTTTATTAGCATTGCAGATTATTCTGTTCAGTGGGTACCAGTACTCGAACACGAGTATCGATGTAGTACCCGAGTACCGATATTCATACGCGTACTGATACAGATATTACTTACTGGAAATCTTAGATTTTCTCAATTACCGGTATGAGTCAACTCGTACTAATACGGATCTTAATCATATACCGGTATGGCTCGTACCGATACCCTATTCATCGGTTTATACCATTTCCTTGAATTACGATTTACAATACTTTACTCGATCCCTAAAGCTTATGAAAGTCATTAGGGTTTGTTTACTAATGCATCCATTCGATTACAATTAATTACCGACTTCATAACTATTTAATCAGGTATTCTTCCCTAAAACATGATTTTCATCGAATCACATCAATCCAATCGTACAAGCATAGAAAGTGTCACAATTATCTCAATCAATCGAACAATCATCAAATATCGCACAAGCATCACAAACGACCCTACACAGTCTCTAAAGTCACCACTAGTCTCATCATATTCAAAGCATCATCATGCATCTCATAAATATCGAGTCTCCTAATTACCGGTCTCTAAACATGCTTAATTATCATCTACCTATTTTGCAGACACTAACTCATAAAACAATCACATTCATGATGCTCCTAAAGCAATAGGAGTTAAAGGTGTACTAACCTTAAGCCAATAGCATTAAAATCCTCATCCAAGCTTCTTGAATATTCCACTCGACCCAATATCCGATCCCAAATAATCCTCGTATACCAAATAATATCATAAGCATCTCTTACCCATAAACTTTAAATAATTTGAAGGGTAAAAAATGTAAAAAAAGCTTATCGGGTTCATATTTGGTAAAACGAATTGCGCCATTGGATCTAGAACGTTGAGAAACCCCCCATTAAGGTCCAAAAAAAAACTCAATGCCAGTTAACGATCAACAGCGGCGGTCAACGGCAGCGACAACGGCGGTCAATGGCAACTGGCGGCTTGGCTTGGCAGGCCAGCTCATCTGGCTGGCCCAACAGCTCGGCTTGAGCTAATACAGCTGCCCACATGGCTGGATGTTGCCCACGCGCAAGGGCGATACGTGGTGGCGCGTGCGGCGACTTCTAGTGGCTGGACGACGGCGGTTGATGCCCAGATTGACTGTTCTCTAGCCTTTGATCACGGTGGTGTCCTCCGTTTCTCAATTTTAGTTCTCTAACCTCCTCAACTAGAAAACTTAAAACTTTCTATCTCACCCCCTCCGACGGTGACTTCGATGATGTTGCGCTGGTATTGGTGAACACGTCTTGGCGAGATGAACACAATGGCGGTGGAGGTGTCAACAACAGATGGCTGGATCTCCGTAGATCGACGTTTGAAGTTGAGGAAGGATAGGAAAAGGAGAGTGAAAAAAGATGGAAAAATATGGAAAAAAGGAAAGAGATGAAAGATAAAAATCTAATTTTCCCCCTTTAATTCAAACTATCCTCTTCCTCTTTTCTTTTCTACAAGGCCTAAAGCCCGATTTACTAACCCGAAAATTGGATCGTTACAGTAATAGTTTATGTAAGTTCGATAACAATATCTATAGGTACCCTATTTCTTATGAGTTTGGTAAGATATAGAGTCATCCTTTAAGACTTTATGTTAAAGCACAATTTCTTATCATAAGTTTCACTGGTTTAAGATTTGGTTATACGTGGTAAGAATTTGTGTTATTACCTTTTTTTACCGGTATTATAATAATTTATGTAGGTTTCTGAACAATTTGTGTAGGTACCCTATTTTTTGTGACTTTGGTAAGATATAAAGATATACTTTTAAGAGTTTATGTCATAACACAATTTCCTAATATAAGTTTCACTAGTTTTAGAGTTGGTAATATGTGGTAAGAATTTATGTTATTACGTTTTGTCTTACCAGTTCTTTAAACATTTATGTAGGTTTCGTGCATATTTGTGTAGGTACCTTATTTCTTATGACTTTAGTAACATATAGAGTTATCCTTTAAGAGTTTAAGTCATAACACAATTGTTATTACCTTTTTTTCTTACCAGTTCTGTAATAATTGATGTAGGTGTTGTAACAATATGTGTAGCTACCATACTTCTTATGATTTCGGTAACAATGAATGTTATATTCTACGATTTTATGTCATAACACAATTTCGTACACATTTTCTTAAGGGTAAGAAATTGTGTTGTCATTTTACTACCATTTGTGTAGGGGTTATGTTGGTTCATGAAGAATTTATGCATTTGTTCAAAATCTAATCATTTGGGTAAGAAATAATGTTATCCTTTAAGAGTTTATGTTACAACACAATTTCTTACCATAAGTTGAAAGGGTAAGAAATAATGTATCCTTTAGGTTTGGTAATCTTGGGTAATAATATGTGTTATAATATTTTCTCTAACAATTTTTGTAATAATCTAAGTAGGTCCCGCAAGAACTTATGTAACAACCTAAAATCTTATGTGTTTTTGTAAGAATTAATGTTATTGGGTAAAACGTCTAGGTTATCACACACTTTCTTACTCTGATAAGCATTTGTGTAACTACCATTTTTTTTACAGTTACCGTAAGTATTTGTGTTATTATCTCATAAGAATTTATGTTAGAATCTGATATCAGTACAACTAGTCTTCTTGATTTTAACCGTTTTTTAACTTGCCTTACACTAGAACTTCGCTTCTAATGACTAGTTTTTTTTTTTTGTAATACACTATTTTGAGAAGAAAAAAAATAAAAGAACATTCTTGGTAACAAAGAAATTATTAATTTATTTACATTCCAGTCCACGAGGACCCAAATCAGTTTTCCCAATTGCAAAACCAATTCTAGTAAGGGCTGAACATTTGACCCGAGACCCAGAGGACCGAAATTATTCAAATCAAATTCAATGGTTTTGTCTGAATAACATGACTTCAACTGCTTAAACCCTCTCTTCATCGAGAAAGATCACAGTTATTCTTTCCGTTATCGATGGCCGCATATTCTTCAACTCGAATGCTATAGGAATCAAGACCTGATCCCATGGAGGAAGGTGATAAAAGCATTGATGCTGGCGAGGAAACCTCGACGAGGGTTTCAGATGGTTCACCATCTTGGTTGTTTGCTAAGCGGACAAGATTCACCATTGAGCTCAGGCCTGGTGAAACCACGATAGTTTCTTGGAAGTGGCTGGTCAAAGATGCCCAGAACATTTCCCCGCCTTTGACTGCCCGAAACACCGAGGATTCTCTGGTGAGAGTTGCTTGGTTTTACTTCTTTATCTTTGTTTTCTAGGATTGGAGTCTGAGACTTTTTTTTTTCTTTATTTGAATTTCACTTTGCAGGAATGGAATGTGATTACTAATTCTGATAGTATTTTCTTTTCCTTGTAAATTTAATTGGGTTTTCCTTGCTTGTGATTGTAACTTATGTGATACAGTATTAATAATTTTGGGTTACCAACAACCGGTTGGTCTATCCGGATGAGGTGCTAGATCCGTTGAGCAAGCTCAGGAGTTTGAGTGCAGAAAACTGAGTTAGAAGGGTTGTCCCATATTGGACCTCTTAAACTCCGATCCGGATTAATCGACTAATGAGTTGGATACCGGTGCTTAAACCAAAAAAGTTTGCTTATTTTCATTATATGGAATAACTATATGGGTACGCTTGGTTCTTTGAAATCAAAATTACTTTGAAACCAATTAATTTGGACTTAACCAAACTCATAACTACTTGACATTAAAGAAAATGATGTAATATGACTGCCTGTATTTCAGTAATGGAATCGATATAAATACTAATTGTGGCGAGAAACCTTGCTATCATTGGCTTCTTTGTTGGATGAATAAAAGATGGAAATTCCCCTAACTGTCCATGCTTTAGCGGCTATATGCTAATTCTCTATACCTAATAGGTTGATAGATTTGATTAGTTGGTTTCGTTTGGTGCTTTGTCTATGAACATATTACCTATGGTATTTGATTTTGTATAAACGGCAGTGTGATCCTCAGCTCATCTTTTTAAACATAAGTCGGAATAATATTGTATATATTGTGCTTTATCTTTTTGAACTAGAACAGAATAACTATTTAGTTTCCTTTACCCAAAATATTGTTGCCATATAACGATATGATAGGTCTTTGGTTCCTTACTTATGGTAGAATTACAATCAGCTTTAATATCTAGAATTTTCTCTCTGCCTGGTTTATTCACTTCAAGCTGTAAATGGCATTTGCATTCCTGAATTGGTTCTTAAATTACAATTGTTCAAATAGATGGACCATATATCCATTACTAAGTTCCCATTTGTGCTTTTATGATTTTGGATGGGCAATGTGGTAGATTTTTGCTGAAGATCCTGTTTCATTTTTAGATTTGCTGCCAATGAACTCACTTATATGTTAAAATTTGAACAAAATAATGACTGATTTCTTGGCACAATTTAACCACTAATGGTTCACTTGATGTTCATAAACTTCACAAAGCATCAAAGGTTAGAGCTAGGTTAGCCAGTTATAGCTATAAATGTGATAAGCGTGGATCTATGCATGATTCTTTTTCCTTAATCTGCGCACTCTGGTGGATTTCATCAATTTAATGATCATTAAAATTGCTAATATCGTTCATTTGTCCATTGTTATGCATGCATAATGCGTGTTTTCAAGACGTCAAGTCAACAAGTAAACAGAATGGATTATCTGTAAGCTCCGATAAATTGGAATGCACGTGAGCCTTTTTCCTTTTTTAAGCCAATCTCCTTTCTATGCTTTTCATGTCCTCATTTTAGGGATGATTCAGGAAAATTATATTTTCTTTTTGGATTTTCTAACCTTAAAACATAGTTGATAAATGATATGCCAATTATGAAAGATTCTTTTTTAATCAGTCCAAAAGCTTTAAAGGAGAATAATGAGTAATTATTGGTTTCCTTAGACAGAATGAAGAAGCTATGTCTTTGTTTTCCTTAGCTACTTTAAATTTTTTCTTTCTTGGATTAATATTTTTTCTTTATTTATTGAAATTAAACCACTAAGCTATTTAAATTGTAACTTCGGGTTTTTTCAGTATGAGCTACCCCCTCTCTCCTAATTAAACTGACACAGTACTTTTTTTGCTCTATTTTTTAAGACTTCTATTATTTTAATTTTTAATTAAATTTTATAAAAAATAATTTTAAAACTACTTCATTCTAAGTTTTTAATATATATATGTTTTTCAGTTTTTTATCGGTAATGGATTTAAAATAATAGAAAGTCGAAGTTAAAAAAAATTGACCACCAAAAGTCAAAGTGTGACAAGCTTATTGGATGAAGGGAGTATTATTTTTAGCATACAATCACAGATTCATCATGCATATTTGTTTTTTATTCTAATAGCTATTCATGTCATACTTTTGTCTTAGAAAATAATTTGTTAATTTTATTGTTGATTTGACTCCTTTTGATGATATATTTATTTGGTCCAGAAATGAAACTGTCTAGTCAGTGGCTCAACCATCAAGAAAACGGAGAAAAAATATGGCTGAAGCTCAGGTAGAGAAACTTGATGATCTTGTACCTAGTAAACATGCAAAAGTGGAACAGGGGAGGCTGAATTTTGCAGCAACAAATGCAGTGCTTGAAGAACAATCTTCTGCCCTTTTGCAGAACTCAGCTGCTGCTGGTGAACCTGATTGGAGATTTCATGATCTGTTTAATTCTGTAAGATCAACCAGAAAACTTGCTATCATTGGAACTAAATCTGAGCATTCTTCATACACAGAAGTCTCAAATAAAGACGCTTCCATATCTGCAACAAATTCAAAGGACGCTGATAAGTATAGAAGTGTAACCATCCACTCTAGTGATTTAGGAAATAATACTAACTCTTTGGCGACACATCGGAAGCATCTGGGAAAAAAGTCTTGTAAAAAACACAAGTCTCCAGTAAGAAAATTGATGACTGAAAACCGTAAGGAAGGAATTTCTACTGAAGTGGAGAAGAGGAAGAAGAGGGCAACATGTGGTGAACTGCCAGATCTTAATCTTCCCATTTATCTAGTGCAATCAGAGGTTAGCAACTGTATCTCTAAATTTTCATCAAGAATATGTAGGAGTTGATCTTATTTTTCACTTGTTGCATTTTGCTATAATGTGTAATTCATTTGTCAGGACATTTCTGTGTGTGAAATGCCTCTGTTTTTAGAATTTGAAATTAAATTATCATAATTAGCTCTATTTCATGGTTAGAATCCTTAGTCTTGTTGCATGATTAGCTAAGCTATTTTGTCTAAAGATTCATGTATCTACATCCTACCACAGTCTGTAATAGTGGGTGGCTGTTGCACTTTCTGAAGAATACATCCGTTATAAAAGATAAACTTCAAATATTGTAAATATTATTTGTTATTATCTGCTAACATTTTAGGATTAAGTCCAAAGAGATAAAACACTTATCTCCTAGCATTATCTATGATTCTTATCTCTTGTATCTTATCTTCTAGTTAGATTTAAATTTTAAATTAAGTAATTTGATTGTAACATAACTCTTTTGTATTCAGCCTATTTAAAGGCTTTGTACCGATGCATTATTCAAGTCAATACATTTGAGAATTCATTCTCTCTACAAAACAGTCTCTCAATTATTAACATGGTATCAGTTGCTTAGGTTTTTTTTTTTCCGATCCACAAAACCTAGAGAATGCATACCTCTCCAACATCTGAAATTAGTTTAGGGTCCGATCAAACCCTCCCACAAGCAGATCTCGGCGTATAGTTTATGCGGCAGCGCCAAAAAGATCAACAACGAGCAGCTTGGAGAATTAAAACAAATGGCTGGGCAACCATCGGTAAAAATTAATCAAAGTGTGACCATGGCAAAGCAAACGAAGGTAGCATTTCCTTTGCAAAATCTGCTGGTAACAAAAAATCTCATCCCTTGGATAGTCGATTCTGGAGACTCTGACCATATGACAGAAATAAAAGTCTCTTTTTTTTTTACTCTTACAAAGCAACCTTGTCAAAAGAGTGTGAAGACAAGCGATGGTTCGATGACTGCAGTAGAAGGGATTGGGACAGTCACGTTAACAAGGACATTGTTCTTTCCTCATTTTATATGTTCCCAACTTAAAATGCAATTTACTCTCGGTCAATAGATTCTGTGATGTTTTCCAGTGTTTCACTCGGTTTGATTCTGTTGGTTGTGTTTTTTGAAATGGCTTGGGGAAAAGAGATTGGCAATGCTAAGCTATGTAGTGGCCTTTATCTTCTTGAAGGTCAACCTCTTCCCAATGAACAAGTTCACTCAAGTTGCACCTTTAAATCCGTTTGTTTACCCTCTCAACTTTCTAGTTTAAGTTCAAATGAAATTTTGCTATGGCATTTTCGACTAGGTCATCCTAGTTTCTTTTATCTTCAGAAATTGTCTCCTAAATTATTTCTTACTAAAAACCAACTTCATTTACTTGTGATGTCTGTCAAATTGCCAAGCATAAAAGAAATTCTTACCATCCATCTTCTTATAAAGCTTCACAACCTCTCTCTCTCATTCACAGTGACATTTGGGGTCCTTCTAATGTTAAGAATATCTCAGGGGCTCAGTGGTTTGTTTCTTTCATTGATGATCACACTAGGACAACCTGGACTTATCTTATGAAAACAAAATCTGAGACTGAGGAGATCTTTAAAAAATTCTATCCTATGGTTGAAACTCAGTTTTGCAGTAAAATTAAGATATTCAAGATTGATAATGGGAGTGAATTCTTTACTAAAACTTTGGGTATTTTTTTAAAGAGAGGTATAGTTCATATTAGCTCTTGTGTAGATACCCCTCAACAAAATGGAGTAGTCGAGAGAAAAAATCGACATCTATTCGAGGTTACTAGGGCCCTCTTATTTTCTTTTAATGTCCCTAAGCATTTTTGGGGAGAGGCATTGCTTCATGCTACTTTTTTAATTAACAGATTACCTAGTAGAATTCTGGGGTTCAAAACACCAAGGGAGGTATTTCTTCAAACTTTTTCTTCCTTCAAACCAATGTCATGTACACTGCCCATTAGAGTTTTTGGTTCCTGTGCGTTTGTTCACATCTCTAAACAATTTCGGGGTAAGTTAGATCCTAGGGCCATCAAATGTATTTTCCTGTGATATTCTGCTCAGAAGAAAGGTTTTATATATTATTCCCCTGTCACTAGAAAATTTTATGTTTCTATGGATGTTTCATTTTATGAATCTCAACTTTTTTTCTCAGATTCTCAAATTCAGGGGGAGAGTTGGGATGAATTTCTGCCTCAACAGATTCAATTACCTCTAAATGAACCTACTGTTTTGTTACCTCTAAATGAACCTACTATTATACCCACCCCTATTCCAATACATGATCATATCCCTGAATCTACTATGATACCAGATTATGTTCTTGAAACTTTATCTCCTAGAGTTGAATCCGTACCAAAAACTCCATTAAATCTTCCTTTCGAGAACCAACTTGAAACCAGAGAACTCAGTGTCTATACAAGGAAGAAAAGGAGGCCTATTCAGGACACTACACAGCTTAGGACTGTTCAAGAACTAGAACCGATCCCATTGTCCTTGGATGAGGAGGAAGGTATGGAAAATTTGAATAATGATGATATTGAACATATTGATACAACTGACTTACCAATTGCTAAAAGAAAAGGTATTAGAAAATGTAAAAGTCATCCGACACAGAGATATGTGGCTTACGGAAAGCTAATACCCTCATTAAAGCCTTTCACAACCAAGATTGATAATATCCAGATCCCTCAAACAGTACATGAAGCCTTGAAGGATCCAAGATGGAAAAAAGCTGTAGAAGATGAGATTCAAGCACTGCAGGAAAATAAAACCTGGGTGATGACTTCTTTACCTCTAGGAAAGAAGGTTGTAGGTTGTAAATGGGTATCTATAGTTAAATATAATTCGGATGAGAGCATTGAGAGGTTCAAAGCAAGACTGGTTGCAAAAGGATTCACTCAGTCCTATGGGATTGGTTATCAGGAGACATTTGCTCCTGTGGCAAAACTCAACACAGTAAGAATCTTATTGTCCCTTGTTGCGAATTTGGACTGGCCTCTTCATCAACTAGATATAAAGAATGCCTTCCTAAATGGGGATCTAGAAGAAGAGGTTTACATGCAAAGGCCACCTGGTCTAGATGAAAACTCAGATCCAGCTAAGGTATGTAAATTGTTAAAATCACTCTATGGTCTTAAACAATCACCTAGAGCATGGTTTGACAGATTTACCAGGGCTGTTCTAAAAGCTGGTTACCTTCAATGCCAAGCTGATCATACTATGTTCATCAAGACCTCTTCTGAAAATAAAAGGCTATTTTAATAGTCTATGTTGATGATATAATCATCACAGGTGATGATGTTTTGGAAATCAGAAAATTAAAAGAGTTCTTGGCTACAGAGTTTGAAATAAAAGATCTGGGTCGGTTAAGATACTTCCTAGGAATGGAAATGTTGGGATTGTGATAAATCAGAGAAAGTATGTTCTAGATCTTCTTTCAGAGACAGAGATGCTAGATTGCAAGCCTGTCGAAACACCAATGGAGCATAATCTGAAGTTTAGAACTGACAATAATGGAGCTCCTACTAATAAGGAACAATATTAGAGGCTAGTTGGTAAGCTTATTTATCTATCACTTACACGACCTGATATTTCTTTTTCAGTTGGTATTATTAGTCAGTTTATGGATGATCCTAGAGAAGAGCATTTAGAAGCAGTGTTCAGGATTCTGAGATATTTGAAGATGACACCAGGCCATGGCTTAATTTTCACAAAAAATGAGAACAGAAAAGTGGAAGTCTTTACGGATGTAAGCTGGGTAGGAGAGCTTACATCTAGAAGATCTACAAGTGGATATTGTGCTCTAGTATGGGGAAATTTATTGACATGGAGAAGCAAGAAACAATCCTTAATATCAAGAAGCAGTGCAGAAGCAGAATTTCAAGCCTTAGCTAATGGAATTTGTGAAGGGATTTGGATTCAAAGGTTGCTGTCAGAACTAAAACTCAATCACAGTAAAGATTTTGAACTTCATTGTGATAATCAGTCAGCAATTGGTATTGCTAAGAATCTTGTACACCATGATAGAACAAAACACGTGGAGCTAGATCGTCACTTTATTTCTGAGAAGATCACTAGTGGGACAGTCAAGTTAAATTTTGTTCTATCTCACAAACAACTAGCCGATGCACTCACCAAGGCACTACCAAGAACTACCTTTGATGAGCTCACATCCAAGCTTGGTCTCTACAATGTGTATTCACCAGCTTGAGGGGGAGTGAAAAATACAGTCGTTATAAAAGATAAACTTCAAATATTGTAAATATTATTTGTTATTATCTGCTAACATTTTAGGATTAAGTCCAAAGGGATAAAACTCTTATCTCCTAGCATTATCTAGGATTCTTATCTCTTGTATCTTATCTTCTAGTTAGATTTAAATTTTAAATTAAGTAATTTGATTGTAACATAACTCTCTTGTATTCAGCTTATTTAAAGGCTTTGTACCGTTGCATTATTCAAGTCAATACATTTGAGAATTCATTCTCTCTACAAAAGTCTCTCAATTATTAACACTTTCTTAGTGTTGGTGCAACTTCTGGGGCACTGGTGCTCAATTTTTGCCAATGATTAAGAACATTCCAAGCTCCTTTTCTCTTGCTTAATAAAATTAAACTCACTTGTGATATTGCATTGTTGGGTAAGTTTGTTTGATTGAACAACTTGACATAGTGAGTTGGTGGTTAAACCTTGTTAATTGAATTCCATTTTCTAAATGAATATCGACTGAAAATTTTAGCTGTATCAGGTTCAATCACAAGATTCAATTTTTGGGCTAATATCTCTATATGTAAAATTATAGACCAGTTAAAAATAAGTTGGTAAAAGTCAGCTTCTTGAGTGAGCTATCTAGCTGCTCAAATTAAGTCTTAGCAAGTTCAAACTTTTTCAGACTTGATAGAAGTTCAATGGACTTTGAGCAGCTAGCAAGTCAAGCCTGAGTAGGACGTGTGTAGATTAACTCACATTTGGAAATGTAGATAATTTGTTGTTGCTTCTTTTGATTTTAAAGTTGTATTTGTTGATAAATTCAAACAATCAAAGTTGTATCCTCAACTTTTGGGGTGTACATCTAATCAGATCATGCATTAAGGTAAACCTCCTGTTTTGCTAGCAGATTAGAAACATCCATGACATGGGATGTTTCTAATGTCTGGCTAAAATAAATGTTATTACATTAGTTACATGGCTTATGGAAAAAGAAATTAAAAAGTAATAATGATGGAAAATTACTCAATACACAATTGATATGTCTTCTTTCTTCTAAATTATCGATGGGGCAAATGTAAGCTTTTCAAGTTGGACAAGGTAACAATTGATCTGTATCTAGTTCTTGTTTTCTGAGTGGTTCCAAGTTTCTTTTGTTCCTTTAATTGTTTATGCAAACAATAATAGGAAATCTAAGCATTAGCTCTTTAATTAAAGAGCGAAATGTTTGTGAGTTATCCGAGAGAAATTTCAGCTTTTGTAAATAATGTAGTAATTATCCTACTTAAAGTTTATCTCCCTAATAGATTAGATTTTATCCTTAGTAGGACTCCTTATTGTAGTTAGAGTCTATCAACGTAGTAGATTAGAACTAAAAGTTATCTTGAGAAGGTCTTCTTAATGTACTAAAAGACCTAGAGCCTATATAAGTGTGTATCGAGAGATGTAAAATTCATTGAGCAATAACAGAATACAGAATATAAAATTCTGTTTCTTCCTGTTCTGTCAACTTACAATGTTCACATGCATGAACTTTGCAGTAACCTAATTAATAATGTTTTGGTTTAAATTGTCTCAAACATTGGTACAATCTATGGACAGAAGACTTTTTAGTTCAAGAAATTGTTAAGCAACACTACCTGGATTTTATACATGAAGGAGTACAACATTGTAGCCTTTCAGGGGCCAAATTGTTATTATTATTTATTATTATTATTATTAGTTGATATGAGAAAGAATGCCAATAAACTTTCTGAACATTAATTGAGGGCCTTAGAGAGTTGAGCTCCCTTGACTGTTTTCTTTATAATATATAAAGGCTGGTACATTTTACTTCTTATCCTAGCAATTGCTTTTTTTCATCTTTGCTGTTTCATGGCTGCATAATGATTTGCATGTGCTTGACTAATTAAGGCGGTCTTATCTTCAAAATTGCCCCTCTGCAGTCAAAGGATGTTTCTAATTTGAGGCCAAAGGGAACAATGCTTAAAAAGGCCATGAGAGAGTTGGAGAAAGTTGTTGCAGAATATGAGTTGTGTGGTTACCTTAGTATGTTTAATATTCTTGCTTTTGAGGAAGTTTAAGATTTGTTCTCTATAATTGGCTGCTGTCTGCGGAATATTCATATCAGCAAGACTGTCAACTATGGAAGTTCAGGATATTGATGCTTCATCTGTTGCTATCAAAAGAAGATTGCCATGTGAAGTGAAGCAGAAGCTTGCTAAAGTTGCCAGACTAGCGGTAAGAATATAATATAGTCTGTTCAATTATTCTGTAGCTCTTTTTTTTCCATTTTGGAGAGAGAGAAATGTGAGTTATCCGAGAGAAATTTCAGCTTTTGTAAATAATGTAGTAATTATCCTACTTAAAGTTTATCTCCCTAATAGATTAGATTTTATCCTTAGTAGGACTCCTTATTGTAGTTAGAGTCTATCAACTTAGTAGATTAGAACTAAAAGTTATCTTGAGAAGGTCTTCTTAATGTACTAAAAGACCTAGAGCCTATATAAGTGTGTATCGAGAGATGTAAAATTCATTGAGCAATAACAGAATACAGAATATAAAATTCTGTTTCTTCCTGTTCTGTCAACTTACAAGAAAAGGAGAGTGGTGGTGGTAAGGGTTTTAATTTTAGTTAAAAGTTATGATTAGTTTCTAAATCATTTTCTATGCTAATTTCAGCACTCAAGTCAAGGGAAAATATCCAAGGAGTTAATCAACAGGCTTATGAATATTCTTGGGCATTCGGTGCAATTGAGAACATTGAAGGTATGAGCTCAGTCACATAGATCTGTAATTTGTGTACATGAGCCCAGTGCATTGAAATGTGGATAGTAAAACTTAATTAGCATAATGCATAACATTGTTGTTTAATCACATCAGAGTTCCTTGAGACCATATGAGCATAATTGGGATGTATGCAATTTTTTTCTTTTTTAAAATTAGGGTTTATATATACCTATTTTATGTATAAATGTATTTCCATCTTTGCGTTTGCGCACATGCATTATTATTTAGTAGTATAATTTTTTCCCTTAATTTTCTTGCTACCTCACATTATTTATTCTGTACATGAGCAATTAATTTCAATTTAGTTGTGAAGTCAAACCATGTGCCTGGGTTCTAAGATGCTCTGCAATCTAGGAAAGGCACCTTAAACCCCATAGACTAGAGGTCTTTGCTGGGGCAGCTTGCTTTTTGCTGGTAAGTGTTTACCTTGAAAGGAAAAAGTCAAAAAGGCACAAAAGGCATGCATTAGTTGGTTCTTTTCTACGAGGCATGGATGCTGCTCCCTCCCTCTCACTAGGGCTATCTCGGATATTTTCGGGACCCTGAGCGAAAACTTAAAAATAGGCCCCTATAGAACGAAAATATACTCCATCTATTTGAACTATTAATTTAAAATTTTATTAATTAATCATAGAAACACGATTTAACTTTTTTCCTTTTTCTTTACTAATTCTAGTGTGGCTATACTATTTTTTAAGACAATTATTCATAATATTTTTTTAACATTCACTTAATAGAGATTAAATAGAAATGGAATGTTTTGGAATTTAAAATTCTTTAAGGCCAATCTTAAATTATATTACCGTTTATTTTTTTTAAGGGAATTGAATTTATTCTTTCCCATCTAATGGTAGAGGCAGTAGAAACGGTAGAAGTATGAATGATGGCGTTAGCTAAGCAAAGTGGGCCCCATATGATGGAAAATTGTCTAAAACATATAAATTTGTTTTAGGCGGTTTAGGCAAAAGGCAAAGGAAGTCGCCTGCACACTTTATGTGGCCCCATGAAAGTGGGGGGCCTGAGCAGGCGCTCAGGATGCTCTTGCTATTAGCCGGGCCTGCCTCTCACATATGTTTCTGGTATCATTGCATCTTGGAAATATGTTATGCTGAAATGAAATATCCAATAATAAGATACAAGAGAGTGGAAAAATGTTTATAAATTATAATGTTCAATCGTACCAGCCTACCAGGCGCTGTTGGTTAGCACGAGTAAAATAGAGTTATAATTCTATTAGGAGTTGTAATCTTATCCTAGTAAAGTTATAATTCTATTAGGAGATGTAATCTTATCCTAACAAGTAGTTTAGTTTTATTTAAACTTTGTAAAGAGATAAAAGTCCTATCCTTGTAGTTAATTACTAAGGATAAAACTCCTTGTAAAAGTCTTTAAAAGGACTTTCTGTTGTACATCGAAATTGACAGAGTAATTATAATAAAAACTCTGATTTCTACATGGTATCAGTCTAGACCGATCCTCTTTTCCATTAAAATTTTTCTTCTCCTCTGTCGACATCTCCTTTCTCCATGGCTGGATCTGATTCTTCCTCTGATGTTAGCACTCATGTGACCACTCGACAGGCATTTTTCATTATCCGATGCCTCTCTTTCTCCCATTACCTCCTAAAAACTTAATGGGAACAACTACCTTCCATGGTCTCAATCTGTGAGGCTTTATATCACTGGTAGAAGAAAAGAATCCTACCTTCTGATTCTCTGAAAATTCCACAAAAAACTTATCCTACTTACAGCAATTGGTTAAGTGAAAATACCATGATCATGTCATGGTTGATCAACTCCATGATTCCTGAAGTAGGAGAAAACTTTATGCTCTATAAAATTGCTGCCGAAATCTGGAATGCTGCTCGAGATACATATTCAAGTGTTGATAACACCTCAGAACTCTTTGGGGTGGAAAATCAAATCAAAGATCTTCGCCAAGGAGAGATGACTATAGCTCAATATTTTGGGGTTTTGACTAAATGCTGGCAGCAAATTGATCTATATGAAGCTAATGATTGGAAGTGTTTTGAAGATGTTATTTTTTACGATAGTCTAAAAAACCAGAAGAGAATTTTCCAGTTTTTGTCTGGCCTTCATGGGGAATATGATGAGGCCAAAAGCAGGATCTTAGCCACTAAACCCCTTACCCAAGTTCGTGAAGCCTTCTTTGAAATAAGAAGAGAGGAAAGCAGACGTTCATTGATGGCACCAGCTGTCCAGCAGGCAGATTCTTCTGCATTCCTTACACACTCCACCTCTGGAAATAAACAAAGGAGGGGGAGACCTTGGTGTGAACACTGCAAAAAGGTTGGCCATGTCATGGAACAGTGTTGGAAACTGCATGGGAAACCAGCCGAGTGGAAGCCTCCTCAATCCAGGTTCAAAAAGGAGGCTCACCTTGCATCTCCTGCCAACTCTACCAGAAGCTCCTCCAGCAGTTTTAGCAAGCAGCAGATTGAAGAACTTCAACAACTTTTCAGCAAACTGTCATCTAAATCTTCTCCAAATGCCCTAATGACCACAGAAGGTAGCATCTCTTGTTTGGCCACCAATAATTCTTTGTTTTGGATAGTAGATTCTGGGGCTTCTAACCATATGACAGGAAATCGAAGCCTTTTTTCTACATTTAGCAATCACAAGTCTGCTTCCTCAATTAGAATAGTAGATGGTTCTCTATCCACAGTTAAAGGGAGTGGTTCAATTCAGTTAAATGATCAGCTAGTGTTATCTGATGTTCTATATGTTCCCAATCTTGCTCGCAACCTGCTATCTGTGAGTAAATTGGTTATGAATGTTAATTGTGATGTTAATTTTGGGATTGTTGGTTGTATTTTTCAGGCACGAGACTCGAAGAGGGTTATTGGCAGTGCTAGGTTGTGCAATGGCTTATACTTACTTGATGGACTCCCCTCTCAGAACTCAATTTTTTCCACTTGCCTTAAGACTTCAGTTTCTGTTAGTTAGTATGCATAACCGTGTGTTGTAAAGAGTTTTAGATAGAGTAGGAGTTGTATGTTATCTTTACTTTATCTTAACTAGTAGTTTGAATTTTAAATTTGATCTTTGTAAAGGATAAAAGTCTTATCCTATAGGTTAACCACTTGGTGTTAAACACCTCTGTAAAAGTCATTATAATAGACTCTCTTTCACTAATGAATAATAAGAAAAACACAGAGAAAAACTCTGTTTCTCACATGGTATCAGTTTAGGAGCCGATCCTATCTCTCTCGTCTTCTCCTTTGCTTAATTTCCATTGCCTTTTTCGAAACCACCACATCAGAAATTAGTTCCCAAAATAACTCTCGTGCATCTGAATTTCAGATCTCAGATGCCTCTCTTTCCCCAATCACATCCTACAAACTAAATGGGAACAATTACCTTCAACAGTTTTTTGGCCATCTCACCTCTAAATCTTCCACAACTGCCTTTATCGGCTAGTGAAGGTAGAATTTCCTGTTTGGCCACTTCAAATCCTCTATCCTGGATTATAGATTCTGGTGCCTCTGACCATATGACAGGCAACCTTCAGCTATTTCGCACCTTTAACCATTGCAACTCTAAAACCTCCATCAAGGTTGCAGATGGGTCTCTGTCCCAAGTACAAGGAAGTGGCACTATTCAAGTGGGTGATAAACTGTTTTTGCCTCATGTGCTATATGTTCCTAATCTTGCCTACAACTTGTTATCAGTTAGTAAGTTAGTTCAAGATACTAAATGTGATGCTCACTTTGGAATTAATGGGTGTGTATTTCAGGAACAGGGCTCGAAGAAGGTGATTGGCAGTGCTAGGCTATCCAATGGTCTCTATATCCTTGATGAATTACCACCTTTGATTGCTTGATTTCACGTTGTTTTAAGACTTCATCTTCTTCTTTAAGTAACCCTGATGATATTATGTTGTGGCATCTTAGGCTAGGACATCCAAATTTTGTGTATCTTTCAAAATTGTTTCCCAAGTTATTTAGCAATGAAAAGCCTCATTCTTTTAATTGTGAAATATGTCAAATTGCTAAACATACTAGGCAAACATATGCTCCTTCCTCATTTACACCCACATCTCTTTTTCTATAATCCATGTGTGATATTTGGGGTCCATCTAAGGTAAAAAGCTTTGCTGGGTCTAGGTGGTTTATTACCTTTATTGATGACTATTCTAGGACTACTTGGACTTTCTTAATGAGGGAAAAGGCGGAAGTTGCGTCAATTTTCAAAACTTTCTATCAAATGATTGAAAATCAGTTTGACAAACGTATTAAGGTTGTGAGGAGTGATAATGGGAGTGAATACCTTAGTCAATCTCTTGGGTGTTATTTTCGGGAAAAAGGCATTTTCCATCTTACTTCCTGTGTCAATACTCCACAACAAAATGGTGTTGCCGAAAGAAAAAACAGACATCTACTAGAGGTTACGAGGTCTCTTCTTTTTTCAGCCAAAGCACCTAAATATCTTTGGGGGGAAGCCTTACTTACTGCCACCTACCTTATCAACAGAATGCCCAATAAAACCTTGGGTTTTGCAGTACCAACAGAAGTCTTATTCAAACATTTTCCTCACTTTAAACCACTTTCATCTGTTATTCCTCTTAGGGTATTTGGCTGCACAACTTTTGTTCATGTGCATGATAAAAATAGAAGTAAGTTGGACCCTAAATCAATCAGGTGTGTGTTTATAGGATATTCCTCTAGTCAAAAGGGTTACAAATGCTATTCTCCTATTTCTAAAAAGACCTGTCTCTTTTGATGTCACTTTCTTTGAGGATAAACCATATTTTGCGTGGACTGAACTTGAGGGGAGAAAAATGAGGAATTTCAGCCCTTTGTTCCTCCACCTTCCATCATTTCTCCTCTACAGACATTCCTTTCATATCCTATCCTCGAAACCACTAGAACAGAAAATACTATGCCGATGTAAATGCACTCTCCTCATACCAACAAATCACCAAGTCCTTGTACAACACCTCTTCCAAAGACCTAGGGTCTGAGCACAAATTTCCCTACTACTGTGCATTCACAAAATGAATGATCAATTTAAGGTGTATACCAGGAGAAGAAGAGCCCCTAATGAAGTAAATAACCAGCCTAGCACTTGTCAAGAACCGGACTCAAGTCCTGTTCTTCTGCTGAACCGAGCTTAAAAATCGCCATCTTGTCGAGATTGAAGGTAACATTCCTCCTCAAGATTCTAGTGACCTTGATGACTTTCCTATTGCTATTAGAAAGGGAGTAAGAAAATGTACTATGCACCCAATTAACAAATTTGTTGCCTATGGTAAACTTCAGCCCAATTTTAAGGCCTTTACTGACCAGCCTAAACAAAGTGTGCGATTCCTAAAAAAAAAGAGAGGAGGCCTTGAAGAATCCCAAATGGAAGAAAGTCATCGAGGAAGAAGTAAGGGCACTTGAGAAAAATGAGACATGGTGTTTGACAGATCTACCAGAGGGAAAGAGGGTTGTTGGATGCAAGTGGGTTTTCACTATCAAGTACAACTCAGATGGGAGCATTGAAAGGTATAAGGCAAGGCTGGTGGCTAAAGGTTTTACACAATCCTATGGGGTGGATTATCAAGAAACCTTTGCACCAAAGTGGCTAAATTGAATACTATTAGAATCTTCTTGTCCATAGCTGTAAACAAGGACTGGAAATTACACCAACTAGACATCAAAAATGCCTTTCTCAATGGGAGTCTCGAGGAGGAAGTATATATGCAAATACCACCTGGTCTAGAAGGTATAATAGCTAGAAATACAGTGTGCAAACTCAACAAATCACTGTATGGACTTAAACAATCTCCAAGGGCCTGGTTTGAGAGGTTTGCAAAGGCTATGGTAAAGAATGGATTCAAACAAAGTCAAGCTGATCACACCCTGTTCAGAAAGGTTGCAGCAACTGGTAAAATAACCTTATTAATTGTGTATGTTGATGACATAATTATTACAGGGGATGATAGTACGTAAATTGAGAATTTGAAGATTGTTCTTGCCTACTTAATTTGAAACAAAGGACTTGGGGAGTCTAAGGTATTTTCTCGGGTATGGAAGTAGGAAGGTCAAGAGAAGGTTTAGTCATCAATCAAAGGAAGTATATCCTAGATCTTCTTACTGTAAACCGGGATGCTTGGATGCAAGCCAGCCGAGACACCCATGGACCTGTGGTTGAAGTTTAACAAAGAGGAAGCTGGTAATCCGGTTGACAAAGAATCCTATCAACGGTTAGTTGGAAAACTAATTTATCTTTCTCTAACAAGGCCGGACATTGCCTACTCGGTGAGTGTTATAAGCCCAGCACATGAGTGATCCACGAGAAGAACATTTGGAGGCGATTAATGAGTTCGAGGTACCTAAAATTCACACAGTGTTTGGGCTAATTTTCAAGAAAATTCCGCATGCAAGCAGTGAAGGTATACACGGATTCAAGTCAAGGGGAGAGCTCACCGATAGAAGGTCGGTTAGTGGATATTGTGCTTATGTTTGGGGCAACTTGGTTACTTGGAGAAGCAAAAAGCAGGTGTGGTGTCAGGAGTAGTCTTTGAGGCAGAATTTAGAGCATTAGCTCTTGGAATATGTGAAGGAATGTGGATAAAGAGGCTTCTCAAAGAGCTAGAGTTGGATGAAAAGACTGAGTTCGAGATCTATAGTGACAGCCAATCAGCAATGAGTATTGCTAAGAACGGTGCAACATGACAGAACCAAACACATTGAAATAGTTAGGCACTTTATCTATGAAAAAGTGAATGGTGGTATTGCACAACTAAACTATATTCCTACGAGAAGCGGATAGTGACATCTTTACTAAGGCACTTCCAAGAGTTATTTTTGATGAGTTCACATCCAAACTGGGTATATACAACATATACACAGTTTGAGGGGGAGTGTTAGTTAGTATGCATAACCGTGTGTTGTAAAGAGTTTTAGATAGAGTAGGAGTTGTATGTTATCTTTACTTTATCTTAACTAGTAGTTTGAATTTTAAATTTGATCTTTGTAAAGGATAAAAGTCTTATCCTATAGGTTAACCACTTGGTGTTAAATACCTCTGTAAAAGTCTATATAATAGACTCTCTTTCACTAATGAATAATAAGAAAAACACAGAGAAAAACTCTGTTTCTCACAGTTTCCTCCACCAATTCGATTTCTAGTGAAATAATGCTATGGCATTATAGGTTAGGACATCCCAATTTTTTCTATCTTGCAAAGTTGTTTCCCAATTTATTTATAAGTAAAAGTCCATCTTCTTTTAACTGTGAAGTGTGTCAAATGGCCAAACATACACGAAAACCATATGTTTCCTCCAAATTTAAACCTACTTTCCCATTATCTATTATTCATAGTGACATTTGGGGCTCTTCCAAAGTAAAAGGCATCATTGGGTTTAGATGGTTTGTGTCTTTTATTGATGACTATTCTAGAGTCACTTGGACATTCTTGATGAGAGATAAATCTGATGTAGACACAATCTTTAGAAATTTCTATCAGATGATTGAAACTCAGTTTGAAAAACAAATTAAAATGGTGATGAGTGATAATGGTAGTGAGTATCTTAGCAGGTCTCTTGGGTCTTTTTTTAAAGAAAAAGGAATTTTGCATTTAACTTCCTGTGTTAATACCCCTCAACAAAATAGAGTGGCTGAGCGGAAAAATAGACATCTTCTAGAGGTTACTAGGTCCCTCTTATTTTCGGCTAAAGCTCCTATTGGGGGAAGCTCTTCTTACTGCCACATACCTTATTAATCGGATGCCTAGCAAGACACTAGGATTCAAGGTACCTACTGAAACACTTTTGTCTCACTTTCCAAATTTCAAGCCATTATCCTCAGTTCTTCCTCTTCGAGTCTTTGGATGCACAACCTTTGTTCATGTGCATAACAGTAATCGGGGTAAACTTGATCCTAGGTCACTAAGATGTGTGTTCATAGGATACTCCTCGAGTCAGAAAGGCTACAAATGTTACTCCCCATCCCAAGGAGAAACCTACATATCCTTTGACGTCACCTTCTTTGAAAATCAGCCTTATTTTGCAGGTACTGAAATTCAGGGGGAGAAATACAGGGAATTTCAGCCTTTACTTAACCTACAGCTTATCATCTCGTTGCCTATCCTTGATGAAAATCTCAGTACTCAACAGTTTGTGTCCTCCTTGCCTTCTTTGCCTACCTATGATGAACTTGTGACTGCTACACCTAGTAATCCTATTGAAATACCTTCTTCTCAGTCAAAAATTACCAGTCCTTATACAACACCTCCTCCAACACTTTAAACAACCTCAAAAACTCCACTCAAGGTGTATACAAGAAGGAAAGAACCTGTAACTGAAGAACAACCTAACATTTGCCAAGAGCCTATTTTGGGTCCTGCTGCCGAGGAAATAAGAGGTAACATTATCCCACAAGACTCTTCAACTGTTGATTTAGATGACTTTCCTATTGCTATTAGAAAAGGAGTAAGGAAATCCACTGTTCATCCTATTAACAGATTCGTTGCTTATGGAAATTTATTGTCTGGTTTTAAAACCTTTACTACTAGTATTGACAGAGTGAAGATTCCCAAGACAGTAGAAGAAGCTTTTGAAAGTCCTGAATAGAGAAAAGCTGTTGAAGAGGAGGTTAAAGCATTGCAGAATAATAACACCTGGAGTTTGACTAATCTGCCGAAAGGGAAAAGGGCTGTTGGGTGCAAATGGGTTTTTACTGTAAAGTACAAATCCGATGGGAGCATTGAAAGACACAAGGCAAGACTAGTTGCTAAAGAGTTCACTCAATCATATGGAGTGGACTATCAAAAAACTTTTGCACCAATAGCCAAGCTAAACACCATCAGAGTGTTGTTTTCTGTGGCAGTTAATAGAGACTGGAAGTTGCATCAATTGGATATCAAAAATGCATTCCTTAATGGAAGACTTGAGGAAGAAGTGTACATGGAAATTCCACTAGGCTTGGGAGAAAAGGTGACAAAAGAGACAGTATGCAAGCTAAATAAATCACTTTATGGGTTGAAGTAGTCCCCTAGAGCATGGTTTGAGAGATTTGCGAAGGCTATGGTTCAAAATGGTTTCAAGCAAAGCCAAGCAGACCATACTTTGTTTAGAAAGGTGGCATTCAATGGTAAGATGACTCTCTTAATTGTCTATGTTGATGATATGATTATCACTGGGGATGACATAGAAGGAATAGAGAAGCTCAAATCTGTTTTAGCAAAGGAGTTCGAAACCAAGGACTTGGGAAGTCTTAGGTACTTCTTGGGAATGGAAGTTGCAAGATCAAAGGAAGGTTTGGTTATCAATCAAAGGAAGTATATCCTTGATCTACTCACAGAGACTGGAAAGCTTGGGTGTAGACCAGTTGGAACCCCAAATGGACCCAGGTTTGAAATTTGGTAAAGAAGATATGGGGAATCCTGTGAACAAGGAATCCTACCAAAGGCTGGTTGGAAAGTTGATTTATCTTTCACTCACTAGACCAGATATTGCATACTCAGTGGGCATAGTTAGCCAGCACATGAGTGACCCCCGAGAAGAGCACTTAGAGGCTGTTAATAGGATCCTGTTAGTTAGTATGCATAACCGTGTGTTGTAGGAGTTTTAGATAGAGTATGAGTTGTATGTTATCTTTACTTTATCTTAACTAGTAGTTTGAATTTAAATTTGATCTTTATAAAGGATAAAAGTCTTATCCTATAGGTTAACCACTTGGTGTTAAACACCTCTGTAAAAGTCTATATAATAGACTCTCTTTCACTAATGAATAATAAGAAAAAGAGTACAGAGAAAAACTCTATTTTTCACATGATATCAGTTTAGGAGCCGATCCTATCTCTCTCGTTTTCTCCTTTGCTTAATTTCCATGGCTTTTTTCGAAACCACCACATCAGAAATTAGTTCCCAAAATAACCCTCGTGCATCCGAATTTGGATCTCGGATGCCTCTCTTTCCCCAATCACATCCTACAAACTAAATGGGAACAATTACCTTCAACAGTTTTTGGCCATCTCACCTCTAAATCTTCCACAACCGCTTTATCGGCTAGTGAAGGTAGAATTTCTGTTTGGCCACTTCAAATCCTCTATATCTGGATTATAGATTCTGGTGCCTCGACCATATGACAGCAACCTTGGCTATTTCGCACCTTTAACCATTGCAACTCTAAAACCTCCATCAAGGTTGCGAGATGGGGTCTGTCCCAAGTAAAAGGAAGTGGCACTATTCAAGTGGGTGATAAACTGGTTTTGCCTCATGTGCTATATGTTCCTAATCTTGCCTACAACTTGTTATCAGTTAGTAAGTTAGTTCAAGATACTAAATGTAATGCTCACTTTGGAATTAATGGGTGTGTATTTCAGGAACAGGGCTCGAAGAAGGTGATTGGCAGTGCTAGGCTATCCAATGGTCTCTATATTCTTGATGAATTACCACCTTTGATTTCTTCAGTTTGACGTTGTTTTATGACTTCATCTTCTTCTTTAAGTAACCCTGATGATATTATGTTATGGCATCTTAGGCTAGGACATCCAAATTTTGTGTATCTTTCAAAATTGTTTCCCAAGTTATTTAGCAATAAAAAGCCTCATTCTTTTAATTGTGAAGTATGTCAAATTGCTAAACATACTAGGCAAACATATGCTCCTTCCTTATTTACACCCACATCTCCCTTTTCTATAATCCACAGTGATATTTGGGGTCCATCTAAGGTCAGAAGCTTGTCTGGGTCTAGGTGGTTTATTACCTTTATTGATGACTATTCTAGGACTACTTGGACTTTCTTAATGAGGGAAAAGGCGGAAGTTGCGTCAATTTTCAAAATTTTCTATCAAATGATTGAAAATCAGTTTGACAAATGTATTAAGGTTGTGAGGAGTGATAATGGGAGTGAATACCGTAGTCAATCTCTTGGGTGTTATTTTCGGGAAAAAGGCATTTTCCATCTTACTTCCTGTGTCAATACTCCACAACAAAATGGTGTTGCCGAAAGAAAAAACAGACATCTACTAGAGGTTACGAGGTCTCTTCTTTTTTCAGCCAAAACACCTAAATATCTTTGGGGGGAAGCCTTACTTACTGCCACCTACCTTATCAACAAAATGCCCAATAAAACCTTGGGTTTTGCATTACCAATAGAAGTCTTGTTCAAACATTTTCCTCACTTTAAACCACTTTCATCTGTTCTTCCTCTTAGGGTATTTGGCTGCACAACTTTTGTTCATGTGCATGATAAAAATAGAAGTAAGTTGGACCCTAAATCAATCAGGTGTGTGTTTATAGGATATTCCTCTGTCAAAAGGGTTACAAATGCTATTCTCCTATTTCTAAAAAGACCTATGTCTCTTTTGATGTCACTTTCTTTGAGGATAAACCATATTTTTTGGGTGGATGAACTTCAGGGGAGAAAAATGAGGAATTTCAGCCCTTTGTTCCTCCACCTTCCATCATTTCTCCTCTACTGACATTCCTTTCATATCCTATCCCGAAACCACCGAACAGAAAATACTATGCCGATGTATGCACTCTCCTCATACCAACAAATCACCAAGTCCTTGTACAACACCTCTTCCAAAGACCTAGGTCAGAGCACAAATTCCCCCTACTGTGCATTCACAGCGGCCTGCAGACAGTCAATTTAAGGTGTATACCAGAGAAGAAGAGCCCCTAATGAAGTAAATAACCAGCCTAGCACTTGTCAAGAACCGGACTTAATTCTTGTTGTGCTGAACCAGGGCTTAAATCCGCTCATCGTCGAGATTGAAGGTAACATTCCTCCTCAAGATTCTAGTGACCTTGATGACTTTCCTATTGCTATTAGAAAGGAGTAAGAAAATTTACTATGCACCCAATTAACAATTTTGTTGCCTATGGTAAACTTCAGCCCATTTTAAGGCCTTTACACCCACCTAAAAACAAAGTGCAGATTCCTAAAACAAAGTGGAGGAGGCCTTGAAGAATCCCAAATGGAAGAAAGTGTCGAGGAAGAAGTAAGGGCACTTGAGAAAAATGAGACATGGTGTTTGTGATCTACGAGAGGGAAAGAGGGCTGTTGGATGCAAGTGGGTTTTCACCGTCAAGTACAACTCGGATGGGAGCATTGAGAGGTATAAGGCAAGGCTGGTGGCTAAAGGTTTTACACAATCCTATGGGGTGGATTATCAAGAAACCTTTGCACCAGTGGCTAAATTGAATACTATTAGAATCTTCTTTGTCCATAGCTGTAAACAAGGATTTGAAATTACACCAACTAGACATCAAAAATGCCTTTCTCAATGAGAGTCTCGAGGAGGAAGTATATATGCAAATACCACTGGTCTAGAAGGTAAAACAGCTAGAAATACAGTGTGCAAACTCAACAAATCATCAGTATGAACTTAAACGATCTCCAAGGGCCTGGTTTGAGAGGTTTGCAAAGGCTATGGTAAAGAATGGATTCAAACAAAGTCAGCTGATCACACCTGTTCGGAAAGGTTGCAAAGAATCGGTAAAATAACCTTATTAATTGTGTATGTTGATGACATAATTATTACAGGGGATGATAGTAGAGAAATTGAGAATTTGAAGATTGTTCTTGCCCAAGAATTTGAAACAAAGGACTTGGGAGTCTAAGGTATTTTTGGGTATGGAAGTAGGAAGGTCAAGAGAAGGTTTAATCATCAATCAAAGGAAGTACATCCTAGATCTTCTTACGTAAACCGGGATGCTTGGATGCAAGCCACCGAGACACCCATGGACCTGTGGTTGAAGTTCAACAAAGAGGAAGCTGGTAATCCGGTTGACAAAGAATCCTATCAACGGTTAGTTGGAAAACTAATTTATCTTTCTCTAACAAGGGCGGACATTGCCTACTCGGTGAGTGTTATAAGCCAGCACATGAGTGATCCTCGAGAAGAACACTTGGAGGCGGTTAATGCACTACGAGGTACCTAAAATTCACACAGTCTTTGGGTTAATTTTCAAGAAAATTCGCATGTAAGCAGTGAAGGTATACACGGATTCAAGTCGGGCAGGAGAGCTCACCGATAGAAGGTCGGTTAGTGGATATTGTGCTTATGTTTGGGGCAACTTGGTTACTTGGAGAAGCAAAAAAAGCGGTGTGGTGTCAAGGAGTAGTCTTTGAGGCAGAATTTAGAGCATTAGCTCTTGGAATATGTGAAGGAATGTGGATAAAGAGGCTTCTCAAAAAAGCTGGAGTTGGATGAAAAGACGAGTTCGAGATCTATAGTGACACCAATCAGCAATGAGTATTGCTAAGAATCTAGTGCAACATGACAGAACCAAACACATTGAAATAGATAGACACTTTATCTATGAGAAAGTGAATGGTGGTATTGCACAGCTAAACTATATTCCTACGAAGCGGATAGTGACATCTTTACTAAGGCACTTCCAAGAGTTATTTTTGATGAGTTCACATCCAAACTGGGTATATACAACATATACACAGTTTGAGGGGGAGTGTTAGTTAGTATGCATAACCGTGTGTTGTAGGAGTTTTAGATAGAGTAGGAGTTGTATGTTATCTTTACTTTATCTTAACTAGTAGTTTGAATTTAAATTTGATCTTTGTAAAGGATAAAAGTCTTATCCTATAGGTTAACCACTTGGTGTTGAACACCTCTGTAAAAGTCTATATAATAGACTCTCTTTCACTAATGAATAATAAGAAAAAGAGTACAGAGAAAAACTCTGTTTCTCACAGATCTTAGGGTACTTGAAGTTTACACCAGGATCTGGGCTTATTTTCAAGAAACACACCATGACAGAACAGTGAAAGTGTATACAGACTCAAGTTGGGCAGGTGAATTAACAGATAGGAGATCGTAAGTGGTTATTGCACCTTTGTATGGGGTAATCTGGTTACTTGGAGAAGTAAAAAACAATCGGTTGTCTCTAGGAGCAGTGCTGAGGCAAAGTTTAGGGCAATGATCCTTGGGATATGTGAAGGAATGTTTATTAAGAAGCTTCTGACTGAACTAGAGTTGGATGGAAGTTCACAGTTTGAAATTTATAGTGACATCCAATCGACAATGAGCATTGCAAGGAATCTTATGCAACATGACAGGACCAAACATATTGAAATAGATAGACATTTTATTTATGAGAAGGTCAACAATGGGATTGTAAGGTTGAACTACATTCCTACCAAAGACCAGCTTGCGGATATCTTCACCAAGGCACTACCAAGAGCAACCTTTGATGTGCTTTCATCCAAACTGGGTGCATACAACATATACACGCCAGTTTGAGGGGGAGTGTTGGTTAGCACGAGTAAAATAGAGTTATAATTCTATTAGGAGTTGTAATCTTATCCTAGTAAAGTTATAATTCTATTAGGAGATGTAATTTTATCCTAACAAGTAGTTTAGTTTTATTTAAACTTTGTAAAGAGATAAAAGTCCTATCCTTGTAGTTAATTAGTAAGGATAAAACTCCTTGTAAAAGTCTTTAAAAGGACTTTCTGTTGTACATCGAAATTGACAGAGTAATTCTAATAAAAACTTTGATTTCTACAGGCGCCTCGACTCATGTTAATCTACATGGATGAAACTCATATTAGAAAGTGAAATAATGGTTGAAAGATAATACAATAGAAGGTACTAGCGTTTGAGGCTGCTACTGGCTATTGCATTGCTGAAAATGGGGGAAACTAGGTACTAGGGTTGAACACCAGGCTTGGTTAATTGGGCATTTATTTGGAAAGTTTAGAATTTAGCGGGTACAATTTGTTGGCCCATAAAGCTTTGGACTAGATTAATTTGATTTATATTCAACCCAGTTGCACATATTTCCATGATAAATGTATCAAATAAGGATGTTATGATAATAATAAAATTTCCTGCTACATTATGTGTAGTTTTGTACGTGTGTCTGTAAACATATCTATTTCTCTTTTGAGGGGTTTGATATAGATCTCACGGTAAATAAATAGATTAATTTGATTTGCGTGTGTCTATAAACATATCTATTTCTATTCATATTATGTGTAGTCTTCTGGAGTCTTGAAATAAAGAGTTTGTGTTGCTTATATCCAAGCTATAAATGAGATTCATATAGTTATCTTTTGTAGGCTTAACACAGTACACATTCATTGTAAGGCTTACATATATATTTCTATTTCGAGGGGTTTGATATAGATCTCATGGTAAATAAACATAGTTGCATATGAACTTAAAGTCCCTACTAGAATCTTCTGGAGTCTTGAAATAAAGAGTTTGTATTGCTTATATCCAAGCTATAAATGAAATGCGTGAAGTTCTCTTTTTTAGGCACGACATAGTACACGTTCATTGTCGTGCGATCTTGTCAGTACCTGCATCTTGTATCTGTTTCCTGTGTTGTAGCTTCTCTTTTGTTTTCTTCAGTAATGTTTTCTTCAATGAAGAAATATGATAGATTAGCTTGTCATTTTGAGAACTGGGGAAGTGTGATATTGCCATGTATAATTTCGTGTTGATGATGGAAGTGGGAGAACTTACAGCTAGAGTATTGTGATGATTTTTACCAGTGTTTGATCTTTATAACACTATAATATGGAATTATGTAGGTTACTTTTTTTCGATTATAAAATCCTTTATAACGCAAGGTTTTAGGAATGGATGTATTCTCTCTCTATAAGATGGTTGCATTTTCTAATTAAATCCATAACTTATTTATGTTTTGATTATGTACTTGCATGCTGACCTTCTTTCTTACCCCTTTCTCAATTGATGTTTGGATTCAGAGGAACTTAAAAGAGATGATTTTAATGGAACTCTTAGCAAAGCAAGAAAAAGTTGATAGATTTCAACAGATCAAATCGGAGGTCACTGAAATGATCAAATTGCAGGTTTCCTTGAAAATCACTTTGAACAATTGCAACTTAGTTTTGGATGCTTTGGGGTTGTAGGTTGTTAAGTTTTTTCACAAGAAGCTGTTCTCTCTTTGATGCCCTTGGTTCCATATTGGTGTTTGAATAAATTTTGGCTTCTTGCTATCATCATTTATGCTCTATCAAAATGAAAGATATGGGTACTATCCATTTGATCATCAGCATCATGCAACTTTCTTTCTCACAAGAGGCAACACTTATAGAAAAATATACTGAAACTTTGTCCTCCATTATATGCTCTTTGAATAATATGATACAAACATTTATGGCTGCAAATTGTTGTCTTATCACTTATGTTAGAAATACATTATTATCCCACAATATATTATTTGGTATATGTGCATATTTAGTGCAAAGTGAATGATAAATATTTTAGTTCTTTCCTTATTAACATGCATAGCTTTCTTGGTATCCAAGCTAGGAGATGTAGCAACTGGTGATGTACAGGAAGTGCTTGGTTCTGAAGAGAAAGTTCTTAAAAAACTAGATTGCCCGGATAACATCATGGAGGATAAAGTCTGTGATCTTTATGATTTGTACATTCAGGTGCTTCTATCAGCCAACTATTCACGTTCTTTGTATTATAAATAGTTTTATTATGTTATAAGTTCTTTACATTATTAATGGTTGTAGGGGATAGATGAAGACAAAGGTCCGCAAATCAAAAAGCTATATGTTGAGGTATTTATTGCTCCTATGCAATTTTGCTTCCAGTCACTTGTTCCTATTTATTTTCTTTTCTTTTGTGAACGAACTGCCTTGATATGTTCCTAGGCATTGGTTTATTCTTTATTGATAATGAACTGCTAACATGAGGTGTTGCATTATCAATATTTGACCTAATGTATGAAACATTGGTCTCAAGCCGTTTGACTTTGGTGTCATCCTTTCTCTCTTCTCTTCAGTTCAAACTGTTTCAGTTCTTTGAGCTGCCAAATTTCTAACTACTTGTAAAAAATAGGTTAGGCAATGGATGACTATTTGCTTTAAACTCAGGTGATGCTAATCAAAGTAGTTAAATGTAGTTGCCCATTTGAAGAACTATGGATTGTCACAGAATACTCATACGAAGCCAAACTGTATTCAAGGTTCAGACTATCTTTCTAGTAATGTGAGTGGCTCAAGTATCCTAGAAGTCAAAAAGAAACATGCATGAAACAAATGTTACGGATCAAAAGAATTGGAAGGGTAGACCATTAGAGGCAAGTTTAAGGAGTTTGTAAATTGTATGTATGGTATGGACATGGATGTGCATGAAGGTGCCGAGACTTATGGTCTATGAAGCACGGGTACAAAAGCCCAAGGCTGTCCCACATACCCAATACGTCCCCGGTATGACTTGGGTATGTGCGGGGACGTCCCATGTTTAAGGGGTATGATTGAAATTAATTGGGTACGTTTGAGAGATTACGGGGGATGTATAGGGGATGGGTTGAGTTAATGCCCTTTGAACCACCACCAATGAAGTGAGATTGACCCAACACACAAGAGTTTTTTAATCGATGCTCAAGGCTCGAGTGGAGCAAACTTACTCTAGAGAGTAATTTTCCTTTTAGCCCTTTCATTTTTTAAAAATTCTATTATTATTTTTATTATATTTTTTATAACATAAATATAATTTTAATTACTATTTAACATCAATCAATTCTACTTTTTTATTAGTAAAAGAATATATGTTAAATAATTTATTTTTAATATAAATAACTTTATTATCTTTCAACTATTATTTAAAACTAATATAATTTCTTAATATAAGTAAAATTTCAAATTATTTGTTTAATTTTTTAATCATCTCTTTAACATAAATAATTTCTCGTACTTTTGCCGTATCCGTACCTTGTAATTTTGGAAATTCTCATTTCCTGTTCCCTTATCCGTACCTGTATCAGTGCAACATAACTTATGGTTAGGGAGGCCAATAGTTCTTAAGAAAGATTAATGTAATGTTGAAAAACAATTTATAATTAAAAACAAAGATTTTGATTTATGTTCTTTTATAGATGTTTTTATTCAAATAACTTCCTTTTTCTTTCTTATTTATAACAAAGTTTAATATTATTGTCTGTTATTTTCTTGATCTAAAGAATTTTTCAGTATGTAACAATTATTTATGATTAAAATAGGTTTTCCTTCTTTGGATTCTATAGTGTTTTTCTATTCCTTACGTATTGTATGGATTCCAAATTAATTATTGTCTTTTGTTTTATTGGGAATATACCAAACATAAGAAACTAATCACAACAAAAAGGTTTAAATATTTGTATGATAAGTAATAAAGTATACATCTAGAATTGAGAAGACCAAGTGAACCTGTTATAATCTAGGAGAGTAAATTGAAGAAGGAAAAAAGAAGTTAACGCAAGAAAACATGAAACCTGATTATAGAATTGAGAGATTATAATAGTTTAAATAGGCTGAGTAGCCAACTTTTAATAGGACTTTTCTGCTAAAAAATCTATCTAGAGATAGAGATTACAAAGACTTATCTTTCTTACCATGAAAGACTCTTAAACAAATAAGACTTATTATACGACTAATTCTGACACTCCCTCTCAAGCTGCTGGTGAGTGAATATCTATCATTCCCACCTTGTTTAGGATTTCTTGAAAAACCTCTCTTATTAGCACCTTTCTGAGCACATCTGCCAACTGGTCTTTGTTAGAGATGAATGGAGTACACATTAGACCATTGTCCAATTTTCCTTAAGAAAATGCCTATCAACTTCAATATGCTCTGTTCGATCATGCTGAACAAGATTGTGAGTAGCTGGTTTATTATCAGAGTAAAGCCTGAAGGGTCCCTCCCACCTTATTCTTAAGTCCTCTAGGATTATCTTTACCTAGAGTAACTCACATACTCTTAATGCCATCGATCTAAATTCTGATTCAACACTAGATCTTGCTACCACATTCTGCTTCTTACTCTTCCATGTTATAAGATTTCCACCTAGGATTGTACAGCACCCGGATGTTGACTTTCTGTCAACTAAAGACCCTATGTAATCTGCATCCGTATATGCTTCTAGTGTAATGCCTGAGTTCACTTGATGTTTCAACAGAATTCATTTTCCTGTGCTGCCTTTCAAGTATTGTAGTATTCTGTTTACTGCTTTGAGATGTAATTCTTTCGAATTATGCATAAATTGATTGACATCACTTAGTGCAAATGCTATATTTGGTGTAGTGCGTGCCAAATATATTAATTTTCTAACCAGCCTTTGATAGGACCCTCTATCCACCATAGGTTCTTCCGGTGCATCACATAACCCATGATTAAACTCAATTAGCGTCTCAACTGTTTTACAACCCATCTTTCCAGTTTCTTTCAATAAGTCAAGTGCATATTTCTGTCGAGAGATAAAGAATCCTTGCTTTGAACGGGCTACCTCAGTGCCTAGGAAGTATTTCAACTTTCCTAGCTCTTTGATGTCAAATTCTTTCAATAGGCATTCTTTCAAGTTCTTCATTCCTTCAACGTCATTGCCTATAACTAAGATGTCATCTACATACACTAGAAGTACTATAACCTTTCTAGAGTTTTGAGTGTTTTATGAACAAGGTATGATCACCTTGACTTTGCTTGTATCCTAGTGAGATCATTGATTTGGAAAACCTCTCAAATCAAGCCCGTGAAGACTGTTTGAGCCCATAAAAAGCTTTCTTCAATGTGCAAACCATTCCCTTCGTGGATTCAAAACCAAGAGGAACTTCTATGTAAATTTCCTCTTCAAAATCACCATGAAGGAATGTATTCTTAACATCAAACTGTTGTAGGCCCTGTCAGAGATTAGATTCCTAAATTAAGGAGATTGAGTAAGATTTGTAAATATCTTTTATATGTTAGGATCCCTGTTTCTAAGGGATTATTTTTACTAGAATTAGTCTCTTTCCTAGTTTAGAAGTTACCTAAGTTAAGACATAGGCTTGTATATTTATTTGAAAGTTTCCTGTATGTTATGTGTGAGAGAAATATAATAAAATTCATGGCTTTTGACATGGTATCAGAGCCACTCGTTTTTGGGCCTTAATTCTCTTGTTGAACAGTTTCTTTTAGTTCGTATCATCCCTTGAGAGAGTAGGGTATTTGATTGACAAAATATGGTCGATGGGGTTGATTACAGCAGTACTGAAATTGCTCAAGGAAGCACAATGCGTGAGGGAAGTCACTATAATCCGATAGGTGACTTACAAAACATACAAGCTGCCTATAGATTAAATGGTAAGAACTACCTTAAGTGGTAACAATTGGTTCGAACCTTCCTAAAAGAAAGGGGTAAACTCAGTTATTTCCTTGGAACAGGTCCTAAAGAAGGAGATCCCAGATTCGAGGCTTGGGATGAACAAGACTCATTAGTTATGTCTTGGTTATGGAATTCAATGGTACCTGAAATTAGTGATACCTGCATGTTTCTTAGAACAGCCCATGAGATATGGGAGGCTGTAAAACAAACCTATTCGAAGGTTCGAGATGCTGCCCAGATTTATGAAATCAAGAGTAAGATTTCAGCCACCAAACAGGGAAACAAATCAATTACAGAATATTCTAATCTGCTGCAGAATCTTTGGCAGGAAATGGGCCACTAACAATGTATTCAGATGAAATGCAGTGAGGATGCAGCAATTCTAAAGAGGTTTGTCGAAAAAGATAGGATTTACAATTCTTGCTGGACTAAATATAGAATTTGATGCAGTGAGAGTCCAGATTCTAGAAAAAGAAGATCTGCCCTCATTAAATGAAACTATTTCTATCATTCGTGCTGAAGAAGGAAGAAGAGGAGTGATGGTGGTTGAAAACAATCAGATAGAAAGTTCAACCTTGGTTACTAGGGCGGTTCCTGAAGGACCAACACGTCTGGAACAATAAAATATTGAAGGCAGACCAGAAGCAACAAGGACTCTTTATGGTGTACTTACTACAAAAAACCTCGCCACACCAAAGAAAAATGCTGAAGATTACATGGGAAGCCTTAGTCAGCAAGTAAGAACTTCACAGAGAAAGGAAGCTTTGCAAGGGGACAGAGCAGAGCTTATGCAATCAAACAGGTGGCTAAGGAGTCAGATGAACAATCTGTTGAGTTCAACCGAGAAGAAGTAGAAAAATTGAAGAACCTACTGGAATCTTTAGAAAACCATCCTCTACAGGTACATGCAATCTGGTTTTTTCATGTATATCCTCTTCCTTTTCTCAGGACTCTAATGCCTTGGAATCATCCACCCACATACCTACCCAAAACTCATGGGTAATTGACTCAGGAGCCACTGATCATATGACTAATTCCTCACTAAAATTCCTCACCTACACACGCTGCCCTAGCAACAAGAAAATCACAGTTGCAGATGGTACTATGGTGACAGTTGCTGGTCAAGGAGATATAGCCATTAGTAAAACCCTACTGCTTAAAAATGTCCTACATGTGCCAAAACTATTTACTAGCCTTATTTCTATTTCGAAGGTTATCAAAGATACTATCTGCAGTGTTTTGTTTCATCCTACACAATGCATTTTTCAGGAGCAAGAAACGAAGAGGATGATTAGGCGTGCTAGGGAAATAAATGGCTTGTACTACCTTGAAGATCTTGGTGGACCAGCTAGAGTTTTGATTACTCAACCATTATCTTTTTTATCCGAATCTACAACCAATAAAGACCAAATCTGGCTACATCATTTTCGCCTTGGTCACCCACCTTTTAGGCTTTTAAAAACTATGTTTCCCTCCTTGTGTAAATCCTTAAATATTGAAGAATTTCATTGTGAAGTTTGAGAACTTGCAAAGCATAAACGTTCTTTTTTCCCAACAAGTAATAACCGGACCAACAGTCCCTTTACTCTTATTCACAGTGATGTTTGGGGGCCTTCTACTATCCCTAACATAACTGGAGCTAGATGGTTTGTGTCTTTTATAGATGATTGTACTATGGTTACTTGGATTTACCTACTGAAACAAAAATCAAATGTTACCTCTGCCTTTAAAAATTTCTACACCATGGTTAAGACTCAGTTTGAAGCTGAAGTAAAGAGAATCAGATCAGACAATGCCAAGGACTACTTTAACCAAGTCCTATCCCCTTATTTCTTAGAAAAAGGTATAATCCACGAATCCTCTTTTGTAAATACTCCCCAACAGAATGGGGTAGCAGAAAGAAAGAATGGACATCTTCTTGCCATGACAAGAGCTCTTTTATTTCAAAACAAGGTCCCTAAAAGGTACTGGGGGGAGGCTGTGTTAACTGCCACTTACATAATAAACAGACTACCCACTAAAGTCCTTGCATCCCAAAGTCCCCTTCAAACCCTTACAAATTTCTTTCCCAATTTTAGTCCATCTTTTAATCTAAAACCGAGGTATTTGGGTGTGTTGCTTTTGTTCACGTCCATTCTCAAGGCCGAGGTAAACTTGATATAAGGGCTGTGAAATGTATATTCATTGGCTATTCCTCAACTCAAAAGGGCTACAAGTGCTACCACCCACCTACAAGGAAATACTACACCTCTGCCGATGTCACTTTTGTTGAAAAAGAGAGTTATTTTACAGTCACTTATCTTTAGGGGGAGATATCTTTTAGGGAAGATAAGGATGCAGATTTGTTTTTACTTCAGCCCCTTATTGATCTTTCTACTCCTACTCCTACCCCTATATATCCTACTCCATCTTCTCTTACTCCTATACAATTTGAGGTACATTCTCCTACTCCATCTTCTCCTCAGTCAGAACCTAATACTCCTTCTCCTAAGTTAGAACCTAATACTCCTACTCCTCAAACTCCTCAAACAAACATTAATACCCCACATCCCAATATTCAAGGCACTACTTGTCCCTTAAGGACCTATTCGAGGAGGAAGGCACCTATGCAGATTCAATCATCCCCTTCTCCTGCTCCTGCTCCTACTCCTATACAATTTGAGGTACATTCTGAAATTCTCTCTGAACAAAATGAGGCTGAAAATGCTATATCTGCTTCTGATTTTGAATTTCCCATTGCTATTAGAAAAAGGAAAAAGAACCTGCACCACTAAACACCCTTCCTATTTGTTTATAACCTACAAAAACCTATCGCCTAATCACAGAGCCTTTCTTACTAGCCTAAATGACATTACTACTCCTAAAACAGTATCCGAGGCATTAGAAAATGAGAACTGGAAAAAGGCTATGAAAAAAGAAATGGAGGCACTAGAGAAGAATAAGATATGGGATTTAGTGAAGCTGCAGAAGGGAAGAAAACAGTAGGATGAAAATGGGTGTTTACTGTCAAGTATAAGTCAGATGGTTCTTTGGAAAGGTACAAAGCAAGATTGGTGGCAAACGGGTGCTCTCAAACCTATGGAATCGACTATCTTGAAACATTTGCCCCGGTTGCAAAGATGAACACAGTGAGGGTCCTACTTTCCTTAGCAGCTATTAAGGGATGGAGTTTGCAACAGTTTGACATTAAGAATGCCTTATTGCATGGGGACCTTGAAGAGGAAGTGTACATGGATATTCCACCTGGATTTGGTTTGAATACTGGACAGGCAGTTTGCAGATTGAAGAAAGCTCTATATGGACTAAAGCAGTCTCCAAGAGCTTGGTTTGGAAGGTTTACTAAAGTAATGCTAAGACAAGGTTTCAAACAAAGTCGGGGTGACCATACTGCATTCGTGAAACACTCTCCTTCGTGGGGAGTAATCTGTACTATTGGTGTATGTGGATGATATAATTGTTACAAGAAACAATTCAAGGAATTGATAGTTTAAAAAAGTGTCTTATAAAAGAGTTTGAGGTGAAGGAGCTTGGAAGATTAAAATACTTCCTTGGTATTGAGGTGGCACACTCACAAAGAAGGAATTTTTATATCTCGCCAGTATACTTTGGACTTTGGACTTGAAGGAAAGTGGAAAGTTAGGATGTAAAACCAGCAGAAACTCCTATAGAAGTCAATCACAAGCTTGGAGAGACAAAGGAGGATGATATGGCGGTTGATGAAGTTCATTTGAGAGACTCGTGGGAAGGCTTCTCTATTTGTCACACACCGGACCGGACATAGCATATCTTTGTTGGAGTTGTGAGCTAATTCATGCACAATCCTAAGGAATCACACCTAAGGGCTGTAGTCCAAATTTTGCAAGACTTGAAGGGCACACCATGCAAAGGAATTCTGCTTAGAAGAGGGGGAACTTGACTTTGGAAGCATACACAGATGCCGACTATGCAAGATCCATAAGTGATAGAAGGTCAACCTCGAGCTCTTTGCACTTTCTTTGGAGGAAACTTAGTTACTTGGAGAAGCAAAAAATTGAATGTGGTGGCTAGATCCAAAGGTAAGCTGAATTTGAGCTATGGCATTGGGAATTTGTGAGTTATTATGGTGAAGATGATTTTAGAGGACTTGAAGGTAAAATGGAATGGACCAATGAAGCTATCTTTGTGATAACAAGTCAGCAACCAACATTGCTCATAATCCATTCAACATGTGAGAACAAAACATGTTGAAGCGGATAAACATTTCATAAAAAGAGAAACTTGTGTGGCTTGATCTCAGTACTCCCTATGTGACCTTTGGAGATCAAGTTGAGATATACTTACCAAGGGACTACAGTAAGTGTTTTGAAGTTAACAGACAAGTCGAGGATGGAAGACATCCATGCCCCATTTCGAGGGGGAGTGTCAGAGATTAGATTCCTAAATTAAGGAGATTGAGTAAGATTTGTAAGTATCTTTTATATGTTAGGATCCCTATCTCTAAGGGATTGTTTTTACTAGAATTAGTCTCTTTCCTAGTTTAGAAGTTACCTAAGTTAAGACATAGGCTTGTATATTTATTTGAAAGTTTCCTGTATGTTATGTGTGAGAGAAATACAATAAAATTCATGGCTTTTGACAGGCCCCATTCAAAATTATCTGCCAAAGACAAGAATTATTACTGTGTTCATCTTTGCTATGGGAGCAAACCTTTCGAGATAGTCAATGCCATTGTTTTAGGTGTATCCTTTGGCCACCAGTCTTGCTTTGTACCTTTCAACTGTGTCATCCGCCTTATGTTTTATAGAGAACACCCATCTACATTCCACTGGTTTCTTTCCACTTGGTAGGTAAACTAATTCCCATTTGTTGTTCTTTTCAAGGGCTACCATTTCTTCCTTCATAAAATCCTCCCACTTCTTATTTCCTATTGCCTCAGTTAGGTCTTTTTGGTAAGGGTATTGTATGGATGATGATTATGAAGGTTTTATGGTTTTAGGACGAACTGTGGTAGGCTGTGAAGAGGTATAATGGATGTTTAGTACATGTTCTTGTTCCATTCCTATGGGCAGTGGGTAAGTCTTCAGTGTTCGAGTTCTCATTTTCTGGTTCAACTGGCTCATCATTTGGCTTGGAGGTGATTTTGGGTAAGTGAGCATGAGTAGGTGAATGCACTGTTTGGAAACAATCTGGTGAAAAAACAATAGAACAAATGAGACGTACTTGTGCTAGTTGAGAAATTGGTGTTCTTCCTAGAATAAACCTGCAATTGAGTATTACTTTGATTGCCCATATCTTTCATCATAATAGAATTGTTTGGTGGAGTAATGGGCTCATTGAGAACAAGCTCTGTAACAGACTCAAGAATGAACTCAAGAATAGACTCAGGAATAGTTGTTAACGGTAAAGATGTAGATTTAGAGAAATAACCAAGATAAAAAACAGATGTATTCACAATGTCATCTTCAATCGAAGTCTCCCCTAAATATTATTTGGCTGAAAAAAAAGAATCATCATCAACAAAAGTAACGTCAGCACTAACAAATTTTTTTAGAGGATGGGTGATTGTGCATATCTCTCATCATAACAGAACTATTTATGAACCGGTCATCAAATGTTCTATTCATTTACAGCCCTAATGCTAAGCTCTAATGAGTTTGTCTTCAACTTGTTTGTCCTATTGACTTTGAACTGGAGTTTTAATCTGTTTTACTTAACTTTTCATTTGATCATAAATTTTGTTGTATGTGTGCCTCATCACATTGAAAGAAATCAATAGTACTTTTTTTATCTTGAAATATTGCTGTAATTGCAATTTGTGCATTTGAACTTTTAATTGAAGCCGTATGGGCCTAGATGCTGGTAGATGCGTTGTATGATTAAATTTGTAACTGAAAATTCTGCTAGCAGTTAACCAGAGGTTTTTAGTTCATTTTCTTCTTCCAGCTGTAATTAGATTGGTAATAAGTCACTTCGTTATTTATTTAGGGCTCACTTCCCATTTTGTTGATTACCAGTCTAGTAGGCAACTAATGGAAGTTTTCATCAAAATTATTGATTTTTTTTTGATGGGGGTATTGAAAATGCCATTTGTTAGGGGGAACATTGCTTCAATTAGTAACTTTGCCACAAATGATATCTGCCCTCCCAAATTGTAATGATTTCACTCATTTCCTTGCTTTTTATTTTTTATATTAATGTTTTAGCACTTCTGTTTAAGGCTTACCAACTTATCTAGCTGGCACCTTTATATTATTTACATTCTTTTCTTTCATTGGTCATTTTATTTATACTCTGTGTCATCCAGCTTGCAAAAATGTGGCCAAATGGAATCATGGACAAACATGGGATAAAAAGTGCAATTTGTAGGGCGAAGGAACGCAAAAGGAAATTGTGTGAAAATGATAAGGTATGCACTTGTTTCGTAGTTATTGCTTAATATAAATCTTTAGTCCAATCCTGCATTATAATTTGGTGTCATTAGAACTTAAAAATAGGAGAGGATGATGAAATGCATTAATTTAGTCTTTTTTTTTGTTCAAAACCAAAAGGAACAAATAAGTAGAATAATAGATACAGGATGTAAAATTTAATGGACAGAGGCCTATGTCTTGATGTGGTAGGCTGACGAAGGACTGGATTTAGATCATTTATATTTGCAAGTTCTGATCTTTGATAAAGAAGATTGGAACGAAAGGGGATATAATGGGACATGTTATATCCCTTATGATACAAATTTCTAGTTACTCTGTCTGGACTTTGGTTATCGGTATTTCCATATCATTGAAAGGCATTTATGCTAATATTTTCAAATTTCTTTGTTGTCGTAGGACGTATCCACCGTTTAGCTAAAATCGTTAATGATAAAGACTTCAGCCTGCAATCGAGTTCTAATCAGTATTTCCTAGTCACCAAGCAGCACTTAATTGTGCAGCACTGAAATGGGCCATCATAAATATTTCTTTTTTCATTTATTCTGAATTAATATCTATTTAAATATTTCTTAGTTTCTTAGAAGACTATATCTAGACTGATGGCTAGTTGCTTGTGTTTTCCTTTGAACTGTTGGCCTATTGCAATGGCTTTATCTTGTTATGGAGAAGCAGTGTGCAAAAAACATTTAGGATGCATTTTTAGGAATTCCAAAGTTTGGTTGGATCATCCTTGTTAATGGATATGGCTAAAATCGATTGGCAATTGGAGTCCGACCAAAATCAATTTGCAATTGGAGTCCGATTAAAATCAATTTGCAATTGGAGTCCGACTTGAACATAAAACCATAAGAGATTCAGGATTTAGCGAGCGGGAGATAACAGCATTTAAAAATATCCCTCATTTTACACAAGACCCACGCATGGACAACCTCACATGGGGCAATAGGCAGAATTAATAGAATACACTTGGGCTTTGCTATGATGTTAAGCATTTACCAACTTGAATATAAGACTGAAGGAAAAAACCCAAGATTTAATAGATGAGAAATAATTCTATTTAACATAGTTAAACATCCAACCTAAAATTGATTTACGGTAAGTGTAGAGACCTAACCTGAATATAAATGTCTGTCAGGTTCGGTTCTTCTTAGTTGGGTTGGGCAGGTTCGACCAAAAATGCTATGCTAACCACATGAAATCCAAGATTTGGTGTGTTTGAGATAACACCATTTAACACACCCCATTGCTTGTAACAGGACAAGGGCCTAAACTTGAACAGCCTCACAAGGAGTAGTGACCACATGTGCATGATAAGCAAGAACATAAAATGCCTAGGTTTTGATTTTGTATTAAGTATCTAACCAAGAACCAATAGGCTCTAAGTAGAGAGGTCTAACTTGTGATCACTGGAAATCCAAGATTTTACAAATGTGGCATGTGGGATAACACCACTTGACAATCATAGAGGAATTTCCAATTTAAAATTTGTGAAGTGATTCGACTGTTGGTTCCGCCATTTGTATAAAATTTAGGAAACTGCAGAGGCAAATCTTTATGATGATTGATGCTCTCTCGTCGCAATTGAACCTTGAAAAAGCAAAATTGAAAAAAGGACTTCTCTAGTTAATAGATATAAGTAAAATTTGTAATTCTTGCATGAAATTGGCCATGGAGCACTGTGAAATACATGCACTGATTGGATTTTAGATGCCATATTTAGTGGTTGGAACCAGTGTTTGAAAAGGCGAGGGAGAGGCGCGCCTAGGCGCAGCGATGCGATGGAAAAACGCCTTGTCTGAGTGTAGGCGCAGCGAGTTTGATGAAGCGGTGGAAGGCGCTGAAGCTGGGGTTGAGACGCTGAAGTTGCAGAGGGTTGAGGCGTGAAGGTGAAGGAGAAGGAGAAGGAGAAGGAGAAGGAGAAAAAGAAAGAGAAAGATGGGCTTTTCAAAATTTGTCTATTATGTATTTTTTTATTGTTTTTATTTTTTTATTATATTTTAGATACCTACTCCTACTTATTTAATAAAATTCTAATTGGATCAGCCCAATTCAAGTAAAATTAGGGTAAAAAAATCACAGCAAAAAATTATAAAAATGGGAATAACCAAAAGAAAACATGACAATTTATCGCGAAAAAAAAAAGTTCTGGCTCTATCTCCAGAGTTGTTGAACTTATAGTCCTTATTTTCTTTCTTGTTTAGTACTATGTTTTATGTGCATTTATAAATTCTTTCCGATTAGTTTATGATAAAATTGAATATAAAAATTATTCTTAACACATATAATATTCTTATATATACTCTTTAGTATTTACATTACATTAGATGTTCTTTACAATTGAAAAAAAAATTGTACATAGTTAAATTTTAAAAAGTACGTCTTCGATCAGGCGCTCGCTTTGCGCCTTGGCTATTGGACCCCGGTCGCCTTAGTGTGCCTTGAGCCCTTTTTAACACTGGCTGGAACCTTGGTTCTGATTCAATGAACAGAACATGTTATTTTCTCATACATTGGTGTTGGACTAAAATGCTGTATTGCATGGACGCCATTGAAGTGTATAATTAACATCCTACAGAGAGTTTTTCTATAATCACGACTCACGAGAATCATGATGCTGCTGTCTATTTAAGACATGATTTGCTGAATAGTCAGTTCCATCAGCTTTTTGCTTGTACCAGCAGATTTGAGTCTTGTTACTACTTACTACCATAGAATGTATTGTATGATTAACATCCTGTAGATAGTTTATATACTCCGGAGATCATGATGCGGCAGTCTACATAAGATTTGGTTTGCTGCATTTTCGTTTCCAACAGCTATATATGCTGGCATATTTTTCTTGTTACGAGTTAGTAACATATTCTGAAACTGAAATGTTCTAAATGTTTGGGCATGTTTATCGTTAAGGTTAGAGAGATCGGGAGAAAGAAGTCGGCACAGAAAGTGGAGGTTGGTGTTGAAGGAGAAGCTCGTTCAGTTTCTCGGTTTCAGGCTGTGCAAGAGAATCAGGAACCTGAATCCAGTAGTCACATTTTGCCTCCTAGGACGACTTCCTGTAAAGTAACCCTGGATCAGCACCTTGCTGCACCCAGTGTGCCACCAAATTCCGGCTTGGACATTTCTGAAGAAAAGAAGATTGCGAAGATGATGGGTTCTTTGGTCACTCATAGTAGATTCATTAACCTTGAAGCACAATAACTCCTTTTGTTATTTGTTTTGGGCACTTGGGGAAGGATTTAGCTTTCCCATCATTGAATCCAACTCGAGTATAAATGAGTTTTACACAGGTTTTTGAGAAATTAACATTTTAACAATCTAACAAAGGAATATACTTTTACTTGCCATGTGTCACCACCACGAGTCCCATTCACAACAAGTTGTTTCAGTAAAATTTTGGGCTTGAAGAGAATATTAAACTGACTCGAGGATTCTAAAAGACTTATCTATCTACAACATGTAAATATTATTAAAGGGAATATGTTGGTTTTGTACCATTTGTAGTTAGTAGGTTTCGATCTTAGCCGTTGATATAAATCAGTACAGATTGTCAGATGTAGGGAACTCAACTATATATAGAGTTTTTTCTCACCTCATTATCATTCATCTCTTTAATAATCAAAATATTTACTCTAAATCCTTGTGTTATTGAGTATTACTCGTGTTCTTATTTTGTTCTTCATAGTCATTCTCTTAAGTTTACTTTCGCTTTGAACGCCTTTGTATTTTTAATGTCTATAAAAAATTTAATCTTTCGAAAAAGTAATTAGATTAACTTAAGTTTTTCTCGAGAACGTCTAATATTGCACATAAAATCTTAAATCATTTAAATCTCTTTAGTACATCTATTTAAAGTAATGTTTTCACAAATATATATTTACGTGTGTTTAGATACTAGAATGTAATTCTAAGAAATTTTAATTAACTATTTTGGAATTCTCATATTTATTTTATGAAAAAAACTCAAATGATCTAAATTAAAACTTATAAACGAACGAAAGCTAAAAACAGTTATATAATCAACAACTTTTTTAAGGTGGAAAATATTAAAAATATTATCAGTGTCCTTAAGCTTGTAATGATCTTAAGTAAAAACGTGGAAAATGCTGTTTTTATTTTAGTTGATTGTTTTTTTACTTGTTTAATGATACGGGGTGTTTTGAGGTTAAAAGGTCTATGTTTTATCTGAGAATGGACCGATGAATTAATGAAAATGTTCTTATTTTCTCTCTTATGAATTCTCTTCTTCTGCTTCTAATATCTTTTTTTCTTCTTCTCTGAATCTTCTTAATCTCTCGTTCTTATTCTGTTTCTGTCTGGGTCATGACAATTGGTAATCAGAACAACTTCAAAGAGATGGTTTCTTGGTGGGAGGAGCCAATAAATAGATTAGAGACTAAGCTTATTCAAAGTATATAGATGCTTGGGAGACTTGGTTAGGATGTTGGAACAAATTGAGCTGAATTTTGCACTTTTAATTGTGAAGTATGCTGAAATTGATGAGAGTCTCCATAGTCAAAAGATAGTAAATTTTTATTGTGAGAATAGGAGGCATCCTTTGACATTGAATGTTGTTATACATGGACTTGAAGTTGAGATTGCAAAAATCCTTATTTTTTGCGTATGTCAAGAACCTTGCATGATGAGAGAGCAGTGGAGCTATGGAATTTCTCTAAAAACTGTTTGTTTTTCAAGGATGATGGAAAACCACCAAAGGTTAAGAATGGGAGGTTAGAGTCATTTACTCATGAGCAGGGTGCCACCAATTTTGGTACTGATAGGAAAGAGTTTGCTTATCCATCTATGTTTGACATAGCAGTCCAAGCAGTAGATAAACTTAGTTTTGAAGGTATAGTTATTATCATGAGCAGTGGTGTACTTGAGAAGGTAACAACAATGAAGCAAGTAGTAAAACCGAAAAAAGCACCCAACCTCACTAAGGAGGATAAATTTCGAAAGGAGCTGCTAGTTTCTATAGTTTATGTAGCACTTCAAAGAATTGGCTTCAGTGAAATGATTGTTGGTGCATCTATGGAAGACAAGATCATGAGTCGCACACACTCCTTGAATATTCTTATATTATTGTTTTCATTATTTGATCCTTGAGGACAGTAGCTCTAGAGTGACTAATCGTAGCATGAAGATGTTCTTGGATCCTAAATTAGTGGTGTTGATAGCTGCAACTATAAGTAACAAAAATGATTGAACACAAAATATGAAAGGACAACTTCTAGTTTGTTCAACTGTCATCTAAGAGAAGGAAATAGTGAAAAAGAAGAAGATCTGAAGTGCTAGCCAACTGTTAAATGCAAGCTTAGGACATTGTTTTGTTTATGGTTGGAACACAAAGATATTATTGCACTTTATCATTGCTTGCGTGCTTTTACTGATATTGATAAAGTGATAATGCAGATTTTTTTTTTTTGCACAAGCATCGTGGCTCAATTGATACAAAATGTTATTAGACATGAATGCTATGGAGTTGTTGTTGGAGCATATGGAGATGAACGTAAGAATGGTTATCAAGTTCCTTTTATCCTTGAGGTCAAGGATCCTTTTGAATCAAGGGAAATTGTAATGATCTTAAGTAAAGACGTGGAAAGTGCCTTTTCTATTTTAGTTAATTGTTTGTTTTTACTTGTTTGATGATACGGTGTGTTTTGAGGTTTAAGAAGTATGCAAATAAAACTATGTCGTTTTATTGAGGGCAAGGTTAAAAGGTTTGTGTTTCATCACAGAGTAGATATTGATGAATCGATAAAAAAAAGTTTTTATTTTCTCTCCTCAGAAATCTCTTTTTCTGCTTCTAATACCATTTCTTTTCTTCTCTGAATATTCTTAATCTCTCGTTCTTCTTCTGTTTCTATTTGGGTCATGACAAAGCTCCAGATGCACCTTGTTTAATGGCATTTTCAGTGGATCTCAGTTCGTCCGCATTTAGGCCTAAATTTCATATAGAATGCCAATACATTTTGATGAGACAATGATCATTTTTGAATATTTGATTACACTGAATTAAATAAAAAATATTAAGATTAAATTATAAAAAATAAATATAAGACAATTTTGGATTTAATACAATATTTGGAATTAAACTGAAAAAATATTATCATATGAAAATATATTGGACTAAATTATAAAAATTAGAAATAAATAAGATTCGTTTCAGATTCGATAAAATTTTTAGGGACTAAACTAAACAAAAATATTATCATACAAAATAATACTGAACTATCCTAAACAATACAAAATGGTCATCAAACTTACAAAAGATACATAATGGTCATTAAACTCTGATTTTTGTTACAAAATGGTCACTGAACTATTAGTTAAAGGGGTAATGTGACAATTTTTTTTACAATAACACATTTAGTCCACAAAGTTTGAGCATTCAATCAATTTAGTCTTAATTCAAAAAATAATAAATTTGACCATCATTATTTACATATATTTCATTTGGTTATATTTTAATTAAAAATAATTTATTAAGTTTTTACTCTAATTTATTATTATTATTCTTTCTTTTTTCTTTTCTTACAACCGAACAAAGAAAATTTTGAGGTTTTAGTTTTCGTCTTGGGGTTGAGGGTTTACGAGTTAAGGGTTAGTATGACGGTGGTTCATGTGTCATGGCTGGATAGTGTGATAACAATGGGTGATGGTGCCAGACAAATCAGGTGACGCTGTGAACACTAATAGTGTTAAAAATTTTAGGTGTGATGGAGAATGATCAACAAGTATGATATTGAGGGTAGCTTCATACACACAAGAAAGATCACTTGAAGAATGAAGGTTTTACATCCTACCTTTAGCTCAAGTGGTAAAAATTTTAGTTGAATTTATTTGTTTTATTTTGATTTATTTTAATTCAACTAGATAATCATAAATTGTTGGACTAACTATGTGTTTAATGCTTGAGTAAGGGAGAGCCATTTTTAAACAAAACTCTTATCTTTGTCAAACTTTGTTTTTAAACCTCCATTGTTATATTGAACTAACGATTACATATTTCTTTTTGATATGACGGTGGTTCATGGGTCATGGTTGGATAGTGTGACAACAATTGGTGATGGTGCCAGACAAATCAGGTGATGCTGTGAACACTGATGGTGTTAACAGGATGAATTGATGACACTAAATGGTCGCTTATGAACTGTTAGAGCCATTGGGAAGATGAGAGCGCGAGATCCTAGCAGATGAGGTCTTAGGGCAGTGACGATGTTAAGAGGACGTACATCTAGAAGGTAGGGAGACTCAAAATGAAAATGTGAGGGCGTATTGACTCAAACAATGATGGTTTAAACAAGGTCTTGAGTTTTGACAGAGTAGAAGGTTGTTTGGAATACAGATATGGGGTCCATAGTTGTGTTGACTTTAACGACCCAAATTTCGGAATCCATGGATGGGCTTAACCTAAGATGTGGGCTTGGTTTTTGGGTCGAAGTTTGGGCTTTTGTATTGCCCATGAGAGCCCTTGCGGGCTTTCATTTTGATGCTTGGGCTTGAGTTTATGGTTTGGATATAGGTTGAGAGGATGAAAGGAGGGTAGAGAGGTAATTATCTTGTTTTGAAGAGGAAAAAGAACAACCCCTTTAATTTCCTCTGTAGAAACAAAAAAAAAGATGATCTCACCCTTTATCCCCGACGAGTGCATAAATGATCTATTTTATATGTTATTTTTACTTGTCTTTTGCATATTTTCAAGCTCATATAAGTTGCATTTAGGTTAGATTGTATATAATTGCATGTAGATAGGGAGTTATAGCGCATGTGCTTAAATGTCATATATATTGGTGCTTTTATGGGAAATATGGTGTTTTGTGGTGCATGTGCAGGATGCTGGAAAGAATGCTAGAGCAGATTGCATTGCTGGAGCTGAAGAGGCACAAAGAGTTGAAGATGAATCTACTTTTGCCCACGTGAACTTTCACCTAAATACGGAACATTAAATATAGTGGGAAATCAATGGCATTCTTTAATGAAGCCGCATGCACTTTAGGGTACTAAAACCCTAGTTTTACCGCCTATATAAGAGAGAATTGGACGCTATTTTAAAGAGGCGTGATTATAGACAACAATCATAGTCTGAAGCTTACAAGAAAACACCAAAGTAGAAGCTAGAGAATTCTCCTCACGATAAACACAATCGAGAGAGGCCAACGAAGTGAGAGACCTGTAGCAACAGTTAGACAACATGGGGGGAGTTTATCGAGGATGCTCGACTCTTTTCTTTTCCTTGCTTGATAAATTGTTGTACTTAATATTTTTTTATCATGGATGTTTTAGACTCAAACATGAGTTAAATACTTTAATTGGGATTATTGCGTCCCAAGGTTTTATGTTTTGATTACTTTATTATAATGCTATAGTTGTTTTTCCTTTATTTATTCTGTTCATTGTTCTTCATACGTAGTTATTGTAAGAGCAATCAAGAAAGGCCTTTTAATTATTGATCTGTGGCCTAATATCGAGAAAGTTAGGTTATACAAATGTAAACAGTGGGGCTAAACTGTTAACTTAGTCTTAATCTGGCTTAGACATAAAAGTTTAGGGTTTCAACGACTAAAAGAGGACTTTTAAACAAATAATAGAGTTGTTAGGGTTTACGTACACATGTATTACCTTAGCTTTAATGTTATTCACTTCTAGGCATCGAGAGAGTCGAAAGTTCATTAGAAAATTCTGTCGAGTAGATAAAGATCTTAATTGTTTACGCAGACATGCATTACCAATTGCTTTAGCATTGTAATAAATATTCAAGCATATATCCTTAGCAATAATCATACTTTCCTAATTATCTATTATTTGTTGCAGTTGTTCGTCTTAATCATATCTATCTTTAGTTTTAATTATTTTAGTTTTAATAAATCTCAAACCACAATTACTTGCAAACCCATTCTTAAGCATGGTAACTTCGTAGTTATTAATCCAATCCTTGTGGTTTTGACATTTTACTTATCACTTTAATACTTGATCCGATGAAAATATTTTCTCTAAAGTGCATCACTATTTGACAACCATCAGTCTCCTTGTCTTTCTTTCTTCCATTCTCATCTCCTAGCGTCCATCCACAAGGAAATGTTGGATCTTTATCTTTTTTAGTGTGATTTTTGGATTGGTTGTTGAGAGTTTTATGGTCTTCATCCAACAATCTACGAGTCATGGTAAGAATGAAAGGTTTTGGCGAAGTTTGGAAGAAATGAGTGTTTGATGGGGGTTGTAGAGGAAGAACAAGAATAGGGGATTTAACTCCATTTTCTGTTGTAAAGCTCCTTCTTTTATGTCTCTTAACCATCTAGCAATGTTGTAACTCGTTTTACAACATCTCTTTGCAGTGAAAAAGGTTGGAGAGCACTCAAAAGCTCAAGGCAAAGGAAAGGCTTGAGGCTGGTGCAAAGAGGTTATTTTCCAGTGTTTGGAGGAAGGTTAGTACACTTCCAACTTCCTTGGTTTCATTCACGTCCTAAGAATGACGCTTTGTTTACTTGTTTTGATGATTTGGGTGTTTGAATGCTTGAATATGGTCATTAATGGAAAAACTTAAATTTCTTGTTAATAACCCATAAAATGGTAGTAAACCACCATAAATACTTCCATAAGGTGTAGGCTTGAGTTTAAGGGTTAAATGTTGCGTTTTGAGGGCTTGGGGAGTGATTTCTTGAGCCTAAGAAGCCATTTCTGGGCTTCGATATCGGTACGCGAGGAGGCGGTATCGATACCCTAGTGTTTTGGGTTTAAAAAACATTGTTTCATTGGATGACCACAAAGAGGGGTACTGGTGCAGTGTTCAACTTGTACCGATACGTCTTGCAATCTGGTATCTGTATGGGTTAACCCGTATCGGTACACTATAGCTTTTAGAAATTCAAGTGAGCTCAAATTGTATCGGTACGCATATGAGTACCGAAACCCAAAGGGTACGCGATGACCTGTACTGGTACCCACTGGGTAATTTGCCCAAAAATATCGACTTTCTCTTGGAAGGCTGGAAAATTATATTTTTTGATCCAATTGACCCTTAATGGCCTAAAATGAGTTGTAAAACTAAGAAACTGAGAAATATCCTTATACTTGAGCATAAAACTTAAGAACTTGGTAAAAGTTTTGTGTGACTTATATGTTGATAACAACCATATGATGTTATGGAAACGTGTTGATGCGGTGTGTCGTGTGGGCACTTGATTGATGAGATCTAGATACCCAAGACGTGTTGCAACACCATGGTAAGAGAAATATCGAATGAAGGTTAGCGATGCTATGTGATTCGGGCCTCATTCGAATGTGCTCGAGAGGGGACTCCGAGTATAGGTGTATGATCTGATGCTAGGTGATCCGGCCTCACCTAGGGTGTATTTTCTGATGTTGTATGACCCGGTCTCACACATAGAGTGTACGTTCCCAATGCTATGTGACTCGGGCCTCACTTCAGTGTTGATGTGGTATGGTATGTTGGGCCTTGTGTGCTCTTTGATGTTTTGGTGATGCCAACATGTGTTTAGGGTACTAATGTTAAAGGCATGCATTGTTTTAGTTGTCATATCATCTTATCTAGCTACATGCTTATGTTTATGATCTATATGAAGCATGGTAGAGTAGAGGTGTATCCACTAACCTTTATGAGTTCAGTGTTTGGAATTATTGTTTTCGTTCGCTGGTTTTTAGGTTGTCGTGTTGCATCAAATGAGCCCCATCATAGTAGGAATTCAACACATTGATGTGATCAATAGTACAATACTTAGACTTGTCGGGCGATGTATTCATAAGACCCTTAATTTATGTCTATAACTCTAATGTTTTATTTAACTTGATTTTAATTGGAGCTCCTGTATAAATTGTTTTTGTATTCCAATATCTTATGACATGTTTTGAATTTTATGAAATGATGATGGTTTGGGATAAATCTAGTTGGAGAATTTTATGTTTTGGGTTGGACTTGATACCCAAATATGACATCGGGTTTGAGGCGTTACATTGACAAAGTGTTGAGGACCAACAGAGAGGATGGCCATTGATGGTTCCCGGGAGATGGGTGTTGCTCCTCACAGTAGTTGAACGACAGGGAAATATAGGGGCACGACAAAATTCGTCGCAAAAGAAGAACTACAACTCTAGCTCTCACATCTATGAAGCACAAGTACTTCAATCTAATGTCGTACCACGTACTTGAAACATCTTCGTACCGGGAACATATTGGGTATAGCTTGGATACTCCCCAGTACTTCATCTCCCTATTTTTCTTATTCTTCTATTCTTCCATATTTTTTTATTTTTGTTAGAATATTTGTTTTGATATAATAATTGAAAAATAATTTTGGACTAAATTAAAAATATTTCAAAAGAATTTTTAAGTCCAAACAACTTGAAAATATGTTTGATAGATTTTCATAAGGCTTTGGAATGATTGAAAATGTTTCAAAGTAGCCAAACTCATGTTTTCAGCATGACCTTATCGATATAGCATACCCCGTATTGATATACCTTAGAGTTTCAGTTATAAAAACCTTCATTATGCCAAAACCCGTATCGATATAAGCAAGTCCGTATTGATACGGTGGTCAAGTGTTTCGATACGCCTCTTGATGTTTCGATATGCCTACGTGTCAACCCCCCAACGGCTATTTCCAAACAAGGACGTATCAATACATCTTCATGTTTCCAGGCTTAACGGCTTTTTCCCAAAGAGGCCATAGGTAATAATAGAGAAAGTTTATAGTATAGAGTATAACTTTACAGTTTATAGTATACAGTTTACAGTATAGAGTATACCTATTTTTTTTAATTAAAAAAATAGGTATACTCTATACTGTAAACTGTAAAGTTATACTCTATACTATAAACTTTCTCTATTATTACCTTCAAGTATTATTACCTTCTATTCTCTATTATTAACTTTCTATTCTCTGTTAAGGAGTTCTCCTATTATCATCGCGTATCGATACAACCTACACCATATTGGGAAAAATTGCATGGAAATCAACCCCCAACGACTCTAATTCAATTCCAACAGTCACCAACAACTAGGAACTCATTTTGGGAAGTTAAAAGGACCCTTCAAGCACCAGGAAACAATAAATGATCCTCAAGTCAACAATCATATGATCAAGAAATGTCTTAGTGCTCAATTTGTTAAATTTCTTGTATAGACAACACTTGTGATCTTAATTGTAAATGTATGCTCAAGTGTATTAGGATTTGAGTGAGTTCTTAAGAGTGCAAACTATTTACATTGTGAGGATTTTACAAGTTTGCTTTTATTTCTCTTGTAAAAGGGGGTTTACTCAAGCTTTGGGATAGAAAGCTTTGAGTGTGTAAGGGTTGCCTCTTTAGCCTAGAAAAGGGGAAGAAATTCAAGAGTGAATTTGTTGAAATCCTTAGTGGGGAAGCTAAGGTAGTGGATGTAGAGCTTGGTTAGAAGCTCGAACCACTCTAAATTCTTTGTGTCTCTTTTCTATCTTTTTTGCTTCCACCACCATCACCCAAATTACATCTTTTCCACCATTTGGCAAGCAATTCAGATGAAGATATCGAGCTCCAAAATTGGTATTAGAGCGAGGCTCAATCGAGTGGATTACCATCCTATTGAGGTGATCCGGGCAAGCTCGATTAACCAAACAATCAACCGGTTTCAATGGCACAATCAATCGATAGGCCACCATTATTTGACGGGACCAACTACCCCTATTGGAAGAATAGGATGATGTACTTCATCAAGGCCAAAGACTACTGCCTTTGGGATATTGTTGAAGATGGATCGTTCGTGCTACAACAAAAAAGGCAAGATTGGAGTGCGGATGACAAGAAGAAGATGGAACTAAACGCGAAGGCATTGCACATTCTCCTTTGTGTACTTTACCCGGAAGAATATGCAAGCTCTCTTCTTGTGAACATGCCAAGGAAGTATGGGACAAGCTTGAAGTCACATACGAAGGAACAAAGGAAGTAAGGGAGGGTAAGATTTGTCTTCTCAACCTTGAGTATGAGAAATTCATGATGGAACCAAATGAAGATATCAAGAGGATGTTTCGACCGTTTGTCCACAATCGTCAACCAACTCAAAGGTCTTGGAGAGGAGATTTCGGAAGACAAACTCGTTCAGAAGTTGATCTATTCGCTTCTGAATCATGAGAGTCCAAAAAGATGGCCATTATAGAAGTAAATAACTTAAAGGAGCTCAAGCTTGACGAGCTCATTGGATCTTTGCTCACCCATGAGCTGATGTCTCGACCCTTAAAAAGGAAGAAAAAGAATAAAATCAAAGAGCAATGAGTTGATGTAAACATTATTTCTCTCAAATCCTCCACATGCCACATGAAGAATCAAGTGGAGATGATAGTGAAGAAGAAGTGATGGCAAAGCTCTTCAACAAATTCATCCGATTCATGAAGAAAGAAAAGGAAAAATCAAGTCAAGCTCTTCAAGCCATAAGAAAGAAGGCTTATGTGGCAACTTGGAGTGATGATAGCTCCACAATGAACAAGCCAACCTTTATCTCATGGTCATCAAAGAAGATTCAAGGGTAACTTCTAATTCATCTACTTCTAGTTCATATTCTTTTGATGAATTACAAGAAGCCTATGATGAATTGGTTTTTGAATTTAAGGCTTCATTTTCGAAAAACAAAAAAGTTGATTTCAAAGTTGAAAACCGAAAATGATTTGCTTTTGAAAACCAATTTAGAGTTTGAAGCAAAATTTAAAGATTTTGAGCTTAAAGTTTTGAATTTAGAAAGTTTGCTTCAAAATTTAGAAAAAGATCATCAAAAGGAAATGGATGAGCTTAAGAAATAAAAAGATTTGATTTCCAATGAACTTCAAAAGAAAAACGATTTTGGAAAATCAAACTTTTATCAAAGACAATCTAGTGCCCCTAGATTTATTAAAAGAAAAATGTTTTAGAAGTATTTGGGTCCCAAAAGGACTAATTTCTTCAACTAAAAAGGATGAAATTGCAAATTAGATTCCTAAGGAGACTAAACTTTGTGCTATGGATCCAAAGTAATTTGGATACCAAAAATTACTTGATTGTCTTGTTTTAGGTGTGATAGAGAATGATCAACAAGTATGATATTGAGGGAGAGCTCCATACACACAAGAAAGATCACTTGAAGAATGACGGTTTTACATCCTACCTTCGGTTCAAGTGGTAAAAATTTTAGTTGAATTTATTTGCTTTATTTTTATTTATTTATTTTAATTCAACTAGATAATCATAAATTGTTGGACTAACTATGTGTCTAATGCTTGAGTAAGGGAGAGCCACTTTTAAACAAAACTCTTATATTTGTCAAACTTTGTTTTTAAACCTCCATTGTTATATTGAACTTAAAATTACATATTTCTTTTTTATATAACAAAAAAGGGGAGAAATGGTTTGAAAATTTGATTTTTCAAATGAATTAGGGGGAGCTTTTATCTCTTTTTGAATCTTTAATCTCTTATTCATAAATTATTTTATAAAAGGGGAGAATCACAAACAATTTTTCAAGTTGGTTTTATTATATCAAAAGGGGGAGATTGTTAGGATATTTGTTTTGATATAATAATTGAAAAATAGTTTTGGACTAAATTGAAAAGATTTCAAAAGTATTTTTAAGTCCAAACAACTTGAAAATATGTTTGATGGGATTTTATAAGGCTTTGGAAGGATTCAAAATGTTTTAAAGTAGCCAAACTCATGTTTTCGGCATGACCATATCGATATAGTATACCCCGTATCGATACACCTTAGAGTTTCAGTTACAGTAACCTTCCTTCTGCCAAAATCTGTATCGATACAGGCAAGTCTGTATCGATACGGTGGTCAAGCGTTTCGATACGCCTACGTGTCAAACCCCCCAACAACTATTTCCAAACAAGGTCGTATCAGTAAACCTTAATGTGTATCGATAAACCTTCAAGTGTATTAATACACCTTCATGTTTCTAGGCTCAACGACTCTTTCCCAAAGAGGCCGTATCGATACGGGTACCCGCGTATCGATACACCCTGCACCAAATTGGGAAAAATTGCATGGAAATCAACCCCCAACGGCTCCAATTCAATCCCAACGGTCACCAACGGCTAGGAACTCATTTTGGGAAGTTAAAAGGACCCTTCAAGCACCACCAACGACTAGGAACTCATTTTGGAAAGTTAAAAGGACCCTTCAAGCACCAAGAAACAATGAATGATCCTCAAGTCAACAATCATATGATCAAGAAATGTCTTAGTGCTCAATTTGTCAAATTTCTTGTATAGACAACACTTGTGATCTTAATTGTAAATATATTAGGATTTGGGTGAGTGCTTAAGAGTGCAAACTATCTACATTGTGAGGATTTTACAAGTTTGCTTTTATTTCTCTTGTAAAAGAGGGTTTACTCAAGCTTTGGGATAGAAAGCTTTGAGTGTGTAAGGGTTGCCTCTTTAGCCTAGAAAAGGGGAAGATATTCAAGAGTGAATTTGTTGAAATCCTTAGTAGGGAAGCTAAGGTAGTGGATGTAGAGCTTGGTTAGAAGCTCGAACCACTCTAAATTCTTTGTGTCACTTTTCTATCTTTTTGCTTCCACCACCATCACCCAAATTACATCTTCTCCACCACTTGGCAAGCAATTCGGTTGAAGATATCGAGCTTTACAATTTTTTTTCTTATTTTTTCTGACTTTCTCTTGCTCACATGATTCAACTATAAATATATAAGTATGTGTGATGTCACACTCATATAATTTTTATGACTTTTTATTTTTACATTTTTTAAAAATATAAATTTTATTTTATATTTTTTGTAGCCTTATTGTACTCGTACCTATAATTTTAAAAATTGTCATTTCCTGTTTCGTACTTGTACCTAATTTTTATATTCGTATCAGTGCAACATAGTCTAGTTGTGAGGCATGACGTGTTGAGGGATGGTGAAACCGGACGGTGCTCAACGAACTAATGGTTAGGGTGCTTGGAGTTATGACAGGAACCGAGAGGTGGTCAGAAAAAAAGAGACCACAACGATAGTGTGTAGCGACGTTTTTTAGAAAAAATTATACGTTCGACACTATGGGTTATCCCAAAAACCCTTTCTTCATAATCTTAGTTTAAAGGGATTTCTTTTGAAAATTCTTTTTCTTTAGAAAACTGGTTGAAAATTGGGAGTCGCCACCGGCCACTTGGATAAGGTAGGTCGGACACCACAAAACCAGAGATTCATCTTGAAAGGGTTCAGGAGTTGGTTACGTGTGGGGAAGGATTAGCACCCCCATTACGCCCAGAAATCGGCACCAAAATATTTGTTGCTTTCAATTGAAGAAAATTGTCGGAATTAATAAATATTCGGTCAACATCCTTTAAGCTCGGGATTTTTATCAAATTTTAACTTTATAATGCAAGCAGTTCAGATATGATGTAGTGATTTTTATCAACTTTTAACTTTACCTTGGGATGGTAAGAGTTAATTCAAATATTCGGCCAACATCCTTTAAGCTCGGACTGTTACGACACAAATATCAGAATTATTAAATACCTCCCTTTTCATAATTTAGATTAATTAATGCAAAATTAATGGGCCATATGAATGACATTTAAAGAATGGCAAACAACGACACAAAAATGCACACAAAAGGACCCAACGCAAGACCTAACCTAAAAAGGCATGGATTACGGAAGTTTAATTAGTGATCTAGTTACTAATTAGGCGCTTCTAGTATTAACCCTAAAGTAATTAATCCTTAAAAGGCTAGAGAACCCTAAATAATGAGTTATCTTGTGATATGATAATTAATTCGATCAAATTTAAACTAGTATTCTAATAAGACAAGAATACTATTTAAAATAAGCCAAATTAATTAATCATAGCTTTAAATTAAAATGTTGGTCTAATTTCCATGTCAATTTTATCTTAAAAGATAATTAAGAGGTGTTTGACCCATTTTAATGAATTTAACATTTACCCCAATAAGCCAAAGGCAAAATTTAAATTCACTAAACTGATTCGAACCTTAAGACTAACTACGGCTCTAAAACTAATCTTAGAATTAATTTAATTAATTTAAGGATCGTGCCCCTATTAGACGAGCACACGACCTAAATCAATTAAATTAACTCCTAAAATAATCTAAAACTAACTTAACAACCCAAAAGACCAAGAGGCCCAAACTTCTAAACTAAGCCCAATAAGAAAGGACCAAAACATATAAGCCCACATATCATAAAAGACTATACTATATTTGAATTTCAAAACCCTAACTATGTGCACTTAAAGAAAAATCCATAACTGCTTAACTGAAAGGAACTCCAATACCCATCTATCTAAAGTTACATATTTGAAGTCACTTTTTTTCCTTTTATTTAAAAAGAAATCATATATTATGCATTAAAATACACACATAATAAGCTTTACATAGGGCAATTATGTATATCAAAACAAACTAACAAACTAGAAGATCTATTAAACACATCCAAATAGTAAAATGAAACATAAATAAAATAATAACAACATAGACAAATTAAAATTAAATGCATGAACATTAAAGAGAAATTATACACTAGAAGGGACCAAAATATAAAGAAACAAAATTAAAGGGGCAAATGTAAAAGAAGAAGAGAAAACGAGGTGTAATTGCAAACCTGTGAAAAGTTTAAGGACTCGAACGGTGATTAAAAAAGGCAGAATGACCTTTATCCCGTAATTTAGCCAGCGGAGGGACGAAAAGGGCTATTTGCCTATGCGGAGACCCTCCTGGCACAAATAGACTAAGACGGAGGGACTCATATCGTGAATAAACCAAAAGAACGTGCTTAGTATAAAACACAACGTTTTATAACAATTTCCTCTTTTGGTTATAATCTTCAGCCTTAAAACACTCTCCTTGTCCCCTTCTTTTTTCCAGAACGGGGATGAACACCACCGTGGTGTTCATCCCCAAACCCAAAAAATGCCTAGAACCTCAGAATCCGGCTGTGCTCTGCCGCGTCAGCCACCGTTCGTCGGTGACTGGCAACCTTTGATATACCCCCCAAAACACTCTTCTCCTTCCCTAAACTCTGATCTAAACCTAGTTTCAACAAAAACGAAAGGGGATACCTCTCTTCTTCAAAAGCCGAAATGAAAAGCCCCATTTTTTTTAAACGAAACACAAATAAACACTTTTCCTCTTTGCCGATTCACCATTTGTAGCGTCGGATAACACTACAAGGCTTGTTATTGGAGGGGAAAAATAGGCTTCGAAGGTAAAATCTAAACCCTAACTATCTATCTATATGCACGTTTTTTAAAGGATAGATGTACCTTAGAAATCTGTTTTTTGTATTGCTGGTTGGGATTTCGAATATGTTTTTAGATGTCTGTTGGGTTCCCTTTTTATACCCGAGGGTTATATTTGTTTAAAATGAAAAAGAAAAAAAATCCTATTGGCTGCCTCTGTTAATCTGATGTCCTTTTGATTTGCTGCTATTTGTTGTCTCTAACGCCTCTATTTTTTCTTCGCCTGTAAACCATGACGCCCAGCTATAGAGGAGGGCGGTCAGATAGCGAGCGGCGGCTTGTCCCTTGAAATCACGTGGCGGGCTGAAGAGGGGAGGGGACCAGAGCGAGAAGTGGCTTGGGGAGCAAGGGCCTCTGGTAGCCGTCGAATCTGCCAACGTGGGGACGAGATCTGATGGTCAACCATCGCGCGTGGGAACAAAGCGTCAGATGCGCGAGTGGAAGATAAAAGAGCCGTGCGTGAATCCTACGCGCGCGTGGGGGTTCCTGAGCAGTCGCGCGTGTGGCACATGGGTACTCTCTGGAATATTCTGCGCGTATCTCAGCCGTTCGATCATCATCATGGATCCAACGGTCCAGGATCAGCTGCGCAGAGATAAAAATAATTAGGGTTTCTACTATTTGATATATTTAGGGCCCTGTTGGGTCGATTATATTTGTAATTGGACTCTTTAAATAAAACTTAGGTTTTTTATATTATTTATCGGGCTTATCCATTTTATTGTTCTGTATTTTCCAGACATAGTACCAATGATAATAATGGTAACCAAGGTATTTATACGAAAGTGCTATAAATATGAATAATAATTTTTGAGATTTTCTATAATAACAAAGATGTAACATCTAGCAATGGTAGCAATAATACTAATACCACTCTTATTTGTAAGAAACGAAAGAAGTGGGTTACCCCGCGGATAAAATTAGTGACTACAGCTGCCCCTCTTTGCTTATCCTTGGGAACAAGAATAAAGCAAAGACCATAAGCACTAATTTTATCCGACTTCCCTGTCGACGATTTGCTCCTCCAAAATGGTAATGAGCAAATCTGAATATCTTGCTTTCCCGAAGCGGTGAAAGCAAACCATGCGCTATTGGTGTGTCCTTCCGAAACGGTGATGAACAGGCCAGCTAGCAAACGACTCATTCCTCTAAAATGGTCATGAATGAGTACAAACAACTTGTTTTCCCGAAACGGCCAGAAGCAACTTTAGTGGTGCTGACATGACATGTCTTCCCAAAACGGCAGTAGACGAGCCAACCAACCTTCACAGGACTCAATCCTCCAAAATGGCAGTGAATGAATCCAAATATCTCACTTCCCCGAAACGGTAGAAAGTGAACCAGACAACATGATGCTCTAAAGCAGCGATGAACAAGTCATGCATTCTCAAAATAGAAAAAGGGTTTATTTTCCCGAGCGAAAAAAGAGGGATGACATGTCCCCCCCAAAGCGCTAATGGTCAAATAGTGTAAATGCATTTTTCTGAAGCAGTATCTTTAGTTCTGAAATCCTAGGGTGATGATTTTGAAATTCTTTGCTCCGAAATCCCTTCTTAGATTTTTGATGCACTTTACGCCCCCTCTTATGGAGTGTCTGCTCTTTCCTTTGAACCTGTAAAAGCTTAATGATCATGGAGGAATGAGTTAGCATGCTTCTAACTTAGGGATGTCTAACTAGGTATGATGCATGAATGAAGTCAATTTTCTTGGATTCGTCATCATGCCCCTCTTTTCCTCTTGTCTAACTAGGTATGATGCAGGAATGATCATGGTGGTGCTCTATTTCGTACTTGGGTTCGCCATCATGCCCCTCTTTTCCTCGAGTCCCTGATTATTTGATCTAGAGTACCCTCTCAGGTTTTTCTTTATAAATCCCATTTTCCCTCTCTTTTTGTTTTTTTTGTTTTTGTTTGTTTTTTCTTCTTTTCTTCTTTTCTTTTTCTTTCTGTTTTCTTCTTTTTTCTTTTTAATTTCTTTTTTCCCCTTTTTCCTTTTTTCTTTCATTCTTCTTTTTCTTTTTTGCTGTTGTTTTTTCTTTCCTTTTCACTCTTTCTCCATTGGGCGCCCTGCCTCTTTTTCCTTAGATTCTGTACCCTATCATTGGCGAACTCCTATCTTTTTTTTTGTGTTTTGAAACAAACCTACACTTGATAAGTTAAATCATAGTAATGCCGAGAAATCTTTTGTTTTTCCATGATCTATGTTAATCTATCCGTATAACGTTTGTAAAATAGAAAATGGATATCGGAATAAAGCATTACTGATATTAAATGTAGTATTGGGACAATTTTGGCAAGTGTGGCAAACATGATGGAAGTGAAAGAGATGGTGTCAACTGCATGAATGGAACGGACCCATCGACCTTGGTAGATCTGTTGCTAGCCATTCTTGGTCGTCACTCATGATAGTATGAGAACCGAAGCACAGCCTTCCCTATAGAAACAGGCCTGTCAATCAGATGCCAAAGGTTTTTGTTTATATGAACCGTCCTTTTTCGATTTTCAATTCAGACCTTCATTTGGCTTTAAGGCGCCCATATTTGGGTTTTTGCCTTAAACCCTCATTTTTTTTTCTTCTTCTTTTTTTCCTTCCTTTTTCTTTTCTCTTTTTCTTTTTTTTCTTCATTTTATTTTTCTTTTTTCTTTCTTTCTTGCCTTTTAAGCGTAATACTTCTTAACAGAGTTTGAATTGATCGGGTTACTCAATTCTTTCCCATCTATTTTTGCTAAAATTATCGCCCATCTGGAGAAAACCTTTTTCACTATATAAGGCCCTTCCCAATTTGACATCCATTTTCCCCAAAAATCTTTTTGATTTATTAGGATCCTTTTGAGTACCAGATCTCCCACTTTAAACTCCCTCGGGCAGACTTTCTTGTTATAAGTCTGCATCATCATTTTCTTATACATCTGGCTGTGACTAATGGCTTTCAACCTTTTCTCCTCAATAAGGTTAAGTTGATCGATCCTAGCCTGTACCCATCCGGCTTCGTCTAATTTAACCTCATTCAAAATTCAAAGCAAGGGAATTTCTATCTCAATAGGTAATATTGCCTCTGTTCCATACAAGAAGGAATATGGCGTTGCCCCAGTAGAAGTTCTTACAGAGGTCCGATAGGCAAATAGGGCAAATGGTAACCTTTCATGCCAATCTTTAAAAGTCTCCGTGGTCTTAGCTATGATCCTTTTGATATTCTTATTTGTTGCTTCCACCACCCCATTCATCTTAGGGCGATGCACGGTAGAATTATGGTGCACGATTCTGAACTGTTCGCACACTTCGGTCATCATCTTATTGTTCAGGTTGGAAGCATTATCGATGATGATTCTTTCGGGTAGACTAAAACGACATATGATTTATTTCTTTAAAAACTTATAAACCGTCACTCTAGTGATGTTGGAGTAAGAGACGGCTTCCATCCACTTGGTGAAGTAATCTATGGCTACCAAGATGAACCGATGCCTGTTGGAAGCCTTCGGGTGTGTTTGACCAACGATGTCCATGCCCCATGAGGCGAAATGCCATAGGGAGTTCATAGTGTGAAGTGAAATTGGAGAGGAGTGTATCTTATTGGCATGTATCTGACATTTATGACACTTTTTGGAATAGCGAATACAATCTCCCTCCATGGTTGACCAGAAGTAGCCATATCTCATTATCTTTCTTTCCATTGAGAATCCACTGGCGTGGGTTCCACATAACCCTCTGTGGACTTCAGATAGAATAACTTCCGCTTCTCGAGCATCGACACATCTTAACAGTACCCGATCTTTACTCTTTTTGTATAAAATCTCCCCATCAAGGACAAATCCTGATGCCAGCCTTCAGATAGTTCTTTTATCATTGTTATCGACCTCTTCGGGTATGCCTGAAAGTTGAGGTATTGAAGGATATCGTGGTACCATGGCTTACTATCTTCATCATTTTCCAAATTGTAACAATGAGCAGGTACCTCGAAAGTCTGCACTTTAACTGACTTCATTTCGGCTGCTGAATTTAAATTGAAAATGGTGGCCAAAGTTTCCAGAGCGTCGACCCTCTGATTATCTTCCCTTGGCAAGTAAACAAAGCTAACTTCTTCGAACTTCTTGACCAAATCTTGAATTAATTCATAGTACTTGATCAATTTCGGATCTCTAGTTTCCCACTCCCTCCGAAGCTGGTAAATCACTAAGGAGGAGTCTCCAAAAATGTGAAGTACTTTGACTTTCCTTTCAATGGCCGCTCGAAGACCCATAGCGCAAGCCTTGTACTCGGATATGTTGTTAGTGCAAAAGAATTCCAATCTACTGGTAAATGGGTAGTAGACCTCATCAAAAGAGATCAACACTGCCCCTATTCCATGCCCCAAGGCGTTAGAGGCTCCGTCAAAGTAAAGTCTTTAGGTTTTTCCTTCAGAGACGGGCTTGTTCTTGAGAACCGTGCTGATCAAATCCTCATCCAAAAAGTCAAAACCTAAAGGTTCATAGTCATCTAAAGCGCGACTCGCCAATAGATCGGCCACTACACTTCCTTTCACCACCTTCTGATTCACGTAGACAATGTCGAATTCTGACAATAACATTTGCCAATGAGTCATCTTCCCGGTGAGCGCTGGTGCCTCAATTAGAAACTTGAATGGGTCCAACCAAGAGATTAAGTAGGTGGTGTGATACATTATGTATTGCCTGAGTCGCTTTGTGGCCCATACTAAGGCACAACACAACTTTTGGATCAAGGGTACCATACTTCACACTCGGTGAACTTCTTGCTTAAATAATAAATCGCCATTTCTTTCTTGCCAGAATCATCATGCTGTCCTAGCACGCAACCCATCAAATTTTCAAACACGATTAGATACAGGATCAACGGCTTGTCCGGCGCTGGTGCTACCAAAATTGGAGAGTTGGTCAGATACTTTTTAATTTTTTCTAATGAACCGCGAACTTCCTTTTGTGTTTGAGGTGGTGGGAGATCTTGGATTGCTCTTACCTTGTCAGGGTCGATCTCGATTCCTTTTCGACTTACCACAAAACCCAATAGCTTCCTAGATGTAACTGCAAAGGTACACTTGGCAGGGTTGAGCTTCAGCTGGTATTTTCTCAGTCTTAGAAAGAGTTTTCATAAATTTTGGATATGCTCCCCTTCGGTTCTTGATTTGGCTATCACGTCATCTACATATACCTCTATTTCTTTGTACATCATGTCGTGAAACAGGGTTACCATGGCCCGTTGATAGGTTGCCTCGATATTTTTTAACCCAAAAGGCATTACCTTGTAACAAAAGGTCCCCCATATGGTCACAAAAGTGGTCTTGTCTATGTCCTCGGGGTACATTTTGATTTGGTTATATCCTGAAAAGCCGTCCATGAATGAGAACCAAGCATTTCTAGCGGTGTTATCAACCAAGGTGTCGATGTGAGGCAATGGGAAGTTGTCATTGGGGATCGTATTGTTAAGGTCCCTGTAATCCACACACATGCGAACCTTTTCGTCTTTTTTAGGTACTGGCACTATATTGGCTACCCATTATGGGTATTTGGAAACCTTTAGGAATCCCACCTTGAATTGTTTTTGTACTTCCTCTCTAACTTTCAGCAACTTCTCCGTTCTTATCCTCTTAAGCTTTTGTTGGATCGGCTTGCATTCTAGCCTGATGGGAAGTTTGTGAACCACAATACCCGTGTTCAAACTCGACATGTCCCGATATGTCCATGCAAAAACGTATTTGAATTCTGAAAGTAATTCCACCAACTCTTTCCTTGCTTCCGATGACAACGTACTGCCGATTCTTACTTCTTTTTTTTCCTCGTCCACTTCCTCCAAGCATGCGGGTTTATCGAAATCTACTTCGGGATTAGGTTCCGAATTATTCATATAGTTTATGTTAGGAGGCCTGCATGATTATGGAAGCATGCATTGGAAATGGAAGAGATAAATTTATAAGTGAATAATAAATAAATAATAAATAAATGAATGAAATGAATGATATGTTTGCCATTTGAGAAAGTGACGAAAAGACTCATTTTATTAAAAATGGATAGATGGTGACATAGTGACCTTTTTACAAAAGATGCACGTTGCTCTTAGGCCAAGAGCAACGTGGTAGTTCTAGGCATTACTTTGATTCGAGTCTAACACTCACGGGTATGTTCTCATAGGCCCAATTGGTGAGTTCTTCACCCGGAAGACATGGGCGAATTTTGGCCAACAGATGAGTAACCTTTTTGTCTTTGCAAATCATGTTTACGTCCATTCCTTCTATAGCTTCACTGACCAGTTCCCCCGAATATATTTCTCTCACTCCTGGATTACTTCTTGGATGTCTTGTTTAGGATTCCTAATTCTACCTGACTTAAAGATGCCTTTGAAATTGGTATAGGTTATAGGGGCCCAAGGGATGTCCTCCCCTCTGAGCCGGGCCTTCCTTTGTTCTTGTGTCTTCCTCCATTCTTGTTTTTTTTTTTTTGCAAAAAATTTGGTTTATAGCCAAGCCCAAATCGGTCAACTTTGTGGATTATCCTAATGGGTCGGAGGCGTCCTTTTAGATCTTCTCACAAACCTTTTGCTTTCATTTCCCTTTTCCTAGGGTCTCAAACACTACCATTTTTGTACAATTGGACAACCTGGGACAAGGAAGTGGGTTCCCCTCAGTGACAAAAGTAGCATTGACAAGCTCTAATGCCCTGAATACGCATTCCACCGCCTCCTCGTTGGTATAAACATATGGTGTGTTTGAGGTAACCGAAACGACAATATCTTGCTCGGCATTTACTGTTACCAACTTTCCTCCGATCACAAATTTTAACTTCTGGTGTAGTGAAGATGGGACGGCGCCAGCCGAATGTATCCATGACCTTCCTAGTAGGCAATTGTAAGATGGCCGAATATCCATAACCATAAAGTCAACCATATATTCTGTAGGACCGACAAGCAGGGGTACTTTTATCTTCCCGACCATATCTTGTTGGGTCCCATTAAAAGTGCGCACTGTGTTGTGACAGGGCTTCATGTGTGAGCTATCAATTGGTAATCGTTGTAGAGTGGCTAATGACATGACATTCAAGACAGAACCGTTAACGATCAGCACTCGTGGTAATACATAGCCTTTGCAATTAGTGGTAATGTTCAGAGCCTTGGTGAACCCTCTGCCCTCCCCTAGTATTTCGTCATCACTGAAGGTAATAAAATTATCGGCAATAATATGTCCGACGATCCGTCCTAACTTCTCAATCGAGATATCGTCTGGAATGAAGGTCTGATTCAAGACGTTCAGTAACGTATCCTGGTGTTTTTTCGAGCTTAGCAGAAGGTCCAACATCGAGATCCGGGCTAGCTGTTTCCGTAGTTGTTCTACAACGTCATATTCACTGTGTTTCAAAAATCTCAAGAATTTTTGGGCTTAGGTTTCCGTAACTGGTTCTTTAATTTTTAATAGCGGATCCTTTCTGAACATCTTCTCCGTTTCACCCTCGACTTCTCTATTCATTCCTTCTTGCTCTTCTGGTGTCTTTTCGTTCTATGGAGCATAGCACCGACCACTCTTTGTGAGAAGCCTCACATCTCTTGCATCTCCATTGCTGGGCTCCAAAAGACCCTCAAGCTTTGTTTCTATTCCCATATTCTCTCCTTTTGGCGAAATGGGGGGGCCTTGTATTGTAACGCTTGCAGTATAATTCCACGGGACCATCTGCGTATCTTTGAAAGGAAAAAACTTTGGAGTAGCAATTATAATCTTGGGATTTATTTTTGGCGTGCTTGCCTCGTGCGGCTGGAGGCAGGGGACAAATGGTCTCTTCGCATTGTACTTAGCATTTTAATCTTCAGAGGCGCATACTTCTGACTCTTTTTCTTCTCCTTCCTTCTCGAAGAACTCAATCTCCTTATTGTTCATCATATGCTGAACTAGTTGGCGAAACTCTTCGCAATCCTGAATCTCATGATCTCTTAACTGATGGTATTCGCAGTACGGGCCACACCCTTTTCTCACGATTATCATTCCTCGATCAATGAGACAGGCCATACACAGCTGCTGAAAGACCCATCTCAGCGGGGATCGTACCTTGAATACCCTCGCCTTGGCCCTTTGAGGATATTCTCCTTTAATGACATTTACACCTTGCCCCTCGTGGTTTGGTAGGGGGTTGTTGGCTGTGCTGGGTTCCCCAAACTACATGACCCCTATCCGAATTATATTTAGACAAACTTTTTGAAAGCCACGCAGTTCTCGATCGAGTTCCCGGAGACATCAGTATGGTACTCACAGTGCACATTGGGATCGAACCATGCCGGGTACGGGGGGTTGTAAGGTGTGACATGATATGGTTAGACTAAATCTACCTTATATAATTGTGAGTAGAGTTCTTTGTAAGACATTAGTATAGGAGTGAATGACCGGTTCTCATTCTCTTTCTTAGGGCCCCTTTCTTCCCTCTTATTGAAGCCTCGAGCACTCTCTGCTACTGCTTGGGGTTGGGAGATAGTGAGGTTCTTGACGGCCTCATAAGTATTGGTGTTTTTTACTTCGTTGTCCCTCTTCTTGTAGTTCTTTCGTGCTGACTCCCCACTATCAATTCTCTTACTTTTAATAGCAGCCTCAATGCGTTCACCAATCATTACCATTTCTGCAAAATTGCTAATGGGGTTGCAGATCAATGATCGTAGAGTGTCCCCTTCAGCGTGTCTATTAAAATTGGTGTGATTTCATTCTCGTAAAGTGGTGGCTAAACTTGAGCCGTTATATCGCGCCATCGCTGGGCGTATTCCCGGAGGCTTTCATTACGTTTCTACTTCATTCCTTGTAACAGAAGGCGATTAGGGACCATATCTGCTATATGCTTGTATTGGTCATTAAAGGCTTTGGCCAGATTATTACATGACTTGATCTGAGCGCGAGTGAGCTGATTATACCACCTTGAAGCGGATCCTGCTAAACTGTCTTGAAAACAGTGGATTAAGAGTTTTTCATTATCCATGTACCATGCCATTTTCCTGTAAAACATGGTCAAATGGGTAGTGGGGCAGGTTGTTCCATCGAATTTCTCAAAGTCCGGAGTCTTGAATTTGTAAGGAATTTCCACATCCGGAACTAAACTAAGTTCTCACGCATTTAGCCCATATGGTCCCTCTTCATCCTCATTTACCCGAAACTTTTCTTCAATGTCCTTTCGGGTGTCCTCTAACTATTTTGAGAACTCCGCCTTTCCTTGGTTGAATTTTTCCAGCTCATCGAAATCTAGGATACTATCCCCAACATTCTCGACGTTTCTGATTGTTATGCCTGGCCGAGCTGGGGTAGAGGCGTCGGCCTGATGAGATGAAGGCATTCCTTGTGGGGGGTTAGGTGGGTTAGTAAAGAGAGGGTTCTTGAAAACCAACGCATATGAGCGATCTCTCGAGTCTTGAGTTGGGTTCTCGACGGTCTCCTTTCCTCTTAAATTAGCCTTTATCAGTTGGGAAATCTCCTTCATCATGTCCTGTTGGGACTTGATGATGGTATCCCTCAATTCTTGCAGGACTCATTCGAGCTGGCCTCTAAGGTCAGCCTCTAACTTGGCAAAACCTTCTTCCATTTGCCTTGTTCGTAAGCGAGTATGGTATGGATGTGGAATGATTGTAATGCAAATGATCAAAATGCTATCTTTCTAAAATAAAAACTTTTTAATTAATCGATAGTAATTAGTCGTAATACAAGCAAATAAACTGGTTAAAATATTATTAACATTCTAAAAATGCAGACAAAGCTCAAAACAATGCATGAATGCAAAGTGCGATACTGAGTTCGAATATAGAAACGTAGTCTGGTTACAATAACTTAAAGAAACCCCACTACACATATGGCTTCAAGGTATTATTGAGGTTAATAATCTCCCTTAGGACCCATATAATCCATTTCCCTTCTTCGGACTCATTGTCTATACAGTCATGAAGTTCAGTAGCGTCTTCTGCCAGAAACTGTATCTTCTGAGCAACCTCTATCATCTGCGTTGTCCATCATGCTCACTCTTGTTTCTGTCTCCAGATTGTATACGCGGCGAAGTGCAGTTGCTCCAAACTCGGTGTCAGTCATACTTGAATTACCCCTTAAGGCTAGCCATCTGATCCCTAAGCTGCTGAACCTCCTCTTCCAATTCTTCGATGTGTGTCATCAGAACTTGGTTCTCTGCATTGCTGGCCTTTGACTTGCTAGTTGAGCCCTTGTGCTTGAAAAGGGACTTTTAAAAAACATTTCACCTAATCTTTCAAAGCATTATTTTGGTGTTGTTCCTTCTCAATCTGCCTAGAGTGGGAAGTCTTCAAATTCTTCATTTCCAAGGTCAACGTGGGCACCTGGTCCTTGTGCTCATAATACATTCTCTTGTAGTTCTCAGCTCGAGCTTTTTCTTCTTTAAGTCAGAGTTCTAACCCATCACTTGGTCCACCTTCTACGACTCTCTTACCACTGTTCAACCTTTTAAGTTTCTGAATCTCCTCTTTCTCCAATCTGAGCTCGAGTTCCAACTCATCCTTTTTCCTCTGCAGCCTCTTAATTATCCCTTCAAAATGTGTTTTCTCTAGTTCGTAGTCAAATTTCTCTTGGCGGGCCTCTTCTTCAAGCTTGAGGTTCTTCTTTTGCTCCTCCTCCAGTTGCTTCCTTATCAGTCTGGCTTCGGTAGGGAGTGTTAACAACCTCTCTTCCATGGATCTTCCCCTATCAGAACTCAATTGATGGATATTGTCGTTAACACATTTTAACCGCCATGCTTCGTATTCCGAAGTGACCAAGTATGGGGCATTTACAATCCTAACTCATCTGGCATTATTCCATACCGAATAAGCATTGTACACCATCGTCTTATAGCGCTTCTCCTTTGCATAATTCACGTTGAACTCATTCAAACCCTTGGTGGCTGGCACGAACTGTTTTGAGCCGTACTACCTAGAACTAACATAGGTGCGTATGCAGTATGTCCCCAGAGGCCAAGTAGGGGTACCCACAGATGCTCTCCACATCTATAGAGAATGTTCTTCGCCAATAACCATAGTGCTCTCCAAACTACATCTTGCCATACCTCTTCGAACCTGCGGGTTGGCCAATCATTCTTTCTGAGGAACTCTTCTAGAGGTGAGAACTTGCCGCTGTAAAGGGGCTTTGATAAACTAGGATCGATCCAAAGATGGCTGTAGAACTAGACAGTCAGAAGTTGTAAGCATCCTCGAAAGTGCCCTCCACCGTTTTCCCAACAAAACCTCAAATATTGAAAAGTTTCAGACAAAATTACGGGTATTGGGTTGGTCCCACTACTCAAATGGTCAAAAAGATCTTACACTGATGGATCAATGAGTCCCAATGCTCGAGGAAAGAGTATCATTCCATAAATCAACAATGCAAAGAGGTTACGATGAACCCGGCCCACAGGATGTACAGAGGCTAGGGTCAAAATCCCTTCCTATTTGAGATACTCCCTATGGTTCCAAGTAGTGACTTGTTGCTCGACCCAGGTTAGCAACGTGTCTGAGAATTTCTTTAGCTTAGCCCAAAAAGCATTATTCTTACTTGGCTTCGAGTACACCCGATTCATGTCAATCCTTTTGCGATTCATAAGGTCCCGGTATTCCTTGATTGTTGGGGTCAAATCGAAGTCACCGATTGTGAAGAAACTGTAGGCAGAGTTCCAGAAACCCACTAAAGCTTGCAATAGTGCTTGGTCAACTGGAACCTCTAGCAAATATACAATGTCACCATACTCTTCCTTAAAAGTATTCTTTGTTTCAAAATCCCAACTGTTCCAAACTAGCTTAAGATTAGATACATCATTAAACCAGTGTTCATAAATGTTGTGGTTGACATAGCTGATCTGAACCCAGTGGTAATATTGTCTCCCTCATGCAGCCGTTCCCCTTCTGACCATATTTGAACATCAGAATTCTTTTCATCACTAATGCGGACTAAATCTCCCATTGATCTGGTCTTTAACTTCAAACTATTTCTAACTCTGTATGCTCTTCATGACATGATTCAATATGCAAAACAAAAGATAAAGGAAAAAAAGAAAGGGTAGAAGTATTAGTCCAGTGATGATGAATAAATTGAATAACAAAAAACAAGTAAATATTAAACAAGCATAAGTGTGTAAACAAAGAGATAATCCTAACCATATAACTCTTAATTCCCTAAGGTTATCTTCATGGCTCTAGCGGGGTGGGCTTCTGAGATTTTCACATGGGTTTGGCTCTAATTGGGGTACCCAAACCTATCTTATTACCTACTAAGGCAACAAGAACCCCAATTCTGGCCCGTTACAAGCTTGCGAATTGGCTTCGGTTCGAGGGAAAGCACAACCTAAAAACATGGAGGGCTACTTACATGTTCAAAGGCGTAGATTCCAGAAGTGAATTACCGACCCGTTGAGGGCTACTCACGTGGGTATGTGGTGTTTCACTCCCACTTAAGGGACGGAGCTCGGGTATAGAGATTAATGAAATGGTGCAATACATGTCGGTGATTCCTTATAAATTAAATGAAAAATTAATTCAAAGGCCACTAATTACCAAAGCCCGTTTAATTGTCGTTACGTTTTCAAGAAAGGGCCAACCTTACTAAAATCAATTGAAATTATGACAATTTTCCATCATTAAAAGCAACAAAGATTTTATTTGGCCTAACTCTCTTTTGTTTTAGAAACGGAATAGACGTCCCCAGCGGAGTCGCCATGCTGTAGCGATGTTTTTTAGAAAAAAAAATATACGTTTGACACTACGGGTTATCCCAAAAACCCTTTCTTCATAATCTTGGTTTAAAGGGATTTCTTTTGAAAATTCTTTTTCTTTAGAAAACTGATTGAAAATTGGGAGTCGCCACCGGCCACTTAGATAAGGTAGGCCGGACACCACAAAACCAGAGATTTATCTTGAAAGGGTTCGGAAGTTGGTTACGTGTGGGGAAAGATTAGCACCCTCATCACACCCGAAAATCGGTACCAAAATATTTGTTGCTTTCAATTGAAGAAAATTGTCAAAATTTGAAAAGAATTTAATTTGGTGACCCTAATTGAAATTGACGTTAATTGAACGGGCTTTATCAAATTGGTGGGTTCAAATTAATTGGACATTTAATTAATAAGGCTGACGATACATCAGACAATAGATTAAACCGGCATCGAATAAGCTCGACTGCCGTGTTAATTTATGATTCGAATCCCGCACGTCACATTTATGCATGATGCAAGCAGCTCAGATATGATGTAGTGATTTTATCAACTTTTAACTTTACCTTGGGACGGTAAGAATTAATTCAAATATTCGGTCAACATCCTTTAAGCTCGGACGGTTACGACACAAATATCAGAATTAATAAATACCTTCCTTTTCATAATTTAGATTAATTAATGCAAAATTAATGGGTCATATGAATGACAAATAAGGAATGGCAAACAACGGCACAAAAATGCACACAAAAGGACCCAACGCAAGACCTAACCTAAAAAGGCATGGATTAAGGAAGTTTAATTAGTGATCTAGTTATTAATTAGGTGCTTGTAGTATTAACCCTAAAGTAATTAATCCTCAAAAGGCTAGAAAACCCTAAATTATGAGTTATCTTGTGATATGATAATTAATTCGATTAATTTTAAACTAGTATTCCAATAAGCCAAGAATACTATTTAAAATAAGTCAGATTAATTATTCATAGCTTTAAATTAAAATGTTGGTCTAATTTCCATGTCAATTTTATCTTAAAATATAATTAATAGGTGTTTGACCCATTTTAATGAATTTAACGTTTACCCCAATAAGCCAAAGGCAAAATTTAAATTCACTAAACTGATTCGAACCTTAAGACTAACTACGGCTCTAAAACTAATCCTAGAATTAATTTAATTAATTTAAGGATCGTGCCCCTATTAGACGAGCACACAACCTAAATCAATTAAATTAACTCCTAAACTAATCTAAAACTAACTTAACAACCCAAAGCCCAAAAGATCAAGAGGCTCAAACTTCTAAACTAAGCCCAAGAAGAAAGGCCCAAAACATATAAACCCACATATCATAAGACTATACTATATTTGAATTTCAAAAACCTAACTATGTGCACTTAAAGAAAAATACATAACTGCTTAACTGAAAGGAACTCCCAATACCCACCTATCTAAAGTTACATATTTTAAGTCACGTTTTCCTTTTATTTAAAAAGAAATCTTATACTAGGCATTAAAATACACACATAATAAGCTTTACATAGGGCAATTATGTATATAAAAAAAACTAACAAACTAGAAGATCTACTAAATACATCCAAATAGTAAAATGAAACATAAATAAAATAATAACAACATAGACAAATTAAAATTAAATGCATGAACATTAAAGAGAAATTAAACACTAGAAGGGACCAAAATATAAAGAAACAAAATTAAAGGGGCAAATGTAAAAGAAAAAGAGAAAATGGGGTGTAATTGCAAACTGGTGAAAAGTTTAAGGACCCAAACGGTGATTAAAAAAGGTAGAATGGCCTTTATCCCGTAATTTAGCCAGGAGGAGGGACCAAAAGGGCTATTTACCCATGCGGAGACCCTCCGAGCGAAAATAGACTGAGGCAGAGGGACTCATATCGTGAATAAACAAAAAAAATAAGCTTAGTATGAAACACAACGTGTTATAACAATTTCCTCTTTTGGTTATAATCCTCATCCTTGAAACACTCTCCTTGACCCCTTCTTTTTTCCAGAACGGGGATGAACATCGCTGTGGTGTTCATCCCCAAACCCAAAAAATGCCCAGAACCCTAAAATTCGGCTGTGCTCCACCGCGTCGGCCGTCGTTCGCCGGTGACCAGCAACCTTTGATATACCCCGCAAAACACTTTTATCCTTTCCCTAAACTCCGATCTAAACCTAGTTTCAACAAAAACGAACGGGGATACCTTTCTTCTTCAAAAGCTGAAACGAAAAATCCCTTTTTTGAAACAAAACACAAAGAAATGCCTTTTCCCCTTATCGATTCACCGTTCGTAGCGCCGGATGACACTACAAGGCTAGTCATCGGAGGGGAAAAATAAGCTTCGAAGGTAAAATCTAAACCCTAACTATCTATCTATATGCATGTTTTTTGAAGGATAGATGTACCTTAGAAATCTATTTTTTGTATTGTTGGTTAGGATTCCGAATCTGTTTTTACATGTCTGTTGGGTTCCCATTTTATACCCGAGGGTTACATTTGTTTAAAATGAAAAAGAAAAAACCCTATTGGCTACCTATGTTGATCTGGTGTCCTTTTGATTTGCTACGTATTTGTTGTCTCTAAGGAGGGCAGTCAGATAGCGAGCGACGGCTTGTCCCTTGAAATAACGTGGTGGGCTAAAGAGGGGAGGGGACCAGAGCGAGAAGTGGCTTGAAGAGCAAGGGTCTCTGGTAGCCGTTGGATCCGCCAACGTGGGGACGAGATCTATGGTCGACCATCGCGCGTGGGAAAGAAGCGTCAGACGCGCGAGTGGAAGATGAAAGAGCCGTGCGTGAATCCAACGCGTGCGTGGGGTTCCTGAGCAGTCGCGCGTGTGGCGCGTGGGGACTCTCTGGAATATTCTGCGCGTATCTCAGTCGTTCGATCATCATCCTGGATCCAACGGTCCAGGATCAGCTGCGCAGGGATAAAGATAATTAGGGTTTCTGCTATTTGATATATTTAGGGCCCTGTTGGGCCGATTATATTTGTAATTGGACTCTTTAAATAAAACTTGGGTTTTTTATATTATTTATCGGGCTTATCCATTTTATTGTTCTGCATTTTCCAGACATAATACCAATAATAATAATGGTAACCAAGGTATTTATACTAAAGTGCTATTAATATGAATAATAATTTTTGAGATTTTCTATAATAACAAAGATGTAACATCTAGCAATGGTAGCAATAATACTAATACCAAGCATTGTGTATCTTAAACTCTTATTTGTAAGAAACGAAAGAAGTGGGTTGCATCGCAGATAAAATTAGTGACTACATAGTGCAATTAAGATAATAGTGGTGAACTTTTAGGGTTTCAAAAAACCTCATAATTAACTTTTACCGAGAGTTAAACGAATAGCCATGAAATGTATTCCTTTTTTATGGGCAATGATCCAACTCTTAACCTCGTGATGGGGGATAGATGAACAACCACCACATCAAATTAACGGTTAAATTCTCAATTAAATTTTGCCAATTAAATTCCCCTAATTAATACTTGTACAAATGGCATAATAGGAAAAGAAAGAATTTCTTATTTTACTTTCTTTTATTTTAATAAAAGTTAAACCTAATTAATTACTATGAAATTCCCAATTAAAATTTGACATTTAAATTCCTTAATTAATACGTGTACAAACGACAGAATAGAACAAGAATTGGGAGTGTAGAGATTGGAGTAAAAAATTATTAAATTATTTTTAATTAAAATATAATTAAATTGAACGAATGTGTAAATAATGAGAATAAATTTATTATTTTTTTAAATTAGGAATAAATTGATTGATTGTGCAAATTTGGCGGACTAAATGCGCTATTATACAAATTTTCTTAATTCTCACATTTCCCTTCAATGACCATTTTGTAACAATAGTCAAAGTTTAGTGCCCATTATAGACTAAATTATAAAAATTAGAAACAAATAGAGATCAATTTTGAATTAAACAAAATTTGTTAAGGATTAAATTGAACAAATATTGGACTAATTTATAAAAATTAGAAACAAATAGGGTTTTATTTTGGATTAAATAATTTTTTTATGGACTAAAGTGAACAATTTTTTTATCATATTAAAATATTGAACTAAAAGAATTAGAATCAAATAGGGGTTAATTTTGTATTAAGTAAAATTTCTAAGGACTAAGTTAAATAAAAATATTATTATATTAAAAATATTAGACTAAATTATAAAAATTAAAAATAAATAGAAGTGGATTTAAGATTAACTAAAAGATTTTAAAGATTAAACTAAACAAAAATTAAATTCGACAAACTTAATATGCAAATCCACAATATAACACGAGACAAATGTCTTTGTGATGTAGAAAAATTCATGAACCATCAAATAACTCTTTAAAATCGTCCAATGTCCTTAGTAAAATCCTAATATAGTCTTCTTTATTCCAGCTTTATCAAGAAGTAATCGTTATCAAGATATACCAATTGAAACTGCCCTGCAATTTTTATAGTGCTTGAATTGTATTCTAGACCCGATAGATTTTCCTAATAACCTTATAATGATTGTCTTTCTCATATAGTAGTTAATCAAACTATGCTTCCGATTTGAAAATCAAATCATTGGATAATATATATATATATATATATATATAATATTACCTAGATTTGGCAAATTTGACCTGAGACTGAATCGAGACTCGAAATCGACCTAAACATGATAACTCGAAATTTGATCCGAAACTCAAAAAAAATTGAACCTAAATGAAACCGATCTGAATTTTAGTTGAACTGAAATGGACCCAAACCAATTTTCAACTAAACAGAATAGACCCGAACCGAATAGACTGGAACCAAAGACAACCCGAAATATAAAAAAGATATTAACAGAAATAAAGAAAGATGAGATATGAACAGCCGCATAACTCACTAAAAAGTCAAATACACTGGATTTATAAAGCTATATATAGGGTGTAAAAAATTGTCCGACCTAAAAACTCGATTAAAATCGATCGATCTGCCATGGACCTGAAATTGACTTAAACTGAAAATTACCGAACCGATATTAACCGACCTGAAAATCAACCGACACGAATCACAATAGACCATAACTAGAACTGAACCGAATCTGAACTGAATGATATCAAACTCGAAATGACTCAAACCGAAACGACTTGAACCAAACCCGAATCAAATGACATATTTGCCACCTCTACCACTATAGATCTATCTGATCTGCCAGTCACCTCTATTACCTAACAACTAGGCTAAAACTTAAGGGTGTTCAAAACCGGTTTAATGGGTACCATAGGCCCAATAAATCTATTATTATTATTATTATTATTATTATTATTATTATTATTATTATTATTATTATTATGTTTCATTCTCTTTCTTATTTTTTTAACTCACATTATGAGTTTTTTGAGCATCTGAATACTCATTAAACCGATTTTAAATATCCCTACTAATGTTGTCAAACTATCGTAACCTATAAGCTTTAAGCCGGACACCCTCATCAGATACCACAAATATAATTACGAGACGAGATCTTCAGACCCTCAAAGTCAAATTTCAAATTTTATCTCTTCTCCTCTTTCTCATTCTTTTCTCTTTTCCTTAATCTACATTTCAACTACTGTTTGCGACTTTCCGCTTAAATTAAAAAAAAAATGTAACCACTATAAACCACCACAACCCGATTATCACCATCAACGCAAACCAATAGCCCTCGCTAATGATCCAAGAACACTTGTTGGAAGCTTTGCTTCGGTTATCAACTCTTGATGCGTGCATATGTATTACATTTAGCTAATTTTTTTAAATTAAAATACCTATTAATTGTAATCACTCATTTTTTACTGGATTTTAGTGTTATTATAATAGTAATATTATTAATATAAAAAGTTAAAAAAAAATTTTGAGTGGCTTTGGGATGGCCACGTCACCCCCAATTGCCTATAAATAGGAGGCAGGGGTGGCAATTTAGAGGCCAATTGAACGCTGAATTGCCAAAGAAATTGGCACGCCAATTTTATTGAAATTGGCACCCCCAAATCGTGCGGTCTAGGCCGGCCGAAAGGCTGGTCAGGGTTGGGGGCAGTGCCCTCGACCCCAGTTGGTTCGATCCAACATTTGATCGGGGTCCTATTTTAGGTTCGATCTAGTTAATATTTTTGGAGGGGTCGCGGTAGATCTCGGTGGGGTTCAATCGGGGTTCGTCATTCGAGCTCCTAGTTAGGTATATTTTCTTCCCTTTTTATTAGTGTTGTAATTTTTATAATTTAATGAAGTATTAGTTATTTTAAAATTGTAATCTTATTTTTTTACTTTGTATGTTTATTTATGCTTTAGATTAGTATTTAATATGTTTTAAATTTGTGTTTTATATTAATATTTTATTTATGTTGAATTTGTTTTTATTTATGTGTTAGATTAATATTTATGAATGTTAGTGTTTTATTTATGCTAGATATGTTTTTATTTATGAGTTAGATTAATATTTATGTATGTATGTTTTAGATTAATATTTTATTAGATTAGTATTTTATTATGTTAATATTTATTTGCATTGTATTTAAATTATTTGTCATGTTTTATATTTTGCTCACTAAGTTTGCATAATGGGATATATAAATTGTCAATGCGGTGTCCTTTTATCCGAGCGTAAACGGGGCCAGTATCAGGCGTAGTGATAGTGGTTGAGCGTTTACCCTCGGATAACGGGGCCTTTAAAATTTATTCGCAATTATAACCAAATTTTAAACTAATCGTCACTTTAATCCGGAAAGTCTAATATTAATGAAGCGGTAATTATTAAACTATCAATTTTGGGCGGTGTGGGGGTGCTAATCCTTCCCCAACCGTAACCGACTCCCGAACCCAACAGTTTTTTAAATCTCTGGTTTTATGGTGTCCGGCCTACCTAAGTGGCCGGTGGCGACTCCAAATTTTAATAAAATGCGGTTTTTTAAAAAAAAACCCACGGAATAAACGTTTTATATCCAAAAAATCACAAACACTTTGAAAATCCACTTTTTTAGCGAGAAGGGACATCGCTACAGATGGCGACTCCGCTAGGGACTATTTTTTTTTCAAAAACAAATGAGAGTCAAGCTTTTAAAATAATTACCGCTTTATTAATATTAGAAATTCTGGGTTAAAGTGACTATTAAATTAATATTCGATTGTAATTGCGCGTTTATTTTAACTCATTTAAAATATGGCATATAAACCCGTTTTTTTTAAGTGGGGGGAAAACGCTAGTGCTTTCGTGGAGATATCGTTCTCCCGTATGGGCCTAGCAAGTACCTTCGGGGCTCGAGTACCTTATGCTTTCGTAAGGATATCGTTCCTTCGTACGGGCATAAGCGAATGGGTCCCCCTGAATTGAACCCGGTTGAAAGGAGCCTATAATGGGTGATGATCGGGGGCCTTGCTACTCTTAGTAGAGGACATCAAGAACAATTCGGGTACCTCTTAGCACCAACACTGCATGTAGAGAACATATAGAAACCCACCCCTTTAGAGCCATGCGGATAACCTTAGGTGTTTTAGACGGGATAAATAGGGTTTTTTGTTTGTTTACCTTATTTTATTTTATTTGTCCTTTTATTTATGTATTTATTATTTTTATCCGGTACTAACTCATTTTTGTGTTTTATTTTTATTTTTATTTTACACATACTTTTGTTGTATTATCATTGCATCCACATTACATAGAGGCATTGATTCAAGTGGTTTGCCCGATTAGAAAATCTTTCATCATGGAAAAAAGGTGTAGTAGGAAGGACGAAATCGATCCAGTCGTGCGACATCGGTCAGAGATTAATCAACAAGATCCGAAGTAACAATTTGCCGAGCAAGCGTGTAATGCCAAAGTATACACACGAGACCCTGATGGTGGACATACGACGAGTTGCAAGGCGTAGCTACCGAAGCCGCGGTTCTCCGACCTTTCGTAACCCCGAACATGGAATAAGCACCAAGGTTTATCAAGTTGCTCAGAGTTGTCGAGGAGCTAGGAGGTAGAGCTAGGGCTTATGTGTAGAATTTTATTTTGTAAATAAGACTTTTTGTAATAGACTTTTTTTTGTAATAGGGACTCCTTTTGTAATATGAACCTTTCTGTAATCTGGACCCTTTAATTCCCATGAAAGTCGTTCGAAAGGGTGATTACCAGCGGAATCAACGCCTTCATTTGCATTCATGTTGCATATCATGACATGGTGTTGATTCAAGAACAGTTCTTTAAAAGGCTTTCAAAATAGAAAAGTCTGCTTTGCCAGAAACGATAATATTACAGTATCAAGTTAGGCCGAGCAAAGACTAATTGAGAGAGAAGACGGTACGATAGTAAGGCACGTGCGAAGCAGAAGATTCAGTCAGGGCCGCAGAACCCCAATTTTAAATCTTCACATTTGACCATTTTAAAAAAAAAATCTCAGATTTTAAGTTAACTCATTTAAAAAAAGAAGAAAATTTGAAATTATTTTGTTTTGAAACTTCTTCCCTCATAAAACTTTCAGAATAATAATAATAATAAAAAGAAACTTAAAAGTTTCATTTTTTAAGTGAGTTAAAACTTTTTGATAATAAAAGGGGGAATTTTTAAACCAAATGATCCTTGAAAATTTTAATTTAAACCCCAAAAAGTTTTAAAGTACTCCCCTAGGATCGATAGAATCCATCCATGTTTAGACGTACCCAGATCTACAGAAGAAAATATATTGTATGATGTCCTTTTCAGAAGCCACAAAAATAAAGATCACGACGTCACGAGTCCATAGAATAGAATAAGAGGAGAAGACGGAGTCATCCATCATCCTGAAGACGACGTCGAGACGCAGAGCACAGGTTTTGCTTCCCGAAGTCAAGGTCTCCAGAATAAATTCAACTGTTTCCTGTAATTCATTATTAATTTCTTGCAAACATACATTTTCTCTATTGAAAGTTTTTCAAAGACTGTTCGAGAATCAACATCGCATTTGCATGCATTCTCGCATTTATAGGGTATTGATTCCTGAAGTGGTTCCTCAAATCTCAGAAATCGTTCATAATTGGCAAAGGGTCGTCTGGTCAGATATTAGAGGGCACAGATCCAGGGTTTTGTCCCAGAACAAGATCGGAGACAAATAGAAGAAGAACCATCTGAAGACTTCAGGTCAGACACGGTAAGGAGACACGGTACTGGTAATGAGCAAAGTAAAGTGCAAGAGTTGAAAGAAGCAGATGGAAGATGTGATGAATCAGATGAATACTTCGACGAAAGGTAAGCGATCCATCAGACCGAAAGAAGAACCGATTAAGGATCAGAATAGAGAGCGAGATAGTCAGAATTCTACCTCCAAGTCAGCCAAATATGACAATTTGAACCCTTTTTGTAATCTGCATCAATAAACAGGCGGAAGGTATGCTTGAGTCGGACTTTCAAAAAATAGAGCTCGGTCCAGAAGAAACTTGAGAAGCAAGTAATGAAAATAAGTATATCTTGATTCTTGTGAGGTACACCAAACTACTCCTAATGTTCATCGACAAGAGCCTTATTACCTCAGTGAAGTCTCTAGCGAGGAGACCGTCTTATCCGAGAGATTACTACACACGTGCTAGAGGCAGTTACCGTTTAGGAAGTTTAGGTCACGGTATTGAGGATTGCGGGGCCCTGAAGAATGAGTTCAAGATCTTATCGCGATGAGGATTTCGGGTTTCGAAGACGGAGTTCCTCAATTCTATAGTGAGCTAACAATCACCCGAGGGGCAAAGTTGAGGAGTAATCGATATCCATGACAAAGTTTAAGTAATACCGAAGTGGGTCACTCAAGCGAGCTAAATTTGAAGATCGGAGATAGGGGCATCCCAGGAGAGGGATATTCTTTCGAGTTCAGCCAGCTCAGATAAGAGAGAGATAACTTGGATAAAATTGAATTTGCAGAATGATCATCAGAAGCTTTCATGAGTGTTTAAGAATATCAGATTGGGTCACCTTTAAAGAATAGATGAACGGTATTGTCCAGTTGAAAGACGACTCATAATGTGGAATAAGTTTAGTCATGCGAGAATCAAGTTAGGTTGTTATCAGGTAAGTTTGAGGGAATTGGGAATAGGTACGACAGTCTCCAGAGATGAGCTACAGAATAACTTAGCCATTAACAAGAGTTATGGAAACAAGTTTACGACAGAGCAATGACAATCCAACACTCTACGAAAGGCTAAGTAGGGGATGGATGAAGACCCGAAGATCGACATTACTCGAGCAGGTAAGGCGGCTCAACAAGGTGACGGGCTTTGTCAGAACACGGATCAAGTGTTGGACTACAGAGGCAAGCTGACCGGACTAGTGGATGAAGTTAAGAAAGTAGGCACTGAAGCTTATCAGTAACTGTAAATATCTAATATCTGATATAATGAAACCTTTTGTCCTCAATGAACGTCGTTCTATGAGGATCACTTTTGGAATCAATACCTTACTGCATTCATATTTATATTTTAGGATTGCATTGCATTGCATTACATTGTACAATCATGACATATTTTACATAACATTATCACTACCTTGCATAAAATTTTTGGGGTAATCCAAAAAACAATTAGGTTTTTATCATGGATAAAAGAATTGAAGACACTCAAAATCAATATTCGAGCAGTTAAAAGATGGGCCCGAGGGAAAAAAAAGGAGTTTGATGCCTTTAATGCAAGAAAACTCTGTTTGAACCTCGATTTGGTCGTTCCTCCGGATTCCAAAGATTTCCAGATTTGCGCATAATAAAGGAAAAGATGCCTCAAGATTCGCGTGACCATATTCTGCAAAAAAAGATGGAGGGTTGCATTGAAAAATTGTCGATCCACCACTTCCCCAACAGTCTAGCATGACCTACCGTGATATGATATGCTTTGGACCCAGCACCAAGTCGTCAGTATCTCCAGGGTACGAAGATGAAACCTGATGAAAGCTTCAAGGAATGTGCTTTGAGGTGTATGTGTTTAGCGACCCAAGTGCAGCCTCCCGTAGATGAAGATGAAAGTGAATTCCATGCCATCTTTCTTATTTCTTCTTTGATAAGGTGCTCGGGAAAATGAATACCAGCTTTGAGGACTTCATGACAGTTGGATAGAGAATCGAACATGCACTCCGGGACCTAAGTTTAAAGACCATACCTGCCTAAGAGCAGAAGGAAACAAAGAGATAAATGGGTACCACTGTCAAAACATTGAGGCGATGGGGCATGACACTAAGAAATTTGGGGTCGTTAAAAAAAATCAAGAAGCTGGTCAATGAGGGAGTTATGACGAGAGAATTGATCCAGCGGTGGAAAAACAAGAGAAGAGGCAAGCTTACACTACCTTGGAAGGGGTATAATGAGTTAGTACCCTGGAGATAATCCAAAGGTCCCTACGGTTTTCTCATCATTTCATAAAGAAATTCTCAACAAAAAAATCATTGTTTATTAGAATTAAAAAATCACATTTCCATTTAGAAAAGCATTTTTACATTCTTGATTCTTTAAACATTTTATTTTTATGGGGTAGTTTTCCCATATGCATATACATGCATTTTTTAATGGACGTATGTATATATCATTTCTATACCAGGTCCTCGAATTTTGAATGCAACAGTACATTTGCTTCAAACCCAAAGATCAACTCTAAGTTGCATATATTTAGAAGAGATTGAATGTTGTGGTGATACTGTAAATGTGAGTATCTGCTAGTTTACTTAGGCCAACAGAGGAACAAAGGCGAGTGTTTAGACAATGGACAGTTCCCATTTTAGGAATTTATCTTCTCAGGCGCTTGTCGTTTAAGATCCTTGAAACGAGAGTTGACCCTAAACCTCTACCCCCTGAAAGCTTTCTCAGGACATCTGTGTATGTGACGATGAATGGTGTTCTTTTACTTTACCAGAAGACAGAGATGAGACCAGACAGATTGGATACGAAGATAAGAAAATCATCAGAAGAAAATGGTTGAAAGCAAGGATATGTCCAAACGAAAAACCAAAAAAGAAGATAAATGGTAATCAGAAGGCCGAAGCAATCCAGATCGAGTAAATATCAGAAGAGCTGCAGAGAGGCAATTAACTCCGAACAGAAGATCGTATCAATACCAGTATAGATCCGTGTTGATTCAAGGATACATTCATAGACTCGAATAAGAAGAAAGAGATTGAATGCTAAAAACCCAAAATTAAAAGTCTAAAAAAAAGAGAAAAAATAAAAAGAAAGAAAGAAAGAATATTGTATATGTTTCACACACAGATCAAACAATACAAGAACGAGACTTCAACTATGAGCAAGAGACAGAAGGAATCCACATTTCAAGTAAACATCAGTTTTGAAAATTAGTATAGAAGCTCGAATTGAAGCCAAGTCAAGACAAGTCGGCCCGAAGATTGCCAATTTTGAAAAAGAAAATGACCTCTAGGGTGAAAACCCAAAAATGTGCAGTCTAGAGTGATCCTAAAAATGAAGAAAAAGAGTAGTCTACCCGAGCTCACTGGGCATCAATATCCAACCAAAACACATTGAAGGAAGTGACCTCTAGGGTGAAAACCAAAAAATGGGCAGTCTAGAGCGATCCAAAGAAAAAGTGAAAAAAAAAAAGAAAAAGAGAGAAAAAGAAAGCAAGAATAACATTTCATCCAGGCGTGCCAATCACAAGAATTCCCGAAATGTATTCGTAGTCCTTCAAGAAATCTCGGTTTGATGAGTTTTGAAGGATCAAACATTCTTGAATGTAAAGCGAACATCAGTATATAGCCAGAATGCAAGGCAGCATACAATAAAAAGAAAGGAAATGAACTCTAGGGTGAAAACTCGAAAAACGGGCAGTCTAGAGTGATCCAAAAAAGAGAAGGAATAATGGGCATATCCAAGTTACACAAGTATGTAAATATTGTTTCACTTAACCATAAACCAAATGCCTACATTACAAGCCCCAAAGACCATTCTGGTCATCCATAGTTATCCAAGTTGAATGAGAATGTCTTCAGATTTCATTCCGCCTATAAGGGTTAACTTTTCTTCAAGGAACGTCAAACTTCGAAGTGCTTGATCGACACCCAAATGAGGGAAGGATGGGGCATGGTGAGATAGTGAGATTAAGAGAGCCACCTTAAACGGGGTAGAAACTAGGTAGGGTTGTTCCTCTCAAAAGCCTATTAGACCAGAAGAAACTATACATTGGCATATATCTCCACAATGGTCAAGATCTTCTAAATAGGCGCTTCATTAGAGTTGATCTCTGGCAACTTGAAGCAGATGCGCTATGGTGTTTGATATTTCGGGGGCAAACATGTTTTAAAAGGTGTGACATTTTCTCCCAAAGTTTTGATGTTTACCATTTCCCCCAAACATTAGTTTTTAAAATGTTTGGCAATACACTTCGAATTTTGTTTACCATTCTCCAAGCATTATTTTATAAAAAATGTTTGGTCCTTAGAAAAAGAAGAAGAAAAGAAAAAGATGTTTACCATTTGTTCCAAACAATGTTTTCAAAATGTCCAAGTTGTGATTTTCGAAATGACTGTTATCTTTTCAAACAATCATTATTTGTTGAAATATACGCAAGTAAATTGCCTTTTGCATTACTTTAAAAATGAATGATGATGAGATTTAAAGCATAGGGACCGAGAGTTAGTTCCCGTCGAAGTGCTACAAGAAGATCAAAGATGAGCTCAGGGGATGGAAGCATTTTGGCTCACCCTGGTGACTAGAAATAAATCAAGGCTCTGTATGATGGGTCAGAAAATTCAAAGCAGTGGAGCCCATGGTTGAATGGGGCAACGCCAAGCGAAGAAGATGACAAGGGTTCTTATAGGAATAATATAAGAACCAGAGGATCATTTATGAAGATGGGTGATAACCCTGAAGACAAGAAAGCCTTCCGCACAAAAGGTTTAAAAGCAGGTTCAAATGAAGATTTAAGAGCATACAGTGAAGCAGTAAAGAGATGAAGAAATCTGAGGAACGGCCTTTCAGGGTGTAAGACTTTAGAACAAAAAGGCTGAAAGAAAAAAAGAGAAAGCAAGAGAAAAAGTGAAAAAAGAAAAGAAAAGAAAAAAGAAAATGAGAAGAAAAAAGAAAAAAAAAGAAAGAAACCATTACATTGCATGCATCATATAGATAGGGGCTTGTCAATTTTTGCTTATTTTGGACAGGTACCTGAAGAATTATCAAAGAACATTAAGAAGTGGATTTCATTGAAGAAGTTCTGGTGGCCATTTTCGGCGTGAGTCCCTAAATTGAAGAAAGTTTTGGCAACCACCTTCGGCGTGAGTCCCTAAAGTTTGGAGAAAGTTTTGGCGGCCATTTTCGGCGTGAGTCCCTAAATTTGAAGAAGTTTTAGTGGTCATTTTCGGCGTGAGTCCCTAAATTTGAAGAAGTTTTGGCGGCCATTTTCGGCGTGAGTCCCTAAATCTGAAGAAGTTTTGGCGACCATTTTCGGCGTGAGTCCCTAAATTGAAGAAAGTTTCGGCAACCACCTTCAGCGTGAGTCCCTAAAGTTTGAAGAAAGTTTTGGTAGCCACCTTCGGCATGAGTCCCTAAAGTTTGAAGAAAGTTTTGGCGGCCATTTTCGGCGTGAGTCCCTAAATTTGAAGAAGTTTTGGCGGCCATTTTCGGTGTGAGTCCCTAAATTTGAAGAAGTTTTGGCGGCCATTCTTGGCGTGAGTCCCTAAATTTGAAGAAAGTTTTGGCGGCCATTTTCGGCATGAGTCCCTAAATTTGAAGAAGTTTTGGCGGCCATTTTCGGCGTGAGTCCCTAAATTTGAAGAAAGTTTTGGCGGCCATTTTCGGCGTGAGTCCCTAAATTTGAAGAAGTTTTGGTAGCCACCTTCGGCGTGAGTCCCTAAAATTTGAAGATTGGTATCCATTTTCGGTGTGAATCCCCGAATCTGAAGAGACATCGGTAGCCATCGTGGTGTGAATCCCAAATTCGAAGATAAAGGTTCTATATAGGAAGGGCCTATATTTTCAAGCTCCCGTAGCAAGAGGTTCTATGTAGGAAGAATCCACCGCTCCGAGGCTTCAGGAGCTGAAAGTTTTATATAGGAAAGGCTTGCAGCTTCAGGGTGAAGAGTAGCAGTTCTATATAGGAAGAACTCCCAGCCGAAGGAATTCACCCATGAAACACAAGGTTTTATATAGGGAAAACCTGTTTTGTTGAAAGCGAAGAGTCTTATATAGGAAGGGCTCAGAGCTCCACTATCTTAGAGTGAAAGATTCTATATAGGAAGAATCCGTAGCTCCAAGATTTCAGAAGCTGAAAGTTTTGTATAGGAAGGACTTACAGCTCTAGGGTGAAGACTAGCAATTCTATATAGGAAAAACTCCCAGTCGAAGGAATTCACTCATGATACACAAGGTTTTATATAGGGAAAACCCGTTGTGTTGAAAGCGAAGAGTCCTATATAGGAAAGGCTCCGAGCTTTACTGTCTCAGAGTGAAAGGTTCTATATAGGAAGAACCTGTAGCTCCGAGATTTCAGAAGCTAAAAGTTCTATATAGGAAGGACTTACAGCTCCAGGGTGAAGACTAGCAGATCTATATAGGAAGAACTCCCAATCGAAGGAATTCACCCATGATACACAAGGTTTTATATAGGGAAAACTTGTTGTATTGAAAGCGAAGAGTCCTATATAGGAAGGGCTCCGAGCTTTACTGTCTTAGAGTGAAAGGTTCTATATAGGAAGAACCTGTAGCTCTGAGATTTCAGAAGCTAAAAGTTCTATATAGGAAGGACTGACAGCTCCAGGGTTTGAAGACTAGCGGTTCTATACAGGAGGAACTCCCAGTCGGAAGAATCCATCAGAGACGCAAAAGGTTTTATATAGGAGAAACCAGCGTTGAAGGTGAAGAGTCCTATATAGGAAGGACTCCAAGCTTTACCGTCTCAGAATGAAAAGTTCTATATAGGAGGGACTCGTAATTCGAGGCTCCAGAATGAAAGGTTCTATATAAGGAGGACCTGTAATTCCAAGATCAGAAGGTGAAGAAGTTCTATATAGGAACAACTTACGAGCCTAAAGATTCAGCTAAGGAAGAGCGAAGAGTTCCAGAAGAACGCGTGATTCTGAAGCCAAAGACAAGGAAGTATGTCAAAAATGAGTGCTTTTGATCTTTGCTTTGTCCTCGTTTCACAAGAACAAGCAAAGAGGGGCAACTGTAATCACTCATTTTTGACCGGGTTTTAGTGTTATTATAATAGTAATATTATTAATATAAAAAATAAAAAAAATCAATCAAAATAAAAAAAAATTGAGTGGCTTTGGGATGGCCACGTCACCCCAATTGCCTATAAATAGGAGGCAGGGGGTGGCAATTTAGAGGCCAATTGAACGCTGAATTGCCAAAGAAATTGGCACGCCAATTTTATTGAAATTGGCACCCCCAAATCGTGGGGGCTAGGCCGGCCGCAAGGCTGGCCGGGGTTGGGGGCAGTGCCCTCGACCCCAGTTGGTTCGATCCAACATTCGATCGGGGTCTTATTTTAGGTCCGATCTAGTTAATATTTTTGGAGGGGTCGCGGTAGATCTCGGTGGGGTTCAATCGGGGTTCGTCATTCGAGCTCCTAGTTTGGTATATTTTCTTCCCTTTTTATTAGTGTTGTAATTTTTATAATTTAATGAAGTATTAGTTATTTTAAAATTGTAGTCTTATTTTTTTTACTTTATATGTTTATTTATGCTTTAGACTAGTATTTAATATGTTTTAAATTTGTGTTTTATATTAATATTTTATTTATGTTGAATTTGTTTTTATTTATGTGTTAGATTAATATTTATGAATGTTAGTATTTTATTTATGCTAGATATGTTTTTATTTATGAGTTAGATTAATATTTATGTATGTATGTTTTAGATTAATATTTTATTAGATTAGTATTTTATTATGTTAATATTTATTTGCATTGTATTTAAATTATTTGCCATGTTTTATATTTTGCTCACTAAGTTTGCATAATGGGATATATAAATTGTCAATGCGGTGTCCTTTTATCCGAGCGTAAACGGGGCCAGTATCAGGCGTAGTGATAGTGGTTGAGCGTTTACCCTCGGATAACGGGGCCTTTAAAATTTATTCGCAATTATAACTGAATTTTAAACTAATCGTCACTTTAATCCGGAAAGTCTAATATTAATGAAGCGGTAATTATTAAAGTACCAATTTTGGGCGGTGTGGGGGTGCTAATCCTTCCCCAACCGTAACCGACTCCCGAACCCAACAGTTTTTTAAATCTCTGGTTTTATGGTGTCCAGCCTACCTAAGTGGCCGGTGGCGACTCCAATTTTTAATAAAATGTGATTTTTTAAAAAAAAACCCACGGAATAAACATTTTATATACAAAAAATCACAAACACTTCGAAAATCCACTTTTTTAGCTAGAAGGACATCGCTACATTAATATGATTTGAACATATTCTATGTAGAGTGAGACTGGGTGTACTCTACAACCCATTTCTAAAGAGAATTATGGTTCTTATCATATTAATACCAGGCTTGCAAGTTTAATATTTTAATGATGCTTTTTTATAAGTCTAATTATATATAATAATAGAAAATATATGATGTACCGACTGTGAAAATATTTTGTTTTTACAAGCGCTCCAATTACAGGGTTAAGGATTTAGTTTAGGGTTTATAGTTTAGGGGTTTAGGGGTTTAAAATTTAGAGTTTGTAGTTAGAATTTAGGGCTTAGTGTTAGGATTTAGGGTTTAAGGTAATATGATAGGGATTTAGTTTTTACCTATAACCCCTAAACTCTAAATTTAAACCACAGTCCTTAAATTTTAAGCACATAAACCTAAATCTTAAACTAGGACCCTAACTAAATCTATAACTAAGGAACTTGTGAAAACAAAATGTGTCTACCCTCGGTCGGAATAATTACCCTTTTTATAAGTCTAATTATATATAATAAGCGCAAGTGCATGCAGACAATATTAAGAACATAAATATTGATACGATTTAGTTATGGACTTTTTTTACATTAATTTCGTCGAACCAAAAAGGAAATCAATTAGTTAATTTTTCGTACTTGAATATTTTTATTGTTTTTTTCACCTAAAGTAATATCCCAATTTCTAGTGTTCTATCATGCTTGTGCATTGTAGCATAATATTTTATATTGTATACTAAATTTATCGTTCCTATAACTCAAAATACGTTGCGTAGACTGTTTTTTTCTTTTTATAAATCTTAAATTTAAACCTAATTCTATCTAAAAGGGAGGGTTAGAAAAACTTTAAGGGAAGAAGGAAGCTGTTATTATTATTGCAAGTTTATAGACAATATTTTTATTTTCATTTGGAAAATTATTTTTGTTTGTTTAAGCGTATCATCTTTAAAAAAAAACATACAAGTTACTTAAGAATTAGTTTTTAATGCATTGTACACTTCCACTACTTTTATTTTCTCTTTGGATAGTTTTTTATTAAAATTTATTTTGTTGTTTGTTTTTCGCGAGTGCTTCTCTAACGGTGATTTTTATATCATTGGTTAATTTTTAACTTTTAGTTTGATTGTATATAAATAAGTATATTTTTGTGAGTGATCTTGTATTTCCTTCTATTTTCTTTTATTTTATGTACTTTATTTTGTTAGAAGTCACATTTTATTTGTTTTAATGTTAGCCTTTGCATCTACTTTTATGCAATTTTAATATGTTTTTGTCACACAGTGTTTTTGACAATTTTATTGTTTAAAAAGGTAAATGGTCTCTTCAGATTTTAATGTCTTTTTATAGTTATTTGTCAATGTATCAAGATCTTGTAGCAAAAAAATTTACATAAGTTATGGAGCGTCCTAATGGTTGCTATATTTTAGTTCGAAAATTTGTTGCGTTCTTTTAAAAATGATTAATTTTACTTTTTTTTGCTTCCACACATTTGAGTTTTAATGTATATTTATTTGGTTAGGGTGTATCATATAACTCTGTTTCGCTTCTAACAAAATCTAGTTTACCTTCTTGTAAAAAATATACAAGTTCAAAAATAAATGGGAAACAATATACGAGTAGGATGAAATTTTAACTGAATGTATAAAATGAAAAAAAGGACATTGTCATTAAAATGATTGCAATTCATTCTCATTTTGACCAGGTAAAATAAAATTTGTTTTTTTTAAAGAATGAAATAAAATTTGTGAACAATAAAAAACGGGGAGAAATCTTTACACTAATGTAAAATTGAGTTACACTATAAGTTTTTTGCAATTTCATTGCAACAGTTCAACCGTTGTATTAATATCGTAGTATTTATTGTGCATGTAAATTTTTAAGTCAATCCAATATTCTTATTATATTGATTTAAAATAATATCTTTATTCATATATATTTAAGCATTGAATTTCTTTTACATAAAATAAATAATTTAGTATTTTCAATTTTCAATTTTCTCAAATTTTAACATGCACAATCTCCGTGAATAAAACACAAAATTCAACACTTGATTATTAAAATACCAATAATAAAAAACCTTATGAATGTGTATAAAACTTAATTTTACACTAGTGTAAATGGATCCCTCCACTTAAAAGAATTAACAATCAATTCAAAAAAAAATCAGGAAAAATGATCTAAAAAGAATCTGAAATAAAAGAAAGAATTGTGGTATGAAAAAGGTATTGGCAAATGGCAAGGGAGTTACTTTGAGTGAGGAGAGCCATATCCATATGGGTTTTTATTGGCCCAGTTCCATTGATCCTTGCACATCTCCTCAACGCCATACTTTGCTCTGTAACATCAGAATTCAACAATATGAGAGAGATATTTGACTAGCAGATTTTTATTAAATAGAGAGTTATTACGTTATTATATCAAGATTTGAACCCATACAAAATAACGCAATATAAGTATTCCTAAGCACTAGGTCAATCAATGATCTCTGACTAGCAGTTTTTTTAAAGTTTTAAAATCTACTGTCTAAAGTAAATCAAAGCCCCGTTTGTTTAAATGCTAAAAAAGCCCTCAACTCTTCACTGTTTTTTAAATATGCCACTTTCATGTATTAAATAAAGCTCTTGATTAGTATCCAAATATGCTTTTGTTTCTTGATTTAAGAGCTTCTTTGGGGTAAATTAAAGGTTATAAAGGTTATAACTATGCAATAGTATAAACTGTATGAAAGGTTCTTACTTCCATTTCAGTTCAGTCTCAGCCTTTTTGGTTGAAGCGTAAACAATTTCGGCATCACCCGGTCGACGTCCAGCAATTTTAAGAGGAATTTTCTGATAAAAGTAACAAAATTTGGGATGTTTAAACTAAAATACCAAGAGCAACAAATATGTACAACTCTATGTTTAAAATTACAACAACAACAAAAAAACTAAACAAGGAAACAATACCTTCCCGGACATCTTTTCGAATGCAGTAACCATCTCCAAAACTGATGTTCCCTTTCCTGTTCCCAAATTGTATACCTCACAACCTGTAATAGCATAGGTAAGATGGACCAATCCTACTGAATTCTAACTTCAGTGTAACTTAATACGCACGTACATATTATATATATTCAATAAAAAAACAGTTGCGCCGGTAAACTAAATAAATAGAATGCAGATATATACCTATTTTAGGATCAGATAGTTTTCTTAATGCAGCGATGTGGCCATCTGCTAAGTCTACTACATGGATGTAATCACGAACCTGAAAAGACCCAAGAAATGGCCCCTTTGTCAAAAGTGATCAAAACGTTGAACCCAGATTTAGAACAGCTGCGCAGAATATGTAAACAAACCTAAACTGGGCAGCCACATCTAGAACAGCTGTGTGACTGAAGATGCACGCATTCGCAATGTTAAGGATACAGATTAAGTATAGAAAAAAATTCATGGAGATATTAGGAGTTAAACAATAGAATTCAAAATCATATCACAGTTCATAGAAATATTCAAAACGAATTCTGAAATATGAAATAAGATTCACTGGAAATTAACATCCTCACATGCCGACAAAAACTTACCCCGGTACCATCCTTTGTTGAATAATCATTTCCAAACACTGTCAATGCTGGTCGCCTCCCAACAGCAACTTGTTGCACAAAAGGCATCAGATTGTTTGGAATACCCCGGGGATCCTCACCTATGTGGCCACTGGGATGTGCGCCAACTGGATTAAAATATCTTAATAGTATGATCTTCCACTTAGAATCAGAATTACGGAGATCGCGGCAGATCTCTTCAATGAAAAGCTGACCAACCATGTCAGATATTATTAGATGACACTACACGAGAAAATACCAAAGTCTAATAAAAAGCAGGTAAAAAATATAGTGACGCTGATAGTTGCTGCTTTATCCATACTGTTTCCTAAGCTTCTAAATAATGTGCACTTAAGAAATGTTCATTGAATACCTTGGTTCGTCCGTATGGATTCAAGGCAGTCAGGGGGAACTCTTCTGTACACGGAACCATCTTTGGCCAGCCATAAACAGTAGCAGATGATGAAAAGACGAGCTGAAATGTACCATATTAGATTGGTCAACCTCTAAGACTCAAGAAGACAATACAATGCATAACTCATCAAAATATACAAATTCGTAAAAAGATTCTAGATTCAACAGGATCCAAGTTTTTTTAATTATACCCTGAAGTTGCACAAACTATCTTGGAATTGATCAAGAAGAAAAACAAAATATTTCTAATGATTCACATAGTGGATGCAAAAGAATAGAAGGCAGAATAATAAGGGAAAGAAAAGTACATTTTTACATCCATGTGCAGCCATGACTTCCAACAGGATAATTGTCCCTATGAGATTGTTGTCATGATAGAGCAACGGTTTACTTACGCTTTCACCAACTGCTTTTAGTCCGGCAAAGTGAATCACCGCGTCAAACCTGATAATGTAATAATCTTAGAAATTGAGCATGTTGAGAAGGCACAATAAAAACCAACATATAAATTCAAGAGTACTTTGTCCGAGCAAAGATTTTTTCGATCGCAGGTCTATCTCGAAGGTCCACCTGCAGTTGAAAGCAGTGATCCAAACTTTAGTTCCATCATAGATTTATGTCCATAAAAAATCTTGGACACGCAAGTAAATACTTCAATGACATAAATGTTTCTTGCAAACAACAATTTTGAGACAATAAGACAGCAGCACATGGTGGATTTGATTTATTGGCAAAAACAGACAAATTCCAATGAATACTAATAGAAGCCAAAACATAATAACAGAGACTCATCGCCCCAATATTGGACCTCTGCAAAAACTTGATCTAAATTAGTGATACGGTGGTTAAATAAAAAAAAATAACATAGTCACTTCAGCTAATTTCCGGACGATTAAAAGTTAACAATTAATTACCAAAAACAAGTTTATGTTTAAAGCTTTTAAAGTATCATCAAGAAAAAAACAATTAACTAGATCCAAGCATTCCCAATCAAAGGGGTGTTTCCATGTACAGATCAAAGATACAAGAAAAAAAAAACCTTTTTTTGGGTACCGACAATGTAAAATAATACTAGTGAAAATAAAAACAAAACACTTTATGTATTGTTCTATTTTTTTACATCTAAAGAATCTTCAGCAGACAGACCAGTAAATCTGTTCAATCAATTATTATGTAGCTCACTCAATTGAGCAATTTCTGATAATTTTTTTCTAAATCAATTCTCTAATCTCTTCATTAATCAAAATTAAACCTTCTAAAATAACACATTAAAAAGAGAGAGAAAGAAACTAAAAGTGAAAATCAAATCTACTATTCGAGCAATTAATTCAACAGTTTTTGGTCTAAAAAGAATCCAACATCTTATCACCGAAAAGTTACAACACAATACGTTGCCAACTATAGCGATTCAATTAATCAAATTTAAACCAATCAGAATCCAAATTAGCAATGAAAACACAGATTCAAAAAGCTCTCTCCCTGGCCATACAACTAAGCAATCTCACATTTACAAAAAAATAAAAAAAAGGAAAATGGGTGAATTCAAGCGTTAAACGAGCCTGATGAAAGGAAAGGTTGTTGCCGAATTCACAGGCGAGTTCCTTGACTCTTTTAATAGCAACCTCCGATGAATTGTCGAGATTATCAACGACCACCGGTTTGTAACCGCCCAAGAGCAACTGCAACACCGTGTGGCTCCCGATATAACCGGCTCCGCCGGTCACCAGAATAGTCTTGGACATACCCGATCCAATCAAACCAAAAATGATAATAAACAAAAACGAAACAAAGAAAACGATTAGAAACCAAACAGTCGAAAGAAAGTGGGAGGAATGAGCTAAGAGAAGCGTAATTCTTGGGGGAATGAAATCAAATGAGAGTAATGGGAAGGGCAGTTTGTACTGAGTATGGAGAATTGTAGCGGAAGAGATTAATAAAGAGCAAAAAAGAGAAGGAAAAGGAAAAGATTTTGTTAACTTTTTGAGTATATGAGAGGATTGGCCACATGGATTGAAATTTTGGGTATTTATTGGTTCCACATTGCCTGGCGGTTTTGGAGTAGAGTAATCTTCTTCTCGCTGGAAGACGAGGGAATAGGATATTCTTTCTCCCACTAGTTATTTCCCCAGAAAATTCAATCAAAGTTTTTTTTTATATTATTTCTTTTACTTTACCCAAGTGAATGTGCAACTTTGGGATTTAATATTTATTAACATCATACGTTTCCCTTTCCAAATATGTATTAAAAAATAGAATTTTTTTCCTCCAAGTTAAGGATTAGAGGTTAAGATTTAATATCTAGAATTTAGAGTTATGACTAAATTTAATTTGTTAGTGTTGTGCATATAAAGAGGTACCAAAAAGGACATATGATTTTTGCTCGTATTAAAATTGAGTCTTCAATTCTAAAAATAAAAATATTTGTCAATTTGTTGATTATAGATTGATTTTTAATAAAAAAATAATCCAACATGATTAATCTTTTGATTTTTCATTTGCAAGTAAGATTGAGCATTCGATTGAGTCAAGTTAAAAATTTTGAGTTAGTCGAGTTATGAACCCTATTTTATAACTCAAATTTTAACTGAAATTATTTCAAGTCGAGTTGTTCAAATTTATGTTCAAATTTAATTATAGATATTTATAATGTTATATAACAATTGATTACAATTTAAACGACTTTCTATAACATATATGATTTTCATATTTTTCATATGCGGTATGCATATATCATTATCAGACATACTTGTAGGACTCAAATCGAACTTGAAAACTAATCCATTAATTACCGAATTTTTGTATTATTCGAATTCTCATTTTATAACGTAAATTTTATTTGAAATTTTTCGGATCTAGTAAAATTTATAAAATTACAATTCGAATTAAATTGAATCGAAAATTTCTGTTATTTGAAATCAAAATTTGCTTAATGATTAGACACATTATACTCTTACAGAAACATAATGTTGAAGATAATATTATTCGGCAACCATAAGTCTAGAGGTGAATCTAGGATTTTTTTCCGAGGATAGGAACAATTTATAAAAATATTAAGGGTTAAATTATACTTTTATTTTTGCTTTAGTTTATATCTATAATTTTTAAAGGATTAAATTGAACTTTTATTATTTATGAAAGGGCCTAATAAATTTTACCATTTTAGACTTAAAACTTTAAAATTTAGAAGGACTAAAATAGTAGTTTTACCATTTTAGGGGATCGTTGCCAACTTTTAACTCCATCCTTGCACAAACCCAGAATATAAGAAAAATTATTAGATGTATCAGGTTTATCACGTCATTCGTACTTTCGGCCAATAAGATTTATTTATCTCAAAGTAACTCCCAAATAACTCTCACTTCTTATTTACATGCATGAAAGAGATAAATATTCACCTTGAAAAAAATGAGATAGATAGACATTATTAGCAGAGCTGTTATTGGGCAAGGGCAAGAGGGGTGCCTGCTTAGGGCCCAATTTTTTTTATAGTATTGGTATTATAGTCCAATTTTTTAATATTTATTATTAGATGTTTATTCTTAAATTTTAAATTTTCAATATTTGTTATTAGAATCTATTTTTTAAATAATTGTTATTAGGGACCAATTTTTTAACACTTGTTATTAGAGTTCAATTCTCCCCCCCCCCCCAATATTTGTTTAGGAGTCTATTCATAAAATTCAATTTTTCTAATATTTGTTATTAGGTGTCCAATTTTTTCTCACTACTTATTATTATGGATCCAATTTTTTTAACATTTGTTATTAAGGATGTAAAAACAGGCAATCAGATGGGTTTCGGGTCGAGTCCTGTTAGGTCGGGTCAAATTGGATATAGGTCATTTTAGGTCGATTTGATGTTTCGACTCGATTCAGGTCGGGTGCGGGTCAGTTACAGGTCAGGTTCATTTCAGGTCGGGTCAAAACGGTTCAGGTCTAAATCAATTAATTGACGGGTTAATTCGGGCATGGGTTCATTTCAAGTCGGGTTCATTTCAGGTCGAGTTAATTCGAGTTTCGAATTCGTAATAAGTTTGAGTATGGTACAAATAATTGATAGACTTTGGGATGGGTCATTTCGAGTGAATTATTTACCGCCTTTCACGAACACGAATCACATTAAAAATAAATATTAGGCACTATAATAAACAAAAATATCATCATATTTAAAATATTGGAGTAAATTACAAAAATTTAAAATTAATAAGTGTCAATTTCAGTGAAAAATAATTTTTTTGGGACTAACATGAACAAAAATATCATCATATTAAAAACATTGGACTAAATTACAAAAAAATGAGTAGGGGTCAATTTGGAATAAAAATAATGTTTTAGGGACTATAATGAACAAAAATATCATCATATTAAAAATACTGGACTAAATAAAAAAATGAATAAGAGTCAATTTGGAGTAAAAATTAAATTTTAGCTACTATAATAAACAAAAATAGTATTGGACTACATTTCTAAAAATATAAATAAATATGGGACAATTTTGACTAAAAATTGATTTGTAGGGATTAGAATAAACAAAAATACTATTTGATTAAATTACTAAAAATATAAATATATATGGGTCAATTTTGGCTAAAAATAAAGTTTTAGGGACTATAATGAACAAAAATATCATCATATTAAAAGCATTGGACTATATTAGAAAATTTTAAAATAAATAGGGGTCAATTCGAATCCCTAACTCTAAACCCCAACCCCTAAATCTTACAATCACTAATAATTAAAGTGCAAACCGAATCCCTAAACTAATCTCATAACTCCTACCAAACACTCAACTTGACACATTTACCCCTAAACCCCAACAATAACTAATAATTAAAATGCAAGCCTAATCCTCGAATCCCTTAATCCATGAACTAATCCTATAACCCTAAACACTCAACTTAAAACATATATTATACCCATAAACCCCAAACCTCAACTCCTAAATATTGTAATCACTAATAATTAAAGTACAAGCATAATTCCCTAATCCCTAAACTAATCCCATAACCTCATACACTCAACTTGACACATCTACCCTTAAACCCTAAACCTCAACACCTAAATCTTACGATCACTAATAATTAAAGTGCAAGCATAATCCCCTAATCCCATAACCCCAAACACTCAACTTGACACATTTACATTTAAACCCCAAACCTTAACCCCTAAATCTTGCAATCACTAATAATTAAAATGCAAAACTAATCCCCTAATCCTTAAACTAATCATATAACCCCAAACACTAATAATTATAATTTAATACATTGATGTCGTTTTTCATCCTTGCCGAAATAAATTGGGCCTTCAAAAACCCGTCAAACGTTTTAATTATTAAGTAATTTTATGAAGGGGGATCTAATTAAAAAAAATCTAAACCTAAAGGTCTAAGGAAACTAAACTAAAATTAGGACTAAAATGAATCAAACTAAAACTAAAGAATAAAAAAATGACTTAAGTGTAAAGCCCTTAAACTAGTAATGGCCTAATCCACTAATAACCCCTTAAAAATGGGCGGGCAAGATTCTCTCCATTTGTTACAGCAATTGACAATTGTTTTTTAAATATGGGCGGGCTACGGGCAGATCAACTTGAAAAATGGGCGGACATGTTTTTACTTTTTAGGGATTAGAATAAAATATAAAAAAATGAATATGGGTCAATTTGGAGTAAAAATTAAATTTTAGCGACTAGAATAAATTGGACTAAATTGTCAAAAATATAAATAAATATGAGGCAATTTTGACTAAAAATTAAATTATAGGAACTAGAATAAAAAAATATTATTAGACTAAATTACCAAAAATAAAAATTTTACTATTTCCCTCCAAATTTTTGGGTGGCTTTTATCCCTCCAAAAATTTTAGACTAAAAGTAAATTAATCTCAAACCTAAAAAATGGGTGACTTATTTCCTTCTAAAATTTTTTCTTTTTCTCTTTTTTACCAATTGTCTTTTTCTTTTTCTACCAGTTGTTTTAGTTTAATTCAATTGAGTCCCAACTTAGATTAATTTAATTAAAATTTTACATTTAATTTTAGAATTCTTTTAATTATGTCCGTAATTTATGCTTCTAGATTTTACTTTAGCTCAATTATATCCTAAGTTTAATAAGTTAATTTAATTCAGACATTATTATTATTATTATTATTATTATTATTATAAACTTTGATTAAATATAATTATACACAAAATTTTGATATGAATGTAAACATGATAACATCAACATGAAAGTTAAAACTTTAATTTAGTTCAAACTTAGTAGTTCAAACTTGACAAATAATTTATATTAAATGTGTTACTAAGCATATTGAATTATTACTAAGCATTGAATTATTTAACAAAATTTTAAACTTAGTAGTGTCAAATGAATATCTAATTCCAATCTTTCTTTTTTTTGATATTTTTAATTGATTATATATGTATATATAACAAAAAGATTATTTAATACTTTAAATTGATTTAAAAATTAATATTTTACATTTACCAACACTTAATAGTTTACATTTATCAACACTTTAAATTCATCAAATCATAGGCTTCATCAATTACATGCCAGGTAAATCAAGCCAGGTCAATATTAGTTAAAGTCAACAACATGTCATATTCAAAACAAGTCGGGTAAAATCAGATCTCGGGTCGATTCAGTTGGGTAATATCGGTTATCTACCAAGTTAGTCTCAGGTTTGGGTTCATTTCAGTCGGGTTTTAGGTCCACAGTAATATGTTCAATTCGGGTTTAGTTCGTTCTCGGTCGGATGTAGGTCGGGCTCGGTTACTACAGTAACAGGTCCAACTCGGGTTCTGGTCAGCAATAGTCAGTTACAGATCAGTTTCGGGTCATCGCATCCTCGGGTCAAACTAGGTTCTGACTCGAGCACGTTTCAGTCAGTTTTCAGATCGGGTTAGCTTTTTAGATCCATATTTGTTATTATGAGCTCAATTTTTATCAATACTTGTTGTTAGGGCCAACTCTTAAAATTCAATTTTTCAATATATTTATTATTAGGGTCCAAATTTCCCCAATACTTACATTAGAGGTCTAATTTTTTTCAATAATTATTATTAGTGTTGGAGTATGCCCAAAGACCAATCATGAGATGGTTGTAAAAGACATACTTATTTTATCTTGTTTATTAATATAAAACCATTATTACTATTTTAGTCTTATTCTGTGTATATATAAATAAACTGAATTATAATAAAGTCCTTAGAATAATATAGTTATTCTTGAATGTCCTTAGTCAAGAATTATTGTGGGCTTGGACAACAATAATGTATTAAGACTAATATGTAGTTGACTGATGACAAAGTATTGTCCTTGACATGGAGATGTCAAAATCAATACATAAGTATGTGTTAGAGAACAACATACTAGACTGACCCGCTATGAGCATGTTTCTTGGATTATTATGTGACAGTCACAACATTTCTTATGGTGATAACTATATGTATGATCCTCAGACTTGAGATCATCATTATTTCAACATCGTGAGTGACAAATTTTGATACGGTCAAACGTGTGTCATAACTGACTACACTATAAAGACTGGTATTGGATATGTCATAATTCATGTAGCGAAATATGGTTGATCAAGATATTATTTGTCCCTCCTACATAATAGGAGTAATATCATAGGCCACTTGATTGAGTGAGACTAGAAAATGCATGGCCATGCTCGAATAAATTGATATAGGATATCATAATTATTCGTTTATAATAGTCTACTCAAGATATCAAAAAACATTAGATGGACTATACAAGTGTGACTAATCCATGACTTTTGTCCGATCTAGATATGAGGACAAAAGGATGAAATACATAAAAGAAGTTAATCACAGAAAAAGGTTAAACGCACCACGATTTCATGTAACTTAGGTAGCAATAATGTATTACTAGATGCCGCTCATTGCTTGTAATATTAGAATTGTTCTGGATATTACTACTAACGTTACATGAACCTACAAGGGTCACACCCTATGATTGAAACGAACAAATATCGATTAGATAGCATGTGTACAAACTTGTTGTACACGTAATTAGTGAGAAACCAAAATTGTTATAATTATTGTAATTATGGATAATTTCGTTTATATATCTATATGTTAATATTTGATAAGTTATTGTAATTATCAAATATTATTAAAGTATTATATATCTAAAAAAACTAATTAAAGTAGAATCTGATTCTACATATTTAATTATATTCGGTTAAATATATTGTATATTTAAGAATTTGAATTTAATAAGAATTAGGTTTTTAAGTGTTATATAAAGGCATAAGGTCTACCAGCCATTCATCCCTAGTTTTTGAAAAACCTTTCTAACAGTTAGAGAAGAGAAAATATTATTCGTTTCATTCAGATGGACTGCGTAGAGGTCAGAATACTATTGTGACGACTCAGATTCGATTTGGTTATTTTGAATTCCCTACGGATTTCCAAATTCCAGATTTATTAAGGTAACATTTTATCCTTATTCACCCCGAATTCGTCCTTTGTACATGGATCACTGGTGGATTACGCTGGATAATTTTTCCACTGCGCTATGGGGTGTATCGGTGTTTCCCAACAGTGGTATCAGAGCCACTTATACGATACGAATTTGGACTTAAATACTTGGATGATGCTTTTGTATGAGATGCCTGTTTTACTTTTTCTGTTTTGATGAGTATGTGATGTTTGTGAGAAACGTAGAAATTGAATCCAGTCGCGATTAATATGTTAATCTGTTTTAACAAGCTTTTACGATCGATGGTTAAGTGTTAATCATGTGTTTGTTGTGGTAAGCTTTTGATAATCATATGTTAATATTTGACATGATGACCATGCAGTTAAGATAGCATATCATTTTTGGCAGAGGAATAATGGTTGTTCCAGAGTGAAAAACCTTAGGGATTGAAAAATCCCCAAAACACGAATCTGTTTATAAAAGTTATCAAATCGTAAGGTTTTTCCACAGTAATCGAAGTGCCAAAATTAAAAAATTTCCCAGTAGATCCGAGGTCGCTAGGTCCGCACTCTATGGGCGGACTAGACGATCCCGGATCTACCGGACCGCGTAGGCAACAAAAGTCGTAGGAACTATTTAGGTAATCTTAATTAACAAGATAAAATATGTGTATGTTTTGGATGATATGCACGATGTTTGAAATGCATGGTTATAGCCCAAATAGCCTATTACTTTGGTTTTTTATAAATACGACATACGTGTCGTGCCTTTCTTTCTTATATTGTAATTCTCTTCTCATCTTACTCCCTCGTATATAAAACGAGTTTCTGAAAAATTGTAATATTTACGGAGAAAGCGTGGACGAAAGGAGCAGACTGATGGGCCTATCAAAGGTGGATTAGGTGCTTGAGAAGCAATTCTATCTTTAGTAATTTTGGTTCTCCCATTGGCTTGGGATGAGCCAGCTTAGTTTTAAGGGCTATAACCGTTGCATTTATATTTACTGCTTTACATGTATGTGATACAATGTATGTTTTTTTAGCATGATGGTAACTGAATATATCAGAATAGAATGGTGAGGTTAATATAACAAAAAACCCCTCCATATTAATTAAAATTAGTCATCCAATATTAGCCATCGTTAAAACCTCGATCGGTACTATGTAGGTTTTGCCAAAGCAAAATACTTAGATATATCCTGGTTAAACACAAAGAATAAGCGAGTGATATTCACTGGTAGCAATATTGGTTAAACTAGGTTGTTCTAATAAGATTAGAAACCTAAAGACTAATGATTGTTCAAGAACTTTGGTGATTGAAAAACAATACGAAAGTGCATGTCTAGGATTGGTTCTTTGAAAGACTTGGTATTTAAGCGTGCCTAGTACACTACCTCTCTTACATAAGTTACCTACATGGTGCACTGTTCATTATTGTTCTTTCTATTAGACCATATGAACTTTTGTTTTGGACAAATAGTTGATCATCAAATATAGGATTTACATTAGATGTAATTAGCAAGTGCTGCTTACCTAAATAATTGAATTCTAGGAGTAAAGCCAAAGCTGACTTAGAATAAAATGAAATATGGATCCTTACCCACTAGAAATACTTTTAGCAAGTTTTTCGACTTTGAGTGTTTTTAATAGTGGGAATGTTATTACTTTATAAACATGATAAATAGGTACTTATAAAACATATTTTATCGTTGTAGATTTATGGCAAACACATTATCATTGCGATCCATCCTTGAGAAGGACAAATTAAATGGCTTGAACTTCCTTAACTGGTTCCACAATTTGAAATTGTCCTCAAACAAGAACGAAAACTAACAGTCATCGAAGAACATGTCCTTAAAAAGCCAGCAGATGATGCATCTAAAGATGAATTGGAAGCCTTTGAAAAATACTCAAGTGACATGGTAGATGTCGGTTGTTTGATGCTTACGACCATGACCCCTGAGCTTTAGAAGCAACATGAGGACATGGTTCCCTATGAGATGGTTAAAAATATCAAGGAATTATATGAGGGGCAAGCTCGTTAAGAGAGGTATGAGACCTCTAAAGCTTTGTTTCGATGCAAGATGGTTGAGGGAACTCTAGTGGAAACTCATGTTCTCAAAATGATAGGGTATATTCAGACCTTGGAAAAGTTGGGCTTCTCTCTAAGTGTTGAATTGGCTACTGATGTTATCCTACAATCGTTGCCGGATAGTTTTAATCAGCTTGTTCTTAATTTCAATATGAATGAAATTAACAAATCGTTGCCCCAGTTGCTTGGCCTATTAAGAACAACAGAGAACAACATGAAAAAGGTTGGCTGCAAACCTATTCTGATGGTCCAAAAAGATAACAGAAAAGGAAAGCCCAACACCAAGGAAAAGCCAAAGCCCAACAAAGGAAAGGCTACATTGAAACCCAAAGGAGGAGTTGCAAAAGAAGGAAAGTGTTCCATTACAACAATGCTGGACATTGGAAGAGAAACTGCCTTGTCTATCTTGAGGACATCAAGAAGGCAAGAGAAAATGGATAGTCCGGATCAGGTATTTATGTTATTGATATTAATATGTCAACATCTACTTCTTGGGTATTAGATACCGGTTGTGGTTCTCACATTTGTACTTCTGTTCAGGGACTAAAAAGGAATAAAAAATTGGCAAAAGGAGATGTGGACCTACAAGTTGGAAATGGAGCAAGAGTTGCTGCATTAGCTATAGGAACATATACTTTGTCATTACCTAGTGGACTTGTTTTAGATTTAGAGGATTGTTATTTCGTACCTAGCTTGACTAAAACATTATTTCAATTTCTTGTTTGGACAAGATTGGTTTTGAGATTATTATTATTAAGAACAATAGTTGTTCTTTTTTCCTCAATAATGTTTTTTATGGTACGACTCAATTAATCAATGGTCTCTATATCTTAGATCAAGACAATTCCATATATAACATAAATATGAAAAGATCAAAAACAAATGACTCTAATCAAACTTATCTCCGGCATTGTCGCTTGGGTCATATAAGTGAGAAACACATATCAAAACTTCATAAAGATAGATTTTTGGATTCTTTTATTTTCGAACAATTAGATATTTGTGAACCTTGCTTAATGGGAAAAATGACCAAATCACCGTTTGACGGTAAAAACAAATGAGCAAGTGATTTATTAGGTCTAATACATAGTGATGTATGTGGACCGATGAATACACAAGCCAGAGGAGGGTTTCAATACTTCATTACTTTCACTGATGAATTTAGTAGATATGAGTACGTTTACCTAATGCATCATAAATCTGAAGCCCTTGAAAAGTTCAAGGAATTTAAGAATGAAGTACAAAACCAATAAGGAAAGAGTATCAAAGCTCTTAGATCAAATCGATGAGGAGAATACTTAAGCCTAGAGTTTGATGAACTTCTTAACGGATGTGGGATTGTCTCACAACTTACACCTCCAGGTACTCCACAACATAATGGAGTCTCTGAAAGGAGAAATCGAACATTGTTAGACATGGTTCGGTCAATGATGAGTCATGCTGATCTTCCAACTTTTTTTGGGGACATGCGCTAGAAAGAACTGCTTTCATACTAAATCGTGTTCTATCTAAATCGGTTCAAAAGACACCATATGAGATTTGGACTGGGAAACGTCCTATTATGTCTTTTATGAAAATTTAGGGATACAAAGTTTATGTTAAACATCAGATGTCTACAAAACTCAAACATAAATCTCATAAGTGTAATTTTGTAGGGTATACTAAAGAAACAAAAAGATACTATTTCTTCAATCCATCTAAGAACAAAGTGTTTGTTGCTCGAACGAGAGTCTTCCTCGAAAGAGAATTTATTTTTAGAAAAGGAAGTGGGAGAAATATTGAGCTTGAGGAAATTCAAGATCAACCACAGATCACTAAACCAGAGATTGAACAACAAGTTCCACAAATAGTTGAGGAACATCCAACCGTTCTTGAAACACAACCACTGCGAAGGTCTATGAGAGAACGCAATGCGCCTGAGAGATATGAATTTCTTGTCACATTGCATGGAGATGTTCTTATCATGGACCAAGATGAGCCTAGGACTTATCGGGAAGCAGTGGAGAGCCCAGACTCTGAGAAATGGCTAGAAGCCATGAAATCCGATATGGATTCCATATCAGAAAACCAAGTATGGACTTTGGTTGACCCACCCGAAGGAATTAAGCCCATAGGGTGTAAATGGGTTTTCAAAAAGAAAACTGACATGGATGGCAATATACAAACATACAAAGGGCGATTGGTCGCTAAAGGATTTCGTCAAATTCATGGTATAGACTATGATGAAACCTTTTCCCCTATTGCTATGTTCAAATCTATCCAGACTTGCTTGCAAATTATGAAATTTGGAAAATAGATGTCAAAACCGCTTTCCTTAATGGAAAGTTAGATGAGGATGTGTACATGACACAACCTGATGGTTTTGTCGATCCAAAAAATGCCCTAAAAGTATGCAAGCTACAAAGATCCATTTATGGGTTGAAGCAAGCTTCTCGAAGTTGGAATCTTCGTTTTAATTAGGCAATCAAACAGTTTGGTTTCATTAAAAATGAAGATGAGCCATGTGTTTTCAAGAAAACTAGTGGGAGCACTGTTACATTCTTGGTATTGTGTGTGGATGACATACTAAAAATACGAAATGACATACATACCTTACAGTTTGTAAAGACTTGGTTAGGAAAATGTTTTTCTATGAAAGACTTGGGCGAAGCTACCTACATATTAGGAGTTAAGATCTATAGAGATAGATCAACATGACTTCTAGGACCAAGTCTAAATACATACATAGATAAAGTACTGAGATTCAGTATGGAAGAATCTAAAAGAGGATTCTTACCTATGAGACATGACATTTTGCTCTCGAATGAAATGTGTCCTTCAACACCTGAAGAGAGAGAACACATGAGTAAGATTCTATATGCTTCGGCCATTGGATCTATCATGTATGCCATGCTATGTACACGTCCGGATGTATCATATGCACTAAGTATGACAAGTCGATACCAAGTAGATCTAGGTGAAGGTCATTGGGTTGCAGTCAAAAACATCCTTAAGTACTTAAGAAGAACTAAGGATACATTCCTTATGTATTGAGGTGAGGAAGAGCTAAGTATAAAAGGTTATACTGACACAAGCTTCCAAACTGATAAGGATGATTCTCGATCGTAATCGAGTTTTGTATTTTACCTTAATGGAGGTGTTGTAAGCTAGAAAAGTTAAAGCAAGATACAATAGCAGATTCTACAATAGAAGCCGAGTATATTGCAGCAAGTGATGCTGCAAAAGAGGCTATTTGGATCAAAAAGTTCATATCTGAACCAAGGGTCGTGCCTAACATATCAAATGCTATGGATTTACGTTGTGACAACAATAAAGTCATCACACAAGCAAAAGAACCTATATCTCACCAGCGATCCAAACACATACTTAGACGTTACCATCTCATTCCTGAAATCATTGATCGAGGAGACGTAAAAATATGCAGAGTACCAACAGGTGACAATATCGCCGATCCACTAACAAAGCCTCTGACACAACAGAAGCATCAACGCCACGCTAAGTCTCTTGTATTAGATACATGAATGATTGGTCTTAGTGCTAGTGGGAGATTGTTGGAGTATGCCCAAAGACCACTCATGAGATGGTTGTAAAAGACATACTTATTTTATCTTGTTTATTAATATAAAGCCATTATTATTATTTCAGTATTATTCTATGTATCTATAAATAAACTAAATTACAATAAAGTCCTTAGAATAATACAGTTATTCTTGAATGTCCTTAGTCAAGAATTATTGTGGGCTTGGACAACAATAATGTATTAAGACTAATATGTAGTTGATTGATGACAAAGTGTTGTCATTGACATGGAGATGTCAAAATCAATACATAAGTATGCGTTAGGGAACAACATACTAGACTGACCCGCTATGAGCATGTTTCTCGAATTATTATGTGACAGTCACAACATTGCTTATGGTGATAACTACATGTATGATCCTCAGACTTGAGATAATCATTATTTCAATATCGCGAGTGACAAATTTTGATACGGTCAAACGTGTGTCGTAACTGACTATACTATAAAGACTGGTATTGGATATGTCATAATCCATGTAGCGAAATATGGTTGATCAAGATAGGACTTGTCCCTCCTACATAATAGGAGTAATATCATAGGCCACTTGATTGAGTGAGACTAGAAAATGCATGACCATGCTCGAATAAATTGATATAGGATATCATAATTATTTGTTTATAATAGTCTACTCAAGATATCAAGAAACATTATATGGACTTTACAAGTGTGACTAATCCATAACTTGTGTCCGATCTAGATATGAGGACAAAATGATGAGATACATAAAAGAAGTTAATCACGGAAAAAAAGGTTAAATCGAACCACAATTTCATGTAACTTAGGTAGCAATGATGTATTGCTAGATGTCACTCATTGCTTGTAATATTAGAATTGTTCTAGATATTACTACTAACGTTACATGAACCTACAAGGGTCACACCCTATGATTGAAACGAACAAATATCGATTAGATAGCATGTGTACAAACTTGTTGTACACGTAATTAGTGAGAAACGGAAATTGTTATAATTGTTGTAATTATGGATAATTTCATTTATATATATATATGTTAATATTTGATAAGTTATTATAATTATCAAATATTATTAAAGTATATATATATATCTCTAAAAGAAACGTAATTAAAGTAGAATCAGATTCTACATATTTAATTATATTCGGTTAAATATATTGTATATTTAAGAATCTGAATTTAATTAGAATTAGGTTTTTAAATGCTATATAAAGGCATAAGGTCTAGCAGCCATTCATCCCTATTTTTCGAAAAACCTCTCTAACAATTAGAGAAGAGAAAATATTATTCGTTTCATTCGGGTGGACTGCGTAGAGGTCGAAATGCTATTGTGACGACTTAGATTTGATTTGGTTATTCCAAATTCCCTACGGATTTCCAAATTCCAGATTTATTAAGGTAACATTTCATCCCTATTCACCCCGAATTTGTCCCTTGTACATGAATCACCAGTGGATTAAACCGGATAATCTTTTCGCTGCGCCATGGGGTGTATCAGCGTTTCCCAACAATTAGGGCCCTAATTTTTTAAATACTTTTTAACAAGGCTCTAATTTTTTCCAAAATTTGTTTTTATGGGTTTACTCTTAAAATTCATTTCCCAAAATATTTGTTATTTAAGGTTCAATTTTTTCTCAATACTTGTTATTAGGGTCCAATAGTGAATTTATTTTTTTTCTAATACTTATTATTAGAGAGTTAGTTTTTTCTAATACTTAATATTAGGGCCTAAATTTTAGGTTCGCCCTAGGGCCACTAAAATCTCAAGAACGACTTTGTTTTTTAGTGGGACCATAGATGATATAGTGAGTCGAGTCCGTCTAATAATTTTTCTATAATATAAATAGTAAAACATATATAAAATTATATAATATTTGTTTAATTTGAAATAAAAAATAACTAATAACAATTTACTTTTTTTTTGCAAAAAAAATTACATGGATCCATCGATTAATTTTTAGAAGGAGCTAGTTTTATTAAAAAGAAAAAATATTCTAAATTATAATGAAGTTACAACCGTAAAAGCAACCTAAACATAATTAGGACATTTTAATAACCATTGAAACAAGAAACTAGCTACTTGAGATCATAAAAGACCATATAAGAAAAATGTTAAAAACTCAACCAAAGGACTTGAACAAAAGATAGATACGGACAACACCATTGACAAAATGCATAAAAATAAGCGCCATCAACGCTAACATAAAAATGCTTATGCCAATGAAGGCTCATTGACAAAATGGTCATTACGACAACTCAATCGCGAACAAGAGACGATGATTGCGAACATGTATCCGAATACAACGCGATGGTTCAAAGCAAGGAAGATAAAAAAGATAACCAAGTAAACATCATATTGGTCAGTCGAGATGATGTTCAATTCAACTCTGAAAAAAATAGAATGAAAAGAAACAGTCAAAAGACCAATAATGAAGGCTGAAAACATGTCACTATATACAATTATTTTTATTAAAAACTAAAAAACAAAGATGAAATATAATAAAACAAAGAGAGACAAAATTGCGAACAAATAAAAAAGAAAATGAAAATGAAAAAAAAAATTATTTTAAGTAACCATGACATTATAATAAGAATGCAAACTATAATATATTTACTAATTTTTTTATCTTGTAAATATATTATATTTTCATGCTGGAATTCAAATTCATACAAGATGAAATAAGACAGACATCCTTTTTACTCAATTAATTAGTGGATCTCAATATTTGGTATACTCCATTTGTCCTTAACAACCTCCTAAACTTGGATTATTCATAGAAGGGAGAATATGACACTCACCAAAATAGAAATGAAAGCTGTCCAAATAAATGGTTTAATTTTTTTAGTCTTCTTTTTTTAATCAAACACTAGATTTTATTAAAATAATAGGAAGAAATACACAAATAAGTATACCTTAAAATATAAAAATAAATGTAGAAAAGCAAAAAGTATGCAAACATGAATAGTAAATTTAAATCTTCTCAAAATCTTCATTAGTGTTCTTCAAATCTATCATCATAGAGAAATCTTAGAGTGCTCGCTGGAAGAACGCAGATCATTGAATTACTCCAATCAACAAAAAAAGAGAAAAAACATCTTGGTTATCTCCCCGAACAACTAACCCACACAATGTTGTGCGGTAAGATTCAACTGTAACATACACCAGATTGTAAACGTCTTTAATATCAGCGTGCCATAGAGGCAGACAAAGAACGTGCCATAACGACAGATGAAGAACAGACCAAAACAGCCAACGAAAAACAAAAAGTAAAAACAAAAAACGAACAAAAATAAAGAAAACAAAGAAACAAAACAACCAACATACTCGACGTGATGGGAACAAGGTGGCAAATATGTTAGCCAAGAGTGCTATGGTTGATAGTTTGGAAATTTCTTACTATGAGTTTGTGCCGGTCTGGATTGGTTCGTTTTTGCAGGAGGAATCTCATTTAGGCTTAGAGAGGTTTTTAATAAGTCACATATCAATATTTCTCTGTGTATGATTACTTAGGAATAGAATCATACTTTTTCACCAAAAAAAGAAACAAAAAAAGAAATTACTGCCGGTAGACGGCCAAAACGCCACATTGACTTGAAAAACTTAAAAATTACTAAGAAACTTTTAAAGAAAAGATAACCGTTGTAAAGAAAATATGAGAGTGGGAGAAAGCGAGAGAACTAATTCTACAACATTTTAAAGCCTAGTCAAATAATGACGAAATTTTTAAGCCTAAAAATAAGGGTTTAATCTTTTAAAAATGTTAAATAATGACAACATTTTTAGCCTAGTCAGATAACGATATAATATTTTCTAGTATGTTCAAAAAAGACTCTTATTTAAATTTTTTTTCAAAATATCAGTTTTTTATCTGAAAAGATTAAAAAATATAAGATCATTCTTCGGAGAAATTATTAGATGGACCCGCCTCACTACGTCATCCATGGTCCATCCAATGAGATTCATCCATTTCAGCGTAACTTTCGAACAACTACCCACTCTTTAATGACATGTAGGAAAGAGGTAAAGATTCATTTTGGGAAAAATGAAATGAAAAATTATTATTAGATGGGGGCCATAGATGACGTGGTGAGCTAGACCTATTTAATAATTTTTCCGACACTTTTAAAAAAATCAAATCATTATTTAAATATTTAGTCATTTATTTTAAATAAAACAAATTCCAATTATGGTTTTTTATAAACTATGTTATAATTTCACTTTTTTTTTGAACAATTCCTACTTAGGGGAAGAGGAATTTTGCTCCTAATGGGTCTTGAACCCACAACTTAGGGGAAGGAGACAATGTTAATTGAGAGTCTTAAACATCTGCTCTAGAGATTGTTGACATAATTCCACTTTGGTTTAAGGGTATTAAAAGCCCTTAAACTTTTAAAAGAAAATTAATTAGACCCTTAAATTATTATTGTACTCAATTATGCCCTTAAACTTTGAATTGTATTAATGTACCCCTTTGACTAACGAAATTCGTTATTAACTGTTAGTCCGTTAAAAGATGCTGACTTGTTTCACTAGAATTGCCATGTCATGCCATTAAACTTCCAAGTCGCATTGACATGGCAATAAAATAATTTAATAAAAAATGAATTAATTAAAAACTGCCGTCCAAAATTATTGAGATTTTGAAACTTAGATTAACCACTAAGGTTTAACACTCCAAAATTCAAAAAACTCTAATCCAGTAATCCCAAAATTCCCGAATCAGATTTGTCATTCAGTTGCTCATATCATTTTGTTCCTTCATTAATCGGTGTCAGTAAAACCAGCATTTCGTTCCTCCTTGAATTGATATTGGGTAAGTTTTCTTTGTTATAATCCTTCATTTCTAACTGTGCTGCTTCTAACCAGATTTACTCTATGATTTTGAGATTTTCTTATCTTATTTTCATTGTTTATTTTTATTTTGGCAGTATAAGTTTACTGACTGCAAAATCTAAAAAAAAACTCACTTTGTCGATGATTGTTGTGAGATTTTAATATTCAAAGTAAGCATTTTCAAATAAAATAGAAAACGAAGTGTCAATTATTCAAAGAATACTCACTTTGTGAATTAGTAGGTGTTCAGATTAGTTCAGTTCAAAATTTATTTTGGATATATTTGCTTATAGGATAATGAGGATGTAGGATTGGTTCAGGCAAGGTGCTCATTTGTTAATAAGGATGAGAATTTTCTAACAAGCCTGCAGAACATAAATTTATCATTTCACTTTGAGGTTGAGCAACAAGTGAATGATGTTTTCAATAATTTCTTTGGATTCAGTGGGATTATCGGGGTTTGGAGGATTTCAGTGGGAGGTTAGAGTGAATCACAGCTGAGGACATGAATATCGTCTCATCTTTGTGGATGAAAGTTTTCTTTCCTCAATGATGTCAGGGTAACAGCTATAGTTTAAGTTGTATTGGTAGGCGAATTTTTGCAGCTATTAATTTTTTGTTTTCGGTTCAGTGTCAATGTGAACTTCCTAAATCTTATGAAGCTTATAGTAAACCAGAGCAAAGATGGCATTCGGGACCAATGCAATTGTTATGTCTTTGTTTGTCGGATATTATCCGTGGTGAGGTGAATACCTTTTCAAGCCACTATTTGCTTAAAGTAGCAATGATTTATTCTAATTTGTTAAACTTGATAATTCTTGAGTGATTTTGATTTCTAATATTGTTCTTGTTATGTATTCAATTGGTGCAGATTAGTGTGTGGAATAAATTCAATATGATCTTTCTATTCTGAAAACTAATCTTACTATTTTTATTTGTTCACTTTTTTCTGCATAATTCTTTTGTTCTTATGGTTGGTTATGTGACCTTTGAAGAGTCGAACATTTGTCTTGTATAGGAAAGTAAGTATCCAACCTCCCAGATTTGACTTCTCTTTTTTAATAAAAACATTAAAATTGTTTCATCTTCCTAAATTTCAGATATGGTTGGTTGATTTTATTTTTCCTTCACGATTTTCATCTGGTAACAAAAAGGTTTGATAGAATAAATTGTATCTTATTCTCGGTTGAAAGCGAAAATAACATTTTTCTCTGCTATCCATACTGGTGATCCAGTTTTCATTGATAGATGCCATGATGAGATGTTCACTTGTCCACATAAGAGTGGCATCGACCCCATTGAATAAGATTAAAAGAAGAAGAAGAGAGTATTGGTCCTCCTAATAGAACAGTGGTGGCGAGTACAACCAATGGGTTGAAATTTACACTCAAAGGATATTGATTGGTTTCTGCATTGTTTTTTTCATTTTTATGTATTTTTACTTTCTAACTTATTAGAGCCTTATTGTTAGAATTTTAACTTTGAGCAGAGCAAATAAAACATCTTTGCAGATTTACCAGTTGGATTTAATAGCAATTCCCATAGTGTTTTTAGTATGTTTTTATACACAGTTAATGCATTGAATACTCATAATTCACTTAACTTCTTGCCTTAATATTGTTTTAGTATATCTTTGGGGTAATGCATCAAAATTATCAACAAAATGTATGTTTTTTCACTTTAAGCATTGAGAATTTTTTACTCTTTTATTTACAAAAATAACATATCATACCTAGAGGTGGCAAACGGGTCAATCGGTTCGGTTTCGGTTCGGGTCATTTTGGGTCTGATATTATTCGGTTCAAATTCGGTTTCGGTTCGGTTTTAGTTCGGGTCTATTATGATTCGGGTCGGTTGATTTTTGGTTCGGTTATTTCGGTTCGGGTCAATTTCAGGTCAATCAGTTTTTTACACCCTATAAATAAATTTATAAAGTCAATATATTTAACTTTTTGGTGAGTTGTGCGGTTGTTCATATCCTATCTTTATTTATTTCTATTAATATCATTTCTATATTTCGGGTTGTCTTTGGTTCGGGTCTATTTGGGTCGGGTCCATTTGGTTTGGGTCTATTCGGTTCAATTGAAAATCGGTTTGGGTCCATTTCGGTTCAATTAAAATTCGGATCGATCTCGATTCGGTTCGGTTTGTTTCGATTTCGGATCAAATTTTGGGTCATCATGTTCGGGTCTCAGTTCGGTTTACGGGTCTCGGGTCAAGTTTGCTAGGTCTAATCATACCAACTTTATTTTAAGATCTGAAATTCTTTCTTTGTATGATGTATATATATACTGTAACAATACCAGTCAAAGATTAAGAATTTTTAAAGGGGGTAAGGAAATAGAAGAATCAAGGGTAGAAGCAGAACAAAGAACTTGGGAAAGAAGACAAGACAACTTCATTCAATTCGATACCCTTCTCAGCTGAACTTTCAGCCTTTAAATCCTTCGCACATAAAAACGACAACGTCCTGGCCTATTACCATACTCCGATGCCCACTGTTTCATTCACCTTAACTACCAAAATAAACTGAAAATTTAATTAAAATTAACTCAAACAAGACGCCACATTTTCACTCCTTTACTTTGTGTCATTACATATACATGGAGAACAAAAATAGTATACATAAAATAACTTTTCCTCCATTTGAAAAAGAATAGATATATGAGATGAGATATCGTAAGAACTTTGTTGCAAAAGTCACTAGAGACGTAGCATAGTTACTTAGGTGCAACATTGATGCAATTCAACGTTTAAAAAATTGAACCAAACTTAGAGAAACCACCAAGAAGAAAGCTGAAATCAACAAATAAAAACCATCAAAAATAAAGGTAAAAGAAACCAGTTGCACTTCCATGCAATAACTAGCAATACACCACAAGTTATTCCCTCGACTCTCTTTAGAACCAAGCTTTGTATCACAACAATAAACGAAATACCCTTAATATAATAAAAAAAATTGTTTGGAGAAAGAATAAAAAAGTCAAAGAAACGAGAGTAATAATTTATTTTCTGTATGTGAGAGTGGATATTATAACTCAAATAATTTTTTTGCTTTATTGGATCCTTCCATTTTTATGCTTCTTAGATGCATCAAAATTTTCTTGTTGAAGCTGTCTAGTAGTGACAACCTTTCCCCCTTTTCAGCTCAAACTAGGACCTTTCCATCCATGTTGAAATTGTAAAGTATGGGCTCCAATTTTCTTTGGGGCAATAACAATCCTCTCCCTACTCATTCCAGGCTGCAAGAAATCAAATTAGAATGAACACTCAAGTATTATTTACAACTTCAAAAACAAGTTAACAACAAGAATGTTATATGTAATGTAAAATTTGTAAATAATGTTCAAGACTTACATTTATTATTTGTTCACCAGTTTGTAGGTCAGTATACAATCCAATACCAATCAGCCTCTTCTTTTTATTGGAGGATCGGAATCAGTTGCATTTGACTCAATTGTGTTATTTTCTTGGCCTGTCATTCTTCCGGTTTGTAGCATTCTAATTGACATTGCATTTTCTATTTTATTTGAAAAATACTTACTTTGAATGTTAAAACCTGACAACAATCATCGACAAAGTGAGTATTGTTTTTTGAAGATTTTGCAGTCAGTAAATTTATACTGCCAAAATAAAAATAAACAATGAAAATAAGATAAAAAAACTCATAAATCATAGAGTAAATCTGATTAGAAGTAGCACAATTAGAAATGAAGGATTATAACAAAGAAGACTTACTTGATATCAATTCAAAGAGGAATAAAATGATGGCTTTACGGACGCTGATGAATGAACTAACGAAAATTATATGAGCAATTGATTGATGAATCTGATCTGGGAATTTTGGGATTACTGGATTAGAGTTTTTTGAATTTTGGAATGTTAAACCTTAGTGGTTAATTTAATTTCAAAATCTCAACAATTTTGGACGGTATTTTTTAATTAATTCATTTTTATTAAATTATTTTGTTGCCATGTCAGTGTGGCTTGACAGTTTAATTGCATGATGCGACAATTCTAGTGGATCAAGTCAGCATCTTTTAACGGGACTAACGGTCAATGAATTTCGTTTGTCAAAAGAGTACATTGATACAAATTTAGAGTTTAAGGGCTTAATTGAGTGCAATAATAATTTAAAGGTCTAATTAATTTTTTTTAAAAGTTTGAGGGCTTTTAATACCCTTGAGCATTCCGCTTTTAATTGTGAGCTTACATTGCGAAAATGATATCCAATTATGTCTCCAAAAAATAATTTATAAAAGAAAAAATGTTTTGGATTTAAAAACTAACTGTTGTATCTAAATTGATAAATAAGATTATGATTAAATTTTAATTAATATTATTATAAGGGTTTTTAAAATTTTATATATATTTTTTAAAATAAAACAATTAAATATTTATATTTAAAAATTAAATCCTGTTTTTAGATCATACATAAATGAGAGAAGGATTCGTGCCCTTCCTGGATTAGCTTAAATCCGTTTTTACTATAATTAAATATATTTTGTTACCACTCAACTCATAATTATTGCTAAATGAATTTTACAAAATACATATTTTTATTTGAAATATTTTTAAATTCACTGTGAATGTCATAAAATCTGGTATTGGTTATATGAATTGTTTTTTCATATTAGTTTTGCTATACATATATCCTGCACCACTACCTCTGAAAGGTCATGTCTCTGTCTTTGAGTTCCCCGCAACATCTTTTCTATATGGATTTCTCTGCTTGCATCCGGTCAGACTTGGATCTTGAAACTCCCGGAATATCCAGGGTACAACCACATCGAGTAACTACAATATCTCGATAATATGTTCACTAAATTGGTCTGACACATCAACTAACTTTATTTACTAACTGTCAAAGTTATTTTGTCACGTCCAATATATTTTATAAAACCTAAACTTAACACTCTCGTCAAACTTTTACTAATATAATCGTAATAAAAGATTATCGTCCCCAAGTGAGATCTAGCTAAGAAAGACCGGAATAACTCAGCCTCTCTCTAATATTCTTCATAACCACCATTAACCACAACTTTCTATCTAAATTAAAAGGAATGAACCACCCTAAACATCGACAACCACCACCATCTCACATTTACCATCAACAAGCTTCGAGATTGTTATTCATTGTGTTTTAATACAATTGTGACGATGATGATGATGATAATGATAATGAGGCTTAAGGACTACTTTTGCTCTTATAGTAGTCCCAATTTATCGATTTCGCCCTTATGGTATTTTCACATCAATTTGACCCCTAAAGTAGTCGAATTGCATTATCATTTGCCCCTTGATTGATGTAAGTCAACGTTGACCATTATGGTGCTGATGTGGCAATTTACGATGTTGACGTGGCAATCCACGTGTGAAGATGACGTGATAGAGGGGCAAAAATGATTTTCCGAGCGAGTTTGAAGGCAAAATTAATTTTTTGGTTGAGTATGAGAACAAAATTGATTTTTAAGATAAAAATGTGAATTGAAAATATTAAAATAACATAAAAATTAATAAAATATTTTAAAAAACATTTGATTAATATACAACTAAAGTCTAAAATAAAATTATTAAAAATATCTAAAAATAAATAAAAGTTATAAAATTTAAATATCATAAGCTAATAAGTTAAAAATTATTTAATAATTAAAATTTCAAAATATTTATAACGAATTAAAAATTATGAAAACCTTTATAAAGAAAGTCTGAATGATTTTAGTTTTCTTTCTCTTAAAAGAATGCAAGGGGAAAATAAACCTAAAATAGGGTTAATGTGATTCTCTCAACCGAACAAAAATATTTGCCCCCTTTTTGGTGCCCCTATCTATACCCAAATACTAATAAATTAAACTCTGCTCTTTAACTCTAATTTCTAAATCACAAACCTTAAACCCTATATTTGATTAATTAAATTTATACGCATATTTTTACGTTTCATAATCACTTTAGATTGATAAAATTTTCAATTAGGGTTTAAGATTTAAGATTTGAGATGTAGAAAATAGGGTTAGAGAGTAGAGTTTATTTTTAAGTTTTGATTTTTGAATAATTTTTAATTTAATAACTCTGATATTTTAATTTTACAATTTTTACTTATTTCTAGATTTTTTATTTTTAGTCATATATTAATAAAACATTTTTTAACATGTTTTATTAATATTTATATCATTTTATTTTTAATATTTTCTTAAATTCTTATTTTTTGTCTAAAAAACTAATTTTACCCTCGCACTCAACTAGAAAAAAATAATTTTGCCCTCACACTCAATCAGAAAATCAATTTTCCCCCTCTACCACGTCATCTTCTCACGTGAACTGCCACATCATCACACATGGATTGTCGTATCAGCATCGTTGACTGCCACGTCAGCATCGTAACGGTCAATGTTGGCTTCCGTTAGTGAAGGGCCAAACAATGATACAATTCAACTAGTTCATGGGCCAAATTGATACAAAAATACCATAGGGGCAAAAGCGAAAATTTGAGCCTATAATAGGAGCAAAAAATCCATTAAGCCTAATAATAATAGTAAATAGTGAGGTGATTGAGGTCACAAACAGACTGTTCAAATGAGGACTATTATTTAAAAATGTTATTAAAATGTTAGACCTTTATTTGAGACGATTAAAAATATAAGATCCATGTTTGACACTTTTTAAAAAAAATTAAATCCTTATTTAAATATCAAGTCATTTATTTTAAATAAAAAAAATTTCCAATTATGATTTTTTTGACAAATCCTATCTAATCCTAATCCTACCTAGAGGGGAGGGGTGAGAGACTCCAGATGAGGGAAGTGGTGCTCCTAGTGGGTCTAGAACCCATGACCTAAGGGAAATGAGGGAACAAAGATGAGCAGTTTGGCTAACCGATCAAATGTGTTTGCTCAATTATGTTTTTTTAAATGTTTTAAAATTTCCATCTATTCTAATTCAATTAAAATATAGTATCTTAGTTCAATTTTAAATTTAGATAAAACTCACACATACCTACAAACTACATTGCTCATTGTAGGAATAGTTGGTTAAACCAAGACAGGGGTTAGAATTAAGACTTGCTTGAGACGTCCACTAGACATTGTCCTTAAGTATATTTCGTGGTGAACCGTATCCTCAATGATTCAACAAGCACTTCTGCCGAAGCATGCAACAGAGGGAGAGCAAAGAATCAATGAATGCTCAGCATCAAAACATGTTGAAAGTGAGAGAGAATAGAAGAAAATAAGTAGATGATTCTACTTTGAGATGATTTTTGAAGGCATATGTGCATGTTATTTATAGTACCATGCATGCCCAAAAGGAGTATTTAAAATATGTATTAATCAAGGGAAAATTTGTCGAAAATAAAATGAATGATAAGAATAAATATACTTTCATTTTAAAATGAATGGTTAAAAATAAAGATACTTTCATTTTAAAATGAATGGTTAAAATGTTGCGTAGGGTGAAAATCAGTCGATTTCAACTGAATTAGACTTCTTGACCGAACCTCGTGTGCACGAGACCACCATATTTTCTCTTACAAGCCTAGTACCAAGTCTTTATATTTAAACCAAAAATAAGTGTTATACAAGGGAGACGTGAGATTCTTTGAAATATACTAAATAATCTTATATTTTTACAACAACAACCCCACATATTTCAAAGAATGATAGAGAAAAATAAGAAGGATTTAGCTGATTATTTTCACATAACATATTTATTCATGTGTCTTTTTGGATTATGAACCATAATTTAGAAAAATGAGACATAACTTACTGAGTGTTTGGTGAAACACGTTTCTTTGAAACAAAAACTCAATATGTAAGCTAACATTCTCATTAATCACATTATATCTATTCTTTCTCTTTATTGCGGTTATGCGCTAATAGGCCACGCATCTGCCTAGATTTTCATAAGTGCTCTAGAGACTTTACCATAAGTATCATAAAAGCGACCCCACCGACGAGTGTGTAAATGACCTATATTGTATACCCTTTTACTTGTCTTTTGCATATTTTCAAGCTCATTTAGTTGCATTTAGGAGTAGATTGCTTATAGTTTGCATGTAGTTAGGGAATTACACTGCCCGTGCTTAAATGTTATATATATTGGTACTTTTCATTAGAAAGGTAGTGTTTTGTGGTGCATGCGCATGAACCATTGGAGCTGGAGTGGAAGGACGGTAGATCTCTCAGCTGAAGCTGACTAAGCAAGAAGAGTTAGAGACGAATCTACTTTTGACCTACGTGGACCTTCTCCTAGATATGGAACATTAAAAGATAGAGGGAAATCAATGGCCCTCTTGATGAGGTCGTGAGCTTTAGGGTTATGAAACCCTAGTTTCACTGCCTATAAAAGGAGACTTGGACGACAATTCAAAGAGCGCGCGATTACAGATAACATTCCTAGTCTTTAGCTTTCGGAGAACCACCAGAGTCAAAGCTAGAGGAATCTCCACACGGCTGACGCCATCGAGAGAGGCCGAAGGAGTTGGAGACTTGCAACAACAATTGGACAACACGGAGGAAGATCGTGGAGGACGCTTGGCCCTTTTCTATCCCTTGCTTGATAAACTATCATACTTTTATTTTATTATGGATGTTTTAGGCTCATACATGAGCTAAATACTTTAGTTGGGTTTATTGCTCCCCAAGATTTTATGTTTTGATTTCTTTATTTTAATGCTATAGTTCTTTTCCTTTTTATCTATTCCGTTCATCGTTCTTCATGCGTATCTATTGTAAGAGCTATGGAGAGAGACCTTTTAACTATAGATTTGTGACTTAATATTGAGAGACTTAGGTTAAACAAACGTGAACAATGAGGCTAAGCTGCTAACTTAGTCTTAATCTGGCTTAGACATAAGTTTAGGGTTTCAATGACTAAAAGTGAGTTCTTAAAAAAATAATAGAGTTGTTAAGGTCCACATAGACATGTATCACCTTAGCTTCAATGTTATTAACTTCTAAGCATCGAGAGAGTCAAAAGTTTTTTAGAAAATCCTGTCGAGTAGATAAAAATCTTAATGGTTTATGCAGACATATATTGCTAGTCACTATAGTATTTAAATAAGTAATCAAGCATATATCCTTAGCAATAAACCCAACCTCTATAATTATCTATTATTTGCCAAAACATCTGTTTGTCTTGATCATAGCTACCTTTACTTTAATTGTTTTTAGTTTTGATAAATCAACAACCATTGCTTGCACAACCATTCTTAAGTTCGATAAATTCGTAGTTATTGATCCAATCCTCGTGGGTTCAACACTCTACTCTATCACTTTATTACTTGATTCGACGAGTATACTTTCTCTAAAGTATATCACTATTCGACAAACATCAAGTTTTTAGCTTCGTTTCTAGGGATTGACAATCGATAATTACGTTGTAATTGCGCTTAAGCTTTTATTTTATTTTATTTGCATTTAATTTTTATTTTTATTTCTCATGTATGTTCTAGTGCATGACCAGAAGGTCACACTCAAAACCTATTCTTCCATTAAATCTAGAGGTCGAGAAAAATTTGTGAATACACAGAGAAAGAAAGAATATGGTGAACGAGAACAGAGAGAAAGGCCGTGAGAATGAGCGTAACAATGACATACCACCGGTAGCTGGGCAAGGACTTTTTGAAAGCACAGCCCACAATGGATGCCATGTAAGACAGGAGGATCCACCACCTGCCAGACCTAGAAGGCCCATTAGAATGAACATTGAGCCCTTTATCAACAATCTCAACCCACCGATTGTCGTGTCTGATCTAGGGACAACTCACATCGAGTTAAAGCCCGTTATGTTCAATATGCTGAACTCCATTGGACAATTTGGAGGATTAGTAAGAGAGGATGCCCGAGAACACATTCAAGGTTTTCTGAAAGTTTGTGACTATTTCAAACAACCAGGGATCCTTGATGATGCGTTGCGACTCAAACTTTTTCCCTACTCCTTGCGAGATCGATCCAGAGCATGGTTGAAGACTTGCTCCTTAGGATCTATTACATCTTAGGATGACTTGTGCAACAAGTTTCTACATAGATATGATCCACCGTACATGCACAATCAAAAGCAAAGTGATATTATTTCATTCAAACATCACGATGATGAATCTATATATGAATGTTGGGACAGATACAAAGATATGCTACACAAATGCTTGATTCTTGGATTCCATGATTGATTACAAATCATGATGTTCTATAATAGCGTCAACTAGCCTATAAGGATGATGATTGACTCTTCAACGAATGGGATTTTGCTTGACAAAGATCTTGACGAGGCATTTGAGTTGCTAGACTAGATAGCCAATAACGACTACCAGTTCCCAAAGGGGAGATTGAATCTAGAACCTAAAGCTTCTGGATCAATCTAGTTGGACGATTCCTAGAGTGCAGTAGCTCAGCTCTCTACCATCACTAACCTGCTCAATAAATTCAACCGACATCTAATGTTCGATAGGCTAAGGTAATTCAGTACAGTGTAAGCATTGTGATGGAGATCACTAGTTGAGTGAAAGAATTTAGATGTTATATAGGGAACACCAACCGCAATAACAATCCCTTCTCCAACACCTACAACCCAGGGTGGTGGCAATATCCAAATTTTGGTTAGAGAGGCAAAACATGTAATTTAGAAGCACGGTAGAACGCCACAGTAGAACCTTTTAGATTCCAGCAAAAGACTCAGAGGCAAAACCAGTGAGCTTCTAACTCCAATTCTAATTCTCTTGATAATACTTATAAAAAATTTATGGAAAATGTCCGAGTCATTATGCAGGATCAAACAACTCACTTAAAGAACCATATTGACATGCTCACAACGCAAGCTACCATGTTGCAAAACCAACAATTGATCATGCGAAACAACATTGCTTCCTTACGGTCCTTGGAAACACAAGTTGGGCAGATTACTAAAGTATTGAAGATGCGATCGCAAGGAGAATTGCCTAGTGATACTGAAGTCACTAAATCCTTTAATGCAGAGCAATGTAATGCCATCACACTGCGTAGTGGCACCCAATTGAAGAAAGATGACAAGTTTTGGGGAGGTTCCCTTTTTGATTCCACTCCAAACAAGTCATCCACTAATGATTATGCACCTAAGGAAACAACTCATGTGGCTGATATAAAGTTAGAGACTTTGCTACTGATGGTAAGGATGACAAAGCTCCGGATGCTATTGCATCCAGTAAACCACATGATAAGCCTAGACCACCACCTCTATTCCCACAGTAAGTGAAAGCTTAGAAACAAGATGTCGAGTTCCATAAGTTTTTGGATATGCTTAAATAGTTGCACATCAATGTCCCATTCTTGGAGACCATTGATCAAATGCCTATATACGTGAATTTTTAAAAGATATCGTAACCAAGAAAAAGATGTTGGGTGAAGTCGAAACTATCGCTACAACATGCGAATGTGTGGCTGTGCTAAGTGATTTACCACCTAAGACTCGATAATATAAACAAAATTGTTAAGAGACACTCTTCTATGCATCTTGCTATCTTAGTACACTAGGTAAGTTGTGTTTGCTCCATTTAACTTTCCCTGGTAGGAATGATAGTACTGGCATAAGAGTGAATGAAAGTCTTCACGGGATGACGCTGCTCGTAGGGCTCGGGGATGGGCTGTTTGCTCCACTCCATTTTCAGGTCTGAAGAGTAGTTGTGATAATCTAAAGCCCTAGGGATACAATTTTTAAACTTAAAAAGAATTCATGTCTACATCATTGACATACATGTTCGCTTATACATCTTTGCATCAAACAATCATAAAATACATGCATGAAACTTGCATCATTGCATCCACCCCGCAAATAAATTTTCATTAGGTTCATTTGAACTGCTACAATTTTGATCTTGTGAGTAATCCTTTATATTTTCATGTATACATTTCTCGATGAAACATGAAAATCTCTTCTAAAGATTTTCTTCTCTCTTGAGGACATTTTTAAATCTCTTTGAGATATCCTTTAAGGTGCGTTTGGTTCACGAAATGTAAGATTACTTCTAGAAATAAGATTCCTGGAATGTAACATTACTCGACACATTACTGGAATATTATATTACCTTGTTTGGTTTATTTGTTAGAAATGTAAAATTATTGTGTTTTTTTGGAGGAATATAAGATTACCTGGAAGTAAAATTTATTAAATTGTCTATGTGTTATAGTGTCTTTTTAACATGTCAAACTTTCAATATTAAATTAAAAATACCTGCACAAAAGTCATAGAATTATATTATTTATCGTATTACTAATATAATTATTATATTAAATATTTTTTAAAATATATATTTTATATTTATATACCCTCGTTTCTCTTTATTAAAATATTTTTATGAATTTTTAAATGTTAAACATTTGAGACGTTCAAATTTTTAATTTTTTTATTATTTGTGACAAATTGCGAAATAAATTAAAGAAAATAATAAAAATAAATATAAAAGCTGCATAATATTGATAAAAATTTTACATCATAAGTTTAACCTACTAAAATGTTTTATAAGATGGTAAACATCTTATAAATAAAAAATAAAAATCTCCTAACTTATTTATTCTCAATCAATATACAATCTCAACATATAATATATAAACATCATATATATAATATTAATAAAAACATATTAAAATATAAAAAAATATTTAAATATGTGTAATACCATTTAAATATTAAATAAAAATATTTAATTAATTTACATCACAAATATGTAGTCATCTAATTAAATTCAACAAAGGATCCATATGAACAAAACTCATTAACTTGGGGGTAATATGGTCTAAAGGGGTGAGAATTGACAAATACCTAAGAAATCCAAGGGAATCACATTCCCACCATTTAATGAAAAAAATGCTACTGTTGGGAAAACAATATTACCTCTTGGAGGGAATATTCCTAAACCAAATGTGGGTATGTGATTCTGAAAAAGATTATTCCCCATGGTATGATCTTTTCCGTGAACCAAATGCCCCCTTAAGGTTTATGATAATAATCACTTGAGGATGTTCCAAAAAATATTAATTCTCCTATTTTGTGGACTTTTTTTTTTCAAAATCTCTCTTGAGACATTTAAAACATTTTCATTTTCCTCCTTTGAGACTGTCTCCCTAGAGATAATCTTGATTTATTGAGATAAAATTTGTTCAAAAAGACATAATGCATTAAGGCATAATGCTAAAGGGATGCATTCAAGGCAAGTGGATCCATTTCATGTAGATATAAAGATGCATTCAAGAAAAGTGCATCCATTTCATGTAGACGTAAAGATGTTGTAACACCTTTAAAAATGATAAAAGTTAATAAAGAAAAAAATGAAATGAAAATGTAAAAGAGTGTTTTCAAAAGGTTTTGAACTTGTAACCCCATGCCTTAGCAATCTGAGCTAAAGCCATCTTTGGTCTTAACTTACCTTGGCTTTTATTTAACCTATTATGTTTTAGATATACCCGGTAATAAATGATAATTTGACCCCTTCACCTATCCATTTGTTTACCCATTCGAATATGATAATACCCAAAGAATACCAAAAGTTCCTCTTACATAACCTTCACCATCCCCAACCACGATATTCCTTATCGTCATGCCGTAGCGTGCACCGCCACCACCATCGAGTCCGCCGGAGCACCCCTGACCTCAACCCTACCATTCATTCGCGCATTAGCACTGCTGTCCTTCGTGGCGATTGGTTTAAAGGTTCACCAATAACCATTAAACTTCTCCTATATTATCATCATTTTTCAATCGCCTTAACCGTTTCCTTGTCGCATTGCCGCCAGCAGCAAACTCCCTGTGTCGAGATGAACAAAGCCCAATTGGCCGATTGTTATTCCGACAACGAGAGAAGCCTCATTGGAGCTATGTTGTTTTTTGGCCACCCTTTTTCATTTAGGTGATTTCGGTGAGTTTTCTGGCTCGTTTTGGTTGATGTTTGGGGTTGGTTTAATTGATTGATTGAAGAGCTTTGTTTTTCTAATAGAATTGATGCTTTAGAAGTCGCCGCCGTGTTTTTCGGTGACCGGCCGACGAGCTATTACCAAATAAGGGTAAGTGGTTGAACTGGTTTGAGCCAACCATTTAAACCCGGTCTGAGCCCAACCAAACTAAGCCCAGTGTGATATCCGACACAACCGACCCATCCAAACCCAAGTCAACCCGTCTGAGTCAGCTCAGTAAGTCAACTTGCTTGATTCAATCCTGTTGACCGTTGAAGTTAATTTTTTTAAAAACTCTTATTTTGGGTGTTTTGATGTCCTAAATTCATTTTTGACGTTTGTTTCACAAAATTATAATCTGAAGACCTCTGAATCTGACCTCTGAATCTGACTCTGAATATGATAATGTATATGATTAATTATTTAGTTTAAGTGCAATATGAATAAAGATTGATTATGGATTTTGATTAATTGAAGGTAATTACATTTCCTGATATTTGAGATTTTGAAGGACGTCGAATTTGAGTTCAAGAGTGATCGAATGTCGTTTCAAGGGTTGACCAATATAGCAAGGATTCAAGGTAATACTTTACTACCTCCTGTATGCTTTATGAAACATATTGGAATCTGTTAAATGCTTACATGATCATGTTTAAGCATATGGTTAATTATGTTAATATCTAATCGATTACAGAAAAAGAATAGTAAACCAATTAAGACTGAAATGCTTTGTTAGGAAGTTGGGTGACCTGAAAGAACTTCTGAGATCCAAGAATAATTGATAAGACTGTTATACCTTAAATCTAATTATTCATGTTAATGATTTAATTTCTAAAATGCTAAGTTAAGAAATGACGAAAATTCCCTTGAGGTACAAGAATGACTAAAATACCCCTGAAAATAAAAATGATATGGGAATCTACACTTGATTTGGTAACCAACTGATTCATCTGAAAACCTCGAATTACTTGGAAAGTTATGGTAACAAGACTTAGATCTTCGAGATTGTAAAGTAATTGGATTTTCTTGAATTCTACGTAAATATCCGAAGATAAATTTACGAAACACTATTAATATGTCTGAATTAATCAAGGTGGTGTAAAATATTGAATTGATTGAAATAACTAGAAGGTTTGGAAATATTGATAAGGCTAAATTGATCAGAATGATCATAATGACCAAAAAGACTGAAGTATCCTCTGTCACTGAAATTTCCAAATTAACTGGAATGATGGATAAACCCTTGAGTTCTAAAATGAATGAATTGTTTGGAAGTATTGAAAGTACCTGAATGATGGATAAACCCTTGAGTTCTAAAATGAATGAATTGTTTGGAAGTATTGAAAGTACCTGAATGAATAAAACATCTTCGAGTGATTGAAATAACTACGTGACTTGAGATAAGTGGAAGCTTGGAAAATCCTGAAATTTCCAATAGATCGCAAATAACTAAAATACCCATGTGGGGTTGAAACCTGTCTTATGTAAATCACTCATTCTTAATAATGATACAATAATGGAAGAATACTGCAGAAATACATGTTTAACCATTCGAGGCTCATTCCCAGATAATTTGTAATGATGACCTGTTCAACTATACCATGCAGCTAGAGCTAAACATTGAACACATATGAGGTGTACCTATTTGAATGCTTGAAAAGTAATGCATTGATGAGACATGGTTAATAGAATGTACTTGGAAGCCTGACATGCCGTCGACAATCTTTAGCGCAGCAAATCACCAACTTATCTTATTGGGGTTAAACTACTAAATTGCCCATAAGTGTTAAAATGAACAAAATGCCATTATGAATAAAATTGACTGGAACTCTCTTGATATATCTAAAATCTTGATTGATCCTGATCTACCCGAATTCCCAAAAATCTATCATGATATATCTAAATTCCTACATAGTCATGATATACCAGGAATTTTGAATGATCTTGAAGTATAATTCCTGAATACTTGGATGAAGATGATAATTATCAAATTCTTTCAAATATGGTTCTTGATTCTAAAATCAGTCTAGATTGGACTATAGTTCAATGTCTCATTTCAGTAATTATCAAGGACCCTTGAGTGATCAATTGGATCATCTAGTGTGTCCCATGTCTACATGAATAATCGCCCTAATTGGAAACCAGTTTGTCCATTCTGATTCCAAGTGATCCTATTATATGAAGTAAAAACACGACTTATGGTTCCTGATTTCTTATACAAGTATACCTGATTGACGGGTCTTGATACTCCGGTTTTATTGATTAAACATCTGTCTGTATCATGAATTCCTAGAATACTGTTACTAATTACTGAGATGACTGTTATTGTTCAATACTACGTTATTGGGTAATGGATATTGACTGAATACTTTAGGTTCAGCCTTGATCAGGCTGATAATTCCACCCGTAATCGGTTCCTATGCTTCGGTTTTAACCGCATGTATTTGGTTCCCATGCTTCAACTAGGACCTTTTGTATTTGGTTCCTACACTTTGGTTAGGGTGATTCTGCTTGGGACCTAAGGTAACCCCTTAGGTTGGTACCTATGCCCATTGGGCCTGGGTTAACGCCTGTATAGATGCGGTTCTGGGGAACTGTATACTAGAGTTTGGTTGGAGGGTAGTTAGGATGATACCAAATTTTCCTGCCTTCTCCCTTACCTCTGTCAAAATTACACAGTTGTCTGAAACTTTCTGTCTATCTTTCTCGATCTGTGATTGTTGGGACACACCAAACCCTCAGGCTCAATTCTTGTAAAATACCTCTCCTTTATATTTCCTCTGGAGTGTAGAATGCCAGACCAATACTCATAAGTTCATGTACTGGTTAACCATGATTCCATGATTGATATTTCAGTTTCATGCTTTGTATTTACCTGTATGTGCTTACAACATCATTTGGTAGATTTGTATTATTGAGCTTTTCCAAGCTCACGTTGCTTTACCATCGCAGGTTAAAAGAGTTCTATCATGGTATAGTGACCAACACCAGTGTTTGAAGTTCTCTCGGTGTTGCTTTCGGAGTACGGTACCGGTATAATTAGTGGGCATGTATGTCGTGTCTTATTTTATGTCAGAGTCTGTAATATACTTTTTGGATTTATGTTTTATGATTTTCTGTAATGATGTTCTGACAAAGATTTTTATTTTACAGTTTTAAATGTATTAAAAACAGAGTTTTATTTGGTTTTTACTGTGGTTCTCTCTTGTGACCCTAATGTGACCTCCTAGAATTAAGTGTAACACATAGGCGGGTCTAGGGGTTATATATTCATTTAATACAACTACATTTTCATAATTTGAAAGAACATGTTTTAACTGAATAAAAATTCTAGACAAGGATTGCTCAAGATCAAAATCTCATGTATGAAGATTAAGACACTCGATCCATCTATAAGGCCGTTGGATATGATGTTTAAAATTGAAATGATGATGAAGATAAGTCCTTCGAGCATGATGTTAATAGAATGATTAAAACCTTCGGGCCATCAGTAAGTATGTCGAGCATGCTGTTAATAGAATGAAGATAAGACCTCTGACACATCAATAAGTTTTTTAGCATGATGAAGATAAGTCCTTCGAGCCATCAGTAAGTTTCTCGAGCATGATGTTAAAAAATGAAGATAAGTCATCCGAGCATGATGTTAAGACCTTCCGCCATCATTTACCTCCCAAATGGAGTGTGTTCCATTACCTCCCATATAAAGTGTCATCAATTATCTATAGAATAGAGTGCCATGTCATCAAGTATCCCGAGATGTAGTTTCAACAATTACCTACGAGATGGAGTGTCATCAATTACCTCTAAGATGAATTATCCTCAATTATCTTCGAGATTGAGTGTCATCAATTATCTCCAAGATGAAGTGATATCAATTACCTCTAAAATTGAGTATTAGTAATTACTTTTGAGATGGAGTCATTAATTACCACAAAGATAGAGTGTCATCAATTAACACTTTCGAGAGTATCATCAATTACCTCAAAGATGAGTGTTATCAAACCTAATTACCTCAAAGATGAGTGTTATCAAACTCAATTACCTCAAAGATGAGTGTTATCAAACCCAATTGCCTCAAAAATGAGTAAATAAATCCATTAGAATCAATGTCCCCAAGGATGATGGAGTGGAGTCTTACACCCAAATCAGAATTTCCGACCCAGCATCATTAGCTTTGAATGAGTGGAGTCAAATTTTGGCATCCTCAAGTTTAAAGAAGCAAATCAAAATTTCAACTCAGTATCCTTAGGTTTGAAGGATCAAATTTTTTACCCAACATCCTCAAGTTTGAAGGAATGAAGTTAGATTTTGGCATCCTCGAGTTTGAAGGAGCAAATCAATTTTTCAACTTAGTATCCTTGAGTTTGAAAGATTAGAGCTTTAAACCTAGCATCCTCGGGTTCGGAGGAGTGGAGTTAGATTTTCGCATCCTAAGGTTTGAAAGAGCAAATTAGTTTTTCTACTCAGTATCCTCAAGTTTGAAGGATAAGAGTTTTCGACCCAGCTTCTTCAGGTTTAATGGAGTGGAGTTGGATTTTGGTGTACTCAGGTTTGAAGGAGCAAAACAATTTTTTAACTTAGTATCCCCAGGTTCGAAGTGTTAGTGTTTTAGGCCCATCACCCCTAAATATGAGGGAACAAAGTTTCATACTCGGATTAACCTAACATCCCCAATTATAAGGGAGTAGAGTCTCATATTTAGATTAAAATTCACAGAGCCAGTGTCCCCAAAGATGAGGGGTGGATTCTCATGCCTTGAATTTTTTTAGAGTCCAACCTCCCAATATATGAGCGAGTAAAGTTTTATATCAAGAAATAAATTCTCGAAGTCTAGTATCCTCAAGATGATTGAGTGAAGTGTTACATTGAGAAACAAATCATCAAATTCCAGTGTCCTCAAGGTAAGCGAGTGGAGTCATGTACCTAGGAATGAATTCTCGTAAACTAGTATCCTCAAGATGCGAGAGTGAAGACATATATCGAGAAATGAATACTCCAAGTCCATTATCCTCAAGATTAACGAATGAAGTTTAATACTGAGAAACGAATTCACAAAGTCCAGTGTTTTCAAGTTGAGCGAGTGAAATCTTATACCGAGAAATGAATTCTTGAAATCACGTGTCCCTAATACAGGGAAATAGATTCATCACTGAAAATTTAATTCTCATCAGAAAAAATTTGTTGTTTTTTTGTCTTTTTCATATTCCTCTCGCTCAAGCAATGGATAAAAAGGGGTAGATGTAAGCATCAATTTTATCCAAACAGGTCTTCAAGGTTGAAATTCCCTCATGATGAGGTGTTTAAAATCAACGTGGATGGCACCTACATTCCTGAAATTGGTGCAACTTCCTACAGTGTGGTGGCCGAGATTCCCATGGTCTTATGATCGATGGCATTGCGCAATTCCCCCCTAATGGTCAATCCCCTGAATTGGCCGAGGCACGGGCGTTCTCAGAAGGCATCAAACTTGCGGCTGCTAATGGTTGGAGTCGAGCTATTATAGAGGGAGATTCCTTGTCTGTAATCAACCGTTTTCACTCTCCATGTCAAGACCTTTCCATTGCAGCTTCATATTTGGTTGAGGCTAAGCATATACTTCTACAGCATCCTGGTTTTATAGTGGTCCATGTAACCTGTGAGGCAAATAGGGTGGCTCATAGTTTAGCTCACTGGATTTTTGCTTGTTTTGAGCCTTTTGTTTTTAGTTTCGATGTCCCTAATTGCATTTCGAACGATCTTGAAGATGATGCCATTTATGGTTCTTAATGAAGTTATTTACCTTTCCCCAAAAAATAATTACTTGACCCGAATAATTAAAACCCCCATTAGAAACCCGAATCAGGTTCATCCCAAACCGCAAATCTCAGTCAAATCAATTCACCAATAATTCTCAACCATCTCCCTCAATTCCCTCTACCAACTCACCAACAATAGTCACTCTCCACTACTCCTAAAATTACTCATATTCAACTAACTCAAATGGGGTATATAAACCTCCACAGCGAGGAGCAAGGGGAGGTTAGCTACGGCTTAAAAGAGAGCTACGTGAAGGAAAAACATAGAGCAAAACTGGCCTCTCGACCATGACTTGATTCCAGGAGGACACAGTAGAATAGGGGCCACGAGATGAATTAAAGGGGTTTCTAAGAGCATTTGGTTAGCTAAAAATTATGAGGGCTAGTTTAGCTACGAGATCCATAGAGAATGAAGACAATTCCTCTCGGCCATTTGTCGTTGAAAATCCCAGGCCCCTCGGCCATGGCTCACACTTGAGCATCACAAAGCCATTGCTCACGCTTGAACATCACATGGCTTTCACCCAGGCCATTGAAGAAATCATTCAAGCCTCGTCCCCAACCTTGGCCATCATTGGAGCATCATACGAGCTCCCCACAGCCACACACAAACCCCTTACTCTCACTACCCATCGCACAAGCAATCAGTACCATCCAACTCCCTCACATTCAAATCAAGCCACCATAGATTGAAAAACGTCACCCCATCATTCGGCTAACTATCCTTATCAATAACTACTCCAAACCTGAACCAACACAACCCGTAACCACCGTTCTTTATGCCAACAACGCACACTACCTAGTCCTTATTGCCTTCATCTCTTGCTCAATCTCCACCAAAACATAAGACGTCCAAAACGTCTCACACATACACCCATTACATTTCTTCATCAGGCATCACCCTACACACAATCCAAAGTCGAAATTAGCAAAATCAGTAAAAATGAATATAAAAAAAGCAAGAGATCGAAAGAGAGAAGAACGAGGAGGCCATTCGTATCTCCATTAGCGTCGAACGGCAGCTCAAAAATGGTTATCGGTTGATGAGAGGCGGTAACATTTAGATTTGGTTCATGGAAGAGAAGTCGAACCAATGGTGACAGGAGGAGGAAAAGAAAGAGAACACGACGATTCCATCGACGATCGGAGGTGACGGCAGTGATGACAGTAGTAACTGTAGTAGAGGTGTTGTCTATGGGAGTAGAGGATGCTAAAATTTGGGAAAGATTCTTTTAGAGTTTCACTTGAGAAAAAGGATACTTGATATTTGTGTGAAAATTAAATGAAAAACATAAAATGAAAGGTCTTTTGTGTTCTCGGCTGACCCACACGGGTCATAGTGACCTATCCCCCATTTTAGCTATCCTACCGGTCTTGATAATAATAAATTTTAAACAAAAATACCAAAATCCATTATTTAAAGAATATTATACAAAGCAGCAGGTGGGAATTCCACCCAGTTAGAAAGGCAACCACCTTGGGCAGAGGTTTTAGCCACCCAATCCGCAACAGAATTGCCCTATCTTTTTACAAAAGAAAAGAAAAACGAAGAGAAATATGATAACATAAAGATAATACTTTTTTCCGATGGGAGCAGAGGTCCAATTTGATAGATTCTTAGATCTCAATCTTTCAATAAGTCCGAGGTTGACAGATTCACAAATAATATTGGAAAGCCCTTTAGTGTGAGCTAGGTGAATGCCCATTCGAAGGGCTGAAGCTTCAGCTTCCTCAACCGAAGATGTATGGATAACCTTAGAGAGACCTTCGATAATAAAGCCTTCAGAATTTCTGATAACGGCTGCAATACCAGATGAAGATGATGAACTCATAAAGGCAGCGTCCGTGTTGATTTTAAATTGGCCAGGAGCAGGAGGAGTCTATGTGCATGGAAATGCTGGTGGAGCAGAAGGAGGAGGATTTCTTGGTTGAGAACAAAGCATGAATTCAGAGAATCTTGCTTTAGTAATATTCCAAACAGAAAGAGCATCATCCTGGCACCCTTTAAAGATTCAATTATTTCGTGCTTTCCAGATTTGCCAACAAAGAAATGACATGAGCTGCAAACCTTCTTTAAGGTCATTTTTAAAACACATATCACCAACAAAGACCCACCATTTAAAGAAACCAAGGAAGCCGTAAAAACATGGAGAATAGCTAAAATTTGAAACTTTTCAGACCGCTCGAGAAAATGGATAAAGGAAAAGAATATGTTCAACATCTTCCTTAGAATGACTACATCGTGGGCAAATGGGGGATGTGCCTTTGAACTGAGAATGGAGATTACCGTTAGTTGCAAGGGCATTATGTATTGATAATAAAGACACCAACAAATCTAGTTTTTAGCACTAGAGTATGACCTAATTAAAATCCAATTCGTGAGTCTGGTTTGTTTGTTGCCGTGTCTATTTTTCGGTTTTGGGTATACTGCTTTTAATTCAATTCCATTACCCCTTTTATTTTATTTAAATATTTGTTTCATGATTATTATTTTTTATCATTAATATTTTATTATATTAACATTTTTTCAAGATAACATGTGACCTTTTTAGGTATCATTTTTTTTTTGTTGTCGTGGTGTTGTTTTAATCTTTCCCACATATAACCGATTCCCAAATCCGACCATGACTTTGGTTTAGACGTAGACTAGACTTATAGGTTTTCGGTCATACTCAACCCAAAACGATCGATTGTGACTCCAATCCATGACGGGACTTTGAAGGTCCGATCAATTTCGGCCTGAACAAAAATGACGTCAACAAAAGAGGTGGTGTACAAGACACTCTCATGTCAAGTCTTTTATAGGATCAATCCTAGACATGTATTTTCACATTATCCCAACAACCAATTATGGAGTCTACCATATATAAAATAATTTCTTTTTTCCTTATTTTTCAAAATACTATATTTGGGTTTGTAATGAATTCTGATTATAAATGAATGAATATAAATATTATGGATTATGGTTAAAATTCAACTCACAAAATTTTATAAGCCTAAAAATGTAAGCATAAGATTTGATTCAACTTAACTCTTGAATTAAAAATTAATCAAAACTTAGTCTATATCTTCTGTAAAAATTCATTTTATTAAACTCTAATTGTTAGGCCCAATATACTAAACACATAAAGGCTCAATCTATATTCATATTATGAATGTTGCGTCCACAAAAATTCATAGATAATGCATATATATTTTAGGAGCATTGAGTTTGGATTATAGATGTACGGACATCAACACGGCAGTAAGGGGATGCACCAGAATACTACACATACAAAAGAATAGCCACAATAACACCAAAGAAAATCATTTTATGAGGTTGTATGTCTTTTTGGTTTAGAGAGTTATCAAGGAAATATCCTTAAGATTGTAGAAAAAATTAATTGGTAAAACCGAGACAAGGGTTAGAAATAAAACTTGCTTGATGTGTGCACTAGACATTGTCCTTAAAGATATTTCGTGGTAGAATGTACCCTCTAGAATTCAACAAGCATTTATGTCGAAGCAGGCAACAAAAAAAACAAAGAACCAATGAATACTCGGCTTCAAAACGTGTTGAAATTGAGAGAGAAAAAGAAGAAGAAAGTAGATGATTCTACTTTGAGATGATTTTTGAAGGCATACGTGCATGATATTCTTAATACCATGAATGCCCAAAAAGGATATTTAAAATAAGCAGTAGTCAAGGGAAAATTTGTCAAAAATAAAATGAATGATAAGAGTAAAGATACTTTTATTTTGAACAATTCTTACCTAGGAGAGGGGAAGGGGAAATTTGCTCCTACCAGGTCTAGAACCCACAACCTAGGGGAGAGGAAGGTGTTAATTGAGAGCTTTTAACCATTTGCTCTAGAGGTTGTTAACAAAGATAATTTTATTTTAAAATGAATGATTAATAATAAATATACTTTCATTTTAAAATGAATGGTTAAAGTCGGTTTTAAAAATAATAAAAATGGACCAGACATCTAGTTCATGCATAGGGGAAAATAAGCAGATTTCAATTGAATTTGACTTCTTGGCTGAACCCCGTGTGCGCGAGACCACCATCATATTTTTCTCTAACAAGTTTAATATAAAGTCTTTATATTTAAACCAAAAAATGATTGTTTGAAATATACTAAGTAATCTTATATTTTTACAACAGCTCAAACTCTGGTCACCTAGGCATAACAACACCAATCTTTACTACTATGACCACTTAATAGGTTCATTAGAATTTCACTCTTAATTGTCTGTTTTGGATTTAGATATTAATTGTTGTATCTGTATTTAAAATTAGGATTTTGATTAAATTATACTCTTTCTATCTCACTAAATTTATCTAGGGTAAACTACTCAAATGACCACATAACTATGAGATTGGTGTCGATATGACCACTATACTTTCAATTTTGAAAATAATACCACATATCTATTTAAATAGTATCAATTAAGCCACCTACCGTTAAAACATAACGGAGAGGCTAACTTGGCAGTTAAAAGAAATTTGTATAATTACACATTTAGTCCTCGTTATTTACACATTCTATCAATTTGGTCCTAGTTTTAATTTAATAAAATAAATTAATTATTCAATTAGGTGATGAAATGAGTCACCACCTCATTAAAGGATAAAAATGAAAGAAACATGAATGACTCTAATGGGACTCAAACTCGGGTAGACTTGATGAGAGTGGTGCAAGTTTAACACTAGGTCAAGTACACATTTGAGATTTTGAGTATGAAAGTTAATATATGAGTTCATTTGTTCTTAATGCCATCAAAAAGGAAATAAATATGGATTAAAGAGATTCAAACATGAGAACCTTGGGAAACATAAAATATCTAAACCACCAAAATAAATTAAATTAAATTTGACAATATTATATATATAATTATAGTTAAAATAAAATTGGTTTTAAGATTTTTGCATTTAAAACTAAATTTAATATATTTTTATTTCTCACATAATTTTTTTAATAAAAAATAAATTATTAGTTAACTCAAAAATAAATTAATGATTATGTATGTGAAATTATAAAAAAATAATTTTAAAAAGAAAAAAATATATTAATTTTAGTTTAAAAATACAAGCGTGTCAACTTTAATTTAATCATTGGATTTATTTTGGTGGTTTAGATGTTTTTATGCATCCCAAGGGATGAGTCTACCACGTGTGTCAAACATCGTTGAACACCACTATTGCGTTTTGTGATGTACTATAAATGATACGCAATTAGTGCAAGTATACACACATCGAACAAGTAATAAAGTGATGAGAGAGTATCATCTCCACAAGGATTGGAGGACAAACTAGCTTAGTCAAAACACACAAATTTACAACTTGAAAATAAATGCAATAGCAAAAGGAAACAGGTTCAGAAATGTTGTAGCAATTAACTGTAATGAAAAATGAGCTGAAATAAAGATACTTCAAACGTCCTCTCAAGCATACGAAACTCTCTAATGGGATGATAGGTTGGGATTGCTAAGGATCTCTATGTCTAAGCTAAAGAATGTCTTGAACTATCTTGTCTACAACACGCTCGGCAAAGCTTACCAAGATGTCTCTACACTATCTCTAGCAAGAAACCATATAGGAAGAATGCTATGGCAATACCTCTCAGCGTAAATCCTAACATACAACTATCCTTTAAGTTCTACTCTTTTTAGCCGTTTAAACTCTATTCTTATCTCTAAGGTGAGTTAGGGTTTTGCCTCTCAGCATCAAACCCCATTGTCCACGTAGATCTGAGCCTAACTCTCTTGAATATTAAGCTATCAAACACCTAAGCAAAGGCTAACTCTCAAAATCTCTTACAATCTCGAGGCATAAAACAACAATGGACAAAGCATGAAAGGAACAAGAAAGCAACGAAACATTCATTCAAACTGGAAACAATAAAACCATAACAAGCCCAAGCCACTTAAAATCAGTTCATGGCTGGGTAAATATCATCCATAATCATACGTTCAAAACAACCCATCCAAATACCAGGAAACGAGACAACAAAATCAATTAAAGGAAAGGAAAAACTCTAAAGCCGTCTTGGACTGTCGTGAACCACTGTAAGCTCGTTGCTTCTCTCAAAGGCCAGCAAGAACACCCTTTGGAGCTTCGACAATGGAGGATACCACAATGAAGAGGGTGGAGAAAGGCAACCGCCTTTTTTCTCTTTCTTATCTCACAAAATAACTTTTTCTCCGCTCTCCTTTAATATGGGTGTCTTTTTCTTTATATAGTAGGGGCTCCTAGGGTTTTGTGCCCTTAATTCCAAGGTAATATTCCCTTCACATGTGGGCGCACAACTGGCTGATAGGTTCACGTGTGGGGCTTCGAAATATCTTTAGTTCTTTGTCCTCTAGCACGCCCAAAAATGCTATCCAAAATGCTATGGCATTTTCCCTGCCTTGCTCCTCTTTTCCCTGCACATCACCACACCAAACAAAACCTTCCCAAGTAGCACCATTTTTACAAATAAACCAAGAAAACAAAACCAACAACACCTAATGCAACTATATGAACTAAATGCATCTACATGCCATGAAAAGAGATGAAATGGGCTTGATTTCATACAATAACTTAAGTAAAAAGACATGAAATGTTAACCTTTTGCAAGGTTAACACACCCTCAAACTTGAGCTATTGCTGGCCCTCAAGCAATGAACAAAAACAAACAGAAGAATGCTACAGCATTAAATCAGCTCAAGATAGGGCTATGGCAAAATTTCAGTCCTTAGAAAATAAAGGCTTCAACATGTTAGACAGTTTTGAGATTTTAAGAACTTCTCCTTAGGTCAAGACCCTTCAAGTGTTTGTGCGTGACTACATGCTTCCTATACTTAACACAGTTAAAAGATCATTGGTTAGGTTCTCAAGCTTACCCTCGCTTTTCTTAATTAATTTAAGCATAAGATACTCCCATTTTTAGCTTCCTTCTTCTCTTTTTTTGGAACTTCTAGGAGGGGAGTCGGCTCATCACAACTACTTTCCTAGACTTGAAAAATGAAGTGGAGCAAACATCCTATTCCTTAGCCTATTAAGCAGAGTCATCCCGTGACTACTTTTATTCACTTATATGTTATTGCTGCCATTTATTAAATGGGGCTTTCCAAGCAATGCAACACATAGAGGAGTGTCCCTCTACAGCTATGCCAAAGCATTTATTCGAGATTCAACACAAACAAAAAGGGATATAATTAAGCCTTTATGCTTTCATTTATCATTCAAGTTCATTTTGCATATTTAAACTAAAGCATACGAGAGTTTTTCCACCAAAAGTCATCTAACAATTTTAAACATAGAGAGCATGAAATCATGTAACACTCACATTATTAAGCATCAAACCCTAAAGGCAGTTCTACCAATCTCAGTAGCCACATGTATTCAATCAATTTTTAGCCATAGGATTTAACTACTCATCATCGGACATCATGAACTTATTCATAAAATTGTATTTAAACTAGCAAAATGCCATAGCAAAATTCTATTTATCACCAAATGCTAACGCAGATGACTAACTATGAACATCAACACCCCTAAACTTGAAGGATGTAGTGCCCTCAATGCATAAAAATAAAATGAACTAAGCTAAAAATACAGATGCAAATGCAGGTTACCTCCTAAAAAGCTATTTTGGTGTTTTGGGTTTGACTCCTTGGTGCTTGTTTTTTTTCTTCTTTTTCAGGGCAACGATAGGCTCATCGTTCATATCTTGCTGGTCTAGTTGGTCAGTTGGTTCCTCCTGGGATGACTGGTTCTCATAACCATCATCTTCGTTGGGGGTACTTCATACACGAACCGCCGTGCGTTTGAGATGACTCATTGTCTTTGTCGTAGCATCAGGAGTCGGGGTAGGTGTAGGTGCTGGAGAGTTGTCACCCATGTCATTTTCTTCATTGTCAATATTGACATGGTCATCGAGAGGAGGTTCTGATGGTGGTGAGGTACTGACGAGAGCTTTTTCTTTCTTTTGCCTTACTGTTCGAGGACTTTGTCTGATGGTGGTAGTGGTTGTTGTTTCTGGAGTAGGTGTTGGAGTTAGAGATGGGTCTCTTCGTGAAACAGGTGGCGGGCATTTTGATGCGTTTACCTTCGGAGCTGGTGTAGCTTGCTGGAGTGATGGTCTTTATTGGGCATAAACAGGTGTTCGGGGAATGGTAGGAAGTCACTATCCATGTGCGAGAGCATCTCCTTGAAGTAATAGTTAATGGCCACATCCCTTGCATTGACATACTTGAAATAAGTGTTCAAGTTTCCCTTCATCTTGTCCATCTCCTCTTGCATGCACTCAATAGAGGCAACAAGGGCTGCAATTCTTGCTGCAACAATGGTTCTGGCTTCACCCTCTAACGTTTTCGCTGGAGCATCCTCATCAAATCCTCTCAGTCCAGGGATTTGGTCTGAGGTTAATGCACCATTGCCCTTCTCGATCTCGTCCTTTTGATGGTATTCAAATACTTGCTTTTTGCGGTAGAGCACCATGATGAGATTAGGGAAGATGAGAGGGCTCGACTTTCTCTTTAAGCAGAGTAGACTTCCTCAACAATCAGTTTACCCACATCAATTTGTCGTCCATTAAAGATGGAGTGTAGCAATAGTAACCTGGTGATGTGCACTGTAGCAGTATGGGAGATGGGCATTGGGCGAGTCCTCAAGTAATGGTTCCATACCTTAGCTTCAGGTTTGAGGCATCCTTTATCAATAACCCAGTTTGCGGGGTCCAATTTCGCATCAAAAAATTATATATATTACAAGACTTCCTTGTATGTTTGTACATCTGTGGAGTCGGCAAAGGAAGTGTGTTGGACAAAGGTCCCCCAGTCGTGCTTAGTGATGACATCCAAGATTTCCTTGTCGAAGCCTCATTCCCCTTCCAATAGAACTTTCAAGCCTTGTTCTGGGTAGACCTTGCGATCTTTGATCTGTTGGAATCTTTCCTTTGCTCATTCGTCGAAGAACATTTTGATTTCAACGGATCGTTGGGCTTGGGAACTACTGGAAACGCCAATGACATTTTTGCGGCGAGCCACGGTTGTGATGTAAGGGTAGTGATTTCTGAAGCTCTTAAGGTTTTGGGGGAAGTTGGAACAAGTTTGTTAGTGAAGATGAAGAAGTGGAGTTTAAGGGAATAAAAGAAAGAAGGGAGAGTTATGGGGTTGGAAGTTTAAGGAAGGGTAACTAACACAAGTTATAGGAGAGAGAAGGGTGTTGATGGTGATTTCAAGTTATGGGGAAGTGAAAGAATATGAAAAGGGTTTAATAAAAAGTAAAAAGTAGGAGAGAAGGTATGCTAGAGGTAATGATGAACTAGGGTTTTTCTATCCCTCCCCTTTACCTGTTAAAGCCGCCCCAAAACATAGGAAAAACTTGGCTTTATAACTTCCATTATATGGAAAAAGGACAAAGGCCATCTTAAATTAAAGTTGCGCCGAACCTGTAAGAAACCCTAGCCTGCCACCTGCAACCATAAGGGCAGAGCTGACAAAACATATTAAAGAAAATACAAAGGCATGAGGCAAAATAAAAGACTAAGGAACAAAAAGTTAAAAAAAAATTTATTTATGAACATTACAAACAGAAAATGCTATAGCAAAATAGAAATGAGAAGGGGGGTGCAAACTCTTATGGATTATTGAGAAGCATGGAGGATTTGTCTCGCATGATCGAGGCTCCATTGTAGACCTTCAATATTTGTCCATTTACCTTGAAGACAATGTCATCATCCAACTTCTTGATGTCCACAACACCATGAGGGTAGACTTTGTGCACTAGAAAAGAACCTGACCATCGCAATTTCAACTTTCCCAAGAAGAGCTTAAGATGAGAGTTGTAGAGAAGGACTTGTTGGCCTTCTGAAAAATGTCGTGGCAAAATACGTTTGTCATGCCACTTCTTAGTCTTCTCCTTATAGAGACGTGCATTCTCGTAAGCTTGGGTCCTAAATTCCTTCATTTTATTTAGCTCCAAAAGCCTTTTCTCTCTAGCTAATTGGGCATCCATGTTAAGCTTCTTCATTCCCCAATAGGCCTTATGTTCGAGCTCAACGAAAAGGTGACACGCCTTGCCATAGATCAGCTTGAATGAAGACATCCCCAAGGGTGTCTTGAAGGTTGTTCGATAAGCCCATGGTGCTTCATCGAGTCTTGGAGACCAATCTTTCCTCTTGGGGTTAACCACCTTTTCTAAATCTGCTTGACTTCTCGATTCGAGATTTCAGCTTGGCCATTGGTCCGAGGATGGTATGTTGTAGCAATTTTATGCTGCACTCCGTAACTTTACAATGCTTTAGCAATGAGTTTGTTGTCAAAATGGGCACCTTCATCACTAATGATGGCTCTTGGGGCTCTAAATCTTGTAAAGATGTTCTTGTGAAGGAACTTCAAGACAGTCTTAGAGTTATTCTTCAGTGTAACTATTGCTTCAACCCATTTCGACACATAGTCAACAGCTAATAGGATGTAGATATCTCTGAAAGATGATGGAAAGGGTCCCATGAAATCAATTCCCCATGCATCAAAGAGTTCTACCTCCAGGATACCTTGCAATGGCATTTCGTGTCTACAAGATATATTCCTCGTCCTTTGGCATCTATCACATGCCTTACCGAATTTGTGTGCATCTTTGAAAAGTGTAGGCCAATAGAATCCTAATTGTAGGAACTTTGCAGCAGTCCTAGTTCCTCCGAAATGCCCTCCATGTTGTAGTATGCCCAAAGACCAATCATGAGATAGTTGTAAAAGACATACTTATTTTATCTTGTTTATTAATATAAAGCCATTATTTTTATTTCAGTCTTATTCTGTGTATCTATAAATAAACTGAATTATAATAAATTCCTTAGAATAATATAGTTATTCTTGAATGTCCTTAGTCAAGAATTATTGTGGGCTTGGACAACAATAATGTATTAAGACTAATATGTAGTTGATTGATGACAAAGTGTTGTCATTGACATAGAGATGTCAAAATCAATACATAAGTATGTGTTAGGGAACAACATACTGGACTGACCCGCTATGAGCATGTTTCTTGGATTATTATGTGACAGTCACAACATTGCTTATGGTGATAACTACATGTATGATCCCCAGACTTGAGATCATCATTATTTCAACATCGTGAGTGACATATTTTGATACGGTCAAATGTGTGTCGTAACTGACTACACTACAAAGACTGGTATTGGATATGTCATAATCCATGTAGCGAAATATGGTTGATCAAGATAGGATTTATCCCTCCTACATAATAGGATTAATATCATAGGTCACTTGATTGAGTGAGACTAGAAAATACATGGCCATGCTCGAATAAATTGATACGGGATATCATAATTATTCATTTATAATAGTCAACTCAAGATATCAAGAAACATTAGATGGACTATACAAGTGTGACTAATCCATGACTTGTGTCCGATCTAGATATGAGGACAAAAGGATAAAATACATAAAAGAAGTTAATCACGAAAAATAGGTTAAATCGAACCACAATTTCATGCAACTTAGGTAGCAATGATGTATTGCTAGATGCCACTCATTGCTTGTAATATTAAAATTGTTCTGAATATTACTGCTAACATTACATGAACCTACAAGGGTCACACCCTATGATTGAAACGAACAAATATCGATTAGATAGCATGTGTACAAACTTGTTGTAAACGTAATTAGTGAGAAACCGAAATTGTTATAATTATTGTAATTATGGATAATTTTGTTTATATATATGTTAATATTTGATAAGTTATTGTAATTATCAAATATTATTAAAATATATATATCTCTAAAAGAAACCTAATTAAAGAAGAATCAGATTCTACATATTTAATTATATTCGGTTAAATATATTGTATATTTAAGAATTTGAATTTAATTAGAATTAGGTTTTTAAATGCTATATAAAGGCATAAGGTCTAGCAGCCATTTATTCATGGTTTTTGAAATACCTCTTTAATAGTTAGAGAAGAGAAAATACTGTTCGTTTCATTCGGGTAGGCTGCGTAGAGGTCGGAACTCTTTTGTGACTACTCAGATTCGATTTGGTTATTCTGAATTCCCTACGAATTTCCAGATTCCAGATTTATTAAGGTAACGTTTCATCCTTTATCACCCTGAATTCGTCCATTGTATATGGATCACTAGTGGATTGCGCTGGATAATTTTTCCGCTGCGCTATGGGGTGTACCAGCATTCCCCAACACTCCACACGAAGAAGAATATAAATGGAATAGGACCTCCTTTTGCACCTCCTCGGGGACACATCTTCGGATTATTTGGTTGGCACATTGCTTGAACAAATAGGGCTCGTCCCAAAAGTAGAATCTCACATCATGCTTGAACTTCTTTGTGCCCTGGCTATTCAAAATTAGGAGGAAAATACCACTAACTAGAAAGTTAACAACATCAGCATTACCATGGAATTGTTGTAGCATATAATATTTTCTCATTAGGGAATTTCTCCTTAATATCTAAGTTCTCATCATTATCAACCTTTTTTTCTATCCTAGAAAGATGGTCAACCACTTGATTTTCACAACCCTTTCTATCTTTAACCTCCAAATCAAACTCTTGCAAAAGAAGTATCCACCTAATAAGTCTAGTTTAACATCCTTTTTGGTCACTAAGTACTTTATAGCAGAATGATCGGTGTGTACAATGACCTTAGTGCCTATTAAGTATGCTCTAAACTTATCAAAGGCAAACATAATAGCTAGCAATTCCTTCTCAGTGGTTGTGTAATTTATTTGTGCATCATTCAAGGTACGACTAGCATAATAAATAACATGGAAAAGTTTACATCGACGTTGTCCAAGTGCTGCCCCTATTGTGTAGTCACTTGCGTCACACATCAACTCAAATGGGGAGGTCCAATCTTGGGGAACAACTATGGGTGCTGAGATGAGCTTCTCCTTGAGTTCCTTAAATGCGCTGTAGCATTCTGCATCAAAGATGAAGGGCTGGTTTTGCTAAAGTAAATTACACAATGGCTTGGAAATTTTGGAGAAATCCTTAATGAACCTCTTATAGAAGCCAACATGCCTCAAGAAACTGTGAATCCCCTTCACAGTGGTAGGTGGTGGTAGCTTCTCGATTACTTCAACCTTGGCCTTGTCCACTTCTATCCCTTGTTGAGAGATTTTGTGGCCTAGAACAATCCCTCCAGTCACCATAAAATGATATTTCTCCCAATTGAGCACTAAGTCTTCTTATTCGCATCTTTTGAGTACCTTGGCCAAGTTTCCTAAACACGAGTCAAAAGTATCTCTGGAAACTGAAAAATCATCCATGAAGATCTCCAAAAATTCTTCAACCATATTAGAAAAGATGGCCAACATGCACCTTTGAAAAGTAGCTGGAGCATTACAAAGCCCAAAGGGCATTCGTTGAAATGCCGTGACATTGTACTTATTGTTCACCACGGTTATGCCTCATTTCTTGGGTACACATTGTACTAGGCTGACCCATGAACTATTGGATACTGGGTAGATAACTCTCGTATCGAGCAATTTGATTATCTCCTTCATAACCACTTTCTTCATGACTGGATTGAGTTCAACAGAATTGCTGTGACATTCAAAATTTTGTACATGCAAATAGTAGGGATTATACCCTTCAAATCAGCCATAGTCCACCCTAGAGCTTTCTTATGTTGAGATAACATATTTATTAAGCTATATTCTTTCTTAGGGGTTAGACTAGAAGAGATTATCATAGGCAAAGTCTCATTATTATCCAAATAAGCATATTTAAGATGTAAAGGTAATGGCTTCAAATCTAGCGTGGGTGCATGCTCAAGTGAGGGCTTAGGAGAGACAAATTCATCAAAGTTTAAAGGTTCGAAATTTGTACCTGGTCTAGAACGATCAAGCTGGACTGTTGCACCTTTAATGGGAACTCATCAAGCTTTTCATTATCATCCTCATTGAGTTTCACATAGTCCTTAATTTCCACAAAATTGTTGTAGCATAACTCTGCAACTTCCTCTTCTGGCATAGCATCTATGTGTCGATACTCCTCATATTCATCCATATATTTGAGGGTGTTGAAGACATTTATGGTCACCCTCTGGTTATCCACTTGCATGGTGAACTCACCTTTTTCACAGTCGATTAAAATTTGACTGGTTGCTAAGAAAGGTCATCCCAAGATAATGGGTGCTTTGTCATCTACTTCACAATCAAGGATAAGAAAGTCAGCTGGGAAAACAACTTTGCCACCTTAACCACAACATATTCTATCTTTCCTTCTGGTCGGACATGAGATATATATGCTAGTTGCAAAATCCCTGTGGTGGGTCTTGCATCTCCCAATCCAAGCTTCATAAAGATTGACTTGGGCATTAGGTTGACACTAGACCCAAGGTCGCATAGAGCTTTCCCGACGTAATTGTCTCATATGGAACATGGAATGATAAATATGCCCGAATCACTCTTTTTTGGTGGCAAATTGCTTAGCACCGAATAACATTCTTTTGCTGTAGCAATAGTCTCGTATTTCTCAACCTTTCTTTTCTTGGTGACAATATCCTTGAGAAACTTAGCATATGTAGGCGTTTGGTCAATTACCTCCAGAAATGGGACATGATATGTAGCTGGTTAAGAATATCTACATTTTTTTTTAATTGAAGGTCATCTTTTTGCTTCTTCAACTGTTGAGGGAAGGGTGGTGGGGATCTTTCTTTTGCCATAGCAATGTTTTCTTCTCCATCTGCAGGTTCATTTGTCGAGCCATCATTCTATTTTTCTTTTTGAGCTAACTCTTCTTGCAAAGCTGATTCCTTAGCCATAGAATTAGGGCTGGGGTCTTCCACTTTCTTTCCCCCAAACTCACCTTCTTTGTTAAGTTGGGTGCGACTCCTCAAAATGAGTGCACTACGCTGCTCCTTGCCATGATTTTTAGTGACTTTAGTATCACTAGGCAAACTACCTTAAGGTTGAGCATGCAGAGCTTGTGCAATCTGTCCCATTTGGGTTTCTAAAGCCTTCAAGGAAGAGCTATGGCTTTGAAGCAATGCACCTTGGCTCTTTATAGATGCTACATGGTCTTGGAATAAAGCCTTCGTGGTTGACATAAAATCTTAGAGAGTAGCTTCCAAGGAACTATTGTTCGATGACGAGGCTGAACCCTTGTTATCATTTTGCCATGGCATATTTTGCTAGAAACCTTAGGATTCAATCTGATTGTGGTGCCTATCGAGATGCCAACATTGTGGTTTCCTTGATTCCCCCAAGCAAGATTAGGATGCTGACGCCACCCTAGATTATAAGTGTTTGAGTAGGGGTTGTGATTACTCTTGTTAAAGTTTCCCACATAGTTGGTAGACTCGTGATTTTCAGAACACTCGCTCACATGATGGGTTCCATCGCACCGAACACAAGTAGTGACCACTTTTGCTTCCTTCACCTCACTCGGACGTTGGTGATTCTTTAGCATTATAGTGATGGCCAACAATTAGACTGAAACTGACTCGTTGTTATCGAGCTCACACGTCATGAGTTCTTCTTTCTGTACTAAGTATCGAAGTAGAAAATTGGTAGTCATTGTTTGCGATCTTATCAAGGATATCAAATGCTTCTTGAGGTGACTTGTCCAGCAAAGTGTCGTTTGCTGAAGCATCCAACATCATCCTTGTGGGAGCATTGACACCATCCAATCTTGAAATCCATGATTTGTACACTTGCAGAGCAGTCCCTTATATCTATCCCAACACTCGTACATTGACTCGTCATCAGCTTGACGAAAGGAGGCTATGTCATTCCTCAATTAAGTGTTCATGTTAGGTGGATTATACCGTAGCAAAAAACTTTTGCACAGATCTGACCATGATTCTATAGAACCGACTGGTACTCCACTCAACCAAGCTTGTGCTCGATCACGGAAAGAATAGGAAATAGCTTGAGCTTCAATATATCTTCATGCACACCCTGTTGTCAGAAAGAATCACATACTTCCAAAAAATGCTCGAATGTATTGTCTTGCATCTTTCTGAGGCGATCCGCCAAACTGCCCAATGGAATTCAACATATTGAACATTACGGGCTTGAGTTCAAAATGGGCTGCTTGAATCTCGGGAGCTACAATTCTAGGATTGAGATCATCCAAGATAGGATTCAAGTGGTCTTAAATAGCTCGAGGTCGAACTATTGCTCCAGGATTTGCTGTAGCATTAAGGCTATTCAAATTTTCATCTACTTGATTGCCACCTCTATACATGGTTTTTAAGGCTTCTTGTATGCTTATTCTTTGGCGAAATAAGTGTTCGATTTTAGGTACTATAAGTGTTGAGGGTTCTTTGGGTCTTCCTCGGGTCATGCAACAACACAACACCTGAAATAGAATAAACAAAAACAACAAATAAAACTAAACAAAAAGAAGAAATAAATTGGTGCAAAGACTAAACTCTAAATAACCAATTACCAATCCCCAACAACAACGCCAAAAACTTGTTGCGTGTTGTGATGTACTATAAACGATACGCAATTAGTGCACGTATACACATCGAACAAGTAATAAAGTGATGAGTAAGTATCGTCTCCACAGGGATTAGTGGCCAAACTAGCTTAGTCAAAACACATAAATTTACAACTTGAAAATAAATGCAATAGCAAAAGGAAGTAGGTTAAAAAAGGTTGTAGCAATTAACTGTAATGAAAATTGAGCTGAAATAAAGATACTTCGAGCGTCCTCTCAAGCGTACGGAACTCTCCAATGGGATGACAGGCTGGGCTTGCTAAGGATCTCTATGTCTAAGCCAGAAGAATGTCTCGAACTATCTTGCCCACAACATGCTCGGCATCAAACCCTATTGTCCACGTAGATCTGAGCCTAACTCTCTCAAATATTAAGCTATCAAACACCTAAGCAAAGGGTAACTCTCAAAAGCTCTTACAAGCTCAAGGCATAAAAGAACAATGGACAACGCATGAAAGGAACAAGAAAGCAACGAAACATTCATTTAAACTAGAAACAATAAAACCATAACAAGCCTAAGCCACTTAAACTCAGTTCATGGCTGGGCAAATATCATCCATAATCATACGTTCAAAACAACCCATCCAAATACTAGGAAATGAGACAGCAAAAGCAACTAAAGGAAAGGAAAAACTCCAAAGCCGCCTTGGACTATCGTGAACCACTCTAAGCTCGCCGCTTCTCTCAATGGCCAACAAGAACACCCTTTGGAGCTTTAACAATGGAGGATACCACAATGAAGAGGATGAAGAAAGGCAACCACCTTTTTCTCTCTTTCTTATCTCACTAAATAACTTTTTCTCTGCTCTCTTTTAATGTGGGTTTCTTTTTCTTTATATAGTGGGGGCTCCTAGGGTTTTGTGCCCTTAATTCTAAGGGAATATTCCCTTTACATGTGGGCTCACAGCTGGCTGATTGGTTCATGTGTGGGGCTACGAAATATCTTCAGTTTTTTATCCTCTAGCGCGCCCAAAAATGCTATCCAAAATGCTATGGCATTTTCCCTACCTTGCTCCTCTTTTCCTTGCACATCACCACACCAACCAAAACCTTCCCAAACAGCATAATTTTTACAAATAAACCAAGAAAACAAAACTAACAACACCAAATGAACCTATATGAACTAAATGCATCTACATGCCATGAAATGAGATGAAATGGGCTTGATTTCATACAATAACTTAAGTAAAAAGGCATGAAATGTTAGCTTTTTGCAAGGTTAACAACCACTAACGTTGAACACTACTGTATTAAGGATAAAGATAAGATGAGATAACTTTTATCACATTCAAATTCTATCTTATCTTATCCTATCTCTATCTCAATCTTATCTTGTATTTAACTATTTGACTTGTATTTAATATTTAATTTCCCTTTATCCTTGTATATTCATTTGTAAGCCTATATATAGGTCAATTGTAAACATTATCAATTATCAAATGTACAAATCCTTTACGTGGTAATCAGAGCCAAGTAGAATTTCTCTACTCATTTTCCCTCTCTTTTCCACTCTTCTTTAAACCGGATCTTCTTTCATGGCTCTGTCTTCTACTTCCAATGATCTTGTGCATCTTAGTGCACCGACCAACTTCCCAATCAAATTACGTTTGCCAACTTCCCTGTTTGGCGTCTTCAAGTGGCGGCTACTCTCATTGGTTTTGGGCTACTCGGTTATATTGATGGTTCACAGCCTTCCCCATCTAAGTTTACCGATGTCGCGACAACAATTACTAATCCTGAATATCTACGATGGTATTTTCAGGATCAAATTCTTATCAGTGCTCTCCTTGGCAGTTATGATGATCAAGTTCAACCACTTATTCATCCGCTATCACCGCCAAAAATGCATGGGATACTCTAGTTGCAAGTTATGTTCGAGCATCTCCCAGTCGCATCCTTACTCTCAAGTCCAAATTGGCTTGCAATCCGCGTGGTTCCAGGTCTATCTCCGACTACATGAAAGACATCTAGAATATTGCCTCTGATCTTTCCTTGGCATATTGTCCTGTCTCCGATGCAGATCTCTTGATTTCTATTATCAATCAATTGGGTGACGATTATCGTCCAATTATTGTTGCCCTTCGTGTACGTAACACAACAACATATATGCTTGGGTTGTCTGAGATCTTAATTGATCATGAGAGACTCCTACAAGAATCTGACCAAGCTACACCTCTTTCCATGACATATTCTACGTAGTAGGCTAATTTAAATCATGGTTATTCCACCAACCGTTCTCTAGAGAAGGGTGGTCACTCTGGCTATTCGTTTTCTAGTGGCGATCGTAGTCTTGTTCCTCAATCTAGTCATTCTAGACGACAAGATATTGTATGCAAGTTTTGTAATTTGTTGGGGCATTTTGTTTGAGATTTCCGTAAGCATGTTCACTTCTTTCACAATAATTTTTATTAACAGCTACTGTCTTATTGACCGGTTGTTAACACTGCTACCGATCTTTCATCATCTGATCTGACTCCTTGGATGTTTGATAGTGGTGCCTCGCATCACACCACAATGACCACTGCGTTTCTTCAGGATATCTTCACTTATGATGGTCCTGATACAGTTCATTGAGGTAATGGTAACTCTTTATTTATATCTCATATTGGCTGATGCACTGTTCCCATGGTTACCAAGCCTATTTCTCTCACAAATGTCTTGTGTTCCTTAGTTAAATACAAATTTGGTGTCGGTTTTTAAATTATGTCAGACTAATCATGTATCTGTTGAACTCTTTAACTCTTATTTTCTTGTTAAGGATAGACCCATGAGAATTCCCCTTTTTCGAAACAATAAAATTGGTGGTGTCTACTATGCTCCACGATCCTTTTATCCCCAAGTCAACTCAGTCAATTGCTTGTTCGTGCATTAGCTGCATCACAAGTTTGGTCATCCATCTGATAAAGTCTTAGCCTCTATATTACGCATTTGTAATATATCTTATGACTCAACTAGTTTGACGAACTATCATTGTACTTCCTGTCTTATTAATAAGTGTCATAAACTGCCATTTGGTCAAAATACTATGTCAAGCTCTCATCCTCTTGAATTGCTTTACTCTGATGTTTGGAGCATTAAACATAAGTCTTATGATGGATATTCATACTACGTAGTGTTTGTTGATTATTTTACCAAGTATATTTGATTATACCCAATGAAGAAGAAATCTGATGTTGCGATAATATTTCCTTAGTTTAAAAGGCTTGTTGAAAGATTTTTTCATCAGACCATTGTGTCTCTATTCTCTAATAATGGAGGTGAGTTTATTAAGCTCTTGCCTATTTTGAATTTGGGTAGTATTTCTTACTTTACTTCACCGCCTCTTACTCTGAAACACAACGGGACTATTGAACGAACACATCATCACATAGTGGAGACTAGACTCTCTCTACTTCACTTTGCATCCCTCCCTACAGAGTATTGGCCTCATGCTTTTCAGGCAGTTGCTTATCTTATTAATCGGATGCCAACACCGATATTGAGTAACGTATCACCTTATCTTTTCCTTCATCAATAAGCATCAAACTATGACAAGCTTTGACCATTTGGATGCTTGTGTTTTCCTTGGCTAAGACCATACACGACATATAAACTTGAGCCACTGTCCACTAAATGTGTTTTCCTTGGATACTATGTGACGCAGTCTGCTTATAAATGCATGGAGTCAACCACTAACATAATCTATGTCTCTCGCCATGTTCGGTTTGTTCCTCACATATTGTTTTTACCACATGACGTGTCCTCCCTATGCCATGGTAACCGGATGCTTCCTTGCCTACTATGCCACGACAACCTAATGCTTCCTTGCCTACTATGCCACGACAATCTAATGCTTTATTGCCTCTTATGCCACGACAACCTAATGCTTTATTGTCTAATATGCCACAACAACCCGATGATTCCATTGCCACACCAGTTCCCTTGGGTAATCTACCACAGTAACTTGATGATTCCATTGCCACTAGTTCCCTTGGATGATATGCCACAACAAGAAGTCGCCCCTGACTTGCCACAACAAGGTGTCTCCCCTAACTTGCCACAACATGATCCTCCGCAATAGCAGATCCTCCTGCCAAATCCAAGGTACTTTGGTCCTTCATTTTTTAATTCTACTACATGTCATCCTTTGCCTTCTACAATAGAGCCAAAGACTGTTACTCAAACTCTCAAAGACCCACTATGGAGACAAGCCATAAATGATGAGTTTAATGCCTTGCTACGCAACCAAACATGGGATCGTGTTTCATGTCTACACAATCTGTCGTAGGGTGCAAATGGGAATTTCTTGTGAAACGGCGTACTGATGGCTCTGTTAATCGATACAAGGCTCAACTAGTAACGAAAGAGTATTCTCAAGAAGCTGGTCATGACTACTTTGAGAGTTTTATTTTTGTGATGAAACCTATTATGGTGCATATTATTTTCACTCTTGCCCTACATCATGCATGTCCCATCAAGCAACTTGACATTAATAATGCCTTCTTAAATAGCACCTTACATGAGGCAGTCTATCTAGAACAACCTCTGGGGTATATTGATTCTACTCACCCATCTCATATTTTTCAGTTGCGTAAAGCATTGTATGGACTCCAGCAAGCCCCGAGGGCATGGTATGTTGAACTCTTTCAATTTCTCAGTCACTTTGGTTTTACGAAACAAAAGGTTGATGCCTCTCTCTTCACCTATAATGCAAAGGGAGTTCTTTTATACTTTCTAGTCTACGTGGATGATATTGTGCTTACTAATAATAACACTGATTTTATTGCTCATTTCACCAACATATTATCTACGAAGTTTTCTTTGAAGGATATGAGCTTGTTCAACCATTTTCTTGGCATTGAGGCTATTTCTACTCCTACTGGTTTGTTTTTATCTTAGACACAATATATCTCTTGCATATTAACTCAGTTTCAAATGAAAAATGCCAAGGCAATTTCCATACCTATATCCTCTTCCGATAAGCTACCTCCGCCGGAGCCATCCACGGCACTTGATATTTCTGGATATTGTCGATTACTTGGTCTCCTTCAGTATCTCACACTTACTTGTCTATATATTTCTTTTACCGTGAATTGTCTATCGCAATACATGCATGGTCCTTCACTTGCACATTGGACAGCAGCTAAGCACATCCTGCGTTATCTCAAAGGAACATTATGCCATGTCATTCTTTTTCGTTCGACATCTTCCCTTCATCTCTCCGCCTTTGCCGATGTAGATTAGGGAGGATCCTCTATGGACGGTCGATCCACTACTGGATATGCTATTTATCTTGGATTAAATCTTATTTCTTGGAAATCAGCTCGTCAGAAAACTGTTTATCATTCTTCCACAGAAGCTGAATATCGTGCCGTGGCAAATGCCACTACTGAAGTGCTTTGGGTCTAGAATCTTCTTCAAGAAATTGTCGTGGCATTACCAAAACCACCATCTCTCTTCTACGACAATCTCAGTGCCACATATGTTTGCAAAAATCCAGTTTTTCGTTCTCGTATAAAACATCTTGCCCTTGATTACTTCTTTGTTTGTGACTTAGTTGCTGCGAGTTCCCTACTTGTTCAACACATTCCCTCCAAATCTCATATTGCAGACATGCTCACAAAACCGCTTGGTCATAATCTCTTCATCCATTTTTTGTCCAAGATTGGAGTCTCTGATGGATCCTCTATCTTGCGGGGGCATATTAAGGATAAAGATAAGATGAGATAACATTTATCTCATTCAAATCCATAAGATAACTCTTAGTCAAATCTCATTCAAATTCTATCTTGTCCTATCTCTATCTCAATCTTATCTTGTATTTAATATTTGATTTCCCTTATCCTTGTATATTCATTTGTAAGCCTATATATAGGTCAATTTAAACATTATCAATTATTAAATATACAAATCTTTTAAATGTTGAACACTATTAAATTGATTAATAAAGATTAAAAATTTTAAGGACTCAACATACAATTATAAATTATTTAAAATAAAATTTCAATTAAATTATTTTTTATATATATTATATTTTTTATTTTTTTTTCAAATAATCAAATCAAATACCAACCATAATAAGTCTCTAATTAGAACCTTAAATTCCAAAATTAGAACCAATCCCAACCTTTGTGGGGGGGGGGGAATATTTTCTCTTGTCGACGCACCAAAGTTCAAAAAATTAAGAAACAGAAAAATGTGTTGAAAATCGAGATGGAGAAAATAAGTGAATATGAACCTATCACAGCTGGGCTCTCAGGTATGAGATACCCATCTCGATTTTCAAACTTTGGGGGGAAAAATATTTTCTCTTGTCGATCAGCCTACTTTTTTTTCCAATTAGAACCCTAATTCCCAAATTAAAACCAGATTTTAATTTGAGAATTAGAGTTCTAATTTTGGAATTAGGGTTCTAATTTAAGGAAAAAGATTTAGAGTTTTTTAATTTAGAGTTTGACTATAGTTGGTATTTGATCTAATTATTTAAAAAATTAAAAAATATAATATATATGAACACAATTTAATTGAAATTTTATTTTAAATAATTTATAATTGTATATTGAGTCATTGAGATTTTTAATCTTTATTAATCGATTTAATAATGTTCAACGGTGTTCAGCATTAGTGGTGTTCAGGGGTGTTCAACGCCCGTTATAGAAAATTTCCATCCCAAGTGTGTCATGTTCAAATCCCCTTAATCCATATTTTTTTTGATGGCATTAAGAAAAAATAAACTCATATATTAACTTTCATACTCCAATTTGCAAAATTGTACTTGGCCTAGCGATAAACTTGCACATTTCTCAACAAGCTTACCTAGGTTTAATTCTCAGTAGAGCCATTTAGCTCTCTTTTGTTTTCTTCCTTTAACGAGCTGTCACCATTTAATTAAATAATTAATTTATTTTATTAAATTAAAATTAGGATCAAATTGATAGAATGTGCAAATAATATGGACTAAATGTATAATTATACAAAATTCTTTTAACTGCCACACTAGTATCTTCGTTAGGTTTTAACAGTAGGTGGCTTAATTGACACCATTTAAATGGTTATGTGGTCTTATTGGTCATATTGACACCATTTAAATAGTTATGTGGTCTTATTAGTCATATTGACACCAACCTCATAGTTAAGTGGTAATTTGAGTAGTTTACCCATTTATCTAATATTATCTTTTCAAAGTCAAAATTTTTAAACTTTGACCATCATTATTTTAAATATTTTAATTAAATAAATCTGTAAAATATATATTTAAAATAACTCGATCGAAGGTTTTTAAAATATATTTTTTCACATTTTTATCATTAATAAGTATATAGTAATAAGAAGTGAAAGTTAAAATATTGATTGAATATATATTTTTAACTATTTGACAATATGCATACACCTCGTAGACAGAGCAATTTGAACTCGTGTCTCTTAGAATGAACATCATCTATTTTTCCACTGGGACACTTGTTGGATTCATTAAATATATATATTTTTATCACTCAACTCATAATTATTGTCAAATATTTTTTTTATAAAATATTTTTAACTCACTTTGTGAATGTAACAAAATCTAGTATTGATTGAATTGTTTTGTATATTTATTATATCTCCTTACGTTCTTTGCCATTGTTCCTTCACATAATATGTCTTCGCCTGTTCCTATTCAAAAGAAAATGTCTTCGCCTGTTCCTATTCAAAAGAAAATGTCTTCGCCTGCTAAATCCTCTGTTGACACCTTTCAGTCATCACTCCCTTGATCATACCCATAACAGGCATTGATTAGACAATCCTTCAAAATGTGAAACATTGAAGCCTTTCAGAGTAATCTTATCAAGATACTACAACACCCTGTATAAGACAATTGTCAAGTTTCCCTAATCTACCAATTAAATCTATTAACTAACAGTCAGAACTACTCTTCCGCACCCATCATATTTAACAAAGTATATACTCAACAAGCTAGTCAGACCTCCCCAACGTAACTATGTGGAAGACCATTGTCTCCCACAAGCAAGATCTGGCTAAGTGAAACCAGAATATCAACATTTCTCTCTCCCTCACATTCTTCATTGTCACCATTGACTACGACTCTCTATCAAATTCAAAAGAGGTGACCTGTCTATAACGTCAACCACCATTATTGTCGTACTTTTACCATGAACAATTGATGCGGTGAGCGTGCAACTCTTTCGATCGAAAAGAATTAGTGGTGATGAAATCCTAAAAAGAGCACTCATTTTGTAGCCCCTACTCGGTTTCATTGGCCAATGGTGGCAAAAGGACTGACAGTCTACAAGTTTGACGATGAATTTCACATGCACAACCTTTAATCCCCTAAATTCGACAATCACGATGACAAAGCACAACCAAAAGAGAGACAAGGCCAAGATGCACCATGACATGTCGACCCTAAAAAAGACAACGAAAGAAAGCGGTGAAGCGTTGAAGACAAGCATTTCAAATGATGATTTTACATGTAATGCACTTCCAATGTATTGCAACCCTAGGAAGTTTTGCATATTCATTTTTCTACGTAAAAATAATATTGTAATAAGAGGACATGAATCCTTCATTGAGCTACTCCAAAAACTCAATCAAGGCCTCCACCCTAAAGTGGAATGCGCTGAATTTCAGGTGGGGATAAACCACAGCTCAGATGACCTCCTCCACAGAGACAACTAACCAACTACATTACTTAGATGGTTTTGAGCGAATTGAGCGCTCCGTCCTATATCTGGCGTCAAGATGCCTCCTCCCTCGGGTAAACTAGTGTAGAGACATAACACCTAGGTCAAATTACTATAGATTGTAAAAGTAGGCTTTGACATACCTCACCCCACGACTAGAACTCTGTCGCCCCAAGAGGGTGTCGAACCAATAAGACACACTAGGATAATAACGACAAGTATAATGATCGCACAATAAAAAAGATACCAAAATTTTACGTGGAAAATATTTTTGAAAAAAGTCATGGATAGGAGAAAAGAAATTTCACTAATGCTGAACGAGAATTACAATAGATTTGTGAAATCAACTTTATGTTTAACCTTAATTACTAGTATCTATTTGTAGGGATATTTATTTGATTATATAAGGAACTTGCATAGCAATAAATCTACTCAAACTAAGTTTTCTAATTTTAATCAATATAAAACAAAAGAAATCAACTCAAAGTAAGATTCTCACTTTAAACCAAATTCTAATTGAATTGAGATCAAAAACTGTAATAAGGAGCAACGAGTACAAAATCAATTACGCAAAGAATATGATAATTAAAAGTTTTAACAAAAGACTAGGAATTTTAGTTGAGAGACCAAATTCTTGGATATTGTTTTTTGTTGTTGTACAAGTTCTAAAGTACGAAAATAGTATGTCAGACTTGTTGGAATTGTTTAATTATCAACAATGCTCAAAATAGTGGTGTTAGTGCACCGAAAGTATAGATGTTGCATGAAATAAACTTTATGGTCTAAACTTCAATCTAGTTTGATTTTGATGATAAAATTCAGCATGCAAGTTCATTTTTATGTGTTTGATACGTTGATGATATGTTTAGGAGCATGTTTATGACATTTGGTAATGATTTGGAGTGAATTTGAACTGTTTTGAAGTAAAAATCCAACTATTTGATGAGTAGTACATATATTGTATGATTCAGTATCAATACTGAACATTGATTACCGATACTAAACTTGACTACTGAATTTCTGTGTTTCAAATGAGTTTTGCTTTTTTATTTTAGTCTAAAATTTTCAAAATGCAACCAAATGATTATTTTAACTCAAAATGATTTGACACTTTAATAGTGACTCTAAAATAGACTTAATTTAAAATTGGATTTGACACAGCTTTGGGATCGTGCATCCATGCTTGAAATCTCTCGTCGAGCATCTTCGAAAGAGACCTGGTGCCACACAGCTTCAGGAACGTACATTCGGCATCTCTAACCATGATGTTGCAACACTTTTTCTCTGAGTATCCGGATCCCAACAATCAAGGTACTCAACCAATCAAGTGTCCAACCAACACACAACATGGACATGGTTACCACACAATACACAACATTAACATGATTACAAAACTCTATGGTTTCTATGTAACACCCCGATCTTGGATCTGAAGTACTATATCTGGGTTACCCAAAATTCGGACCAAAAAGTTTTCGTTTACAAATCATAGATTTAGCCTTCATTCAAAACATTAATATATATCAAATACTCCCTATACTCAAATAAACAACATAAATCAATTTACAAAATAGGAGCCCCAAGTCTATACAGTGTATATCAAAATAATATTTTAAAATAATATTACGGACTTAACAATTGTAAGGTCCTATGACTACTCGGGTATTGGTACTCATACGCGTACCGATACAAAAACTACTTACTGGAAATCCTAGATTTCCACAAGTACCGGTACGACAAAAGCTCGTATCGATGCCCTATTTACGGGTTCACACCATTTCCTTGAATTACGGTTCACAACACTTTATTCGATCCTTAAAGCTTATGAGAGTTATTAGGGTTGGTTTACTAACACATCAAATCAATTAATATTAATTACCAGCTTCGTAATCATTTATTCGAATATTACCATTATTCACCCCTTACACAATTTACATCAAATACATTAATCTATTCGAACCAGCATACAAGGCATCATGATCATCAATCAATTAAACAATCATCAAGTAGATATACAAGCATCCCAAACGACCCTACACGGTCTCTAAAGCCTCTACGAGCCACATCATATTCATGACATCATCATGCATTTCATAATTATCGAGTCCCATAACATCGGTCTTAACACATGTTTATCTATCATCAACCTATTTTGCAATTACTAACAAGCAAATCAATTGCACTTATGATGCTCATGAAATATTTCGGAGTTCGAGATGTACTAACCTTAAGCGATTATCGATGATTCCTTACTCCAGTTTCCTGATTACGAGCTAAAAGTTATGAATTTAATTGATAAGTTTGGTCTAAAAATCTTATGAAATTATAGTGAATCCATTCCTTTTTAGTATTAGAGTGAATAAAAATGAGAGACGCGTTAAATGACCACTTAGAAAAAATGAAAAGTTTCCTTATTGCATGTGATATTAACCCATGGTGCATGAAATGGGACACATGGCCGGCTAGCTTTTAAGATAGAGATTATATGTCATTTTCTTCATTAGAATTAGATGGGGATTGGGTTATCTTCTTCAGGGAGACCGGAATTCCTTTCTTCCTTCACCTTGGAAGCTTGATTGGGAAAAGTTGGTGTTAAGGGCCCAAAATTTCTATTTTTCATAGCGGTTCTGAAGAGAATGTTAGTTTTAGTTGAATTGTAAGTTTCCTAGTGATTTCAGATTAGAATTTCTAGCTATATGAAAGCATGCATTGTGGGCTAAATTTCTTGTTTTGATGGAATGTCAACTACAATTTTGTATATGGAAATGATAGTGTATCTTGTTGTGGTTTGGAGAAAGAAATGAATTTGATGTTGTAGTTTTGTTCGAATAATGCTCGAAATTTATGTTTGAATGATGTTTGCTACTTGATAATAATACACTCTGGTTGCTTAAAAATTAAATAAGCTTCTTTCACCCAATTGTTAAGAGTATGATTATTAGCACATTTGAATTAAGGATCTAAGTCTAGTTGACTCTAAAAGTTTAGAATCAGTTTAAAAATGCATTTGAATGAAAAATGTTATATGTAGTTTGATTAAATGTTGTATGCAATCGAGTATAATTATGCATAATTTAGTTCGAATTACACTCTAGTGTTCAGAATTGATTAAATGTAGATTTTGATAGCTTAATTAAGCAGTTTTGAAAAGAGTTAAGATACAATTTTTAAATGAGTTAAAATACAATTTTGATTATGCATAAAAACAATTTGGAATGGTATTAAAACAATGCAGAAATAGATGCTAAAATTCATTTTTGAATGTAGAAATAGTCTAATGTAAAATGCAAAAAAAAAAAAACAATTTTGAACTTATATGCAGTGCAGGAAATGTAGTAATACAATGCAGAAAATACATGCAATTTTGCTTCAATAACAATTGAGTTATAAGCAGTTTGTTAAATGAAGTTTTGGATGTTGTCTTATATGTTTAAAGGCTCTAGTTTTTAATGTTGTTATGCATGCTTAAATAATGCGGTTTGATGATGTTCTAAATACTTGAATGATGTAATTTGATGTTGTTTTGCATATAAAAATGTATGTATATTTGATAATGATACAAAGTCAATGTTATAATGTATGTTTGGGAAAATAAATAAGAAAGCTAATTAATAGGTGAAAAACTTTGTTCTAAAATATTTTTGAACTAGTATAGTCTTAGAAAGGATTAGGAATTGTTGTAAGTCATTGGTAAAGTTAAGGGAAAAATGGTTATTAAATAACTTGCTTTTTTATTAGTTGAACTAATGTGATTATATTGTTTTAGTTCCATAAAATCTATTTTTGATTAGTTGAATGGTACATGATTTATGGGTGATAGTTTGTGTTTGAGGCAAGGTATTGTTTAAGATGAAGTTTGTAATGCATTGTATATAATGGTATGCACCTAGATCAAGTTAGCATTGAAGAAGCAAAGTCTCGTGAAGAAAAAGAAGTTGTAACCCATTGAGCATTTCAACCTTCCCTATTGAATTTATAAGAAAGATTAGAAGTAAGAATGTTTTGGAAGAGCTTGAATAGATTCTATGAAATGCTGGAAATTTTACACTAGAGTGATGATAACTCTAGTGATTGTTGGTGAATATAGATTTAAATTAATGGTAATGAGCTCATGTTAAGCTTGTATAAAAAATGTTTGAATGGTGGAGGAATTTCTCTTAATTTTTGATACTTAAAATGATAATAAGATTATTTTGGATTGAGTTTAGTAATGTGAAACTTGGGAATGGATTAGGTAGCATCATAGAAATGGTCATTGTATGATTGTTTAAGGTTGCTGTAAGTGTAGGAAATGGTGAGGTAAAAGTGGGACTAGACAGAATTGTTTTAATGTCATGTTAAACTACACTGTAAATTACAGAAATGCAGTCTTGTAATCTGTAACAATGCAGTCTTGCAATTCTCCAGAAAATGCAGTTTTATGCACCATGCAGTTTTTACATGTTAACATATGCAAAATTTATGTGCAGTTTGCTTACCTTAAACAAGTACGGGATTCAGCTAAATTTAGTGCAGTTTAGTAACACTAATAGTGCAGAATTGTAATGAAAGGAATGAAATATGTATGCTGTAAATCTATAAATGCAGTTTGATAAGAATGCAAATGTAGTATGAATACATGCAGTTTGGTGTATAATGTACAAATTGGTTTAGGATGTTGTGTGGAATTTAGTAAATGCAGTAGAATGTGATTAAAATATCAATAACAATTTTGAATTAAATATAACATGCAATATGGTATTAAAATTCAGAATGTAGTATAGTATCTATGCAGTTTATGAATGCAGAACGTATGAAGTACGTATGTAAATTATGTACACAATTAAGCATGTTGTTTTGATGATCTTTGAAAATGAATATCTAGAAGCATTCATAGTGGGAATGCGTATGTAATGTGTTTTAACATGATTGGTTTTGTTGTTGTGTTGAGGTACATTCAATGAAAGGGAGTTATTAGTAAAATGAAGGCTAGAAAGGAGAAATCATTTAGGAAATATATGCAATTTTTGGATTTCTAATATCCTGTAACTTCGAGATATTAGGTGAGTGTTGTTTATGCATTTGGATGACGCGAAGTCATTCTTATCTTTGTTTACAATGTGCATATTGGTTACTGCTCATGAATCATTCTATATATAGCTAACATAGAGCACCTTAGATGATTATGTTTTGGCATGGCATCATTGGTAAGTCTTTTGGTATTTTTTGCATTGCATTTACATTAATGCATTGCTATGCTTTTTTATGCTATGGTAGATGTAATAAAACTTGGAAACACACTATGATCACTAATGTCATAAAATTCTCAGGAGCTTATGCTCAAATTCTCAAGAGCTTATGTTCACTCTGATTATATGATATCTCAGGAGCTTATGCTCAAATTCTCAAGAGCTTATTCTCACTCTGAATATATAATATCTCTGGAGCTTGTGCTCAAAATCATTGTTAATAAACAATCTAATTAAGTAAATGTGTGATCTTATGATTAGAATGAAATCCTTGAAATAATGTTGCTTTTAAAGCTGAATAAGTCTATGATAATTTCAATTAACTATGAACAACATGATGAAGTAGAAGATTAGTATAGTTAATAAAATTATGTGATGTACTTAAGCTTTGAATGGCTTTGTATTGAACTAAAATTGTAATCTTTGTTTCGAACTCGAATTGAATTCTAAACTTCTTCATAAGACACAAAAACGATCTTAAGCTTTGATGTTATAAGATTAAGAACACTTAAGTCCTCCGGAGCTAATAGCTCATTTATTCCATAAGATATTAAGAAAGAAGACAAGCTTACCTTATATTATAAGATACCTATCCTAACAACAAAGCATAAAATGTATAAGTTACCAAAGCAATGGAAGCCCTTGGACACTTAGGCATGGTACAACAATTTATTTGGGACTACGGTCCATGAGCTACTAATGTGATATATTGGCTACAATATAAGGTAACGGGGGAGATGATAAGGAGATTGGAGACAATTGGCTGGATAGATAGATTGGAAGATAAGAGAAGATAGGTATGATATGCTTCGACACTAGCCATTGCTTTGTGCTTTGTGCTATGTATAACTTGTACCAATGTTACCTTTGTCCAAATGTGTTTCATGGAAAATGTTTGTTAATGATATGAACTCCGATATAAACTCATATATGAACTCAGATAAGAACTCTAATAAGCTTTGATAAGGACTTCGATAAACTCTAATAAGAACTTAGTAAGAATTCAAATAAAGATTCTATAAGACTTTGTAAGATTAAGATAAGAACTCTGAAAGCCTTTTGAATAAGATACGAAATCCTTTATCCTTTGAAAAAGATACGAAATCCTTTATCCTTTGAAAAAGATTCTAAATAAAGCCTGTAAATAAGACTTTGTGTAACTAAGATTACCTCAAATGTTGCAATATCTTAAGTTTGACCACTTCCATATTTATTGATATTTGTTATCATTTCTTGCCAAGTTTTCTTTTTATCCACTACCTCACTTAGGCTATGGAAGTCTAATGCATTCATTTCTATGCATTTTTCAAGTTGAATGAGCTTGTTTAGTTTGATTGTGGATAGAGGTTGCAAATCACTATGATCCAAGTTTGATGTAATGTAAATGTCTATTTACACTCCTAGTGGTGGCACATGCATTGTATATACTTATTTTGAAGTTTATGCTTAATTGTAAAGCCCTATATGGTATGAAATTAAGTAAAGGTATTTTGGCATGCCTTGATTAAAGTATGAATCAAGTTACATGATCGTGTAGATGTATGAAATGCTTGGTTTTAATTGAATCGAATGAGATGTGATAGATTGCCTATATATTACTAAGATGATAATCTTAAGGAATAACTTCTAGGTTTAAAAATTATAAAATTTCATAGATTGGTTTGTTTGGCTAAAGGTTTGCTCGTGATTTTAGATTAACAATATGAGTCTTGTATGAAATGACTTAAAGGTTATGTTAGCAATCATAATTTAAGCTTCCTAGATTAGAAATGATTCATGGCTAATGATTCTAGTTTTGGCAAGTTAAGCTAGGTAAGTTTAATATGATTGTTTGAAGCATTGCTTAATACATGATTTTTTTAGAATGATCTTTAATGTTAAATGACACATTATGTAATGGATAATAAATTTAGATATCAATATGTTTTGGTCAAAATAAATTACGAGTTAAATCAGTTTAAGAAAATTTGTGTAGCTTGTACTAAATTTTGAAGGTTTTAGAATTTGGTTACTTGATTTCTGTAATATGTTTTCGGTGACATCTTCAATTCTAGTTTCCTTCTGAAACGGGTTTAGGGTGTTATATTTTGGTATTAAAGCTAGAGAAAATTCGGGTTGAGAATATATAGAAATATTCTGAAATTAGATTTTACTAAATTCATTATCTGCAACAATCAAAGTTCTGTAATAGAACAGTTACTTCAACTTCTTGGTTCTAGAGAAAATTCGGGGATGAATTTTCTTTTAAGAGGGGGAGAATGTAATATCCCTAGAACCGGGCTAAAAGTTATGAATTTCATTGATAAGTTTGGTCTAAAAATCTTATGAAATTATAGTGAATCCATTCCCTTTTAAGATTAGAGTGAATAAAAAATGAGAGACATGTGTTAAATGACCACTTAGAAAAAAATGAAAAGTTTCCTTGTTGCATGTGATATTAACCCATGGTGCATGAAATGGGACACATGGCCAACTAGCTTTTAAGACGGAGATTATGTGTCATTTCTTCATTAGAATTAGATGGGGATTTTGATATCTTCTTCGGGACCGAAATTCCATTCTTCCTTCACCTTGGAAGCTTGATTGGGAAAAATTGGTGTTAAGGGCTCAAAATTTCTATTTTTCATAGTGGTTCTGAAGAGAATGTCAGCTTTAGTTGAATTGTAAGCTTCCTATTGATTTTAGATTAGAATTTCTAGCTATATGAAAGCATGCATTGTGGGTTGAAATTCTTTTTTGATGGAATGCCAACTACAGTTTTGTATATTAAAATGATAGTGAGAAATGAATTTGATGTTGTAATTTTGTTCGAATGATGGTGAAAATTTATGTTTGAATGATGTTTGCTACTTGATAATAATACGCTCTGGTTGCTTAAAAATTAAATAAGCTTCTTTCACCCAATTGTTAAGAGTATGATTATTAGCACATTTGAAGTAAGGATCTAAGTTTAGTTGACTCTAAAAGTTTAGAATCAGTTTAAAAATGCATTTGAATGACAAATATTATATGCAGTTTGATTAAATGTTGTATGCAATCTAGTATAATTATGCATAATTAAGTTCGAATTACACTCCAATGTGCAAAAATGATTAAATGCATATTTAGATAGCTTAATTAAGCAGTTTTGAAAAGAGTTAAGATGCAGCTTTTAAATGAGTTAATATGCAGTTTTGATGATGAATAAAAACAGTTTGGAATGGTATTAAAACAATGCAAAAATAGATGCTAAAATCCGTTTTTCAAAGCAGAAACAATCTAGTTTAAAATGCAGGAAAAAATAGTTTTGAACTTATATGCAGTGCAGAAAATGTAGTGATACATTGCAGAAAATACATGTTGTTTTGCTTTAATAATAGTTGAGTTATAAGCAGTTTGTTAAATGAAGTTTTGGATGTTGTCTTACATGTTTAAAGGCTCCAGTTTTTAATGTTGTTATGCATGCTTAAATAATGCGGTTTGATGATGTTTTAAATACTTGATCGATGTAATTTGATGTTGTTTTGCATGTAAAAATGTATGCATATTTGATAATGATACAAAATCAATGTTATAATGTATGTTTGGAAAAATAAATAAGAAAGCTAATTAATAGGTGAAAAACTTTTTTCTAAAATATTTTTGAACTAGTATAGTCTTAGAAAGGATTAGGAATTGTTGTATGTCATTGGTAAAGTTAAGGGAAAACATGGTTATTGAATAACTTGCTTTTTTATTAGTTGAACTAATGTGATTATATTGTTTTAGTTCCATAAAATCTATTTTTGATTAGTTGAATGGTACATGATTTATGGGTGATAGTTTGTGTTTGAGGCAAGGTATTGTTTAAGATGAAGTTTGTAATGCATTGTATATAATGGTATGCACCTAGATCAAGTTAGCATTGAAGAAGTAAAGTCTCGTCAAGGAAAAGAAGTTGTATCCCATTGAGCTTTTCTATCTTCCCTATTGAATTTATAAGAAAGATTAGAAGTAAGAATGTTTTGGAAGAGCTTGAATAGGTTCTATGAAATGCTGGAAATTTTACACTAAAGTGATGATTGGTCTAGTGGTTGTTGGTGAATACAGATTTAAATTAATGGTAATGAGCTCATGTTAAGCTTGTATTGAAAATGATTGAATGGTGGAGGAATTTCTCTTGATTTTTGATACTTAAAATGATAATAAGATTATTTTGGATTGAGTTTAGTAATGTGAAACTTGGGAATGGATTAGGTAGCAACATAGAAATGGCCATTGTATGATTGTTTAAGGTTGTTGTATGTGTAGGAAATGGTGCGGTAAAAGTGGGAATGGACATAATTGTTTTTATGTCATGTTAAACTACATAGTAAATTGTAGAAATGTAGTCTTGTAATTCACTAGAAAATGCAGTTTTATGAAGCATGCAGTCTTTACATGTTAGCATATGCAGAATTTATGTGCAGTTTGCATACCTTAAACAAGTACACAATTGTGCTAAAATATAGTGCAATTTAGTAACAAAAATAGTGTGGAATTGTAATGAGCGAAATGGAATATGTATGCTGTAAATCTATAAATGCAGTTTGATAAGAATGCAAATGTAGTATGAATACATGCAGTTTAGTGTTTAATGTACAAATTGTTTTAGGATGTAGCGTGTAATTTAGTAAATGCAGTGCAGTGTGATTAATAAATGCATAACAGTTTTGAATTTAATATAATATGCAATATTGCATTAAAATTTAGTATGCAGTATAGTATCTATGCAGTTCGTGAATGCAGAAGGTTTGAAGTATGTATGCAAATTATGTACACAATTAAGCATGTTGTTTTGATGATCTTTGAAAATGAATATCTAGAAGAGTTCATAGTAGGAATGTGTATGTAATGTGTTTTAACTTGATTATTTTTGTTGTGTTGAGGTACTATAACACCCCTAACTCGGTTTAGGGGTAAGATTTTCTTAGTCATGTAAGCTCTTATTTTAAGTCACTAAAGTTAAATCAAAGTCAAGAATATACTATAATTTATCTATTTAACTACATATTTAAAGCGTTAACTCAAAATTTCATATAAAATTTTAAGCACATAACTTTGTTCTTCAAAATTCAACTTAAACCTTTCATTCCAATAGCAAGTTGAAAATCTTTATCTTCTAATAACAGGTAACCATTATAAGCCCTTTAACGACCTAATCTTAATTCCTAGATTTCATTTGTTCATTTTATACCATTTTTGAAAATCAAAGAGTATGGTTCGGCTAGGGACAAGGATTACAAGATTCAGCCATATTAAAAAATTCTAAGGGTCAAATGAATTCGTTAAGGTATAATATCGATCTATTAAGCAAGCTTAAAACACTATCATTCTCCTTAACTTGAATGCTAAGATCAAAGTTATTTCAAGGTTTAAACTAATCATATTCAGATATATATATATATATATAACATCCTCAAAGCAATATCATATACGTATTCATAGACATACTACCAATTGATCATTTTAACCATCAAACCAATCATTCGAACTACACTACTTTACCAGGTTTTAACACATGATGATAGATACATAAGTCTATATACACGCATATCAACAAGGTGTTTTACTAATTTAAGAACATTTAATTATTTAGACTACCATACAAACATCCTAACTATAATAACTCAAATAGCAAGCAACCATGAAGCAATTAAAGGCCCACTACATAGCTTTGAATACTTATAAAGCTTATATACATATGTAGCCAAAAAGGGGATCTAAATGCATAATGCATACATAACAACTATGTTCTACCAACTAGGAGTTCTTAAGATAGATTACAAAACATACATCTTGATGCTTGTGATCTTGTCCAAGCTCGAAAGTTAACCGAAAGCAAAGTTACCTTGAAAGGTGATGAAAGAATAAGGTAAGCAAACGCTTAGTGAGGTAGCACTAATAACCGAAAGCAATGTAGTAACATTATATGATCTATTTCTATTCTTTCACCAAAGTTTATCATGGTACAAGCAAATACCAACTTAATCGAATGATAAAGCTATATAGTCACAAGGATTCAAACATAACATTTCATAGGCTTGTTTTACTAGTCTCACAAATTATCTAACATGACATCTTATAAACATGTATTACTTGTCACATAAGATATCAAACATAACATATCATAGACAAGAGTTACTTGTCACATAAGATATCAAACATAACATATCATAGTCATAAATTAATTGTCACATGAGTTACTTGTTACATAAGGTATCAATGTAATTATTTAATTTACTTTGCAATTTCATTATTTTTTCTTTAACATAGCCTTGAGAATCAAGTAGCCTAGAAAGACGAATCTCCAACTAACTATCGCCAATGAAAGGTACTTAAAGTACCATTCAATCCCTCCTACTTTCGCCAAGTGACCACAACACATCCCTCATACTATCGCCTCATAAGGATCGTAGTCCACCCCAAAACACGAGCCCTATGGACTCTATGGCATGCCAACTATACCTATGACTGACTCGAAACCAAGGCTTTATTTTAATCATATCTTATCATGTCAGAGACGGAATGAGCATAGCTCCTTAATCAGAATATCATGTAAACGAAGCTTATTGTTTTTCCAAATTAAGCATATATACAATCATATGAACTTTTCAATTCATTTATCCATCTTATTCAAAAGGTAGCATAGCAAAGATTTCGAATGATAGCATAGCAAAGGTTACTATCAAGCATATACAAGTATGTATAATTTTCATCATGAGCATATCATCGAACTTAAAGATAACACATCAAGAAATCCTTAACATTTAGGTACTTACCTCAACCCAAGCTTATTCGAGCCCAACCTAATTCAAGGATAAAACAACATACTTAAAATTAACAAAAAGATGCTCGAGAAGGTTATAAGCCTATCCTAAGACTTTAAACTACACTCACAGGTTGATCCAAGCTAATTATGCTCCCGAATCAAAATCCCTTTTTGCTTTTCTACCACTTGATCCTTCTTGGATCTTACTTCCTCAACTCTTTTTTAGTCTAAACATGGCAAAATGCAACCACACATCAAAATCACTTCATTTCTAACTTAAACTACATCATGCATAAGTTCTATTAAACAATTATGACACACATCATACATACATGATAATTTGGCCTTAAAATAGTCTTTAACCTTGTACAAGGCATCCTTCCTTTAAGATATAAACTACCCACAATTCATCTTTAAAAACAGCCCCTTACTTTGAAAAACAATCCCCATTTTAAGTCATAAATAAACAGTTCTTTATGAGTGTAAAAACAGTCCAATTTTATTGAAATTTACTCCTTAAATTTAGCTCATACAACAACCCTATTTTGAGTTACAAAACAGCCCTTGTTTTTTTCAAAATAGTCCCTAAAACTTTACAAATTAGTCTGTTGTTTTAGCAATTAAATATGCCCATTATTTTCCTTTTAAAAGCATTCCAAACCCTTCTTTAATTGTACAAAACAGTCCAGGATTCATATATACTTTTTATATATACAAAACAGTCACATATACTTTCCTATGTATCCAAAACAGTCTAATATTCATGTGTATGCATATATATGCACAAAACAGTCCCTAACATATTTATATACATTCAAAACAATCCATACCCTTGCATACATACTTATATACATCAAGACAGTCCCATTACACACATATACATATATACAAAACAGTCCACTTAATTTCATATACACATGAAACAGTTCAGTACAGTCCCTATTCTATTGCAAATCAGTCCATGAGCCTCATGTTACTCTTATTTAATCCTATGTCTTTAGATTCAATTGTTTAGCAAGCAAAGTGACCTGAACTCGATTTACCACTTTCATTATCACATATAATTCACTTTGAGGCTGACCAAGGCTATTCGAAACAGAGCACATCTTCATGACATATTTGTATGTTTCAATTTGAGCTATACTAATTGCCATAACCCAAATTCAAGCTCTAATATGATTACACAATCTACAATGGTAACAATCGAATGATCAAAGAAAATTTCATGACATATATTTGTTTCTACATTATCACATAGCATGCATAAGAAATCTATACAAAATCCTTAAGTTAAGTTCTAAATTAGGGGAAAGGGAGAAAGAATTTGCCCTTCTCCTTAAGCTTTTCGAACAAGAATTCAAGAAATTGAGTTAACAAGCTTAATTCCCCTTAAATATTCATGAACGAACTTCTCTCTCCCTCCCATGAAGTCTTGGTCTTTTGAGGCAAAAGGAAGAAGAAGATGAACACTCAATTCATTTCACATCTTCCAAAATGCCGAGAATGCAATCCCCCCTCACACTTGCCTTAGCCTTAGAGTGACAAGTGTACAAGTACATGTTCTTTCTTTTTTTTAGCATGCATTCCCCAAAAATGTCTTATTATTCTTTTTAATCCTTAGCAAACCGGCCATTCATTTTTTCCTTTTCTTTATTTTGGTCCAACACTTAATTAAACAATCAAGGCACATTAGAAATCTATTTAGTATTTTAATGAGAAATACTACTAGGCTGAATGTTGGGATGTTATAGGTACATTCAATGAAAGGAAGTTATTATTAAAATGAAGGCTAGGAAGGAGAAATAATTTAGGAGATATATGAAATTTGTGGATTTGGGATATCCCGTAACTTCGGGATATCAAGTGAGTGTAGTTTATGTTTTTTGGATGACACAAAGTCATCCTTATCTTTGTTTACTATGTGCATATTGGTTTCTGCTCATGAATCATTCTGTATATAGCTAACATAGAGCACCTTGGCTGATCATGTTTTGGCATGGCATCATTGGTAAGTCTTTTGGTATTGCTTGCATTGCATTTAAATTAATTAATTTCTATGCTTTATTATACTAATGTAGATGTAATAAAACTTGGAAACACACTATGATCTCTAATGTCATAAAATTCTCAAGAGCTTATGCTCAAATTCTTAAGAGCTTATGCTCACTCTGATTATATGATATCTCATGAGCTTATGCTCAAATTCTCAAGAGCTTATTCTCACTCTGATTACATGATACCTCTGGAGCTTGTGCTTAAAATCCTTGAAATAATGTTGCTTTTAAAGATGCTAAGTCTATGATAATTTGAATTAACTTTGAACAACATGATGAAGTAGAAGATTAGTATAGTTAATAAAATTCTATGATGTACTTAAGCTTTGAATGGCTTTGTATTGAACTAAAATTGTAATCTTTGTTTCGAACTCGAATTGAATTCTAAACTTCTTCATTAGACACAAAAACTATCTTAAGCTTTGATGTTATAAGATTAAGAACACTTAAGTCCTATGGACCTAATAGCTCATTTATTCATAAGATACTAAGAAAGAAAACAAGCTTACCTTATATTATAAGATACCTATCCTAACAACAAAGCATAAAATGTATAAGTTACCAAAGCAATGGAAGCCCTTGGACACTTAGGCATGGTACAACAGTTTATTTGGGACTACGGTCCACGAGCTACGGCTTAGGAGTGATGACCCCATATATGTGATATATTGGCTACAGTAAGAGGTAACAGAGGAGATGGTAAGGAGATTGGCGACAGTTGGCTGGATAAATAGATTGGAAGATAGGAGAAGATAAGTTTGTTATGATTTGGCACTAACCATTGCTTTGTGCTTTGTTATATGTATAACTTGTACCAATGTTACCTATGTCCAAATGTGTTTTAAGGAAAATGTTTGTTAACGATATGAACTCAAACTCGGATAAGAAATCTGATAAGCTTTGATAAGGACTTCGATAAACTATGATAAGAACTCAGTAAGAATTCAAATAAAGCTTCTATAAGACTTTGTAAGATTAAGATAAGAACTCTGAAAGACCTTTGAATATGATACGAAATCCTTTAGCCTTTGAAAAAGATTCTAAATAAAGCATGTAAGTAAGACTTTGTGTAACTAAGATTACCTCAAATGTTTCAATATCTTATGTTTGACCATTTCCATCTTTATTGATATTTCTTATCATTTCTAGCTGAGTTTTCTTTTTATTCACTACCTCATTTAGGCTATGGAAGTCCAATGCATTCATTTCTATGCATTTTTCAAGTTGAATGAGCTTGTTTAGTTTGATTGTGGATAGAGGTTGCAAGTCACTATGATCCAAGTTTGATGCAACGTAAATGTCTATTTACACTCCTAGTGGTGGCACATGGATTGTATATATTCATTTTGAAGTTTATACTTAATTGTAAAGTCCTATATGGTATGAAATTAAGTAATGGTATTTTGGCATGCCTTGATTAAAGTATGAATCATGTTACATGATCGTGTAGATGTATGAAATGCTTGGTTTTAATTGAACCGAATGAGATGGGATAGTTTGCCTATATATTACTAAGATGGTCATCTTAATGAATAACTTCTGGTTTAAAATTTATAAAATTTCATAGATTGGTTTGTTTGGCTAAAGATTTAATCCTGATTTTAGATTAACAACATGAGTCTTGTATGAAAGGAATTAAAGGTTATGTTAGTAATCATAATTTAAGCTTCCTAGATTAGAAATAATTCATGGTTAATGATTCTAGTTTTGGCAAGTTAAGCTAGGTAAGTTTAATATGATTGTTTGAAGCATTGCTTAATACATGATTTTTTAGAATGATCTTTAATGTTAAATGATACATTATGTCATAGATAATAAATTTAGATATTAATATCTTTTGGTCAAAATAACTTACGAGTTAAATCAGTTTAAGAAAATTTGTGTAGCATGTACTGAATTTTGAAAGTTTTATAATTTGATCACCTGATTTCTAGAAATGTGTTTTCGGTGACATCTTCAATTCTAGTTTCCTTTTGAACCCGGTTAAGGGTGTTACAATTACACCAATGGTTCTAATATTTGATCCCAAATATTCCTCGAATAAATATTAATACAATATGTATTAATTTTCCATCTTTACAATGCAATTCACAAGGTCAAACGCGTAAAAACAGCTTATTGGGTTCTAATTTTGTGAAATGGACTTTGCTAACGGGCTCAAAACGTCAAGAAATCCTCGAGTAAGGTCTCTCAGAAAAGGTCAATGGCTGGTCAACTCTGGTCAATTCCGGTCAACAGCCCGATGATCTAGTGCGATGCGGTGCAAGGCTGCTATAGTGCACCCGTGGGCAGTGCGTCAGTGCAGCAGGGTGCATGTGCACCTGGGAGAGTTATCTAGTGCATCGCGATGTAATGAGGATATGTGCTCCCGCCCTCTACAGTTGCGCACGCACACTTACAGGGGTGACGTGTGGTGGCACGTATGAGGTCTTCTGGCAGTCAGACGACGACAACGAGCTCCAATCCCACTATCCCGACGCTGAAGAACGCGCTAGTGACCTCTGATTCACGATTTGTCCACCAAAACTACTATGTTTCAAGAACTTTGAACCTTGTTTCCCTTCACCCGATGAACAGCAATGACAACAACGATGAGGCGGCCACGGTCAGACCCGTCTCAGCGAGACTTAGCTGATGGTGGTGGTAGTGGTGTCATCAACAGACGTGCGGGTGACAACCAATCTTGGTTCGAACACTTTCTCTCTCTAAAAACTATTTTTCTCCCCAAAAGCCACTTTCTCTTTCATCTTTATATTTTCAAATTTCCCTCTCCCTCTCTCTTCACTTTTCAGCCACTTTAAATTAAAAAAAACCCTTTCCCAACAAAATAGGTAACCCAAATAATATACACACATCTTTCTCCATTTTTTTTACTTTTAGACTCGAACATAAAATCCTTACTCGAATCAATCCAAGAATCCATTTAATGAGCTTCCAAAAATTATTCTTCTTATTTTCAATTATCAACTTAAAGATTCGAAACCCAGATCTAAGACCCATTTAACTAACCCAAAATTTGGGTCGTTATAACTCTCCCCTCCTTAAAAGAAATTTCATCTTCAAAATTTGTATTCATAAACCAATGAAGATGCTCAAACCCTTACAACTTTTTGACATTCCCAAAGATTTCCCCCTGCGCTACACTGATTTCCCACAACACTTGTCCACAATAACCCATGTCTTCTAACGATACAAACATAATCTCAACTGATTATTCTCTTAGAAGGAATCCATCCTCGCCTGATACATTACAGACGACAAGCAAAACTCAATGGTACCCTGACAAAATTGTCACACGAGTACGTCATCAAAGAAACTTAACTTATGTTTTAAAACTCAAAAGATTATTGCACATAAAATCTTCCACAACTTTGTAAGATCTAAAAGAATGGGAGGTTAAACAACCGTTACAAACAAACATAATAATTCCTATCGTGGTGACTCTCTAAAGGAGAGTCACACTTTGATGGCATCCCTTTATTAATATCATTGCTTGCCCGGTGCAAGACTTCTAGAAAAGAACGATGTCTCAACTCGCCTCAAGAACTTATCTTTAACTCAGCATAATAACTCATAATGGCAACTGATACAACTCCCACTAACTTAGTTCCCAAGAGTCTTACACTCCAAACTATAACGCGTATGGAAACATGTCATTTATATTGTCACTTGGATCTTTCATTGCATAGAATCGTACCAAGGGATAAGGTTTCACCACAACCCTCGAATCTCGTGTCAAGAGGCAACATGTACACACTGCAGTGTCATACAACCAAACCCGCAAACAAACCATGCAGACTTCCTATTTGGATATCACCTTTGCCGAAATATTAAACAGTACCCACCAAAGACTATGTCATTATTCAACATAATCCCAATGAAATTGTGCACTCACAGTTCCTTTACAAGGCCCACGATCATCTATTTAACTCTTACTGATGAATATCGAAACATCACAACAATTCTGAGAAATTCAATGTTTGAATCCTGACCGATGGCAAGTCATACACTTATCACTATTTCAAACACACGACTCCACGCCGTCTCCCAAAACACGTGGCAAAATTTTTGTACAAACTGTCGCTATCAAGATTCACCATATGCCGACCACTGTACTATATCGAGGAAACCTTCTACGCTGATATATCATTCTCTAAGGCACACTTAAGAAGATCTTGAGGTCATCAAAAGTGATCAAACTTACATATAATCATAACATTGTACCCATTGAAAAATAATCAGATGTTTTTTCTTGCTGTTTCCAAGGCAAAACAATTCTTAACTCGAAACTTCACTAACAAAATGCTCATGTACCGGTAAAGACCGACCAATACCAACATCAGATGAATCGTGTACCAATCTGCATGGAGTTAGTATCTGTAACACCCCCTTCCCGACCAGGTCGAAAACTGGGTCGGAGATTGTTACCGGTGAGTGATACGGTGATCGGTGCAATAAAATATCAATAAGGAATAACACTTAATCGACATTATAACTTCCAAACATTACCCAATACCAATATTAGCTCAATTTATCCCATTTGGAACAATAACTAATTAGTTAGGAGCAATTTCTAACTTTTACAAGTTTTAGGGACTAATCGATACATCTAATAATTTAGGGGTCCTTTATGCAATTTACTGTATAATACTGAAATTCAATGAAATAACGGTATACTCATGAATTTCCATGTCATTCCGATAACATTTACCCATCCAATTAAACCATACAATTTCAATGACCATTCTGTAAACTTTTTAAAACTGTGTTCAATGACTTTTAACTGAATTAACTACCAACGTACTGAAACACCTTGGTGTCGTATCGGTACGGGTATACATGAATTTGAGCCCCAAATGAAACTGTCCAAACACGTATCGATACGGTCGAGGTCTGTATCAGTACCACATGCAAGGGTATCGACCCAATTCCCAATAATTCAAGAACTTGTATCGGTACAACGTGACTTGTATCGATACGGGTTGACTAATGTTGATTTTGACCATGACCCGTTTTGATATACCCAAGGCCATATTGATTCATTTAAATGCCCCAACCTTACTGACAAAACCTGTATCGATACACTTCAACCTATATCGATACGCTATGGTTAACTCATGCTTTCTCAGGCCAAATATGCAAGGTCGTATTGATACAGCCTGACCTGTATCGATACGCTCTGCATTGTAATGTCAATTTTTAGCTGGTTTTTATTTGAATTCACCTATCAAATGATGTCTAAATGCAATAAAACTTTACCAACATTGTTTCAATGCTATGATCTACTTGCATGTCAAATTCTAGGTTATTCAAATCCATTTACTAGGTTTTCACTTTTTAGTGCCAAATATGCATATTTAACCATTTTTAAGCTATACCAAAAGCCATTTAGAGCCTTAGACACTTTTACATGCCATGCATAATACACACATATCAAAAGGGCCACAAATGACTAGTTCAACTACATTGCCACCATCATAGGAGTTCATAAACACAAAACACGTTGCTTGAGGCTTGTAGTGACTTGTCAACAACGTTGATTCTACGATCTCCAATGGTGAAATCCTTAACCTGAAATGTATGAAATGAAATGCATTAGGCATACATTGCCTAGTGAGGTAGTCACAGCTAAACACTTTATCAATGAAATGCAATCCAAATCATATCTTGACAATGACAATGCAATGAGTCAATAATTGCAATGCAATGATCATATTCAATAGCAATAAGTCCATATTTCAAAAATAACCCTTGGATCGATTCAAGATAGTGAATACGCAAATTCCTACACCTCGCCAAAACAATGAATGGTCTAGTCCCTCTGCCTCACCAATATGACCAATATCACAACACATCCCTCCAACTCGCCAAATCAATATAGGTCGTAGCCCTAGGACCGTAGTCCACCCATACATTGAGCACATGAATTCTATGGAATGCCAATTGTATCCAATGTCCTCTCGAGTCCAAGGTCCAATGGCAACATCAATAATCAATGTTCAATAACAATAGCTATGTTCAATGTTCTTATTAGTAATCAATGTTCTGATGTCCATGTTCAATAGCAATACCAATAACAATGGCAATGTTTAATGATCTCAATGACAATAAAAATGGTCGATGCTTCATTTACAATGTTTCGATGAAAATAACTTTGTCGATATCAATATATAATGACAATAACACTGACGATGTCAATAGAAATGACTATGCTCTGTGTCCAATGTTCAATGCTTCAATAATTCAATGACTATATCGATGGTGAATTCAATGAAAATAAGTGATGACAGTGACTATAGCAATATCAATGGTTGATATTCAATGCAATGACTTACCTTAACTTACCAATGGAATCCACTTAAGTGGTTCAATGCAATAATCCTTGACAATAATGTTAGCCATACTATAATCAATGACAATAAAACCGGGAAAGACACCTAGCCTAATCTCGAGACTCTAACTACGCTCACCTTGACAATCCAAAGCTTCTGCGGCTCTCGGATAGCAATCCCCTTGTTCCTAGCTTTCAGTGAAGATGATACATGCTCTCTTTCAATTTCTTGAGCTAGGTAAACAATAGGATTGTGTTAGAATCAATATTACGATATCAAAATTAATATCTAAGCTCAATTTTGAAAATAACGATGAATCGTCCATGGATAGTCAAAACCATAGTTTAAGATTACACTCAATATCTCCATGGATTTCAATAATAGCTTGGGGGATTAAGCTTATCGGATCGATAGCAACGATTCGATGTCAATAAATCAAAGAAAATTCAAGCTTCTCCAACCTCAACAATGGAGGTTCTTGCTTGGGGGAAAGATGAAGATGAAGCGAGAGGTGCTTGCTTGTTTATTGGGGTGAGTTTCTAATCCCTTTATCAATTCCTTAATCCTATTCTTAACTAGGAGCTTTCCTTCAAGTGAAGGAATTCCTTCAGATAATCCCACGTATGTGGGGATTATAATTGAGGAGGGGCTAGTCGCAAGGTTAGTCCCTGAACTCTTAATGCTCTATACTTTTGCCCCCCAATTTTTTATTTCTATAATTTAGCCATTAAGTAGATTTTCAATACTTCCAATAAGGTCCCTAGACAATAATTTGACTTAATTAGAGTCCAATATCGATATAATTGACATTGCGGTCAAAGTTAGTACAATATTTAAACTATTATGATGTAGGGTTTTCGATTGCCAGAACTTATTTCTGACTAGGCCAGATTTTAGGGTGTTACGACTCTTCCCCCTTAAGAAAAATTTGTCCTCAAATTTTACCTGGATCAAAGAGGTGAGGATATTGCTTTCGCATTGTCTCCTCCAGTTCCCATGTTGCTTCTTTAGCGGTATGGCTCTTCTAGAGCACCTTAACCAATCGAATAGTCTTGTTACGGAGTCTCTTGACTTTCTTTGCATAAATCTAAGCTAGTTCTTCCTCATAGGACAAGTTGGGTTGAATTTCCACAGATTCAGGCTCAATAATGTGCGACGGATTAGAATGATACATGAAACACATCATGGATTTTACTTATTTTTTAGGAAACAATAAATGATAAGCCATAGGGCTAACTTTTTCAATAACCTTGAAAGGTCTAATGAACCGGGGGCTTAGTTTCCCCTTCTTTCCAAATCTTAGAACTTTCTTCCACGGTGAAACTTTAAGAAAGGCCTTCTCACCAACCTCATATTATATATCCCTTTGCTTGTGATCAATGTAGGCCTTCTGTAAAGGCAGCCTTTAATCGATCATGGATGATGGTAACTCGTTCCTCAGTTTTCTGAAGTAAGTCAGGGCCTATCACCTTGCCTTCACCGAGTTCAGATTAACACAATAGAGTTCTGCATCACCTACTATACCGTGCCTCACACGGTGCCATTTTGATGGAAGCTTGATAGCTGTTGTTGTAAGCAAATTCTATAAGAGGTAGGGATCTCTCCCAAGAGCATTCAAAATCAATGATGCATGCTCGAAGCATATCTTCCAAAACTTGAATTACCCTTTCCGACTGGCCATCAAATTGAGGGTGAAAAGCAGAACTAAGTTTAACTCTGGTACCTAAGGCTCCTTGCAACGACTTCCAGAACCGAGATGCAAATCGTGGATCTCGATCAAAAATGATAGACTAGGACACTCTGTGGAGTCGAATAACTTTCTTAACATACAAGTCAGCTAGCTTATGAAGATCGTAATCCATACGAACAAGTAGAAAATGTGCTGACTTGGTGAAACGGTCTGCAATAACCCAAATGGCATCATGTTTAGCACGAGTCAACGGTAGACCACTAACAAAATCCATAGTGATATTCTCCCACTTCCATTGCTGTAGATCAATGGGTTGCAATAGGCCGGTACGAACACGATGTTCAACCTTAACATGTTGACATGTGAGGCACTTGGACACAAAGTCAAATACGGCTCGCTTCATGTACGGCCACCAATAAAGTTCTCGTAGGTCCATGTACATTTTTACTGACCCTGGGTGGACAAAGAAAGAGCTCGAGTGAGCCTCCCTAAGCATATTTGTGCGAAGAAATTTATCATTGGGTACAAAGACCTGATCACGAAAATATAAAAGCCTTTCAGAATTTATTTTGAAGTAGGGGTTGTCTTGCAACTTGGAAATGATAGCTTGAAGCTTAGGACCTTGTTTTTACAATGCCTGAATTCTCGATATAATGGTAGACTGAACTTGGAGCTCAGCCACTAAATAACGATGCTTCTGAAGATGGAAGTGGGCATTGATAGCTTGAGGAGCTACAATACAAAGACTTTGCAATGAGTCAATGCAGTAATCAACACATTAAACTTAATAATCAATAGCGATACTTACCAGGCAGAGGTTTGCGACTGAGTGCATCAGCTACAACATTGGCCTTGCCCGAATGGTAGTCGATGAAAAGATCATAATCCTTGAGGAGTTCCATCCATCTCCGCTATCGAATATTCAACTCCTTCTGTGATAAGAGGTACTTGAGGCTTTTATGATTAGTTGAAAGGTAACATTTCTCTTCGTAGAGATAATGCCTCCAAATTTTCAAAGCAAAGACAACTGCAGCTAACTCTAGATCATGGGTGGGGTAATTCATTTCATGGCGCTTTAGTTATCTAGAAGCATAAGCAATGACTTTGACTTCTTGCTTTAACACACATCCTAATCCGAGATGCGAAGCATTACTATAGACAGTGTAGTTCTTTCTAGACTCAGGTTGGGTTAGAACCGGTGCATGAGTCAAAACTTGTTTCAATTGATCGAAGCTTCTTTGTTGGTCCACAGACCAAACGAATGGAGCTTCCTTTCTCAACAACTTAGTTAGAGGAGCTTCTAGCATAGAGAATCCCTTAACAAACCTTCTATAATAGCCAACAAGACCAAGGAAACTTCCTACCTCACCAATGTTCTTCGGTGGATGCCAATCAACAATGGCTTGGATATTTTTCGGGTCCACCTGGATACCCGAAGCTGATACAATGTGCCCAAGGAAGGCAACTTCGGTAAGTCAGAACTCACACTTCAAAAACTTGGCATATAATTGTTTCTCCCGAAGAGTTTGAAGTACAATACAAAGGTGGCCTCGATGCTCGATAGGGTTCTTAGAATAATCAGAATATCGTCAATGAATACCACTACGAATTTGTAAAGGTTGGGCCTAAAAACTAATTAATTAGGTCCAGGAAAGCTGTCGTGCATTGGTTAGCCCAAAAGGCATCACCAAGAATTCGTAGTGTCTGTATCTTGTTCGAAACGCTGTCTTGGGTACATTACATTCCTTGACTCTCACCTAATAATACCCTGACCTTAAATCGATCTTGGAAAACTTGGATGCATCCTTAAGCTGATCGAATAGGTCATCTATCATTGGCAAAGGATACTTATTCTTAATGGTCACCTTGTTCAACTGCCAGTAATTGATGTATAGCCTCATAGAATAATCCATCTTCTTCACAAAGAGAACCAGAGCTCCCCAAGATGAGGAACTCGGTTGAATGAAGCCTTTATCAAGCAAATCTTGAATCAGGTCTTTCAATTCCTTTAGCTCAATGGTTGTCATTCGATAGGGTGCAATAGAAACTAGGGCAGTTCCAGGTTGCACTTCGATACTAAATTTAACTTTATGGGTTGGAGGTAAGCCCGGAAGTTCATCAGGGAAGACATCAGGAAAATCACATACAGTAACAATATCTTGTAGTCAAGGTTCATCCTTGGCTTCCAATGTCAAAGCATACAAGAAAGGATTTCTTGAACTCATCAACATGATGCTCTCCTTACCAAGGCCTCGGAGATACAATTTTCTCTTACTACAATCTACCCACGCTTGATGTTCGCTAAGCCAATCCAAACCCAATATAACATCAAACTCATGGATCGATAAAGCCAATAGGTTGGATATAAAAGGAATCACTTCAATCACTAAGGGACAATTCTTACATACAAGGCTTATGGTGACACAATCACCTAGAGGATTGGTTACGGTGACCCTCGGTGCCATGGGCTCAGAAGATAATATGTGTTTCTTAACTAGCACAGTACTTATGAAGGAATGAGTAAAACCAAGATCAATCAATGCATATAAAGAATGGGAGTACAGTTCGATGATACATGTGATGACATCATGCTCATCTTCCTCCTCCCTGCTCCTTACATGATACATCTGATCAGGAGCCTTGGATTCTTGCTTACTCGGTGCCTTGCCAGAGACACTAGATCTCCTTGTAGCTCCCGATAAACCTTGCCTTGACCCCTTACCTTGGAAAGACTGAGTAAGGGTTGCATTACTTGCCGGTGCAGTAGTAGACTTGGTGGCACCAAGAGGACAATCACAGATGAAATGACCTTGTTTTCCATAATAGAAGCATGCTCCAGTTTGCTTACAACACTAACCCGATAGATGTCATTTTATGAAAATAGTTGCAAACTGGATTTTGTACACTTCGATTGGAGCCTCCAATGCTTTTAACTGAAGCCGTCTTAGCAAAAGATTGCGTTACAGTTGGAGGTCTCTCAATGTTCCCAGAACGGGGAGGCTGTGAGTACATGTTATGCTTGGAGCCCTTATATCTACTCCTCTTGTTCCACTTGGGAAGTGGAGGATCATCTCTGACCATTTTCTCATACTTACTAGATCCACCCAATATCTGAGCCCTCTGTGCAACTTCGGTGGCCTTAACTCGGTTTACAAGGTCCTGGAAGTCGGTGATACCCAAAGCAGTAAACATAGGGCGTAGCTCATCGCTAAGCCTAGCAATGAACATCTTGCATTTATCTTCCTCCTTCTTGATATATTTTGCACCATACCGGCAGTACTTGTAGAAATCATAGATGTACTGCCCAATAGGTCGACCACCTTGCTTCAGATGAAGGAAGATATTATGCCTTTCTCAAAGGTAGTACTCACTAACATACTTCTTTCGAAATTCTTGGAGGAAGAACTCCCAAGTGATAATTTCCTTAGGAACGGTAAGAATAGTGGTCTCCCACCACTGAAGTGCTTTATCCGCTAGCAATGCAAGGGACACTCCAGCTTGTGCTCATCAGAACACTATAATTGCTTGTTTATAATTCTCAATGTGTTGTCCAACCAATACTCGGCGATCTCAGGATTATCATCATCCTGACCAGTGAAAGTATATGCCCGGAGCAATGCCAGCTTTTCAATAGGGGCTCTAGCATATTGGACAACTAGTGGGGTAGGTTGCACTACCGTCTCGGCTCTTATAGATGTCATAAATTGCTTAAACATATCAGCCATATTTCGGTAGCATTCAGCCTGCGCATCAGGCAATACCGATTTAACATTCTGGGGTAGAGGATTAGGTAGGTTCGGAGGGTCTCCCTCTTACTTCCACACCATGAGTCGAGGAATCGGTAGCAGGCTCGTTTATATGGGCTTCGTTAGTCCTAGACATATCTATAACATAAAGAGATCGGATTAGCCGTCAAGTCACAATATTCACAATGTACAACTCCAAGGTGGTAAAGTAACACAATAACAACACAACAGGCTTAGATTTAGTCCTAGAACCGACTAAAATCTAGCTCTGATACCACAAATGTAACGCCCCCTCTTGGCCTGGTCAGAAACTAGGTCGGAGCGTGTTACCAAAGAGCGATAAGGTGATCGGTGTGATAAAATTTCAATAATGAACAACACTTAATCGACATTATAACTTCCAAACATTACCCAATACCAATATTAGCACAATTTATCCCATTTGGAACAATAACTAATTAGTTAGGACCAATTTCTAACTTTTATGAGTTCTAGGGACTAAATGGTAAATTTGATAATTAGGGGTCCTTTAATGCAATTTACTGTATAATAATGAAATTCAATGAAATATTGATATACTCATGAATTTTTATGTCATTCCGATAACATTTACCCATCCAATTAAACCATACAATATTTAGTGACCATTCTGTAAACTAATTAAAATTGTGTTCAATGTCTTTTAACTGAATTAACTACCACCGTACCGAAATACCTTGGTGCTGTATCGGTATGGGTGTACATGAATTTGAGCCCCAAATAAAACTGTCCAAACACGTATCGATACGGTCGAGGTCCGTATCGGTACCACATGTAAGGGTATCAACCCAATTCCCAATAATTCAAGAACTCGTATCTGTATAGCATGAACTGTATCAATACGGGTCGACTAACATTGACTTTGACCATGACCCGTTTCGATATGCCCTAAGGCCGTATCGATTTATTTAAATACCCTAACCTTACTGCCAAAACCTGTATCGATACACTTCAACTTGTATCGATACGCTATGGTTAACTCAAGCTTTCTCATGCCAAATATGCAAGGCAGTATCGATACAACCTGACCTGTATCGATACAACCTGCACTATAATGTCAATTTTTAGCTAGTTTTTATTTGAATTCACCTATCAAACGATGTCCAAATGCAATGAAACGTTACCAACAATATTTCAATGATATGATCTACTTGCATGTCAAATTTTAGGGTTATTCGAATCTATTTACTAGGTTTTCACCATTTAGTGCCAAATATGCATATTTAACCATTTTTAAGCTATACCAAAAGCCATTTAGAGCCTTAGACACTTTTACATGCCATGCATAATACACACATATCAAAAGGGCCACAAATGACTAGTTCAACTACTTTGCCAGCGTCCTAGGAGTTCATAAATGCAAAATACGTTACTTGAGGCTTGTAGTGACTTGTCAACAACATCAATTCTCCGATCTCCAACAGTGAAATCCTTAACCTGAAATGTATAAAATGAAATGCATTAGGCATACATTGCCTAGTGAGGTAGTCGCAACTAAACACTTTATCAATGAAATGCAATCCAAATCATATCTTGACAATGACAATGCAATGAGTCAATAATTGCAATGCAATGATCATATTCAATAGCAATAAGTCCATATTTCAACAATAACCCTTGCACCGATTCAAGATTATGGATACGCAAATTCCTACGCCTCACCAAAATAATGAATGATCTAGTCCCTCGCCTCGCCAATATGACCAATATCACAACACATCCCTCCGCCCCCCCCAAATCAATATAGGCTATAGCCCTAGGACCGTAGTCCACCCGTACATTGAGATCATGAATTCTATAGAATGCCAATTGTATCCAATATCCTCTCGAATCCAAGATACGGTGGCAACATTAATAATCAATGTTCAATAACAATAGCTATGTTCAATGTTCTTATCAGTAATCAATGTTTCGATCTACATGTTCAATAGAAATATCAATAGCAATGGCAATGTTCAATGATCTCAATGACAATAAAAATGGTCGATGTTTCATTTACAATGTTTCGATGACAATAACTTTGTCGATATCAATATACAATGACAATAACGCTCACGATGTCAATAGCAATGACTATGCTCTATGTCCAATGTTCAATGCTTCAATAATTCAATGACTACATCGATGGCAAATTCAATACAGTGACTATAGCAATATCAATGGTCGATATTCAATGCAATGACTTACCTTAACTTACCAATGGAATCCACTTAAGTGGTTCAATGCAATAATCATTGACAATAGTGTTAGACATACTATAATCAATGATAATGAAATCGGGAAAGGCACTTAGCCTAATCTCGAGACTCTGACTACAATCACATTGACAATTTGAAGCTTATACGGCTCTCGGATAGCAATCCCCTTGTTCCTAGCTTTCGGTGAAGATGATGGATGCTCTCTTTCAATTTCTTAAGCTAGGTAAACAATAGGATTGTTTTAGAATCAATATTATGATAACAAAATTTAGTATAACGATATCAAAATCAATATCTAAGCTCAATTTAGATAATAACGATGAATCATTATGGATAGTCAAAACCCTGGTTTAATATTACACTCAATTTCTCCATGGATTTCAATAATAGTTTGGCGGATTAAGCTTACCGGATCGATAGCAACGATTCGATGTCAATAAATCAAAGAAAAATCAAGTTTCTCCAACCTCAACAATGGAGGTGCTTGCTTGAGGGAAAGATGAGGATAAAGAGAGAGGTGCTTGCTTGTTTAGTCGGGTGAGTTTCTAATCCCTTTATCAATTCCTTACTCATATTCTTAATTAGGAGCTTTTCTTCAAGTGAAGGAATCCCTTCAGATAATCCCACGTATGTGGGGATTATAATTAAGAATGAGCTAATCACAAGGTTAGTCCCTCAACTCTTAATGCTCTATACTTTTTCCCCCATATTTTTAATTTCTATAATTTAGCCACTAAACAGGTTTTCAATACCTCCAATAAGGTCCTTAGACAATAATTTGACTCAATTAGAGTCCAATATTGATACAATTGACCTTGCGATGTCAGTACAATATTTGAACAATTCCAATGTAGGGTTTTCAATCGCCGAAACCTATTTTCGATTAGGCCAAATTTTGGGGTGTTATAGTATCGGTACTCCACTGCATGATCATCATTTGTGATCCTTGATCACTCCACATAGGTATCATGATACTCTAACCCAAACTAACTACGTATACTCCATCACTTATTGAGTTCACTTTAATTAGGTGGTGATCGATCACATACGGTCAATAGCTAGTAATTACTTCAACTCGCATCATTTTCCTATTCTCAAATTCGTTAAAGATTGAGCACCCAAAATTTCACGCTATTGAGGTGAACATAACATTCCCACTTTTAACACAAAAATGCAACCCTGACGATACAACCAAACATCCTCGAAGCTCTTGAAATCTTAATTAACTCTAATCGAGTTAGCATCACTGTCACAACAGAATAGTCTCAAGTAGCTCAGATCTCCACCAATGTTTCTCGGCTCCTTCCAAGGAAACTGTGACACAAATCAAGGCATTTTCAAAGTCTCAACCCTTTCTTCCTTAACTGATCACCCGGTAACCAACATTTCTCATGCACCATGTCATTATCTTGTCATCGCTCACATTTTCATATTCTTACACATTCACACGTGTCACGCAAAGCACCAACTTACATTCAAGGAACAATACGGTGGCCTCCACCTTATCATAGATGAAACACCTTAAACGTCATTATAGATATCAAACGTTACTGCAACATGCCCTAAAGAAAGAAATCCCCATTCCAAAATTCATTTCAAATTTACTAGCCTCCAAAATTTTAACTGTAAACATCTTATTCTCGCACCAATGTAAAAAAAAACACAAGGGTACTTTACAATTGGTTAAATGAGTCATCCACCTGAGAAAAAATGTAATGATCCTTCACTGTCACCTAACAAACTATTAACAGTTTAAGCATTACCCCCAACGAACCAACTTCTTTCTAACGAAAAAGCCCGGTTCTCTCTTGGCAAAACATTTAGACAAAAGAAACCTTGTTCGAGTTGCGCCTTTGCAACTGAACCTATAACTTCCTCACCTCGGTTGGTGTCCTCTAACAAGGTCGATGGGCACCGACGTCCAACTCGGCCTTATCTCAACATCCACTCATGTTCTTGACAGGAAGGGAGTCCCGATGACTCCTCCAAGAAGCATAAACAAACACTTTGATAGTCCAAAATCTCTCGAGCATCGAACTACACACATTGGCATCTATTAAATGGTTGAACATGTCCCACAACCTCATCGTTCCATTCTCTAAAGAGCCACCACAAAAATCATAGTACAAGGTCAACAGTTCAACATTCTCATTACCAAAGGTTGGGTTCCCTCGAGGTCTCAAAGCCTTGAGCACAACTCTTGAAATTATTGGCCAGCATCGCGCTTGATTAACCAAAGCAATTTCCAAGGTGCAACAATTCCCAAGAAGGTAGTTCTCTCAAACCTATAGAACGTCTAACTTTGACCACACTCTAACAATCTAGAGGATCCTAAACCCACTATCTCCAAGAAATGCCTTTGAATGGTGATGATACTTCCCAAGTATCAACGAGAATCCTTTTTGAGCAAACAAAGGGGCATCCAACAAATGTGCATCCACTGATCGATTTCAGAAGTAGTTTATCCATACCTATAACACAAACATTATTTATGTATAATGGTGAAGATTCTTTGCCACAAATCTCATGACGTATCCGAAGGCTTTGGAGCGTCTACAACACTCAACAAAGACACCAATCAGATGGAGTTAGGAGGACGCATCCTCAACTCTAGCATCATTCAACTAACTCGCAACTCAACAATTTGAGGCAACTTTGCCTCTGGAATCGCACCCATGAGCGACTCAACACTTAACTAGGCTCTCTCGGCCTTGATTGAAACCATCTTATCGTTGCAACATTGGACACACCATTAGGATTCAAATTTTAAGGAGTGTGAACTTAATTTAAGGGCTTGTATTAACTAGACACCTTACTAAAACACCTATACCACCATGGGGTTTCCTAGAACTGGCTAAACCTAAGCTCTAATACCACTAAATGTAACACTCCAATCCTGATCCAGATTCGAAGTACTACATTCGGGTTACCCAAAATCCAAACCAAAAAGTTTTAGTTTATAAATCATAGATTTAGCCTTCGTTCAACACATTAATATATATTAAATACTCCTTATACTTAAATAAACAAAATAAATCAATTTACAAAATAGGATCTCCAAGTTTATACAATATATCAAAATAATTTTTCAAAATAATATTACAGACTTAACAGTTGTAGGGTCCTATGAATACTCAGCCCACTAAATACAAGTATTGTACTCTGACAAATGTTGCTTGCTGGAATCATGTATAGACAATGCTCCCCAACCCCGCGATCAACCTACGCACAAAAACAATGATTTTGAGCGTTGAGCTTACAAATCTCAGTAGTACACATCTACTCTATTATACTTCATGATAATCATAAACATAAGCAAGCAAGCTAGTATAAGAAAAAATGAGAGATAATAAACATGTGGCGCTACTACTAGACGCATAAACATATGCTCACAACATGCAAGACATCAAACATGGCACACAAGGCCCAACCATACCCGGGATCCCATAAAATTGTCTGGGTGAAAGCACACATGGTTCATAACCACAACGGTGGTAGTCAAACATGTTTAGCCCGGGACCACTAAGACATTAGGCTAGCCATATACATACTCGAGACCACAGAGACATCGAGTATCTCACATGGTATTTCGGACCACACAAACATCGAATACCATACCATGCCACTCACATGGGACTGTGAAGACAAAAAGCGGTGCATGATATTTGGTTCGCAATGCACCCCATGGTGCAACAAAAAAAATATCTGGCGATTACCACTAGAGATCTATGTACGAGGAATGAACCATGGTGAATAAGGGTAAAGAATTACTTGTTTAAAACATTGAATTCTGAATTTGGAGGAGATAGATATCCAATCACGATTCCACAATGTTAATTCCTAAACTACAAAGATAACGCTCCAACCTTTACGTAGTTCACCCAGTTGAAACGAGCATATAAAACTCTCTAAACTATTTAGAAGGTTTTTCCAAAAAGCATTAATTGACTGCTAGATCTCTCATGCCTTTATATAGACTTTGAAAATCCTAATTCAACTCATATTATGATTTCAAAATATATATATATAATCCTAATTTAACTTTAATTCAGTTTCAGTATATATATTAAATATATATAATCCCAATCCAACATAATTTGGATTTCATTATATATATATATATATATATATTAAATATATATAATCTCAATTAAACTTAATTAGGATTTCAAAATATATATATTAAATATATATAATCCTAATTTAACTTAATTAGGATTTCAATATATATATTAAATATATATAATGCCAATTCAACTTAATTAGGATTTCAATATATATATATATATATATATATATATTGATTTAAATCGAATTATATTATTTATATATTAAAAGAGTCACAATTACAATAATTATTTTCTTTTAATATTTATTCAATTGTTAAATTATATATATATATCAAATATATATTAATTTAACTAAATTCATGTACAATAAATTTGTACATATATAATTCATTTAATTTTTGCTCATTTTAACCGTGTGTGTGACCTTGTAAGTTCTTTGTAACATTAGTAGTAAATATTAGAACATTTCTAATATTACAAACAATGAGTAACATCTAGCAATACGTCATTATCACCTAAGTTACAAGAAATCATGATTCGACATAACCTCTTCATAATTAAGTCTTTTTCATGTATTACATCCTTTTGTCCGTAATATCTAGATTAGACACAAGTCATGGAACAGTCACACTTGTATAGTGCATCTAATATTTCTTGATATCTTGAGTAGACTATAATAAACGAATAACTATGATATCTCATACCAACTTATTCAAGCATGGCCATGCATTTCTAGTCTCACTCAATCAAGTGGCCTACGATATTGCTCCTATTATGTAAGAGGGACAAATCCTATCTTGATCAACCATATCCCACACTACATAGATTGTGACATATCCAATATCAGTATTTATAGTGTAGTCAATTACGAAACATGTTTGACTATATCAAAATATGTCACCACGATGTTGAAATAATGATGATCTTAAGCCTGAGGATCATACATGTAGTTATCACTATGATCAATGTTGTGACTGTCACATAATAATCCAAGAAACATGATCATAGCGGGTCAGTCCAGTATGTCGTTCTCTAACACATACTTATGTATTGATTTTAACATCTCCATGTCAATGACAACACTTTTTCATCAATCAACTACAAATTAGTCTTAATGCATTATTGTTGTCCATGCCCACAATAATACTCGACTACGGACATTTAAGAATAACCATATTATTCTAAGGACTTTATTATAATTCAGCTTATTTATGCATGCAGAATAATAACCAAAAATAATAATGGTAATGCCTTTGTATTAATAAACAACGTAAAACAAATGGCATTTACAATCATCTTATGATTGGTCTTTGGGCATACTCTAACAATCTCCCACTAGCACTAAGACCAATCACTCATGTATCTAATACCAAGTGACTTAGTGTGACGATCATGCTTCTACTGCGTCAAAGGCTTTATCAATGGATCAGCAATGTTATAATTTCTCGTTACTCTACATATTTCCACATCTCCTTGATCTATGATTTCTCGAATGATATGGTAATGTCTAAGTATGTGTTTAGATCATTGGTGAGATCTGGGTTCTTTTGCTTGTGCGATGGCTCCGTTGTTATCACAATATAGGTCTATAGCATTCAATATGCTCGGCACTACCCCTAGTTCAGATATGAACTTCTTGATCCAAACAGTCTCTTTTGTAGCATCGTTTATTGAAATATACTCAGCTTCAGTTGTAGAATTAGCTACTATATCTTGCTTTGAACTTTTCCAGCTCGCATCGCCTCTATTAAGGAAGAACATAAAACCCAATTACGATCGTGAATTATCCTTATCGATTTGAAAGATGGAATCAATATAACCTTTTATACTTAGCTCTTCCTCACGTCCATATATAAGGAATGTATCCTTAGTTCTTATTGTGTACTTAAGGATGCTTTTAACAGAGACCCAATGACCTTCACCTGCATCTAGCTGGTACCGACTTATCATACTTAAAGCGTATGATACATCTCAACGAGTACATAACATGGCATACATGATAGATCCAATTGATGAAGCATATGGAATCTTACTCATGCGCTCTCTTTCTTGAGGTGTTGAAGGACACATTTCCTTCGAGAGTAAAATTACATGTCTCATGGGTAAGAACCCCTTTTTGGATTATTCCATACTAAATCTTTTCAGTACTTTATATATTTATTTATTTTAACACAGTCCTAGGAGTCATCTTGGTCTATCTCTATAGATCTTGATTCCTAATATGTATGTTACCTCACCCAAGTCTTTCATGGAAAAACATTTTCCTAACCAATTTTTTACAAACTATAAGCTAGGTATGACATTTTCTATTATCAGTATGTCATCCACATACAGTACCAAGAATATGAATTGCTCCCACAAATTTTCTTGAAAACACTTGCTCATCTTCATTTTTGCTAAAACCAAACTCTTTGATTGCATCGTTAAAATGAAGATTCCAACTTTGAGAAGCTTGCTTCAATCCATAAATGGACCTTTGTAGCTTGCATATTCTTTTGGCATCTTTTGGATTGACAAAACCTTCAGATTGTGCATGTACACATCCTCATCTAGTATTCCATTAAGAAAAGCAGTTTAAACATCAATTTTCCATATCTCATAATCATGAAATGCAACTATCGCAAGTAAGATCTGGATGGATTTGAACATAGAAAAAAGTGAAAAGGTTTCAACATAGTCTATATTTTGAATTTGACGAAAACCCTTAGCGACTAATCGCCCTTTTTATGTTTGTACATTACCATCCATGTCGGCTTTCTTTTTGAAAACCCACTTGCACTCTATGGGCTTAACCCCTTCAGGTGGGTCAACCAAGGTCCAAACTTGGTTTTCTAACATGGAATCCATCTTAAATTTCATGGCCTCTAACCATTTCTCAAAGTCTAGGCCCATCACTACTTCTCTATAAGTCATAGGCTAATCTTGATCCATGAAGAGAACATCACCATACAATGTGACAAGAAATTCATATTTCTCAAGCGTATTGCGTTCTCTCAAAAATCTTTGCAATGGTTGTGTTTCCAAAACTGTTGATTGTTTCTCAACAACTTGTGGAACTTGTTGTTATTCAATCTCTAGTTCAATGATCTGTAGTTGATCTCGAGTTTTATCAAGTTCAATATTTCTCCTACTTCCTTTTTAGAAAACAAATTCTCTTTCTAGGAAGATCCATGTTTGAGCAACAAACACTTAGTTCTCAGTAGGATTGAAGAAGTAATATCCTTTAGTTTCTTTAGAATAACACACAAAATTACATTTATGATATTTAAGTTCGAGCTTTGTAGACATCTGATGTTTAACATAAGCTTCGCATCCCCAACTTTCATAAAAGACATACTAGGACATTTCCCAAGCCATATCTCATATGGTGTCTTTTGAACTGATTTAGACGGAATACGAATTAGTGTGAAAGTAACTGTTTCTAGTGCATGTCCCCAAAAAGAAATTGGAAGATCAACGTGACTCATCATTGATCGAACAATGTCTAACAATGTTTGATTTCTTCTTTTGAAAACTCTATTCCATTGTGGAGTACCAGGAGGTGTAAGTTGTGAGACAATCGCATATTCCTTAAAAAGGTCACCAAACTCTAAGCTTAAGTATTCTCTTCCTCGATCTGATCCAACAGCCTTAATGTTTTTTCCTAGTTGGTTTTGTACTTTATTTTTAAATTCCTTAAACTTTTCAAGGACTTCAGATTTATGATGAATTAGGTAAATGTACCCATATCTATTGAAGTCACTTTTGAAAGTAACAAAGTATTGAAACCCTCATATGTCTTGTGTATTAATTGGTCCACATACATCACTATGTATTAATCCCAATAATCACTTGCTCACTCACTTTTACCATTAAAATGAGCTTTGGTCATCTTTCCCAATAAGCAAGGCTCGCATATATCAAATTGTTCGAAAAAAATGAATCCAAAAATCAATCTTTATGAAGTTTGGAAATGTGTTTTTCACTTATGTAACCCAAGCGACAATGCCAAAGATAAGTTTGATTAGAGTCATTTGTTTTTGATGTTTTCGTATTTATGTTGTAAATGGAATTCTCTTGATCCAAAATATAGAGGTCATTTATTAATTGTGCCACACCATAGAAAACATTGTCGAGATAAAAAGAACAACAATTATTCTTAATAATTATCTCAAAACCAACCTTGTCTAAACAAGAAATCAAAATGATGTTTTTAGTCAAACTAGGCACAAAATAACAATCCTCTAAACATAAATTAAGTCCACTAGGAAACGATAAAGTATATGTTATTATAGCTAATGCAACAACTCTTACTCCATTACCAACCCGTAGGTCCGCATCTCCTTTTCTTAGATTTCTACTATTTTGTAGTCCTTGTACAGATGTACAAATATGAGAACCACAACCGGTATCCAATACCCAAGAAGTAGGTGTTGATAAATTAATATCAATAACATAAATATTTGAGGCCGACGCTCCACTTTCATTTACCTTCTTGACTTTTTCAAGATAAATGAGACAATCTTTCTTCCTATGACATGTCTTATTACATTAAAAAAAATTTCTTTCAATGACCTGCCAAGGAAGTTTACGTCGTTCAATTTGTCATCCTCAAGAACTGATCGCAATGATAATGAATTTGTATTTTCTATAATAAATCTAAAACAATAGAATATGAATTTTTAGTATGTTTACAAAGTTTGATTATATAAAGACTTTATACTCTCACTACTTTAATTAAAATTAATAACCCTCAAATATTAATATCAAAAATACTTTCTGTAAAGTTTTTCTAGTGGGTAAGGATCCAAAATTCACATTCTCTTAAGCCAGCTTTGGCTTTTCTCTTAAGATTATGGTTTATCTAGGTAAGGAACATTTTCTAATTACATCTCATGTAATTCCTTCATTTGGTGAACAACTCATGTTCATAATCATCTTATTATTATCCAAATAACTAGCCTTTAGGTTTATAATCCTATTAGAGTAACCTAGTTAAGTCTTTGACCAATATTACAACCAATGAATATCACTTGCTTATTATTCGTGTTTGGCCAAGATAGAAACAAGTACCTCACTTTAGCAGAACCTACATTGTATCAGTCTAGACTTTAAGGGGGGTTAACATTGGGAGGCAACAAAAGACTTACTATTTTATTGAAGATTTTTGTGAATATTATCTCACCATTTAACATTTGATCTTATAAATTAACTAACATGCATCTCATACATTCATTTTATCACATACATGAAAAATAGTCAATATGAATGCAATAGTTATAGCCCATATCCTAAGGTGGCATGTCCCAAGCCAATGGGATAACCAAATTATTCTAAGGATAAAATCACTTCTCAAGCATTTTTCTATTGGCCCATCCTTCTGTTCCTCTGGTCCATGTTTTTTCGTATAGATTACAATTTTAGAAACTCGGTTTATATACGAGGGAGTAAGATGAGAAGAGAATTACAATAGAAGTAGAGAGAGGCACGACACACGTGTCGTATTTATAAAACCTTATAATTCAAACTAAATGGGCTATTGGGCTATAACCATGCATTCCAAACACCGTGCATATCAATCATAACATACACTTGTTTTATCTTGATTATTAAAAATTACCAATATATGCCTATGACCCTTGTTGCCTTCATAGGGTTAAAGGGGAGAAATTTAAAATTGCATGTATATATCCTGTGGGGGAAAAACCTCATGATTTGATAAGTTTTATCAACATATTCTTGTTTTTAGGATTCTCAATCCATAAGGTCTTTTGTTTGGAACAACTTTAGTTCCTGTGCAAAATACTACCAGCCCTAGAACTCCATATTGATTATGCTAACAATTAACACATAATATTTCAGACCCTAACGACAAAGATCCTGATGATTAACTCTTAGTCATCGATCTTAGGAACATCTTTTAATTGGATTAACAAATTAATTATGATTGAATTGGTTTGCTCATACAAATATCATATATTCACTAAATAAATCAAAAAAATAACAAGTATCTCCTACAATTACATCACCCAAGTAATTAAAACCCGAATATGTATCGTACAAGTGGCTTTGATACCACTATTGGGTAATGCCGGTACATCCTATAGCGCAGCTAAAAAAATATCGGACGATTACCACGAGAGATCCATGTACGAGGAGATAGATATCTAATTACGATTCCACAATGTCGATTCTTAAGCCACAACAATAACGCTCTGATCTCTACGTAGTTCACCCTGTTGAAACGAGCATATAAAACTCTCTAAACTATTTAGAGGGTATTTCCAAAAGGCATTAATTGATTGTTAGACCTCCAATTCCTTTATATAGCCTTTGAAAATCCTAATTCAACTCATATTAGGATTTCTATATATATATATATATATATATATATATAATCCCAATTCAACTTAATTAGGATTTCAATATATATATATTGAATATATATAATCTCAATTCAACTTAATTGGGATTTCAATATATATATTAAATATACATAATCCTAATTCAACTTAATTAGAATTTCAATATGGGTATGTACTCCCCCAAACTTGAGAAGAGCATTTTCCCTAATGGAAAAAGAAAATGAGAGTAAAAAAATAAAACAAATCACGGAAAAGCAAATTGAAAATATGCACTTGAAAAACTAAACTAACTAAACTAAAAAGAAAAAGAAAAGAAAATATAACCTAGGTGTCGCAACCATTTTTAGGAGGTCTTGACTTTTTGGAAAACTTTACAAAATCACGGGGTCGCCACCAATCGTTTTTTAAAAAAGTGTGATTGGATCACTTTTAAAACAAAGGTTATTTTAATAAAACTTTTTATTTATCAAAATAACATTTTTGGGCCACGAAAAACAAGAAAACAAGTTCGGGGGTTGATTACGTGTGGGGAAGGGTTAGCACCCCCACAGCGCCTAAAAATTGGTACCTAATTGATTTCTAAAAAATGCTTTAAAACTGGAATTTGCAAGTTCACAACATTTCAATCTATTTGTCCGAAAAATGAATGTAAACCTATTTTAACGGCCTTACCGCCCGAGAAATGAACTTTAATCACCGCCAACACTCCTGGCGCTAACCCGTCATTACCGTTTATTAAGACACTACATTAATTAAGTTTTCACTTTTTAACAAATCAGCAAGAAAATTAGATGAGTTAAAGTTTTTTTAAATTAAAATCTAATCAGTGATTAATACTTAAAGAAGCATCTACATTCATTTTAACTGTCAAGATTTAAATACAATTAAGTGTGTCTTATTGAAAATGTGAAGAATATTTTACAACACATACGTCTCTATTCTAGGTTTTAAGTCCCTAATCCTAAGGTTTTACATGCAAACATTTACATAAAAGACATAAAGAAATAACTAATTACTTAAGTTAAAATAAATAACTAGGCAATTGTTAAAATAAAATAAAGAAAAGGGAATTTGGTTTTTATTTTTCTAAAATAAAAAATCTAAATTAGGGATTAATTTGAAAGAAAGTAGAACGTGAAGGTTGATTTGAAAATGGTTTTATAATTTGGTGCTGAATTTAAAAGAAAAATGATGAAATTGAAACAATTAAAAACAAAGAAGCTGCGGTATAAGAACCGGGAAAGAAGGGTGCGGGTTATACCAGGTTTGGGTCAAACGGGTCATTATAAATAGCTAAAATTATAAACAGATTTCATTTTACACCACTCTCCCCAAATGGATCAAACCCAATTCCCTTTAAATCATCTGTCGAGTTCATTTGTGTTCTTCATGAACTGAAGAACACGACAATGGTCCGCCGTGCCGGCCGCCTTCCACCGGCGCCAACAGTTGTTGCCGGTGGCAAAAATTTCTAGAAACCCTAGTTTTCTAGATTCTGGCGACCTCAAAATTGCATTTTTTTCATCTTAATTTCGTCGATATCGAATCGCAGCGGAATTTCAAACAAAAACAAAGGTAAAAACAATTCCTTTTCTTTATTTAAATCGAAACATAAAGGAAAAAGGTAAGAGATGTTACCAGAAACTTGCTTCTTTTATTACTTTAGAACTCTGATTACAATTGCTTGCTTCTACAACTTCCGAATGCTAATTATATGTATCTAGTATATGTTTTCTATCGTTGTTGTTGTTGTGTTATAATGATTTACAGAGGTATTTATATGTATAAATCTACTTGTATTCGAACTTTAAATCCCTAGAAATCATCTTTTATGCTTCAAATCCGGTTTTAATTTTAAGTTGGTTGCCTTTGGTATTCTTTGTCCATATCCGATTGTAGCTTGATTCTTGCTAGGCTTCAAATTAGGGATTTTATCTCCTTGTTGACCGTGTGACTTAATCCCTTTATTTCCTTCTTTTTTATGTTTTTGTTGATCAGAAATGAACTCCACCACGTCAGCGTGAGCAAATCAGAGCAAGTGAAGCGATGGAGAAGATGAAGCTTTTGACGGAAGCTGGAAAGGCGCGTGCGTGACGGCTACGCGCGAGTGATGATCCACATGATACACCCTGAAGCGATCTGGGTCGTCAGATCTCATCTTGATCGAACGACTATGTTGAGTGCGGTGTTATATCATCCCCAGCTGGCGCGATCTATGCCATTGGATTACAGATTGATCCAACGGCTCTTTATGGGTTGTGCAACAAATAAAAGACTGAAGTTAAGGTTTAGTTTATCTAAAGAAATGGGCCGAACGAGCCCTTGTATATTGGACATTTTGTAATGTTTTTTTCTAATATAAATGGACTGTTTTTTATATTTTTGGATTTCATATTATACAATTTTATTTGCTTTTAGTTCTAACTCTACTAGTAAATGGGCCGAACAGGTCTGATTCAAAGGATTCAAACATTTCTTTTTGGGTTTTATTATCTAATGCATATAACCTATGTTTATTCTAACTACCATATATTATAATACCTTAAGTAAATTAACAATTATATGACACCTTAGATAAATACTAATTACTACACTAACATATGGTACTTACACTAACTATGATATAATACTAACAATGTAATATAATACTACCTAACCAAAAATAACCTAGTTAAAACAAATGAAAGTAAAGAAGTTAGGTGAAAATTCAGTGACAACAGCTACCCCTCTTTGGTCATTCCAGTGAAACAGGAATAGAACAAAGAACAAAAGACAGTGATTTTCACCAATTACCAAACTGTCCATGCCTGAAAAGACAAGCGGGTTCTATTCTCCTTGTGCTCGAGTAGATAAGCAGGTTTCATTCTCCAAATTCCTGAGCAAATAGGCAGTTTCTATTCTCCTATGCCCGAATAGATGAGCAGGTTCCATTCTCCAAATGCCCAAACGGATAGGCAGGTTCTATTCTCCTTGTGCCCGAATATATGAGCAGGTTCCATTCTCTAAATGCCTGAACGAATAGGCAGGTTCTATTCTCCTTATTCCCGAATAGATGAGTAGGTTCCATTCTCCAAATGCCCGAACGAATAGGCAGGTTCTATTCTCCTTATGCTCAAATAGATAAGCAAGTTCCATTCTTCAAACGCCCGAACGGATAGGCATGTTCTATTTTCCTTATGCTTGTATAGATAAGCAGGTTCCAAAAGAACGACTTCATCCTTCATATGCTTGGATGAATAAGCAAGTTCCAAAAACATGTTAAAAACAATTGCAAATGATCCAATTAAGATGCATATGCCCCTAGAGATGCCTAATCGTGAATGCATGTCTTATTCCTTTTGTTATTTTCCTTAACATTTTTTTCTAATAAACACAGAAAAAACTGTGATACTCCGGGAAACTCGAATTATATCATCTCAAACATTTTCTCAACTCTGGCAACATATGGTGCGTGTCATCAGAAAAGACAATATAATTTTTTTGCACTAAGAAAGCTTGCAATAACTCATCCTTTAATAGTAGTTGGCTTCCCTAATTTCTTCTTGTTAAAATTCCATCTTCCATTCCTTGGAAAGTAATCTTCACCATTGCCTCCTCTTAACCCCTTCATTCGCCACGTTACATCATGGATTCAACATTACTTTAGACAATACATTCATCCTTTCCTATGACTTTTGCATTGATTTTTCAAGCATGGGAAACTCCTTGTTGCTAGGACACCTAAGAGCGAAACTCCGTGGGGATATGGGGAATGTATCGGTTTGCCATCATTAATGCATGGGAAATCATCTGAAAATTGCAACTGTATGCTTTGATGATTGACTAAATAATCATAGATAGTCATCTCCATCACCTCTGTTTTAGCATTCTCATTCTTAGCACTTCCTTGCTTCATTTGCTCTTTGCACATTTGCTCACTCAATCCAGTTATCTTGTACTTCTAGTTAGAATGACTGACTTCATCCTCATATTCTTCAACACTCTTTTAGCCTTTGTCAATTGAACATTGTAGTTGATACATCAATGTTCAGTGACAGGCTTCCTAAGATCTTGCTATTCTTCCAATGTTTCATATCCTTAACTATTTCCCCCAATATCTATAAATTTGTTCTCATTGTTGTAGAAGACAAATTATCTTGTGTAAGCAACTCTGTTTTGCAGCATGCTACTTGAAGTAATGTCAAAGCATCTTTTGAGGTTTTTCCACAGAGGTTTGTAGCAAAACCTATTTCCATCTTGAATTTCCTTATAAGTTTTGCTGCTTTCCATGCCCTAAGCTCCAAATTTGATCATTGGATACCTCATAGTTCCAATATCCTTCTAGATAAATTTCAAAGTAATGCTCAAAAATCTTTTGTATATTTCAAGTGATGTCAAATTTTAATTCTCATTTCAATTCAAGATGCCTTATAGAAGCATGTCAAAGGAAGAAAAGAAAAGGTCTACACAACCAAAATTTTATTAGTGTTGTGGCGAACACAAAAAGAAATTACAAGGAAAGGAATAGGTATTCAGATATCAAAAACCAAAAATCCTCTTGTCATGACTTTATAAGATGCCTTGAATGTCAACTATGCTGGGCAGACCCTGGAAATAATGACTATGCGGAAAGATATGAAGCTCCCAAGCCAATCCCCGAGGAAGGTCTTATTTGCAAATTGTCTGAGCCGCCTTTTTATGGGTTTTCAACTCAGATCCTCCTTTGGTTTCAAAACGCCCTTTGCGGATTTTCATTTTGAACCCCTCTTTTTCTTTTTCTTCTTCTCTTTTTCTTTCTTTTTATTTTTTTCTTTTTTCTTTTTTTCCCTTTTTCTTTTTTCCTTTATTTTTTTCTTTTTTTCCTTTTTCAAACATAATACTTCTTAACTGAATCTGAATTTATCGGGTTCTGGAATTCGTCTCCATCCATTTCGGCTAAAATTAACGCTCCCCCTGAGAAAACCTTTGTTACAATATAAGGTCCTTCCCAATTCAGTGCCCACTTTCCTCGAGAATCGCTTTGGATTGGCAACTTCTTCTTCAACACCAGATCCCCTTCTTTGAAATCGCTTGGGCGGACTTTCTTTTTGTGAGCCCTTATAATCCTTCTCTGGTACATTTTTCCATGACTCAGTGCTTTCAGTCTTTTCTCTTCAATTAAGTTCAACTGATCATATCTTGCTTGAACCTATTCTGCTTCTTCCAACTTTGCTTCCATTAAGATACGAAGCGATGGTATTTCAACTTTAATGGGTAGCACTGCTTCTACTCCATATAACAATGAAATAGGTGTTTCCCTAGTGGAAGTTCTTACCACAGTTCGATAAGCGTATAAGGCAAATGGCAGCTTCTCATGCCAATCTTTATAAGTATCAGTCATTTTTGCAATTATTTTTTAATATTCTTATTCACAGCTTCCACTGCCCAATTCATCTTCGGGCGATATACCACAGAATTATGATGTTTAACATTGAACTGTTCGCAGACTCCACTTATCATTCTATTATTCAAATTAGAAGCGTTGTCGGTGATGATACTTTCAGGAAAGCGGTATCGACAAATGATTTCATTTTTCAAAAACTTACAAACCGTGGATCTGGTGACATTTGCATACAAGGCTACTTCTACCCACTTGGTGAAATAATCAATGGCTACCAGGATAAACGATGCCCGTTTGATGCCTTAGAGTGAATATGATCGATGACATCAATGCCCCACATAGAAAATGGCCAAGGGGCTACCATAACATGAAGAGGCTGAGGTGGCGTATGAACCTTGTCAGCATAGATTTGGCACTTGTGGCATTTACAAGAATAGTTGATGTAATCACCTTCTAAGGTTGACCAATAATATCCAAGACGCATGATTCTCCTGGCCATGGTGAAACCACTAGGATGAGTTCTGCAAACTCCTTCATGAACTTCTTCCATAATTAATTGTGTCTCTTTAGCCCCCACACATCTTAGAAGCACTTGATCACGACTTCTTTTGTATAAAATCTCTCCATCAAGGACATACCCTGATGCCATTTTCCTGATCATTTTCTTTTCATTCTCTGTAGCTTGTGGCGGGTATTGTTAGAATTTTACATATTGCAAGATGTCATGGTACCATTGTAATCCATCTATCTCTTCTTCCACATTATAACAATGAGTTGGACGGTCTAGTATATATAACCTGATGGACACCATCTCTAAACTCTTAGTTACCTTAAACATGAAGGCTAAGGTGGCTAAAGCATCAACCATTTGGTTGTCTTCTCAGGGAAGATATTTAAAAATGATCTCATCAAATTCTTTGATCAACTCAAGGATCAACTTGTGGTATTCCACCAACTTTGCATCTTTTGTCTCCCATTCGCCACGTATCTGATAAATGACCAACGAGGAATCCCCAAAGACTCTTAGGGTGCAAATTTTCTTCTTTATAGCCTCTCTTAGACCCATTATACAAGCTTCATACTCCGCCATGTTATTAGTGCAGAAGAATTTCAAACGACTGGTAAAAGGGTAATATTCTCCCTCTGGTGAAACTAGAACTGCCCCTATACCTCTTCCTAATGCATTTGCTGCACCATCAAAGTTCATAACCCAAGATTCTGTTGAAGCCTCGTCATCTTCTGAGATACATATCAAGTCTTCATCAGGAAAATTAAAGTTTAATGCTTCATAGCCATCACAAGCGCGACTTGCAAAAAAGTCTGCTATGGCACTCTCTTTTATTACTTTTTGGCTCACATACTGGATATCAAATTCTGACAACAACATTTTCCAACGCGCTAACCTTCCTGATAAAGCTTGAGCTTCCATCATGAACTTCAGTGGGTCTAACTTCGAGATTAACCACGTAACATGATAAAGCATGTATTGCCTTAGCCTTCTAGCTGTCCACACCAAAGAACAACATAGTTTTTCAATTGACGAATACCTAGTTTCACAATCAGTGAATTTCTTGCTCATGTAGTATATCTCCTTTTCTTTTCTTCCAATATCGTCATGTTGTCCTAACACACAGCCCATGGAATTTTCATAGACAATTAAGTAAAAGATCAGTGGTCTCCCTGAAACAGGTGGTACTAAAACTGGAGGATTGCTCAGCTGTTCTTTGATCTTTTCCAAATCCATTTGACATTCTTCATCCTAAGTCCTTGGGTTATTCTTCCTGAGTAACCTAAACATTTGATCACACTTATCTGTTAACTAAGAAATTAAACGTGCGATGTAATTTAATCGTCCCAGAAAACCTCGAACTTCCTTTTGTGTTTGAGGTGGGGGAAACTCTTGTATGGCTTTTATCTTATCAGGATCGATCTTGATTCCTCTTCTGCTCACAACAAAACCTAATAACTTCCCAGATGTGACTCCAAATGTGCATTTGGCTGGGTTGAGCTTTAACTGGAACTTTCACAGTCTAAGAAAGAGTTTTTCTAAATTGACCAAATGTTCCTCCTCGGATCAAGATTTGGCAATCATATCGTCGACATATACCTCTATTTCTCTATGCATCATATCACGGAAGAGAGTGACCATGGCCCTCTAATAGGTTGCCTCTGTATTCTTAAGTCCAAAAGGTATCACTTTATAGAAAAAAGTTCCCCATAGTGTCACAAAAGTTGTCTTTTCCATGTCTTTTGGCACATCTTCTTCTGGTTATACCCAGAGAAACCGTCCATGAAAGAGAAGAGTGAATGACTAGCCGTGTTGTCGACTAAAGTCTCAATATGTGGGACGGGAAATTGTCATTTGGGCTTGTCTTATTGAGGTCCCTATAGTCAACACACATTCGTACTTTTCCATCCTTCTTCGGTACTGGGACAATATTCGCCACCCATTCCGGATACTTGGCTACTTCAAGGAATCCTGCATCGTATTGCTTCTTTACCTCATCCCTGATCTTGAAGAGTATTTTAGCCTTCATTCTTCTAAACTTTTTCTTTACTGGTTCGTATCCTACTTTTATTAGGAGCCTATGCATGACAATGTTAGTGTCCAAACCGGGCATATCTTGATACGACCACGCGAAAATATCTTTAAATTCTTTCAGGAGCTCGATCAAACTTTGTCTGGTTTTGGCTGTGATGGTAGTACCAATCTTCACCTCTTGCTTTTCTTCTTCAGTTCCGAGGTTTAATATTTCTAGTTCCTCTTTATGTGGTAGAATATACTTTTCCTCTCCTTCTACCATTCTGAGCATATCACTGGGTGCTTCATATTCTTCCTCATTGTCAATATTTCCAACTTCTTCCAAGCATAGAGGCAATTCAAATTCAATCTTGGAGTCCGACTCGGATTCATTTATGTCAATGATATTTGAAGACCTGAAAAGGGATAGACAAAAAATATATACAAAGAGAATGAATAAAATGAATGGAATATGTTTTTTATGCTCTTAACTTTATGGCTTTATGGTTTTCATTTGGTTTTGGTCTATTTATGAAAAGAATGTTTGCCACACAAAATTTAAGGAAATGCATCTCTTATTGAATTCAAATTAAATGGTTGACATAGGCCTTTTACATAAGATCCCCTATTCTCTCCGGGCCTGGAGCAAAGGGGTTGGTTGTGAGAATTACTCTGAACTTGTCTTAAAGATTACAGGAATTTCTTTAGCAGTTCAATTATCAAGCTCAGATCAAGGGCGGATCATTGACAGGTACTGGCTCTCTTCTTCTTCTTCAGTCACAGCATTGATAATCAGCTTTTCAAATGCCTCACATAGAGCACTCTCTCTTTTTCATTCATCACTAATTAGGGCATTTGGATCCAACATGCCTCCAGATATAAAGTTATGACTCATGTGAGGGAAAGTCATCGGCTCCCACTCAATTTCCTCTCTCTTCAATCTAGCTCTTCTCCTTTCTTGATGCTTTCTGATTTCAACCCTTCTTTGCCATTTGTTGGGCTTAAAGCCCAAGCCAAACTGATCCTTTTTCGCTGGGATTACTACATGATATAGCCTTCCTTGATGTCCCTTTTGAATCCTTTTTTTGATTTCAACTCCTTTCCCAAGCGTTTGTTTTACCTGCATCTTCGCATAGCTCGATAATTCTGGTTCTAGCACCTTGCTTCCTTTAGTGACAAAGGTTGCATTGACTAGCTCCAACGTCCTAAAATAACACTCGAGCGCACCCTCATTGATCTCGATGAAGGGTGCATCAGTGGTTACTGATGTAATAATTTCCTCCTATGCACCGATAGTTACTATTTGACCATCGATCACAAACTTCAACTTCTAGTGTAAAGTAGACGGGACCGCTCCTACTGCGTGAATCCATGGGCACCCAAGCAAGTAGCTACAACTAGGTCTTATATCCATGACCACAAATTCAACATCGAAGGTCGTTGGTCTAATTTGCAAAGGCACCTCAATTTTCCCTAACACATCCTTCTGAGTTCCATCAAACGCTCTAATTGTATTTTGATAAGTTCTCATATAAGAACTATCTATTGGTAGCTTCTTCAGTGTGGTTAACGGTAGAACGTTTAATGCTGACCTATTGTCAATTAGGACACCTGGTAACATATATCCCTTACATCTGGTGGTGATGTGCAAAGCTTTGCAAGATCTCGTTCATTCACCTGGTATTTCATCATCATTGAATGAGATGGAGTTTTTAAGAACAATGTTACAGACTAACATATCCATCTTATCAATTGTGACCTTTTTTGGCATAAATGTCCGATTCAAAATCTTTAACAAGGCCTCACGGTGGCCCTCAAAACTTAGTAGCAACGAAAGCATAGAAATTTGAGCCAAAAGCTTGTGGAGTTGCTCTACGACATTGTACACTGTGTTCTAATATCTTCAAGAACTCTTGAGCCTCTTATTCCTTTACAGGCTCATGATGTGTTTTCGGTTTTTCCTTGAAGACATCTCTGTCATCTTCTTTTTCAAGCTCTTCAGCAACAGCCTTTCTTTGTACTGCATCTCTATCCTCTTCTATTGGCTGGGAATAGAGCCTTCATCTCCTTGTGAAACGGCTCACCTCATTGACCAGTTCTCCTTTCTCTTGGACAGATGTTTCTCCTGGGGCTGTCACTTCACAAGTGTAATTCCAAGGGACTTGCTTGTTATCCTTGTATGGAAACAATGTTGGTGCCTTAATTATGAGTCACGGGTTACACTCCTTGGCGGCTCACCAACTCTTGTTTTAGCCTTAATAACTAAAGGCTTCATTATGGTGTAGTCCCTTTTGGAGGACAACTCCTCTGATGCATAAATGTCCAGCGTACATTTATTGTGTTCTTTTCCAAAGAACCCAAGTTCTTTCTCATTCATCTTATCTTGAACTATTTGCCTAAACTATAAGCAACAATCAATCTCATGTCCTTCCTTTATGTGGTACTCACAGTACAATTCATTCTCAATATTCAAATTTCGGGCTCCTTCTTCTAGCATCCCTACTACCACCATTTGAGCTCATACCCACTTCATGAAAGCTCTAACTTCAGCAACATATTCTTTAACCACCTTATTCTCTTCTTCTATGATTACATTCACACCTGCCTTTTGATGATTTGGCAGAGGGTTTTCCTTTTTCTTTTGACATATCAAATAACAACATCCCTGACTTTCTTAATTCATCCACCACCCTTTTGAATGCAATGTAATTTTCAATGGTATGACCCCTAACTCCTGCATGATATTCACATTGTGCCTTCTCATCGTACCATAGTGGGTATGGTGGTGAGAATGGAGGAACATGCCTTGGCAGCACCATCTGAGATTTAACCAGTTTAATAAACAATTTTGCGTACGTCATTGGGATAGGAGGAAAATATGGTTTTGAGCTCCCTTGATATCTTCATTCTTCTTTCGGTGGGTTTGTGATTGCTGGAGCTGTGGTCGAGACATTGGCTTTGTTGAAAACTACACCCTTTGAGTAACTAGGGTTGTAGACATTAGTGGCATTGACTTCATTGTCTCGCTTTTTGTATGGTTTCTTTGTTTCCCCACTATCCAACCTTCTATTTTCATGGCCGTAAGTATTAATTCTCTATTTATAAGCATGTCTGCGAAACTATTTGTGGCATGATTGAGCATACGATCATAGAAATAACCCTTTAATGTCTCCACGAACATTGGGGTGATCTCACTCTCCAACAATGGTGGATGGACTTGGGAAGCTACATCCCTCCATCTTTGCGCGTACTGGTAGAAGCTCTCATGATGCTTTTGCTCCAATCCTTGCAGAACTAAACGAGTTGGTACCATGTCTGAAACGTGATTGTACTGTTCACTGAAGGCTCTAGACAGATCTTTCTATGATCTGATGTTAATTCGACTTAGTTGCGTATACCAGCGCGCAGTTGACCCTACTAGACTGTCTTGGAAGGAATGAATAAGCAGCTTCTCGTTCTCCAGATACATTGACATTTTCCTGCAATACATAGTCAGATGCGCTGCAGGGCACGTCGTTCTATTATATTTTTCAAAGTCGGGAACTTTGAACTTTAGTGGTACTATCAGATCAGTCACTAAGCTTAAATCCTTGGCATCCATTCCTCCATATATACCTCCTTCTTGGAAAGATTTAATCATTCCCTCCAACTTCTCATAAAGATCCTCCCATTTCTTCTCAACTTTCACTTTGTTGGCGATTTCATCGAGATCAGGCACCTCAATGACTTCCTCAGAACTTATCTTCCTATCATTCCGCGCCGACGCCTCAGCAACATGTAGGGAAATTTTGACCTTAGATGATTGAACTTATCTTTGTATGCTCGGATGAACAAAGGTCATCCCTTGAAATTTCGGCACAGCATTAGCTTCCTCACCAGCTTCTATCGCGTCTAGGTCCTTAAAGCCTAGCATGGATACAATTGGACCAACCGTTTTTTGGTGAACCAACTCCATCTGTTGCTTCAGATCTGTTTCCAGCTTGTCTAACCTAGCCTGGTACTCTTGTGGTTGCTTTCTAGGGCCGTAACCCTATATTCCATTGCTCTGACTTGAGACCGAGTACCGTACTTGTGGTTTGTTTTTGCTATTTTGATTTTCTGTCATTTCTATTTAAGTTATATTCTTATTATGTCATGATGCATGCACAAATGTAAGCACGAATGCAAAGAAAAACTATTAAACACAAAATAATGAAATGCAAATGCATGAATGCAAGCGAAGGGACATCAATTCCATGAAACAATTGCTCAAAAAACAACTCTTTTATTAGAAATAAAATGGTCCTTATTACATCAAGTTTTGTTTACAAATATTTTTCAGCTTGAACTCCTAGTTCCTTGATTTCTTCAATGAGCCACATAAACCTCGGTCCCACTTATCCTGCTGGCTTGACATACTGACAAAGAGCTGCAGCTTCAGTGGTTAGCATCATCACGTGTCGAGCCACATCTTGTACCTGGGTCATGACAGTCCTATCAAACTCATCTAGTTATTGGAATCTTCTAGCCATGTCCCTAAGACAAGTGAACCAGTAGTCATTACCTCCCTCAGCGATGTCTTCAAGGACCAAGATCTTTGTCCTATATTCCTGGATGATGTTATCCATTCCTTCAACCTATTTCTTCAATGTATCATTCTCACTTAGACAGGCCTGCAATTCAATATATGTATGATGATTTTGGAGTTTGTGCAACGAGCGGTTCAAACCATCTATTTTCGCTTGTAATTCAGCAACATAAGCCTGAATCTATTTTAGCTTTGAATTGGTCTGGTCATATGCCTTCTGTAACTCAAATAAGCGAATCTTGTTGTCGTGGGCCTTCCTTTTCCATGTAGCCACACTTTCTTTCTTATTTTCTTAGACCCGTTTGCCATTTCTATTTTTAGTTGTCAGCTTAACCTTCTTCTTCTCTTCAACAAGGGCCCGTCTATGTTTCTCGACCTCACGCCTTCCTCGTTCCTTTTCTTTTCCTACAGCATGCTTGATTTCTTGCTTCCACTACTTTGGGGTTTTTCTTAGATCAGCATTTCGAACAGTAGTCTAGAGCTTGAGGAAGTCAACCCTTTGGATCTCAAACTTCTTTTCTAGGTCTTCATGCAACTTCACTACTTGCTTCGTCTCCCCTTTATATTTTTCAACATCGAGGCCTAACTCAAACTTGTCCCTTTGGTTCTGCTCTTGTAAGGCTTCTATCTCCAACTTAGCCCTTCTTAATTCTTCTCTTAAGATGTTAGCTTCTGTAGGGACTATTTTTAAGTGTTCTTCTAGGGACTTGGACTATTTTTAGGAGGCTTGGCATAGACCCAGTTCTTCTTCACTTTGCACTGGTTGAAAAGGGCTAAGTACTCCTCAAATGTAGGCATCATATATTCCTTATTAAAAGTGAAACAGCAATACCCTGGATTCTATAATTGAACCAAGGCTTTCAGGAACTGTTCATCGACCTTTACGTAAAAGAGATAGGCTATGTCACCTAGACTTCATGGAACAACTACTTAGTCCCATAATCAAAGTGCTCCCAGATTTCCTGCAATTCTTGCACACTGTTCTGTTTGATGCTGATATGGGCATATTCTGAAGCCTTTGTCTCATGATCAGCTACTAGATTATCTCCAAATGTTTTCCGATTCACCTCGGACCAATGTCCAACCTTTGCATTCTCATCTTCGCTTTTCAAAATTCTTCCGTCCATAACAAGAGCTTTTCAAAGTTGAGCAATAATTTCGAGAATCGACCCCTTCTAAATATGTAATGATGTGGCATGAATGGTTATGCAAAATAACAAGAGAATGGAAAGAAAGATTAGAATCAAGAAAACACAGAGTATAGTTTCACAAACCATTCTGGGCAACACATTCCAATACCCCATGACATGTCTCCCTTTATTACTAAAACCCTAGGTTTTCCGCATGGCTCTATTGAGGTAGGCTCTAAGTTCTCAAACAGTTGAGTTCTAAAAGGTACCCAAGCTGTCCTTGTTGTCCCCTACTAAGGGCAGCAAGGCCCCTGGTTCTCACCCATTATAGGTTTCAAACAAACCAAATTCAACTTAGGAGGACTCACTTTCTATGTCTTCTCGAATAATCAGTATCCTTACGAAGACACGAGGCATATGAGTCTCGAAGGTACTTGCTAGGCTCATACGGAGAATCAATATTTTGACATTAGCAAAGCATTTTCCCCTCACTTAACAATTGGGTGGAACTCGGGTATAGAGCTTTTTGCAACAAATGTTTAAATGCATAAAATAGAATTACATTCATTAAGCGGACGAATAAATTGAAACCTATATGAACTTGCAAATTCCTTTTTTAAAACATTTTGAAAACAATTTGTGGCCTGACCCTCTTTTGTTTTTATTTTAAAAAACAAAATGTCCTCAGCGGAGTCGCCAAGCTGTCGCAACCATTTTAAGGAGGTCTTGATGTTTTGGAAAACTTTACAAAATCACAGAGTCGCCACCAATCTTTTTTAAAAACAAGTGTGATTGGGTCACTTTTAAAACAGAGGTTATTTTAATAAAACTTTTTATTTATCAAAATAACATTTTTGGTCCACGAAAAACAAGAAAACAGATTTGGGGGTCAGTTACGTGTGGGGAAGGGTTAGCACCCCCACAACGCCCAAAAATTGGTACCTAATTGATTTCTAAAAAATGCTTTAAAAACTGGAATTTGCAAGTTCACAACATTTCATTTTAAATTAAAATATAATCAGTGATTAATACTTAAATAAGCATCTACATTCATTTTAACTGTCAAGATTTAAATACAATTAAGTGTGTTTTATTGAAAATGTGAAGAATATTTTACAACACATGCATCTCTATTCTAGGTTTTAAGTCCCTAATCCTAAGGTTTTACACGCAAACATTTACATAAAAGACATAAAGAAATAACTAATTACTTAAGTTAAAATAAATAACTAGGCAATTGTTAAAATTAAATAAAGAAAAGGGAATTTGGTTTTTATTTTTTAAAATAAAAAATCTGAATTAGGGATTAATTTGAAAGAAAGTAAAATGTAAAGGTTGATTTGAAAATAGTTTATAATTTGGTGCCAAATTTAAAAGAAAAATGACGAAATTGAAACAATTGAAACAAAAGAGCTGTGGTATAAGAACCGGGAAAGAAGGGCCCGGGTTATACCAGGTTCGGGTCAGGTCAAACGGGTCGTTATAAATAGCTAAAATTATAAACAGATTTCATTTTATACCACTCTCCCCAAATGGATCAAACCCAATTCCCTTTAAATCCTCTATCGAGTTCATCCGTGTTCTTCATGAACTGAAGAACACGGTGATGGTCGAAAAAATTTCCAGAAACCCTAGTTTTTCCAGATTTCGGCGACCTCAAAATCGTATTTTTTTCACCAGAATTTCATCGAAATCAAATCACAACGGCGTTTCAAACAAAAACAAAGGTAAAAAATTCATTTTCTTTATTTAAATCGAAACAGAAAGGAAAAAGATAAGAGATGTTACCATAAACTTGCTTCTTTTATTACTTTAGAACTATGATTACAACTGCTTGCTTCTACAACTTCTGAATGCTAATTATAGGTATCTAGTATATGTTTTCTATCGTTGTTGTTGTTGTGTTACAATGATTTACAGAGGTATTTATATGTACAAATCTGCTTGTATTTCGAACTTAAATCCCTAGAAATCATCTTTTATGCTTCGAATTCGGTTCTGATTTTAAATTGGTTGCCTTTTGTATTCTTTGTCCATATCCAATTGTAGCTTGATTCTTGCTAGGGCTTTAAATTAGGGATTTTGTCTCCTTGTTGACCATGTTAATCCCTTTATTTCCTTCTTTTGTATGTTTTTGCTGATCGAAAATGAACTCCAACTATGCCGGCGTGAGCAAATCGGAGCAAGTGAAGCGTCGGAGAATACGAAGCGTTTGACGGAAGCTGGAAAGACGCGTGCGTGACGGCTACGCGCGAGTGATGATCCACATGATACACCCCCGAAGCGATCTGGGCCGTCAGATCTCATCCTGATTGAACGGCTATGTTGAGTGCGGCGTTATATCATCCTCAACTGGCGCGATTTGTGCCATTGGATCACAGATTGGTCCAACAGCTTTTCATGGGCTGTGCAACAAATAAAAGACGGAAGTTAGGGTTTAGTTTATCTAAGGAAACGGGCCTTTGTATATTAGACTTTTTGTAATGTTTTTTTCTAATATAAATGGGTTGTTTTTTATATTTTTGGATTTCATATTATACAATTTTATTTGCTTTTAGTTCTAACTCTACTAGTAAATGGGTCGAACGGGTTTGATTCAAAGGATTCAAACATTTCTTTTTGGGTTTTATTATCTAATGCATATAACCTATGTTTATTCTAACAAGCATATATTATAATACCTTAAGTAAATTAACAATTATATGACACCTTAGATAAATACTAATTACTACACTAAAATATGGTACTTACACTAACTATGATATAATACTAACAAGTAATATAATACTACCTAACTAAAAATGACCTAGTTAAAACAAATGAAAGTAAAGAAGTTAGGTGAAAATTCAGTGACAACAGGTGTCGAACCTAGATTCTTTGAGGGCGATAGATCAGACATGAAACTTGATGGAGGAGGAAAGAAAGAAAAAAAGACAAAAAAAGAGGGGAGAAATCTCATTTTTCTCTTTCTCTCACACCCCTCTCTTTCAAATAATTGCCTCTATGATAAAATTGGGTGAATTACACTTAAGCCCTCAACCTCCAACCCATTATCGATTTATTAATTCACCTACTTAAAAGATCCAAACTCGGGTTCAAAGCACAAATTATTAACCCGAAATTTGGGTCGTTATATTGAGTTATAAAATATGACTCTTAAACTTGACTAACTCGACTCAATCGATGTCCACCCCTAAATTTGTATGTGTGTGTATGGTTATAGAGAATCATTTAAATTGAAACTAATTAGGATCACATCATTATAAATGTTTACAAATAAATTTGAACAAAAACTCGAACAATTCGACTCAACTTGAATCGACTCAAATTTCATAAACTTGATTTAAAAAAAATTTAAATAAAATTTAAATTATAAAATATAACTCTTCTACATAGAGCTTGCGGTTATAAAGAAATGGATGACTTCTCACATTAATTAACAACCTACACATACAGAATAGATTAAATTTTATAAATTTCACACATATAAAAGGGGTGTTAATTGATTTATATTTTTATAAATTTTATATCCCTTTATTTTTTATTTTTTTCCTTAAAAATTGGAGCAGAGAACACAAACTTTCTGCACTTCTAAACCACGCTCTTCTGCTGCAGCACCGCCGCAACTTGGCCTGGAGGCGTCGGAAAATGCATCTCCCCTTTGGAACGTCCTCTCGCCAACAAGGCCAAATAGTCCTTAAAAAATCAAAATAATATTTCCATTACTTTAAAAATAATTGACATTCATTAAAGGAAATTGACATTCAAAATTTATCTCCACTAAGTCAAAAAATTTCTAATATTTATTATTTTAAAAAATTGAAAATGAAATATAATTTTCTAATTCCGTCTTTGATTATTTACAGTTAGATTGCGTTCCACAATATTTTTAGAGGGATAAGAGTGTCTTTTCTATCTAATAAGTAATGTCAAACACTTGATTTGTGAGTTTAAAATCATAATAAAAAAGTATTTTTCGCTCGGGTGAAAAAAATCAAAATTTCTATCTTTTGTAATGAAAATCGAGTTTAAAGTGAAATTTATTTTTATCCGTTTGCCAATTTATTTACATCAGTGTAAATAAGTTATTCGTTATTTCAAATTTATTATGAATTTGTACTGCAATGTTCAGATATAATTTTAATGGATACGCATAATAGTTATTTTTTGTCAATTTATTTACCACGGTGTACGTCAGTTATAATTTATTTCTAATTTATTTTATTGAAATAATTTCAAATTTATTATAAATTTGTAATGATTACGTTCATATATAACTTTGATGGACTAATGCTTATACATCCTTTTAAAAATTGTGTATACATGCAAAATAGTTATTTTTTTCGGCTTATTTACACCAATATAAATAAGATAATTTGTTTCAAATTATTATGTTTTTTAGTGATTATGTTCTTATATGTTTTATATATATAAAATATAGTTTGTATATTAAAATTAAAGATTACCAACAAATTATATTAATTACTTAAATATATTTAAAATTTATATTTTGTACATCAAAATATTATTGATGAGTTTTTATAATTCTTTATAATTTAAGTTAATTTAATTCATATATCTTAATAACAATAAATTGGACATCGTCTAAAATAATTTATTTTACTTTATATTATCATAGCTAAGGTGAACATTTTATTTTATTAAAAATACTTTTAACGTGAATATCAAATCTTAAAATCTTAAACATAACTTTTCAAAAATATTTTTTATTAAGTCAACAACAAAAAAATTTAATCATACATCTAAATCTTGTGTATAAAGATAATAGAGTTAATTTCACCGCACATCCTCAAACTATGATATTCATTTTAAATTAGTCCTTAAATTTTTTAGCGTTTTAATTTCACCCTCAAACTATGACTCATTCTAAATTGGTCCTCAAACTTTTAAAACATTCTAATTTCATCCCCAAATTATCAGTATATGTTAATCATATCTTATGTTAATAAACCATTATAAAAGTTGTTAATTGTCAGGAAACATGTGTATTGTGTAATAATATGTAGTATAAGCATATTTTGAGGATAAAATTGAAATGTTCAAAAAGTTTGAGGACCAATTTAAAATGAGAGCCATAGTTTGAGGATAAAATTGAAATATTTAAATACTAATCTGGACTGAGAGTAATAGTTTAGGGACGTATAGTGTCATTAACTCAAAGATAATAAGGATACATAGAGTTTTGAAATATCATATATAATTTCAGAATGATTTTAGCCCCATATTTTTCTTGTGAGATAACATACACTTTAAAAGCATCTTCACGCAAGAATAGAAAAGCATGTCCCTTTTTCGGTGTATTTATGTGTTTCAATATTAAAAAATTAATTTAGGGTTAGAGTTTAAAGTTAAGGATTAAGAGTTAGTGTCTAGAGTTTAGTGTTTAATGGGTAGGGTTTAGTTTTTAACGTTTAGAACTTAAAATTTAATATTTATGGTTAATTATTTGAGCCATACATAAACACACAAAAAAGGTACATGTGATTCTTGTTTTTTTATGGAACCTAAAAATCGACTATTTGGCATGGCATGTATAATTGTTTGCATTTCTCGATTTCTTACTAACTGCGTGAGTATATTACATAAACAAGATATAAATTCCTTTTGAAAACAACATATTTAAATTGAACATATACCATATTTAAAAGAGAAGAAAATTGCAACTTAATAATCATAACATCCCCCAACTGATAATACTAACTACAGCCCCAATAAGTGGATGAATCTAGTCTAGTCAACCCTCATTTTTCTGGTTTGCTTTGGTAACTTCTTCCTGGGAATACAATTCCCTTTTACAGCCTTGTCGTTCTTCTCCTCTTCCATTGTTCCACTCAGTGCAGCCTTGCAGCTCCTGATGATTCAAAACCAAAACCAAAGCCAGAAGAATTAAGTTCATTTCAATGAAAATTTGCAGGGTTTTTTAAGAGGTAAACTAATGTATCACCTTTCTTCTTTGTAGGAATTGGACTTCTTGAGCAATGGCTGATCAACCACAACTCGGTTCTCCGAATTCATCGACTCCACAATGCTGCCACTGAAGTACTCCTTCTCTTCTGCCTGTAAATTACCAAACCTTGGGTTCTCAGACATGCAGCTTATCATCTGAACATCTTCAGCTGCCTTTACTGCAGACTTACAAACAACTCCTCTATGCAAATTTTCACTTTTTTTTACCACATTGTTTGGTGCCACCACCGGTTGCTTCACACTAGGCATGTACTTGGCTTTGTTAACTGCTAAGTTCCCACACGCAATCAGTTGAAGCAGAACCGAGGAGTTACGACCCGATGCGGACGCGTTGGCAACCAGATCACCGTCTTCGAACCGCTTGGATGTAGTGTTTTTGCTTTGGTCTTGCTTCTCGGAGATGATGGAAGAAGAGTGTTGTTGAGGCTTTTGGATATTGGTTTCTTGGTATTCAAGTTCATCCGTGGAAACCCCTCTTGAGAAGCGAGAGTGAGGTGTTGTTGAGCTAGTGTAGCACGGCTTCTCCTCATCTAATTCATACTCTTCTTCCTCCTCCTCCTCCTCCTCTTCCTCGTCTTCATCGAATTTGTGCTCGGCTTCGTATGTTCCTCCCCTGTGCCGAGTCAGGGCATAAGCTGAGGACTTTTGTTTGGGATGAAGGTTTGGTTCCTGAAAATGTGGCCCCCTTTTGCTGATTTGTATTTGCTGCAATCTTTCTGCAACAAAAAAAAAAAAAAACAATCCTTTCAGTCTTAAGTTGGGGTTAAAAGTGAAAACTTTCAAGGTAACGAAGTTAAAAAAAAAAGTAGCAGACCGAGACCAGAGCAACCATCAACCAATTCTGAGCCCTTGAGAACATATTCAGCTCCATCAGATGGAGGAATTATGTCATTGTCTGCTAAATCGTTCCATACAAAACCATTCTTGTAAGTCCTAATAATGAAACATCAACATTAGCTAATAACAAAGACAGAAATTTTTGATGTTTTAAGACCAGAAATGGGAATGTAGTAATGTAATAATGTACCTTTTGCAAGACCAAGAGTAAAGAGAGGGCATTCCTTTGCCCCTGAGAGCTGTGAGTCTTTCCATTACATCTGTGAAAACAAACAAGGTAAACAAGCAAGAAAAAAAGGTACAAATACAATGAATTGAGGCAAATGGGGTTTGCATTTACCTTTCAAACGAAGTGGCTGATTGACCAAATGGGTGACTTCCATGTAATGAGGATGCTCAAGCTGACCATTTCTGGTTAGGTAGTAAACAACTTGAACTTTTCTGATGGGTTTCACTGCCTTTGGCGGCGGCTGCTGCATACAAACCTTGGCCCTATCCGGGCTGCTTTCCCTTGCTCTTATTCTACTTCTCCCGTTCATCTCTCCTCTTTGTTCTTGACTTTTTAGTTTTCTCAAGGTTGACAAAGAAAGATAAACTAAGGGTCAATAAAAGGTGCAAAAACACAGCATTAGCTTTGGATTCTCTTACATTTCATGGCTAATAAAAATGGGAGGAGAGAGAATGTGGGTGGTGGTGGGTCACGGTCATTACAGTAGAATTTACTTTGACTTTTGGCAATGCACTGATCCCCAACTTAGGCAAAAGGGAGATAAATGAAAATTGCTTCTAACAAACCCATTCTAGAGAAGCCTCAAACCTTTCTGCAACAGGACAGCTCTATGTTCTAGGATGTTAACTGCCTTTATTGCCGACCACAGGATCACATGATGTTGGGAAATCCGATGTTTGGAATAGGGCTGTTATTTTGTCCAAAGGGTTCTTACTGTTCTCTACAACTTTTAACATGCATTAGATTCTTTTGCTTGAAGCCCATGCTTTGTTGTTTGATTGAATTGAAAAAGGGTTTGTTTTTTGTTCATGAATAAGGAGTTGTTGGGCTTTAGCTTTGCACTAAATATGGCAATGATTGTTTTCCATGTGAAGAAAGGTTTCATTTAATCATTTCTTTTAATTTATCTTTGCGGGTTTTTTTAATATGATCACGTTAATTTTATTAAAATAAGAAAAAATTTAAAAAATATATAATGAGAGTTTACGACTCACGCAAAAAAAAAAAACTTACTCTAGATATATTCTTAAAAACATAAAAACTAACGTTAATTAACTCCCTTGGTCCCTCTTTTTTTAGGGGCCTTGTGTGATCGCTCATCTCGCACATGTCCAAACCCCCCATTGACTTCTAGAATATTCGATTTGGATTAATCAACAAATAGGTTACTTTAGATTTTTTAATTGCCTTAAGGTGATTATAATATATAATTTGTTCATACTTTTTCTTAACCTTTTAATAATGCACATTTTATAAACAAAGCTGGTTGAACATAAATTTTTTAAATATTCTTTTCTACTAGAACCATCCGTTAGATTCAGGTTACTTAGTTTCTAAATTGGTTTATTTGGACAAATTTCATCGTCTCATACCCCAAACATCTAGCCGTTAATTGGTTCATCCAATTTTTTTTACAAAGGACCTTACTGACTGCTACTGCTAATACCAGTACACTTTGGCAGCTAAGCAAAGTGCCGAGTTTCCGAAACAAAGTGAATCTTTAGTGTCATACATTTATACTTTAATGCCCTATTGCCACATGGAAACGGTAGTAAAAAAACAAACCAGTTGAGTGGGATATTGGACTCCAAACGAAGACAAATAATGGTTGTATATATATTTGACTGTACGTTAAATATATGTTTATTATCTTTGCAGGAAAAAAAATGGCATTGGTGTGATATACGAAGCAAATTTAGACCCAACAGCTGCAGAAGCAGATAAAATGTTCCACGCTACTTGTCTACTCTTAATCGGTTTTAAACACTACTTGTTTATTAATTAGTTGAAATTAGTCCTTTTGATATCTCCTAATATATGTTATCTCATTTTATATAAAATCGAATCTAGATAATTATCTTAAAAATATAAATACATTTCTTCTTAATAAAAAAAATATTTGTTTCAGTTAAAAGTCCAGACATGTCAAGAAGTTTCATATTAGGTTAACAATGGTATTTACAAGTTACACGTCGAATGAAATTATTAAAGAAATTCCAATTTTGATTTTTGTTAAGATGCAAATGAATATACAAATGATTATGCCAACCAATCTCAATGGATTTCTTCATAACTGTGTTCGAATCAAAAGAAATCCAGATGAAAAGCAATATGAGAACTAGGGTGGAGTCGATCTATAATTAATTCATTTTTCTAAAAACATAAATAACTGAAAGTGAGAGCAGATCTATAATTAATTCATTTTTCTAAAAATATATATGTATAAAAGGTGAAAAAAATTCTTTTGCGCGAGGGTAAGAGCCTCTCTCATATTGTACATGGCTTTATCTCTGGTGAGAACAATTAACTCAATTTTGAATATTTGATCGAGTCAAGTAAAAACATTTTGATTTAGTCGACTTAACGAGTTATATTTTATTATTTAACTTTTTGAATCAAATCGAGTTGTTTGAGTTTCTGTACAAATTTAACATTATTCTCTAACTATATTAATGTCATATCTTAGTCTAAAATCATGAACATTGTAAAAAAATCAGTTGTTAAATAGATCTTTTTATTTTTGTTAGTGATTTGTGTTGCGCGTAATAAGTGCTCTGCAATTGTGCAAGTGTACACGTTGCAAGTTATAGTATAAAAGATATCGTCTCCACAGGGATTGGTGCCACTTCAAGAATCTAATCTCTTGCACTGTAAAAAGTAAAAGAACAACACAAGTAGGTGATTGTAGGAGTTTAACTAACAACTAAACTAGAAAGCAATAAAGTAAAAGAAGATATAATCAAATGAGAGAGAATAGGCCAGGTTATCGTGAGTTGGGGAGTGATAAACAATTGGATCGTCTTGGTAAAAGAGTGCAAGGGCAACTCAGTTGCCGTGGCAACTTGCGCAGCGGGGTTGCCTTGGCAACTAATCGACGGTTACCTAGGCAATTAGCTGGGCAACTACTTGAGCGGCTGGGCAACAACTTCAAGGTTTGGCGGAGCGTTCTTCAATGGTTTCTTCTTATCCCTAAGTCGAAACTCTATCTATTTGTGCATGCCTTGATAATAAATCCTTGCGTGAATCAAGGGTGAACAACAACCAATCTTGCGCTCCTCTTAGCCGTTGAAATCCTTAACTTATTCCTAAGCTGGATTAATCTTCACCATCAATAGATTGAATAAAGACCATACTCATTCGTTTCTTGAATCTAACTCTCCCGATATTAGATAAATAGATGAAGTTACGAGATCCTCTCACAATTCACTCGCAGACAATAATAAGAACCAAGAATGAGTAAACCTTGAATTGAAAGTGTAAACTCTTATTACCTAAACAAAATCCAATTGTTTCTCACAACCACAAAACACAATAACCTTAGCCAAATAGATTTAGTTCATGGCTAGGTTCCAAAGAAACACAAAACAAACAATTTCTAACATAAACTTATTGAACAAGAAAGAAAAAGATGAAGAATGGTTGAAGCCTTGTCGAAATTTCTCATTGCTCTTCTCGAAATATCTCTCTTCTTCTCCCTCTCTTATCGAAATCTCTCATTGCTCTCCCTTGAGTTGACGGCTTGGTCCTCAATTTATAGGGCTAGGTCAAAGTCTTTTTTGAAGAGGAAGTTAAGTTGGAATTAAATACTTTTAAAGCATATAATTCTTTATTATATTTAAATTCCTTCTAGATCTTCTCCTATCTTCTTGGGATTTAATTTCTCTTTAACCTCATCATGGAAATAAAACTCCTTTGGGATTTAACTTTGCTCCACGTCACCTTGGGATTATCTAGTCATCAATTTTGACTGCCATATCATCTTATCCCTTATCGAAAATTGCCCTGGCAACTAGCTCGGCATCTCGTTCATGCATTGCCCTGGCAACCGGTTCTAGCCTTGCTTTGGCAAGTGATTCTGCATAAACACAAAAAACACACCAAAGCAGTATTTTTTTCCACAAAATTAAGCAAAATATGAAATCAAGCTTGTCCACCAAGGAAACAATACAAACATGCATGAATGGCTAATAATGCAACTAATATGAGCCTAAGTCTAGCAATAATATGAATAAAAAAGGGTGAATAAAATAGTACTTTTAGACACTTAACACACCCTCAAACTCGAACTATTGCTTGTCCTCAACCAATGCAAACTAATAATTACCCGCCAAGACTTCAATTTTCACAAACTTAGCTTTGAACTTGATTTCAATTCTCAGAATCGTGGCACAAAGTATGATTGGCTTTTCATTTTTCAAAAAACTTAGGAGTTACTCGGAATCAAACTATAATGCTTGTGAGTGTGTGCGGAGTTGTGTGCAAGTTGATTTTTCGAATTCTATGCAAACAAGAGGTTTTCAAATTACTTCATTGGGTTCTTTTAACATGTTTTAACTAGAACCGGTTTCGGACACCTCTAGTGTTTTGTTTTTAGTTTTCTTAAGTTAATTAATTTATTCGACTAGAGCCGGTTTCGGGCACCTTTAGCGATCAATTTTTAGCACATACTAGAGCCAATTTCGGGCACCTCTAGTGATCAGTTTTTAGCACATACTAGAGCCAATTTCGGGCACCTCTAGTATGCATCCAATTTTTATTTTAATCCCCCAATTTTTTAACTATCAACCTAAGTTCGCTAGAATTCCTTAAATCAATCAAGCTACAATAGTGTTTTATCAAGTTTAGCATCATAATAAGATTCTAAGTGTTTCCACGTTTATCCTAGAATAAAAAGTTCTGTTAATTAAGTACATTGGCAAAGTCATCATCGGATATTCATCAAATCTAGGCAATTCTTGTTCCAACTAAAGGCATGGCAAGCAATTTATGTATCCTAAATGCAATACTTAAGATAAATGCAGCTAAACATGGTAACTAACTAATAACAATCCCCCTCAAACTCGAGTGAGGCATTATCCTCAATGCATGCACAAAGAAAAATAAAAATAAAGAAAAGTAAAATGCAAACGATGACTTACTCCGAGACTTCGTCGTCGTGGATAATTAGTTTCCTTTTGGTCGGTGTCGTGATTTTTTTGCTTGAACGTGGTGGTTGCTTCCTTGTTACCGATGGTGGAATCGATCCTCGTACAGGGTTATCCCCATCATCCTCTTCATCAATGTCATTGGCTTTTCGCTTGGGCTTAGAGGATTCGATTGGTGCGGTCTTTGTTGGTGCAATAGAGGACTCGTCCGAATCTAAAAAATCAGACAATGATTCAGTACGAGTTGATTCGGGTATATGTGTTTTACCTTTGGCTTTTGTAGTGGTTATCAGGGCGTCTTTAGCTTTGGTTGCCGCAACATCTTCAGTGTTGGTTGTCGTGGCAACTGCTTAGGTAGGCGCAGTGTAGGTTGTCGTGGCATCATCTGTTGCGGTTGCCGTGGCAACTGCTTCATTGGTTGTCGTGGCAAAGATTTTGACAGGAAATATGAGGAACGACACTCAACTGTCTGGGTACTTTTCCAGGATGACTTAGGTGATGGCATTGTTGTGATTCTTCATATACCACATGAACATTAGTTGTCGGTCTTCAATTTGCCTAATGCGGTTCGCCAACGGTTGTAGGAGTGCTTCAAGTTGTCCCGGGGTTGCTGTCTGAGTTGCCCGGGTATCGGTTGCTTGAGCATTAGGAGTTACCGAGGCATCAGGAGTTGTCGCGGTAACTGAAGGCGTTGGGGATTTTACTGGTGCCTCTCCTATTAGCTTTCAGATTTGTGCTCGATTCCAACCGGACTTTGGTAGGACCTTTTTATCAGTGGACTCACTTGGGACATGCATCTCCTTGCAAAGATTGGAAATTAAGCAAGGGAAGAAAATAGAACCCTTGTCTTTTGTGCTATATACAAAAATCTCATCATAAATAATTTTTCCGATGTTAATGATGCAATTATGCAAGATAGAATGTATGATCAAAAGACGAGGTGTATCAACGGTGGTATTGTGTGTTGTGAGCATTAAAGAAGTTTTAACAAACTTATTCCATAATTTTGCCTCAGGTTTAAGCCGAAGACGATTTACCGTGCCCTTGTATTTACCGTCGTTCCAATGAGTTCTGGGTAAAGTGAGTTTTTGAAGCACCTTGTCGAGTTGCTTGGGTGTGAGTTGATCAACAAAGACTTGATGCTCGTCCTTCTCAATGTAGGGCCCGTAAAAGGTGTTGATGTTTTCGGGGCTTATGAGTATAGCATTGTCACCAACAAAAACATAAGGATTATCCGGGTTAGGTGAGTGAGCATAGAATTTCTTACCCATGAGATGTTACCTGGTTTCGATTGATGGCAAAAGATTTGCCACGTTTGATATGCAATCCTTTCGAAGATGAATGGTTCAAGGCTGAAATCTTGATGAGAGTTGGAGTATTCAAAGCCTTGTTCTTCGCAAATCTTCCGGCTTTCAAACTTGGAGTGAAATCTTTCTTGAACCACTGGTGTAGCAAACTTCTTGTATCTTGGTTCTTTGGAGGAACTTGGATGAACCAAAAATTTGATTTTGGATGCCATGGATGATTTTGGTTGTGAGTTTGGTAGAAACAAAGAAAAGAAAGTAAAAGAAACTAAAGAGTTGCAAGATGAAAAGTAGGAATAGGTTTCTTGGAAGTTTAAGGGTGATGGGTTAAATAGAAAAGATAGGTGGTGGGTGGGTTTAATTGGAAAGAAAGAAAACAAGGGTTTTGATTGGTTGAAGGTGACGGCTAGGGGATTTGGGGATGGGGAAGTGTTTGGCTGGCTATGTAGGGTTTATTTAGGGTAAGTTGGAGGCTTAATATAGGCCTTAGATTTAGCCCATTAATTTCCTTGTTTAGGAAGTTTTCTTCTTGAATCAAATTCCTTTTATCTTGAACTTTTTCCTATAATTCAAAAACAATAAAATAAGGATTAAAATTAAAGATAAACTAATAAAAAATAAATAAAGATGTGTAAAGAAATTCTTAAACTTAAAATTTAAAAATAATTCAATAAATATGAAAGAAAGATGTAGTCTTAATCTTAAAGAAAATAAATAAATCTATCTTAAAAAGAAAAAATAACCGAAATTAATAAAAAATTAAATAGTTCAAAAAAAATAAAAAAAAATATCGGAAGGAGAGCATGCTCATGCATCTCTTAAGGTGACCACTTCTTTGTTACATTCCACATGGGCACCGTTGTAGTGCTTCAATCTTTGTCCGTTGACTTTGAATTCATGTTCGTCAGTGATGGACTTGATTATTACGACACCATGGGAGAATGGTTTGACAACTTCGAATGGTCCCGACCATCTTGATTTCAGTTTTCCCGAGAAAAGTTTTAGCCGAGAATTGAATAAGAGAACTAGTTGCCCTGGCATGAATTGTCGTGGCAATAGTTTCTTGTCATGCCATTGCTTTATTTTCTCATTGTAGGTTCGTGCATTGTTATAGGCGAGTGCACGGAATTCTTCTATCTCGTTGAGGTCTAACAAACGCTTTTTCCCGACCCTTTCCCAATCCATATTCATGGTCTTGATTGCCCAATATGCCTTGTGTTCGATTTCCACCGGTAGATGACATGTTTTACCATAGTCAAGTCAGAAGGGAGACATACCTAAGGGTGTTTTGAATGCAGTGCTATATGTCCAAAGTGCATCATCTAGTCTTACTGACAAATCCTTCCTAGAGGGATTTATAACTTTCTCGAGTATATCCTTCAATTATCGGTTGGAAATTTCTGCTTGCCATTGGTTTATGGGTGATATGTTGTGGCAATTTTGTGTGACACGCTGAAGCGTTGTAACATCTTGGCGATGAGTTTGTTGTCGAAGTGCTTACCTTCATCATTGATAATTGCTCTCGGCATCCCAAATCGTGTAAATATATTTTTCTGTAAGAATCGTTGCACGGTCTTAGAATCGTTGGTGGGAACTGCAGCTGCCTCAACCCATTTAGACATGTAGTCGATGACAAGTAGAGTGTAGAGGTTGCCAATTGAAGATGGGAAAGGTCCTATAAAATCAATCCCCCATACATCGAACAATTCCACCTCGATGATGTTTCGGAGCGGCATCTCGTGTCGTCTAGAGATATTGCCCATCCTCTGGCAATGATCACATTGCTTGTAAAACTCTTGGGCATCTTTGTACAATGTTGGCCAATACAAACCGGATTACAAAACTTTGGTCGTGGTACGAGTTCCTCCAAAATGTCCTTTATAGGGTGAAGAATAGCATTGTCGGAGTACATTCTGCTGCTCCTCTTCAGGGATACATCGGCGTATAACCTGATCTGTACATTGTTTAAACAAAATAGGCTCGTCCCAAAAGTAATGCTTAGCATCATGGCGGAACCGCTTCTTCCCTTGGTGAGTAAGACCATAAGGTAAAATACCACAAACAAGGAAATTAACTAAATCCGCATACCAGGGTATTGTCGAGGCATGTGTTGCCATGGCAACTGCTTCCATGGTTGTTGAGGCGTGCGCGTCTAGAGTTGCCGCGGCATGCACGTCAAGGGTTACCGAGACATACGCGTCTGGAGTAGCCAAGACGTTCACATCAATGGTTGTCGAGGCATACGCGTCTGGGGTTGCCGAGGCATGCGCGTCAAGGGTTGCCGAGGGATGTGCGTCAAGGGTTGCCGAGGCATGCGCATCCATGGTTGCCGAGGCAACTAACAGTTACTCATCCGGGAATGCATCACATATCTCTAAATCCGCGTCCCCCTCCCTATTGCGTTCTAAGCATGATAAGTGATCGACCACTTGATTTTCTATTCCTTTCCTGTCTTTAATTTCAATGTCAAACTCTTGTAAAAGCAATATCCAACGAATCAAACGAGGTTTGGCATCCTTTTTAGCAAATAGATACTTAATTACCAAACGGTCCATGTGGACAATTACCTTTGTACCAATCAAATAGGATCGGGACTTGTCAAATGCAAAAACTACGACTAGTAACTCTTTCTCTGTTATTGTGTAATTCACTTGAGCACTATTAAGAGTTTTACTAGCGTAGTATATCACATGAAAGGTCTTACCTGTGCGTTGGCCTAGGACTGCTCCTACAGCGAAATCACTTGCATCACACATGAGCTCAAAAGGTAGCGTCCAATCTGGTGGAACGACAATGAGTACCGAGGTAAGCTTTTCCTTTAGAGTTTCGAATGCTTGGGCGCAAGAATCATCAAAATTGAAGACTTTATCCTGTTCAAGCAAATTGCACAAGGGTTTAGTAATTTTAGAAAAATTATGAATAAACCTCCTATAAAAACCTTATGTCCAAGAAAGCTTCGGATTCCTTTAACCGAACTTGATGGGGGTAATCTCTCGATCACGTCCACCTTGGCTTTGTCTACTTCAATTCTCTTAGATGAAATCTTGTGGCCGAACACTATTTCTTTATCTACCATAAAATGGCACTTCTCCCATTTAAGGACTAAATCGGTTTCTTCACATCTTGCCAACACATTCTCTAAATTACCGAGGCAACTGTCGAAGTCCTTACCAAAAATAGAAAAATCATCTATGAAGATCTCAAGGAAGTCTTCGACCATGTCTGAAAAGAGTGCCATCATGCATTTTTGGAAGGTTGCCGAGCCATTACACAATCTGAACGACATCCTTCGAAAAGCATAAGTATTGTATGGGCATGTGAAGGTTATCTTTTCTTGATCTTCTGGTGCTATGGCAATTTGATTGTAACCTGAATAACCATCAAGAAAATAATAAAAGGGTTTACCTGTAAAACGGTCAAGCATTTGATTAATAAAAGGCAATGGGAAGTGGTCTTTCCTAGTGGCTTTGTTTAGCTTTCGATAATCCATACAAACCCTCCAACCGGTCATAGTCCTGGTTGGAATAAGTTTATTGTTTTCATTACTTACCACCGTTATACCTCCCTTTTTCGGTACACATTGTACCAAACTTACCCATGTACTATCAGAGATAGGGTATATGATGTCGGCGTCAAGCCACTTGATGATTTCTTTCATTACAACCCCTTTTATGGCATGATTAAGTATCCTCTGGGCCTCAATCGAAGGGTTGTGATCATCTTACAACAAAATCTTGTACATGCACACTTCTGGGCTAATTCCCTTCAAGTCGGCAATTGTCCACCCTATTGTCTTCTTGTGTAGCATCAACATTTTGATCAGCTTATTTTCCTACTCAGGCTGTAACTTAGAGGAAATAATTACAGGAAATGTATTATCGGTTCCCAAGTAAGCATATTTTAGTTGTCCTGGCAACTGTTTCAACTCAAGAATCGGTGGTTGTTCAATGGAGGGTTTTTCGAGTTTACCTTCCTTACCTGAGTAATCCAGTGGTTCAAAGTTTGTACCTGGTTGATTGACTAACCAATTTGCCTCTTCCCCATCGATCGGTTCTTCATACTCCTTAGGTTCCTCTTGATCGGCAATATAGTTGCCGAGGCAACTAAATTCTTCGCCGAAGTTAAACTCTGTCGTGGCATGAAGAAGTTGGCATTCTTCTGGATCATCGGTATGCCTTAGTGTTTGGAACACATTTAGTTTAACTTGCTAGTCATTCACCCTCATTGTGAGTTCTTCCTTTTCAACATCGATCAATGTTCTCCCTGTTACTAGGAAGGGTCTCCCGAGAATGATAGGTGCATGTTCATCTACTTCACAATCCAAAATAATAAAGTCAGGGGAAAATATAAATTTATCAACTTTTACCAGTATGTCTTCGATTTTTCCCTCTGGATGCACATAAGATCTATCGGCTAGCTGTAGCATAACTGTTGTAGGTCTTCCTTTTGTCGCTTCAACCTCTATGGGAATGGTGGTGGAAGTCAGGTATCTTCGATTCTTTTATTGGTCTGGAACTTGATTGACAGCATTGCCGAGGCAACTAGAGTTACCGTTGCGTGCTTATCGTTGGTTGTTGCGGCATCCTTATCGCTGGTTTCTGCGGCAATTCCTAGTTCAGCATCTGAGGCTTTGCCGCTGAGTTCGTCTTGTTCTTTTTGTGAAGTTTTGTTTGATGAGCGAGCTTTTAAGTTGTTGGCCACTTCTAGTGGTAATCGTCTTACATTGCTCATGGCCAGTTCCTCTTGCGACTTCAGTATCGCTAGGTAAACATCCTTGCGATCTAGTATTCAGGTTTTGAGCAAATTATCTGACTTGATTTTCCAATGATTTGATTGCCGCCTCTTGGTTTTTCAATCTCGTCTTAGTCCTGTTGTCGTGGCATATTCTGCTAGAATCCCAATGCTTGTGCATTCTGATTGTTCTGGTTTAGAGCATTGTTGGGATTACTCCATGAAAAATTCGGGTGCTTCTTCCAAGCTGGATTGTATGTATTGGACATCACATTGTTGTTCCGGCTGTAATTCCCCACATAAAAGTTGGATTCCGAATTCTGCATAGATTCAGAAGAATCATGGTTACCACCACATAACTCACAAAAGGAATCCATTACCTTGACTTCATGTGTGTTGTTTGGTTTCTGCATGTTCTGGACCATATTGGTTAGAGTGGCCAATTGTGCCGAAATTGAGTCCGACGATCCCAGTTCATGTAATGTGGCTTGGCGTCTAACTCCTCCTTTTCTAGCAGATGAGAACTGATAATCATTCTTGGCAAGCCTGTTTAGAATTTGCATTGCTTTCTTTGGTGACTTATCTAGGAGTATGTCGTTTGCCGAGGCATCTAGCATCATCCTTGTTGGTGTATTCACAGCATTGTAAAACATTGTTACTTGTGTCCATAATAGGAATCCGTGTAGGGGGCATTTGTGTAGAAGTTCTTTATATCGCTCCCAAGCCTCGTACATGGATTCATCATCTGCATGCCAAAAAGAAGTAATGTCGTTACGAAGCTTATCAGTCAAATTTGTAGGATTAAATCAAGCAAGGAAATCATGACAAAGATCGGTCTAAGATCCTATTGATCCGGCAGGAATACTATTCAACCATGCTTTCGCCCTATCGCTCAGTAAATAGAGGAATAATCTTTGTCGTAAAACATTGGGGGTGACTCCTTGTATTTTGAATGAGTTGCAAATCTCGAGGAAAGATTTAAGATGTTGTCGTGCATCTTTAGTTGCTGAGCTGCCAAATTGACCAATTGTGTTGATCATATTGAACATCACCGGTTTCAACTCAAAGTGGCTGGCTTCAATTTCAGGTGCGACAACTCCTGGATTGAGTCCTTCAAGATCTTCTTCAAGATAGTATCGAATAGTTCTATTTTGTGCAAGAATCACTCCTCCTCCTGCTGGAACATCTTGATTCATATTGCCGTCTTGATTAGCCATTGCTACTCTTAACCTTTGTCTGAGTCTTTGCAAGGTTCGTTCGATTTCTGGATCAAAGAGATATTCTGGTGTAATCGGTCTCTCCCTGGTCTTATACCAATCCAAAAACCAAAGTTTGTTAACCCTTTGAATCTTAAACAAGAAAAATAAAAAGTACAAGAAAATAAAAACAAAGTTGCTATTGCCAATCCCCGGAAACGGCGCCAAAAACATGTTGCGCGTAATAAGTGCTTCGCAGTTGTGCAAGTGTACACGTCGCAACTTATAGTATAAAAGATATCGTCTCCACAGGGATTGGTGCCACTTCAAGAATCTAATCTCTTGCACTGTAAAAAGTAAAAGAACAACACAAGTAGGTGATTGTAGGAGTTTAACTAACAACTAAACTAGAAAGCAATAAAGTAAAAGAAGATGTAATCAAATGAGAGAGAATATGCCATGTTATCGTGAGTTAAGGAGTGATAGCCAATTGGATCGTCTTGGTAAAAGAGTGCAAGGGCAACTCAATTGCCATGGCAACTTGCGCAGCGGGGTTGCCTTGGCAACTAATCGACGGTTGCCTGGGCAACTACTTGGGCGGCTGGGCAGCAACTTCAAGGTTCGGTGGAGCGTTCTTCAATGGTTTCTTCTTATCCCTAAGTCGAAACTCTAGCTATTTGTGCATGCCTTGATAATATACCCCTGTGTGAATCAATGGTGAACAACAACCAATCTTGCGTTCCTCTTAGCCGTTAAAATTCTTAACTTATTCCTAAGCCGAATTAATATTCACCATCAATGGATTGAATAAAGACCATACTCATTCGTTTCTTGAATCTAACTCTCCCGATATTAGATAAATAGATAAAGTTACGAGATCCTCTCCCAATTCGCTCGCAAACAAAAATAAAAACCAAGAATGAGTAAACCTTCAATTGAAAGTGCAAACTCTTATTACCTAAACAAAATCCAATTGTTTCTCACAACCACAAAACACAATAAGTTTTGCCAAATAGATTTAGTTCATGGCTAGGTTCCAAAGAAACACAAAACAAAGAATTCCTAACATAAACCTAATTGAACAAGAAAGAAAAAGATGAAGAATGGTTGAAGCCTTGTCGAAATCTCTCCCCTCTTCTCAATCTCTTGTCGAAATCTCTTCTTGCTCTCGGTTGGAGTTGACAGCTTGGTCCTCAATTTATAGGGCTAGGTCAAAGTCTTTTTTGAGGAGGAAGTTAAGTTGGACTTAAATACTTTTAAAGAATATAATTATTTATTATATTTAAATTCCTTCTAGATCTTCTCCTATTTTCTTGGGATTTAATTTCTCTTTAACCTCTTTATGGAAATCAAACTCCTTTGGGATTTAACTTTGCTCCACATCATCTTGGGATTATCTAGTCATCAATTTCGACTGCCATATCATCTTATCCCTTATCGACAATTGCCCTGGCAACTAGCTCGGCATCTCCTTCATGCATTGCCCTGTCAACTACCTCGGCATCTCCTTCATGCATTGCCCTGGCAACTGGTTCCAGCCTTGCTTTGGCAAGTGATTCTGCATAAACACAAAAACACACCAAAGCAATATCTTTTTCCACAAAATTAAGCAAAATATGAAATCAAGCTTGTCCACCAAGGAAACAATGCAAACATGCATGAATGGCTAATAATGCAACTAATATGAGCCTAATTCTAGCAATAATATGAATAAAAAAAGATGAATAAAATAGTACTTTTAGACACTTAACAATTTGTACTAAGAAATAGATTTAATAAAAGTCTTAAGTTGAAAACAGTAAGCAGACATAAACCATAATTTGACCCCATATATTACAACATTCTTAACTTTATTTGAGTGACATTTGAAAAGTTTTCTTAGTTGTTTTAGTTTCATCTATGGAAATGTGGAGCTTGAAAATGATTATACAATCTTTTCATTGATTGATGAAAAGAAATAATTTGTAAATAGTTTCAGTCGAAAGACTAAATTGAAAAAAAATAAAAGTAAATGGATTAATTTGCGAAAAAAGATATTTGTTGTCAAAAAGAGGAACTAAAGTATAATCATTCTATAGTGATGGAAGAACATGTTGATTGAATTTGGTCAAATAGGCTTAAAACAAGTGAAGTAATGAAAAAAAATATGTAAAATTGATGGACTAAATTGAAATAAAAAATTGTTATAAAAAATTAAAATTACATAAATATTCTACAATGATCGAGAACCATGTAATTCAAATTTGATTAAAATATATTTAAAAAAGATGAATAAAAAATGAAGAAATCAAAAATTAAATTACAGAGAAAAAAATTTGATTACTCATACTCGAAAATCGAGTTGAATCCAATTTTACTCCGCTTCTAATATTGTTGATTGTAAGGTAGGAAATATGAAATTGTATATAGTCCACGAAGAGACTGAAACACCAATATTGATGTTTCATACAGTCATCCGTCACAATTATAGGGTGAGAAATAGGGACCGTAGGTTGGCCTGAAAAGGCAATCTTAGGAGCTGACGTCAACATTGGAACGGTCCATGGAGTCATTAGACTCAACTTCCCCAACGTGACCCAAACCTGTTTTTTACAATTTAGCTCCCTATGGCATTGCTTTTTCATCTTACAATTTTACCCCCATCCGCTTTCCTTTTTACTCTTTGGGAAATACAAATGTCATGTCCACTCTTAAACGCTGGATTTCTACGAACTCTGCAATTTATCATCAATTTTGATTTTTTGCTTCAACCTCTTTTCTTTTAATACTATTATTATTATTTAGATAAAGTTTACGTATGGTCATTAAACTAACTTAAAATGTATATTTTTTTCATTGAATTTTTAAAAATTATAAAACAAACATTAATTTTTTATTTTGTTAAAAATAAACATTGAACTGTTAGATGCCCTTAACAGTCTACAATAGCACTTATTATGTCAGCAACTACGATAAAAAAATATTGCGATTGAAATTGCAATTGCAACCGCAATTTAAATCCTTTCCCACAACCACATTGATATACCTCTCGATATTTGCAGTCCAGAGTACAACCACCTTGTCAAGGCTGGTCATGAGATTTTGGAGGCCCGAGCAAACAGAAAAATTAGGCCCCTAATAATAAAAATGAAATTCAAGAGTATGCTCCTAATAACAAATATTGGGAAAAATTAAGTCTCTAATAACAATTATTGAAAAAATTGGCCCCAATAAAAAATATTAAAAATGAATTTCAAGAATAGGCCCCTAATAACAGTTATTGAAATAATAATAATTTTAAGAGTATGCCCCTAATAACAAATATTTGAAAAAAAATGAGCATCAAATGACAAGTATTGAAAATTTTGAACCTCAAATAACAAATATTAAAAATATTTGGATCACAAATAACATGTATTGAACAATTTAGACCCCTAATAACAAATATTGAAAAGATAAATTTTAAAAGTAGTCTCCTAATAATAAATATTAAAAAATTAATTTTAAGAGTAGGTCCTAATAACAAATATCAGGAAAGAATGAGCTTCTAATAACAAGTTGTTGAGATGATCAATCAATGGTGAAAGACCAAGAGGGGGTGAATTGGCAATTTAAAAAATTGGTGGAAGCAAATTGGAAGACACAAGAAGTTATAATAGCTCAACCTTCTAACAAGGTTTACATCCACTACCTTAGCTATCCACACAAAGGATTTTCTCAAATCCACTAGATTTGTTTTCCTTTTGAGGCAAAGTGATATAACCTTACACTTCCTCAAGACTTATACCCCAAAGTCTTAAGAATTCCTCACAAGGATAATACAAATAAATCAAAATGAAAAAAACCTCTCAAAGGTAGAATGTTTGCCCAATTCAAAGTTCACTCAAGCCCTCAAACTTGAATAAAAGATTACAAATAAGCTCACTCAAGTGGGTTACAAGATTTGACTCTAAAAGGCTCAAAGATTGTTGGATTTGTACTTGAATGCTTTAGACTAGATGAATTGTTGTTGTTGTAGCTTTGGAGGTTTGATTATATACCCCCTCATTGATTTTCAACTGTTTGGGTAGTTGAGATCATAAATACAGCTGTTGGACTTCATTTTTCCCACAATAAATATAGTCTGCTAACACAGGGTATCAGTATCTACTATAAGAAAAAAGAGTCATTGTAAAAAGGAGTATCGATACGCGGGAAGCCGTATCGATACACGAAGTGTATTTTACAAATGGGTATCGGTACAGGCTAGGCCGTATCGGTACCAATTTTGCTCACTAGAATTTGTGGTGCTCGATATCTTTAACCGAATTGCTTACAAAGTGGTGGAGAATATGGAATTTAGGTGATGGTGGTGGGAGCAAAAAGATAGAAAAGAGACACAAAGAATTTAGAGTGGTTCGAGCTTCTAACCAAGCTCTACTTCCACTACCTTAGCTTCCCCACTAAGGATTTCAACAAATTCACTCTTGAATTTCTTCCCCTTTTCTAGGCTAAGGAGGCAACCCTTACACACTCAAAGCTTTCTATCCCAAAACTTGAGTAAACCCTCTTTTACAAGAAAAATAAAAGCAAACTTGTAAAATCCTCACAAGGTAGACAGTTTGCACTCTTAAGCACTCACCCAAATCCTAAAACACTTGAGCATACATTTACAATTAAGCCCACAAGTGTTGTCTATACAAAAAATTTGACAAATTGAGCATTAAGACATTTCTTGATCATATGATTGTTGACTTAAGGATCATTGGTTGTTCCCTTGTGCTTGAAGGGTTCTTTTAACTTCCCAAACTGAGTTTCCAGCCGTTAGTGACCATTGGTATTGAATTAGAGCCGTTGGGGGTTGATTTCCATGTTTTTTTTCCAATTTGGTGCAGGGTGTATCGATACGCGGGGTACCTGTATTGATACGGCATCTTTAGGAAAGAGCCGTTGAGCTTGGAAACATGAAGGTGTATTGATACGACCTTGTTTTGAAATAGCAGTTGGGGGGTTTGACACGTAGGCGTATCGAAACACCGAGAGACGTATCGAAACGCTTGACCACTGTATCGATACGGACTTGCCTGTATCGATACGGGTTTTGGCAGAATGAAGCTTACTATAACTGAAACCCTAAGGTGTATCGATACAGGGTATATGGTATCGATACGGTCATGCTGAAAACATGAGTTTGGCTACTTTAAAACATTTTAAATCCTTCCAAAGCCTTATAAAACCTATCAAACATATTTTCAAGTTGTTTGGACTTAAAAATACTTTTGAAATCTTTTCAATTTAGTCCAAAACTATTTTTCAATTATTATATCAAAACAAATATCTTAACCCCCTTTTTGATATAATAAAACCAACTTGAAAAATTATTTGTGATTCTCCCCATTTATAAAATAATTTTTGAATAAGAGATTAAAGATTCAAAAGAGATAAAAACTTCCCCTTATTCATTTGAAAAATCAAATTTTCAAACCATTTCTCCCCTTTTTGTTATATCAAAAAGAAATATGTAATTTTAAGTTCAATATAACAATGGAGATTTAAAAAACAAAGTTTGACAAAGATAAGAGTTTTGTTTAAAAATGGCTCCCCTTACTCAAGCATCAAACACATGGTTAGTCCAACAATTTATGATTACCTAGTTGATTAAAATAAATAAATCAAAATAAAGCAAATAAATTCAACTAAAATTTTTACCACTTGAACCAAAGGTAGGATGTAAAGCCTTCCTTCTTCAAGTGATCTTTCTTGTGTGTATGGAGCTCCCTCTTAATGTTGTACTTTGTTGATCATTCTCTATTACACCTAAAATAAGATAATCAAGTAATTTTTGGTATCCAAATTGCTTTGGATCCATATGCATTAGTAGCATAAAGTTTAGTCCCCTTAGGAATCCATTTCACAATTTCATCCTTTTTATTTGAAGTAATTAGTTCTTTTTGAACCCAAATACTTCTAAAACATGTTCCACTAAAAAAATCTAGGGGCACTAGATTGTCTTTGATAAAAGTTTGATTTTCTAAAATTGTTTTTCTTTTCAAGTTCCTTGGAAATCAAAGCTTTTTCTTTCTTAAGATCATCCACTTCTTTTTGATGATCTTTTTCTAAACTTTGAAGCAAATTTTGTAAATTTAAGACTTTAAGTTAAAAATCTTTAAATTTTGCTTCAAACTCTAAATTGGTTTTCAAAAGCAAATCATTTTCGGTTTTCAACTTTGGAATCAACTTTTTGTTTTTTGACAATGAATCCTTGAATTCAAAAACCAATTTATCATAGGCTTTTTGTAATTTATCAAAAGAATATGAACTAGAAGTAGATGAATTAGAAGTTACCTCACCCTCATGAAGGGTCATTAAGCATAAGTGGGCTATCTCATTGTCGGTGGAGTATTCCCCATCACTCTATGTTGTCATATATGCTTTCTTTGAAGATGACACCCTTTTTGTTGAAGTGAGGGCAATCGTATTTGGTATGCCTCGTCTCCTTACATTCAAGGCTCTTTTGGGGATTATTCATCTTCTTCTTCGATTCATGCTTGGATTTTTCCATTTTGCTCTTCATGAATCGGGTGATCTTCTTAAAGAGATGAACCATCTCTTCATCTTTATTTTCCTCCTCAATTGATTCTTTATGTTAACATTTGGAGGATTTAAGATAAATGACATTAACATCAATGCCTTGCTCTTTGATCTTCTTCTCCTTCTCCCTCTTCAAGGGTTTAGACATCAACTCATGATATACGATTGTTTGTCAAATAATTTAATCCTTAATCTCAAATTAAATAAAGACGTAGTATAGAGAAGAAGGTGTCGGTCCACAGGGACTAAGGAGTTTCTGATATACGATTATTCTGATTCTGACTGTTGCGAGGCAATATAGTGAATGGAGGGTTTGAGCAAGAAAGCTAAAAAATAACTGTAGAGTAAAAGTGAAAACGATAGAAGTAAATTTTGAAGAGTAAATTAATTTAATTAATTAGCCTCAAGCTTTGCTCCGCTTCAATTCAAAATGATCATCGAAAAAGGATTTTTACTCCGGATACATGCCGGTTACAGTCTACAAGGCCCAACCCTTGTAACTTGTTTTTCTCCCCAGTAAACCGACAATATAAAATCAATTTTTAGATTCCAGTTTTTTGGTTAGACTAACCACGACTATCGCCATTAGAATAAAACAGTTTTAGAATTTGGAAAAACCCGACTCAGATTATATTGTCTCGATGAGAATTGAATCCGTTCTTAATTTCCCTTAGCGAATCTGTCTCTAAGTGTGTTCATAGGAAGTCAAATTTGCTACAAGCCGATCCTTCCTCCCAACTATAAATCTGAACAACAATCAAGTTAACGTGCACTTTTTGAAATAAAAGCGAAAAGATTTTAATAGAAAGGCCGATTGCCGATCTAAGTTTCTAGAAAATTGAGAATGTAAAACGAAGTTGTTGAGTGCTTTTAATTCTCACAAGGTGAATTGAAGCTTCTCTTTAAGCCTTTGGCTAATCAGAAAATTTAGCTAAGCATGATTATGGAAGAAATCATACTTGGCGTTTTTTAAAAAAAACTTAAGAACGAGAAAATAAAGAAGAAGAACTTGATTAACACTTGAAAGTAAAACAAGTTAAGAAAAATGAGAGATGATTGATAGCATACCCCAAAGGGGGTATTTATAGTTTCTAAAAACCCTAAAAATTACCTAGAAAGATAAAAGATAAATCTCAAAATAAAATTCAAAATTTAATCCTAAACAAAAGATAATCCTAAGTTTAAATTTTAAATCATATTGAGAAGCTATCGGCTTGCGGCTGATAAGCTATCAACGCTGTTGATGTCATCTTCTAGAATTGTTGACGTGGCGTCCAGTCTTGACTTCAGCTAAATTTTATAGAATTCTACCTCTTTTCAGTGTGTTTTCCAAAATTAAAGACATGTACGAAAAATACACAATAAAGCCCAGATCAGCATCATATTCGAATCATTAGAGGCATAATTAAAGATGAAACAATGACCATTTTAGCTACTTATCAAATTCCCCCTCACTTATTCGATACTTGTCCTCAAGCATTAATGCATCAAGAATTTCAAGTTGCCATCTCAATTTCACAAAATTCACAAGACTTCCAAGCAAATCAAATTCATAGCAATTGATAAAACTCAAGAGCAATCAAGCTAAAGGCATAATTAAAAGCAAGTAATAGCAAAGCACAACATTCCAATTATTCATTAATCTCAAAGAAGCAAGACTTAGTACCTCTCATTGGTTCACTCATTCCGCTCAAGTGTTTCGGGTAAAAAGAATCGCTCAAGCCTAACTAATCAAAGCATTACCATAGGCTTATAACTAAATCTAATCTCCACTACTAAGTATGAACAAGATGCAATAATCAAAATGTATTTAAAAGGGTTGTAACGGGGCTAAGGTTTAGGTAGGATAAAGGTCAAAGATCGGGTTTAGAAACTCAAGACAAAGAGAAAATTATTCCAAAGATTTATTCAAGGGAAGTAAAAATGAAAGAAAAGAAAGCAAGAAATCAAACAATCAACGCTTATTTACTCTCTCTTTCTCTTTTTTTTCTTTCGAACTTTTTCTTCTTCTTTTTTTGTTTTTTTCTGCTACACGGAGTAAATTTTTTGTGTTTCTACTGTTCAAACAGTTTATTCGAACTGTTCTGCTTTGTATTTTTCTGCACTGTTCGAACCAAACTGCACTATTTTTTTGCACTACACTACACTGTTTTTTTTCTGCACTGCTTTTTTTCTTCAATCTCTCCCTCTCTTTTTTTGCTTCGGAATAATATTAACTTTTTCCTGAAAAGGGATGACAAAAAGAGGGGAAAACAACAAAATCGGTTCGGGTTAAAATGTGGTAAATCAAAGAAAAACATATAAGGCTCAAAAATTGGATCACTAGGGGGAAGATAAACAAGGGTAGGCTATTTTTTTTGGGAAGAGAAAAGAGTTAAATCCTAATGCCTCTATCACACTAAAGCATCACATTCAATCGTGTAGTCTCGACAAGAATTATGCTACAAGTTATAGAATTCAAAGAATTAGTCGGCACACTCAAAATTAACAAAGAGCAAGAAAGTGATTGTATGCTCATTAGGCTCAAAACTCACATGAAAGGATAATTGCACTAAGTCATGCTATCAATTCAACCAACAAATGCATGGAATGTCAAAAATTTTAAAAAATCAATTAATCATGCCAATTGCCATCATGCTTCCTAAATTCCAACAAAAGCGAGATTAAAATTCACAAAATCAAAGAAATAAGGTAAAATATAAGATAGGCAACAATCAATTTCAACACATCAATTCAAGAAAAACTTAACTCTAACCAATTGAATACGTAAAGTGAAATTAGATGCAATTTCCACCCCCACTTAAAAGCGTATTGTCCCAATACGAAAATTAAAGCATAAGAAAAGGAATAAAGATACCCCCATGTTTATCGTTGCAAGTTCGGTGTGAGGACTGCATGGTCATGCCTCTATGATTGGTTTGGCTATTCGAAACAGAAGTTGTCAAAATGTGGATCAACATCGAAGTTCCCTGAAAACCCAAAAATTGGATGGTACATCAGTAAAAGTGTAACCAAATTTGGTTCATCACTTATCGGAGCAAAAGAATTTGTTTCGGCAGTGGACATTGGGTCTTGTTCAGGGGTGTCGCGCGGCTCTCGTGGTTGCTCGGAATCATTGTCAACGCGCGGTCGTAGTGTGGGTTTTGTTGCGGTGCAAAGGCTTGGTGGTTGGCTTTGGGGAATGCGTGTTTTAGTCCTTCAGACTAGGAAAAAAATTGGGTGGGTTGAAAGAATGAAAACGGCGGGTTAGGGGGAGGGAAATATTTTTGGGAAAAGTAGGTTTTAGTTGAAAGATGAAAAATGCCCCTCCAATTGTTGTGTTATTACCTCCCTTGGACTTGGGTGCAAAAGGTCCAGAATGCCCTTAAATCCCCCCATCCTTTGTTATTTCTTCACTGCTCGATCTTTGCAAAATCTGTACACTTTTTGTTTTTTTTGTTTTTTTTTATGAATAAAAATTAAACAAATAATCACATAATGAAAGAAATAAATAAATGAAAAAACAAATAAAAGAAATGAAAGAAATGAAAACATAAATGAAAAATAGGTTACCTCCCATTTAGCGATTTATTTAACGTCGTTAGCTTGACGACCTGATTCAGACGACAAGTACTGCGACAAATATTTCTTCCAGATCATGTGCTTTGTCCAACTTAGAATTTCCCTGCGAGGAATTTTACGATCATGGCGTTCCTTAATTTTTCTTGACAAAATATCTCATTTACTCTTCAATTTATCCGGCATTAATTTTAACTCCAAATTTGGTGCCTGCAAAATGGAAGGAAAATTTTAGTTCTCGAAGGAGTTAAGCGCAAATCAGAATGAACATAAAAAATATTTTCCAACTCCCTAATTTCTTTGTCGTGGCCTTCCAATTCCCTGCACAATTTATCAGATAAGTTAGATTCTATAAACTTTTCAGCAACAGTTTCATTGACATCGATAAAATTAATACTAGCAACATTATCTGGATGTCGCATTGCTTTATAAACGTCAAACTTAACGATCTCACTATCAAACTCCATTGTAAGAATTCCGCTTCTTACATCTATTTTTGTATTTGCCGTACTAAGGAATGGACGACCTAGAAGGACTTCGAAAGAGGTGTTTGATCGGTCATTTTCTATGTCAATGACATAAAAATCTGATGGAAAAATAAGTTCATTTACCTTCACCAAAATGTTTTCAATAAGTCATTCTAGGTATATCACGGACCGGTCTACTAGCTAGATCATCACTTTCGTATCCTTCAAAGGCTCAGCAAAAAGTGAGTTGTACAAAGAAAGTGGCATAACGTTAATAGAAGCCCCTAAATTGCACATTGCACGTTTTATACCAACATTACCAATTTTGCAGGGAATGACAAACATACATTGGTTCTTCAACTTTGGCGGTAGCCTTCGCTAAAAGACTGCTGAGACGTGTTCTCCTAGGTTCATTTTCTCAATCCCGGTAAGTTGTCTTTTGTTAGTACATAAATCTTTTAAAAATTCAGCATACCTTGGTACCTTTCGGATTACCTTTAGTAGTGAAATATTAATTTCTACTTTCCGAAATACATCCAAGATCTCATTCTCTTCAGCTTGTTTGTCTCACTTTACCAACCTCGATGGGAAAGGAGGTGGCGTGGCATAAGGAGAATGAGTAGATGACGAACCTAATATACCATGTGGGGTGGGGGATTGCGTTTTCTCCTTGTTTTTCTTTTGGCCGTCTTCCTTCGTGGCTTTTGGTTCGACGATGGTGCCACTTCGGAATGTGATGGCGTTGATATTTTCTCTTGGGTTTGGCTTAGTTTAAGAGGGCAGTTTCCCTCTAGATTCTAAATGACTCACCGCTAAAGTTAGTTGACTCATTTGTTTGTCAATTTTTTGAAAGTGCGCTTCGGTCTTTAGTTGAAACTTTTCTTGGGCTAGCGCCAACCTTTCAACAATTGACTCCAACAATGGTTTTTTCTATCGGGACTAAGGAGTTTCTGATATACGATTGTTCTGATTCTAACTGTTGCAAGGCAATATAGTGAATGGGGGTTTGAGCAAGAAAGCTAAAAAATAACTGTAGAGTAAAAGTGAAAACGGTGGAAGTAAATTTTGAAGAGTAAATTAATTTAATTAATTAGTCTCAAGCTTTGCTCCGCTTCAATTTAAAATGATCATCGAAAAAGGATTTTTACTCCGGATACATGTCGGCTACAGTCTACAAGGCCCAACCCTTGTAACTTGTTTTTCTCTCCGGTAAACCGACAATCTAAAATCAATTTTTAGATTCCAATTTTTGGGTTAGACTAACCACAACTATTGTTGTTAGAATAAAACAGTTTTAGAATTTGGAAAAACCCGACTCGGATTATGTTGTCTCGATGAGAATCAAATCCATTCTCAATTTCCCTTAGCGAATCTGTCGCTAAGTGTGTTCATAGGAAGTTTAATTTGCTACAAGCCGATCCTTCCTCCCAACTATAAATCTGAACAACAATCAAGTCAACGTGCACTTTTTGAAATGAAAGCGAAAAGATTTTAATAGAAATGTCGATTGTCGATCTAAGTTTCTAGAAAATTGAGAATGTAAAACGAAGTTGTTGAGTGCTTTTAATTCTCACAAGGTGAATTGAAGCTTCTCTTTAAGCCTTTGGCTAATCTGAAAATTTAGCTAAGCATGATTATGGACGAAAATCATACTTAGCATTTTTTTTAAAAAAACTTAAGAACGAGAAAATAAAGAAGAATAACTTGATTAAAACTTGAAAGTAAAAACAAGCTAAGAAAAATGAGACATGATTGATAGCATACCCCAAAGGGGGTATTTATAGTTTCTAAAAACCCTAAAAATTACCTAAAAAGATAAAAGATAAATATCAAAATAAAATTCAAATTTTAATCCTAAACAAAAGATAATCCCAAGTTGAAATTATAAATCCGATTGATAAGCTATCGGCTTGCGGCTGATAAGCTATCAACGTTGCTGATGTTATATTCTAGAATTATTGACGTGGCGTCCAGTCTTGACTCTAGATAAAATTTGTAGAATTTTGCCTCTTTTTAGTGTGTTTTCCAGAATTAAAGACATGTACGAAAAACACACAATAAAGCCTAGATCAGCATCATATTTGAATCATTAGAGGCATAATTAAAGATGAAACAATGACCATTTTAGCTACTTATCACTCATCAAGGTTGAGCTCCTTCAAGTTTTTGGCTTCAATGATGGTCGTCTTCTTACTTTCCCATGATTCGGGAAGTGAATAAATTAACTTCTGAACGAGCTTGTCCTCCAGAATCTTCTCTCTAAATCCTTTAAGCCTATTGACAATTGTAAAGAACCAATCGAACATGCTCTTGATGTCTTTATTTGGGTCCATCTTGAAGTTCTCATACTCTTGGTTAAGAAGACCGATCTTGGTCTCCTTTACTTTGTTTGTTCCCTCGTATGTAGCTTCAAGCTTGTCTCATACCTCCTTGGCACTCTTACAAGAAGAAACTTTGGCATACTCTTCTGGTCCCAATGCAGAAAATAGCATTAGCAACACATTCGAGTTTAGCTCTATCATCTTCTTGTCGTTGGTATTCCAATCCACCTTCCTACTTTGAGGCTCGAACGGTCCATCTTCAACAAGGTCCCAAAGATGATAATCCTTTGCCTTGATGAAGTACATCATCATATTCTTCCAATAAGCATAATGTTCACCGTTGAAGAATGGTGGCTTGTCAATGGATTGCGCCATTTATCATCGGTTGGATAGATTGTTGATCGAGCTTCTAGATCATCTCAATAGGTGGTTAAACCTTCTCAATTGAGCCTTGCTCGGATACCAATTGTGGTGCTCGATATCTTCAACTGAATTGCTTGCCAAGTGGTGGAGAAGATGTAATTTGGGTGATGGTAGTGGAAGCAAAAAGATAGAAAAGAGACACAAAAAATTTAAAGTGGTTCGAGCTTCTAACCAAGCTCTACTTCCACTACCTTAGCTTCCCCACTAAGGATTTCAACAAATTCACTCTTGAATTTCTTCCCCTTTTCTAGGCTAAGGAGGCAACCCTTACACACTCAAAGCTTTCTATTCCAAAGTTTGAGAAACCCTCTTTTACAAGAGAAATAAAAGAAAACTTGTAAAATCCTCAAAAGGTAGATAGTTTGCACTCTTAAGCACTCGCCCAAATCCTAATACACTTGAGCATACATTTACAATTAAGCTCACAAGTGTTGTCTATACAAGAAATTTGACAAATTGAGCACTAAGACATTTCTTGACCATATGATTGTTGACTTGAGGATCATTGGTTGTTTCCTGGTGCTTGAATGGTCCTTTTAACTTCCCAAAATGAGTTCCTAGCCGTTGGTGACCGTTGTGATTGAATTGGAGCCGTTGGGGGGCTGATTTCTATGCAGTTTTTCCTAATCTAGTGCAGGGTGTATCGATACGTGGGGTACTTGTATCGATACGGCCTCTTTGGGAAAGAGTCGTTGAGCCTAGAAACATAAAGGTGTATCAATACACTTGAAGGTGTATTGATATGGCCTTGTTTGGAAATAGCTGTTGGGGGGTTTGACACGTAGGCGTATTGAAACACCAAGAGGTGTATCGAAACGTTTGACCATCGTATCGATGTGGACTTGCTTGTATCGATACATGTTTTGGCAGAATGAAGGTTATTTTAACTGAAACCCTAAGGTGTATCGATATGAGGTATATTGTATCGATACGGTCATGCTGAAAACATAAGTTTGGCTAGTTTAAAATATTTCGAATCCTTCCAAAGCCTTATTATAAAAACCCATCAAACATATTTTCAAGTTGTTTGGATTTAAAAATACTTTTAAAATCTTTTCACTATAGTCCAAAACTATTTTTCAATTATTATATCAAAACAAATATCCTAACAATTTGAGAAAGTTGTGAACGAAAAATTGTATCGATACGTCTATATGGGTATCGGTACACATTAACTGATTTTAAAGTTATGATTCCAATAATCTGCAAGGCAACAATCGAATATTTATTGCAAAAGATTTACAAAATTTTAACACCCCATACTGGTACGCATAAAGGTCATACCGATACTCAAAGGAAAATTGGTTCCTAGGTTAAATGGTGTACCGATACGGCTACACGTGTATCGATACTCTATAGCCATTTAGTATAAAAACTATATCGATATGACTAAGGGCGTATCAATACTCATGGACCAATTTGGCTATTTGGAGCACCAAAATACTTGGAAAATATTTGGGGTTTAAGGTTTTGACTTAGAAAAATTTTAAGTTCTAATCTTTATCAATTTGTGAGTCTTTTCAAGTACTTAAAAATCTATCTATTTTTACAAAATAGTCCTTAAAATTCCTTATTATATCAAAATCAAAGATAGGTTTTACACAAGTATTTAAAAATAAATTGGGCCTCAAATAACAAGTATTTAAAAAAGATTGGATCCTAATAACAAATAGTAAAAAATAAATTTTAAGAGTATGCCCCTAATAACAAATATTGGGAAAAGATTGAGCCTTTAATAACAAGTATTGAAAAAAATGAGCTACAAACAACAAGTGTTGAAAAAAAAAGAACTCCAAATAACAAATATTAGAAAAAAAATAAAACTATCATTAAAATCTCAATTATGTCAAAAAAACTCATTAATGTTTAGAATAAATAAATTTTTAATTATGGATGGTAAACTCTATTAATAAATATTTAAATTTTAAAAAACTATATATAATTAAAAAATATAAATAGTGGGCTATGGGCTCCTACCCGCCCTCAAGGTCGGTCATGTACTTTGTCCACAGGGACGGGTCACAAGCTAAGCCTGGAGAGCCTTAGCACCCCGAGGTTTGGGGAAATTTAAATTATACCCTTTGAATATTTTAAAAAATTTAATTAGACCCTCTCAAATTTATTAGAAATTCTGATTAAGTCTCTTATTAAAATTTTCATTAAGTTTCACAAATTGTTAAAATTTTCATTCTCTCAAAATTTTAATTAGATAATCAATTTTTTTAAAAAAACTCTTATTAGATCCTCAAAATTTTTGAAAATCTTGATCATGCCCTCAAAATTTTAAATTTTTTTATCAAACCCTTTAAATTATCGCACCAAGATCCGCCCATGCTTGTCCACCATATTTTTCTCCTTGAACTCCTAATCAACACAAACAAAAAGGCCAGCAGCTACAGATGTAGTACTGGAACACCATTTTTTCAGCTTAACAAAAAAATTTATGGTGCATTTGGTTCACAGAAAAGTTGATTACCAAGGATAATGATTGTCACATTCCAAAAACTGGCCTAGTTGGAAGTAGGTTTCGGTGATCGGAAATTTTGAATCCGATAAGTTAAATGTTTGTAATGATTGACCTTTGTACCCCTTTTGTATAATGAAGTTATATTTTGGTCCTATTTGAGTAAATGAACTTCCTTGTACAAAATTCAAAGCCAAAAATGCAAATGCTAAGTTAGGCGTATCGATACAATCAAGCCAATATCGATACGGCCCAACTGCAATTAACTAACTTACCTGTTTTAGCATGAGTGTATCGATACAAGTCCCCTGTTTCGAATTTGTTTGAAGCCCAAATTAGAGGAAATTGAAGCAAGGTGCTTACTCACCTCCTTGCTTGGCCTTCCCCACGTGAAAGTCATTAGAAGAGATGACTAATTGTCATCCAATTAACAATTGAATGATAGGAAGAAAAGTGATTTAATTGGGTTTAGCAAACCCTTGAGGAAGGGTAAGCTTCCTATTGGTTGCTATATAGGTGGGAAATAATTAAGGTTGGCTGTTAGGAATTCTTAAAGAAAGAAAGCTTTATTCCTTGTTATGTTCTTCCAAAACTAAAAACTCTACCTTTGCATTGAATAAGCTCAAACCTCTATTTCCGTCTTTAAGCTCAAGCTTAAGCAAGCACCTCGGTTCCATCTTTGTCCTTTGTTCAACCTCGATACTTCATTTGAAAGCCTACGACTTAGTGAGTAAAATCCCTATATCGATTTGTTGATTCCATCATTTGTTGAGGTTTAATTTTGAAAGTAGGTTTTCTATGTTCAAAGGGGAACCCATGAACTAGAGAGTTAACTTCGATATTTCGATGTTGCCTACAAGTTTTGTAAGCTTGAAATATGTTTCTAAATCCTTAGGTCAAATTCTAATGCAACTCCTAACTTTGTGCTAGCTCGAATAGTGGAGAATGATCCCTTGTCATCTCTGAACAAAGCTAGGCACAACAGAATTGTAATCCAAGAATCCCGTAGTCAAGGTGAGTGTAGTAGTGTCAAGGGATAGGCAAGGAGCCATCCCGTTGCATTCGTTTATGTAATAATTACATTTTGTTTAAAGGCTCACATAGAGCAAACATGTGTGGATGTTAACGGCTAGCATGGTAAGTCCTTACATTATTCGATATGTATATGAATACATATGTGGTATCTGATATGTTGTGATTATGATATGATATGATTTCGATATGGTATGATATGATATGATCAAGTTATGATATGTTATGGAGCTAAGGCTCAATTCCGATTCTGATACGTATGCCTACGGGCATAAAAGTAAGTAATATAATGAAAATTTTGTAACCTTGGACATTTGTGAGTTTTGGATACAATTGGCATGCCATAGGGTTATTTGAGCTCGTATAAGTAAGGGATTGGACTACGGTCTAGGGCTAAAGCGTATACGTGGGGGAGATAAGGATGGATTGTGTAAGGGACTATCCGAAGCTACGGCTCAAGGCCACGGCCTATTTTCCGTTATATGTGGCTACAACTTATTTTATGATATATGTGTGGTGTAAAGGGGAATCCGCGTATCCACTTGTTACATTGTCCAAGGGAATTTAAATGTTTTAAGTTTCATTATGATTATGTACAAATATGATAAATGGCCTAAGCATGAGACCTTGTGATTAAAAGAATATCGATTCTGATAATTAAGTATGCCAAAATGCCATTCATGTTCATATCATGTCATTTATGTATTGTCATTGATTATGTTGTTATGACTACCTCACTAGGCTATGTAAGCCTAACATATGTGTGTCTTATGCATTTCAGGATCCTAAAGCCTTCCGGACATCGATCGCGTAATTTGCGGTTGCAAGTCACTCCCACTACCATATGTATGTCTATTTTTGTTTCCGAACTCCTAGTAAGGTGGCATAAGTTTTAAACGCATGGTAATATCTTATTCTGATGTGGTTGTGCAAGCATAATAGTACCTAGGCGTTGTTTGTTATAACGGTATGTTTTGAACTTGGTAAACTAGCTAAAATGAGGCTAAATGCACTAATTGGTAAAACCTTGGTAAATGAATTTAAAATGCCTTGAAATTTGACACACGATTAGAAATACTATTTCTAGGATTCTTGGTAAAATTTGGTAAAATTTGAATAATGTTTGATTAGGTAAATCGATTAAAAACCAGCAAAATTTTGTCATTACAGGTCAGGGCATATCGATATGGGTAATGACGTATCAGTACGGTTAGGCATACATTTGGCTTAAAGAACAAGGCATATCAATACGGCTAGGGCGTATTGGTACCGAAATTGGTCACTGGAATTTGGGTTGAAAAATGGTATCGATACGGTCTTAGAGCGTATCGGTACAGGATCAACGCGTATCGATACGGGATTAGCTGTATCAGTACGGGTTTGACATCCTTTAAATCTAGAAATCTGGAATTAGGCTTAGCGTATAGATACGACCCTTAGGGTATCGATACGATATTAGTTAAATCTGTTATAAGGCATAAAAATAGAATTTGGACAGTTTACAAATTGGCCACTAATAACTATACGAACTAATTGATTAGGTTAACGATATCTGATAGTAATGAAACTCCATAGATTAATAATTGGTAAGTTTAATTACAAGTTGGTAATAAAGAATTTGGAATAGGATCGCTAATTTATGAAATTTGCAATTTAGTCCTTAAGTTTGTAAAAGTTTAAAATTGACCACATATTGAGTCAGTAATTGATAATTAGGTTTACTAAGCCTTAAATAAGAATATTATAATTTCTGAATGAATTTATGACTCTGATTAAGCTTCTGATTTCTGAATATGTTTTTTGATAATGCTTTTCGACCTAATTCTCTACTAGACCGGGAAAAGGGTGTTACATTTGTGGTATCAGAGCCTAGGTTTAGTCGATTCTAGGACTAAACTGCAATTCTTTATGAGTCTGGATGTGCTTATGCCACCTTGGAGTTATTTGTATACGATAACTGTGACTTGTAACTTACACGATCCATTCTTTCTGTATGATTAGATCTAAAAATGTCTACGCCTACTGATAGACGCGATGTTAATGAACCAAATTCTAGCTCCTTCTCAACACAAGGGGATAATCTGAGGGCCGAAGCCAGGGTTAAACAAGTTTGGCAGAATGACCCACCTCGTCCCACTCCGATGCTTGCAGCTCAGCATGAGTATCTTATGTCAATGGCCAATATGATTAAGCAAGTGGTTGTGTCTCTTCGGCATGAACCACTTCCTCAGCCTACTAAAATCACTTAGTCTATTTCTCGAGCCCCTATTGACAAGCTCAAACAATATCCAGTTTATACATTTACTGGCCACGACTTGGATAATCCCGAGATCGCAGAATACTGGCTGGAGAATACGCTTTAAGTTCTGAATAAGCAAATAAAGTGCCCTGAGGAGCACAAGCTAGAATGTACCTTGGTCTTGATCGCTGAAGAGGCCCAGAGCTGATGAGATACTGTGACGCTCACCGTGCCTGAACACCGAGTTACGTAGGACTTTTTTCTTCAAGAGTTTCGCAAGAAGTACATCAGTGACCCTTATATCGCTGAAAGACGTAAGAGATTCTTCCATATGAGATAATGGGGAAGACCCGTGGAGCAGTACATCAACGAATTCTGTAAATAAGCAAGATATGGTACCAAGATCATCCGCACAGAGAATAAGAAGTGTCAGATGTTCATAGACAGCTTCTGTTATGAATTACGTCCCCTCTTCGTTACTTTGGAGATAGAGGACTTTCGGACTCTGGTCAACCGAGCCATCGCTACTGAATAAGAAGTGTTGGATGTTCATAGATAGCCTGTGTTCCGGCCTTACCTAGATAAGTCTGTGGTGGTGTTCATAGATGACATTCTAATCTATTCAAAAGACGTTGTTACTCATGAAGAACATCTCCGAATTGTGCTTCAGACGCTATGAGAGAAATAATTGTATGCCAAATTCAGCAAATGTGAATTATGGCTATCCAAAGTGTCCTTCATAGGCCATGTGATCTTTTTTGTGGGGATTCAAGTCGACCCAAAGAAGATTCAAGCAATCCTTGATTGGATTCATTCGAAGAATGTTGGAAAAGTTTGTAGTTTTTTTTGCCTTGTAGGCTACTATCGTAGATTCGTTAAAAGGTTCTCACTGATTGTTGCACCCTTGACAAAGCTTCTTCATAAGGAAACTCTCTTTGTATGGATAGTGGATCAGGAAAGGAATTTTGATCAGCTTAAGCAAGTCCTTACTCATGCTCCTATTTTGGTGCAACCAGAGTCGGGTAAAGACTTCACTGTGTACAGTGATGCATCCCACATGGGATTAGGTTGTGTACTGATGCAAGAGAGCAAAGTCATAGCTTATGCTTTACGTCAACTTAAACCTTACGAGTTAAACTATTTGACCCATGACCTGGAGTTAGCCGTAGTTGTGTTTGCTTTGAAGATTTGGCGGCACTACCTCTACGGTGAGAAGTGTTACTTGTACACTGATCACAAGAGCCTAAAGTACCTCCTAACTCAGAAGGAATTAAATCCTCGTCAACATCGTTGGTTGGAGCTTTTAAAAGACTACGACTTGGTTATTGATTACCATCCCGGTAAAGCCAATGTTGTGGCTGATGCTTTAAGTCGGAAGCCCACTCCCTCTTTGAGATGTTTGAATGCTCACTTTCGACTTAAGAAGCATGGCAAGTTGTTGGCAGAATTGAGAGTTCAGTCAACCATTGTATCCCGAATCAAAGCAGTCTAAGAATACGATAAGGAGTTGCGACCTCTCATTGCTAAAGTCAAGGATGATCCAAATCCTGGTTTTGCTATGAATTTCGAAGGTTTGTTGTGTTTCTAAAATCGTATTTGTGTTCCTGATAATGATGATCTTTGGAATCAAATTCTCAGTAAAGCTCATTATATCCCTTTCTTTGTTCATCCGAGAGCTACCAAGATGTATAAGGATCTAAAGGAGCTGTATTGGTGGTCCGATATGAAGAATGAAGTTACAAACTTCGTGGCTAGGTGTTTGACTTGCCAACAGTCAAAATCGAACACAAGGAGCTGACTGGTCTTTTACAGCCTATCAAGCTTCCACAGTGGAAATATGAGCGTATTACGTTGGACTTTGTAAATGGTTTGCCAATGACTCCGAAGAAGAATGATGTTATCTGGGTTGTGGTGGACCGATTCACCAAATCTACTCATTTCCTTCCGGTGAGAATGAATATAGCTTACGAAGTTGTACATCCGTGAAGTCATTCGTTTACACGGAGTTCCAGTATCCATTATATCCGATCGTGACCCTCAGTTCATAGCACGGTTTTGGAGGACTCTACATGAGGCCTTGGGAACTTGAGTGCACCTAAGCACTGCTTTCCATCCTTAAACCGATGGCCAATCCGAAAGGGTTATACAGGTAACTCTAAATCTTCCTTTAAATCATGTGCATAAATGTTTTGTACCAATTTTGATTCTTCCTTGTAGATTCTGGAAGATATGCTCCGAGCTTGTGTTATAGACTTTGGGGATACGTGGGAGAAATCCCTACCCTTGGTCAAATTTGCTTACAATAACAGTTATCAAGCCTCGATTCAAATGACTCCATATGAATCTTTTTATAGAATGAGATGTAAAACTCCTCTTTGTTGGACTGAACTCGGTGAAGGCAATGTGTTAGACCCTGATTTACTTCGGGAAACTAAAGAAAGGGTGACTATCATCTGTGATCGGCTCAAAGCAGCATTCGATTGATAAAAGAATTATGTTAATCTAAAAAGAATGGACATTCAGTACGAAGTTGGTGAGAAAGCCTTCCTTAAAGTGTATCCATGGAAGAAGATCCTTCGTTTCAGCAAAAAAAGAAAGTTAAGTCCTCGTTTCATTGGCCCATTCGAAGTGATCAAAAAAGTTAGACCTATTACTTACCGATTAGCCCTCCCTGAGGAGTTAAGTCAGATCCACATCGTCTTTCATGTATCTATGTTTGATACAGCCAACTACCAATAACTAACTTACCTTTTTTAGCATGAGCATATCAATATAGCCACGAGCATATCGATACAGGTCCCCTGTTTCGAATTTATTTAAAGCCAAAACTAGAGGAAATTGAAGTAAGGTGCTTACTCACCTCCTTGCTTGGCCTTCCCCACGTGAAAGTCATCAAAAGAGATGACTAATTGTCATCCAATTGACAATTCAATGATAGGAAGAAAAATGATTTAATTGGGTTTAGCAAACCCTTGGTGAAGGGTAAGCTTCCTATTGGTTGCTATATAGGTGGGAAATAATTAAGGTTGGCTCTTAGGAATTCTTAAAGAAAGAAAGCTTTCTTCCTTGCTATGTTCTTCTGGAACTAAAAACTCTACATTTACTTTGAATAAGCTCACACTTCTATTTCCATCTTCAAGCTCAAGCTTAAGCAAGCACCTCGGTTCCATCTTTGTCTTTTGTTCAACCTCGATACTTCGTTTGAAAGCCTACGACTCGATGAGTAAAATCCCTATATCGATTTGTTGATTCCATTATTTGTTGAGGTTTAATTTCGAAAGTAGGTTTTCTATGTTCAAAGGGGAACCCATGAACTAAGGAGTTAACTTCAATATTTCGATATTGCCTTTGGTGAGCTTGAAATATGTTTCTGAATCCTTAGGTTGAATTCTAATGCAACTCCTAACTTTGTGCTAGCTTAATAGTGGAGAAGGATCCCTTGTAATCTCTGAAGAAAGCTAGGCACAACGAAAATGTAATCCAAGAATCCCGTAATTAAGGTGAGTGTAGTAGTGTCAAGGGATAGGCAATGAGCCATCCCGTTGCATTTGTTTATGTAATAATTGCATTTTGTTTAAAGGCCCATATAGAGCAAACATGTGTGAATGCTAACGGCTAGCATGATAAGTCCTTACATTATTCGATATGTCTATGAATATATATGTGGTATCCGATATGTTGTGGTTATGATATGATTCCAATATGATATGATCAAGCTATGACAAGTTATGGAGCTAAGGCTCAATTTCAATTTCGATACATATGGCCTACATGCATAAAGGTAAGTAATATAATGAAAAATGTGTAACCTTGGACATTTGTGAGTTTTGGATACAATTGGCATGCCATAGGGTTATTTGAGCTCGTAATAGTAAGGGATTGAACTACGGTCCAGGGCTACGGCGTATATGTGAGTGCGATAAGGATGGATTGTATAAGGGACTATTCGGAGCTACGGCTCAAGGCCACAGCCTATTTTCCGTTATATGTGGCTACAACCTATTTTTTGATATATGTGTGGTGTAAAGGGGAATCCGCGTATCCACTTGTCACATTATATTTTTATTAGGTATTTTTCTCGAGAAGTTGGACCGAGTCGGCCAAAATTTTTTTGTAACTAAGTATCGCCCCGGTAATTTTAATAAATATGTTTTTTTTTTATTTTAAATTATATTTTTATTGTATGTTCTTAATATTTTTACCCTAAATTAAATTTAAATCGTTGAATCCTTTCTATGTTTATGTTATGTGCTTTTATGTTATAAAATTTTTAAAAATATTTGTATTAATTTGTGAATTAAATTTTAAGGTATAAATTATTAGATTTAAAAATTTATAATACACAAACAATTGGCATAGAAGAATCTCATTTTTTCTTTCGATCCAGTAATGATCAAGAATGAAATGGTTGCAGATAGATATCGAAGAGTTGTTCTTCCTTCCAACTAATAAATAATGACTATTCATGAAGAATAGAAGACAATTTATAAACCAACTATTCAACGGAACACTGGAATTTTGAATTGGCAAATGTGTATTAAATTAGGATCCATTGAGCATGGAAATTGGGAACTATAATGATAAATGTTGAAGAAAATCACGATTCATTGTTAAAATGTCAATGCAGTTAAGTAATTGTATTCGAATAATCTAAAAATCTCTCTTTTGAAATTAACTTCAAATTCTTAAATTATTGTGTTTTGATTATGTATTAAACTTTTAAATTTGATGTGTTTTTTAAAAAATAATTTTTTAAAAAAGAACCGGGTACCCGAGTTTTACGGGCACTCGGTAGTCACGAGCTAGGACACGGGCTGGAAAATAAACTATTCGAAGAACCGGATTGAACATCTCTAATTCCAGTAATGTTTCAGGTAATTTTACAATCCAGTAATCTTATTCTCAGATACAATCTTACATTTCATGAACTTATACCTAATATATTGCCATAAAGTCAAAAACTACCTCAACGTTTGACTAAATAGTCATTTTAGCCCTTATTCTTTTTTTGGAGCAGTTCAACCATCAACGTTTCATTTTGCGTCAGAGTGGTCCCTCTACAGATGAAAATTGTTAGAAAACTAACGTTAAACAGTTTGAAATAACTTGACAGAATAATAAGTCAGTAAAAAATTTATTTTATAAAATTATTTTTTGACTCGTGTAACATTTTTTCAAGTCAACACATTTGTTTATATAATACTATTATATCACAATTTTTATCACTAAAAGACTATTTTAACTTAAAATAAAATATTAAAAATTAAATTACTTTAAAAAATATATAAACTTAAACATTTTTTAACTTTACGCCTAATATCTTTGTTGATTTGCTGAACTTATTCTTTTCTGGTCCACTTGATGACATTGTTCGCACGTTCGCCTTGGTGGGCAGCAATAAAATTTGGGTCGTAGATTCTAGGGAGTGGGACCATGGGTTTCATGGCCTCAGCTGTTTCTGTAGATCAATGTCAAATCCCTTGGCTCTAGCCATTGCATCAGCTAGGTTTTTTTTTTTTTTTTGAATGTCCCATCCAGTATTTAGTTTTTATATTGTAAATTAGACCAGTCGAATTTAAGTAATGTTAAGATTGATATTAACTTAAAAAAATTAAAATTAAATTTAACTCAGCTCGATAGTTTAAAATTATTAAGCTCAAAATAAAAAATTAGAGCTCGAATTGAGCTCAAAAAAACTTGAACTTGAAGCATTGTCAAACTTATTTAAGAGTTCATTTTAAGCTTAAACTCGAGATCGAACTTGAACCTTAACTGCATGAAAACCTTATATTGTATTTTTTAAAAACACAACATATAATTTTTTTGCTTTAATCAACCAACAACAAAATATTATACAAGTGTATGAACCATAAAAAATTGGAAAAATGAAATCTCACTCTAAAATTTTAATATATTATATTTTTGAGTTACTCGCAAGGTTTTTAAATCAGATATTAAGTAGTTCACATGACTCGTGTCGCGGTGAGTCTAGGGATTAAATAGCCGTCTACTATCGCTATAACGGTTTTGATATTGTCCGAAATTGCAATACCCGCAACTATCATGTCCATAATATCATATGTTCTTTGAAAAATTCATGATTGCAGTACCCACAATAATACTGGTTATGTCTACAACCGCGATAAACGCAATACAACTGAAAATACGACTATAACCGTAGTTTAAATTTTTAACGACAACCTTTAAAATCTTTATGATATAATTGTTATGTTGCTTTGCGGCCGCAATTCAATACTATAGATAGGTTCCATTGTTGTTCTCTTGAACAAGCTCAGTAGTCTCATGGTTGTACACCGACTGGATTTCATTGTCTGCGTACTTAACATTTGGACTCTCTACCTTAAAGCTCTAGACGAACATTTTTGCCAATGTTTTTATTTTTTGAAACACCCACAAAAGTAAGAACACAGACAAAGAACTTTCTTTTGCGTTTGTTTCCATGCTTTGGTGCTCCATTGTCATGAACGGAAAAGTAGGGGTGAGCGTCCGTTCGAGTTATATCGAGTCGAATTAATCGAATTTACGAGTCATATTTTACAATTTAAACTTTATTTAGAATTTTTTGATTCAAGTCAAGTTTATAAAATTTAAATCGAGTTAAGTTTTTAAGTTTCTGTACAAATTTAATTGTAATTATTTACAAAGTTATAATACATATTGATTCCAATTTAAACATCATACACATATATTTCTTTATATTTTTCATATGTGGTATATATATTAGGTAAAATTAAAGGACTAGACTCAAACTTAAAAATCGATCTATTAATTATGAAAAAAACCAAATTATTCAAATTTATATTTTATAACTCAGACTTTATTTAAAAAAATTCGAATTAAACTTATAAAATTTCGAGTCGCATTAAAACAAATATATTTTTTCTCGTCCAATCAAGATTTTTTTTTTCGAGTTGGGTTTGTACAACCTAGTATATTTATAAATGGAAAATTTTACACGTGGAGTTAGGTGAATGGTTGATGCCTGCACGTTAAAGTTTGTCATTGGTCGTTTGGGTTAAGAAAAGCTACGCCATGCAACTCTGGTAAAAAGTAAATGGACCATTACAGGTGCGGAAAGGCACGTGGGAGGAGGTTTCGTTTGTGACACGCTAGGTTGGGATTACCACGTGGCGTTGTCCGGATGACCAGCCCTTTGACCCATCGATCTGAAAACTTTCAACAGTTAAATATTGTCCATAACTTTTAGATCTTAGTACATAGTTCGATAACGAATGGCGTAGTTACCATATTTTATTAGTTCAGAAAAGTTTCATAAAAAATGTTACTTTCCTAAAGAATTGTAGTTAAAAAATGCTTTAAGGACCAAAATAATTTTTTAACTACATTTTAGAAGTCAAATTAATAATTAATTCTTTTTGTTAACCATTCATATTACAAAGTGAATATCATATAGTAATAAATTGATAATGTTAGTAATCCTAACCCAACTTTTGAACGTTAAACGATTTAAAACTTACTAAATCATAAGTGAAATCATGCATAGTTTATCCAAAACAAATTATAAAATTGGGGGACCCTCCATTCCGCATTGAAAAAGACACAATCAAGTTTTTCCTGTGTGTTCTCGATCAATCCTGTTTTTGACCATGTTATTGAAAAGCCCCCCCACGTTTACGTTTAGCTCGATAGGCTTACAACTCGATTCATAAATCGACACTTGTTCCTGGAACGACCGAGAAACAGAGCGTGTTAGTATCCTCATTTTAACAATAACCAACCACAAACAACATTTCTCCATCCCCAGACTTAACTTGATTTAGATTATGACAATCATGTCAATGTCCATGATCTCCAAGCCTTGCACATTTTATTGGTTAGATATCTACCAGCTTTATCGCCACCGACCGTCAGAAAACCGGATACAGCTTGCCGTGCACTGGAAACCCTCACTGTTCGCTTCAACACCTTCTGCATGCATTTTGCTGCCTCTTCTCTTGACCCAAACACCGACCTATAACTGTTAACTACTTCACCTGCTCATATTAAACCAACAGTAACATTGCCATTGCCGATTATTTTACAGAATCCATCAACTTCACCAACTTAACTAGTGTCGCAAAAAAAGGGGTAATGCTTTCAGCTCTAGGCAGGCTGTACGCTTACCAGATTCACTAATTACTTTCATCTTTCCTGTCGTTATCCCCATTCGACTTCTAATAGTTGGAGGAAGGGAAGATACGTGTGAGCAAGTTACTGCTAAGCCACAATCCTGATTTCAATAAAGAATGTATCAAAATCAATAGTCTCGATGAAAAAGTTATCTCATATACAATCTCAAAGCTCGAAACCTCTACCATGAAATACATGATAACTTTTCCATAGAAGTTAAATGTCATAAATTTTCCATTTACACCTGCTCCCTTTATGAGATGAAATCAACAAATACAGGTAAAGATAAAAGTACCAACCTCAAACCTACGGAACAACCTAAAATAATACAAAAGAAAAACCAAATTTATGTAAATTGAACTATGCAGGCTGCAATGTTAATGCATACAGGAGAACTTCAGGATGTTAACCATTCTTTGTTATGTAAAAGTCAGCCTTGAACTTGAATTGCAACCCAGCTTGGTGCCTTTTAGTATTAGCATTTTTACATATTAAAAGAACTTGGACAAAAGAGAATGCAGGGTCTTCCTTTTCTGGTACAGCTTTAATATTTTGTTTGAAACTTATTTAAGCACATGAGCAATAAATGAGACCAAATTATAAGCATTATATAGAGAGGGAAAAATTTTAATTCATATAAACCTGAGATATATTTGCAAGTTGATTTGTAGATGATGAGAATCTTAAAAAGTCTTTGTTTTCATACTCTTCAAGAAATGTCTTATACATGGGCCGGAATAAATCAAACTGCCCTTGTACAATCTTCTTCACCTGAATCAACAAAACATCCTTCTTACATCATAAGAAAATAAATACCAGATTAAATGAAATTGAATAAAGAAGCAGTGGGAAATTACTACAAAAAAAAAAACAAAAAAATAAAAAGACAACAAAGTTACTGGAGGGAAATCAATTTCTAAGGCAAAAGAGAAAAAAAAAAACCATTGTAAGCTGGTCTTGTCCAATCCAATGTTCATAGACTATGTTACTTTGGACTTAGAGATGAGTGTTGGCTGTGTCCAACCAAGGTATACCCAGTTTTAATGAGCTTTTCCCAAATATTTAGATGATCATGCCTTCATACATACATTCAAATATGTTTTGGATGCATATACTTTAAGAAACATGAAAGTTCACAGGTAGGATTATGAATCATTTCATAAAGATTAGAAATTGAACACATTGTAGGATTAAAACAGTAGGGCAGGGTTTAGAACCATCGCCATAACCAACAGAGGGTTAATTTGAATTCTCCAAGAAGATGGGAATAGATGGTAAGAGCGTAAGAGGCACTAACATTAAGTGAACAGTTTTGTTGGTTTGGAATGTACATCAATTGTCATGGCGAGAACTTGAAAAAACAGAGAATATAGAATTGAATTGTTTGCTTGCTTGTTAGAACTTATAGCTCAAATACCATACCAAAAAAAGAATTGAAAGTGCTCATAGATCAAAATTTAGGTAAACACTCTGCAACTTTGATGTATAAAACCAATGTAAATTTCAGAAGCTGAATTGCACAGTCAATAGCTAAACTACTAGATATTTCCCTTCAAATTTTCAACTTAAACTTAAGTTTTACCTTATTTCGGTCCTCTGCAAAAAGCATACGCAAGTCACCCATGTATGACAGGCTACATATTTTGGCATAAAAGTCTTCCTACACGAACATGGAGTTGATAATACATATGGTAAAATGACATTTATAAGAAGAAAAACAGTAACAAAGCAAACCTCTGTGAATTTGGGTGGTAAGAGAAGGAGAGCAGCAGACACTGCAGCTCGAAGGTTCGCTGAGTTTACATTTACAATATCCAAATTATCCACAAGCATATTTACCTAAACAAAATTAAAGTTATAAGAATACTAATAAACACTACAGAACAACTTGTATAGGATACTATTATGAATGGTGAATATGCTTCTCAGAAGGGAAGAAAACAGAAAGCCTAATATTTTACCTTCATTTGGAAAACGAGAAAACAAGGGCGATTTAATGTAACATGAGACAAACTTTTCAAGACGGTTAACATTAAGTTAAAAAACGGTATCCATTTTTATGGTAATTTTTAAAAGAAAAATTTTATAGAAGGTTCCAGGAGGAAAAAAAAGAGAATCGCATTCAAGAAAACACACCGGTTTTTGTAAACGGCCACTCAAATACAAGCTCTCCCAATTTAATATGTCTTGAATCAAGTCATACGTTCGAACAACTCCATATTTCAGCATCTGTCATCCACAATGGAGACAAAGTGTGGGGAATTTAATATTTAAAAGAAATGAAGGCGTGTATATGGTACACCAATAATCCCTTTCAATAATCATACTAAACTTAAGAACTCATATTGTTAATGCTCAATACCTTGTTATTCCAAGTAACATATGGGTTGAAGTGTACTCCTACTCCTAATTTGTCAGCAACACTAGTAATCTACAAACCAACAATCTGTAGTCTGAGTTGATGGGAAAACATAAAACATGTGCAGATGTGTGTGTGTGTGTGAGAGAGAGAGAGAGAGAGAGACCAGTTTTGCCCCACCAAGATGCACCATCCATGAGGCATAATGATCGGCATTCATTTTTAGATTCTAGGTGCGAGAAAGACAAATAGGTTAGATAGATGAAAATTTAGGGGGAAAATCACAATGTAAAGGATTGTTAAGTTGCAGTGACATAGCTTAAATTATGAGAAGTCTCACCTCAGAATGCCATTGTAGGGGATCGGAAACACCGAGTATGTAATCAATCATTGTTGACTACAAAACAAAAAAAAAAATTAGAGAAAAAGGGAGCAAATCGAAGAAATGTAGGTAGGTACGGAGTGATGGTGAAATAGAAGAACCTTGTCAGGATTGATTGAATGGAGTGCTGAGCCGTAGACACAGCAAAAGTCAACCGGAGGAATAACTTTGAGCAAACACAACAGATGAGCATGAGCTGCGTCCTTATTATCCATTTTTTCCAACTTCTGGTGGTGAAGAAGAAAAAGGGTGGACTCAGCCCCAATATTAGCTATGCCTGTTGAATGAAAATTAATGTAAAAAACTTGCTTACAGAACACATGCAAAAGAAAAACAAAAGTTGAGACAGCTTCCAAGTCCAATAGTTACCAATCTAATCAACTTAAATGGCCAAATCCAATACACGAAAATACCATGTTATACAAAAAGATGATCAATGAGTTGGTTAGTAATCTGTTACGATGGTTTAGAATTGCTTTAGGTGGTTGCCTACATCTGTTAAAGATAACTGTTACCATGTTCTAGTCATCAGTCATGTGTGTGAGACATTTTATCAAACAGTTTATGGGAATTAATTCCAGATTACTTTTCTTTCAATATTCGTTTCTTCTCTCTTCTCTTCAATCTCAGTTTCTTTCCGGTTCAATCATCTCTCCCACATACCAAAAAACCAAATTTACTCCAAACCAATCGAATAAAGATAACTGAAACGAAAAAAAAAGGCTAAAATTGGATTATTAATACTCACATATATCAAGTAAAGATGAAAGAGTTTCAATATGCGGGGGAGCTTGGATCTCAGTATCGAAATTTCAAGTGCTAGGGTTTAAGAGAGATGTAGATGGAGAAGTGATTGCAGAAAATTGCTTGGTATTCTCTATTTTTTTTTCCAGGCTTAAAATGGTAATGTTGTCCTCGTACTAATCTCAAACCAACAATTTTACCTCTCTTTTTTTATCGCATCAATTTAGTTCGGGAAAATTATCCAAATAGTACTCCAGCTATTACCGAAATATCGTTTTAGTACTTTAGGTATTTTTTTGGCAAATTAATATCTAACGTTATATTTCGTTCTCAAAATAGTACCCCGCCATTAAAAATTAACAGCATGCTGACTAGGAGAGAGAAAAATCACACGTGGTAGCTTGCCACATCATTTTCTCTCTCCTAGTCAACATGCCACGTGTTTTTTTTATGATTTTAGTCGATGTGGCATACTGACTAGGAGAGAGAAAATGACGTGGTAGGCTACCACATGTAATTTTCTCTCTCCTAGTCAGCACACAGTTTTTTAACGGCGGGTACCAAAATGAAAACGAAACGTAACGTCAGGTACCATTTTGCCAAAAAAATAACTGGGGTACTAAAATATTTTGGTAATAGCCTGGGGTACTATTTAGGTAGTTTTCCCATTTAGTTTTTATAGTTTTTTAAAATCACTAATATTTTTTTTTCAATTTCATCCATTTAGCTCTCAAATATTTTAAATGCATTAATTGTTTAAGATTGTCACCAGTCATTTTTTGTCACGTCAGACACTTCATTATTAAATAATTAGCAATATTTAAGTTAATATGTCCATATGTTGATGACATTAATAAAATAATTTTCTCCGATAAAATGATGACGAGTCAATTTTGATCATTTCATAGTACAATTGATGTGAATTATATATATATATATTAAAAATAAATAAATAATTATAAAACCTCTATTCATACTATTACATCATTAAAATTGACTCGTTATCATTCACATTATAAGATAATTGGCGATAATGACTGATGTTGAAATAGATAACAATAAAGTGCCTAGAATTTAACTACTCTATCAATTAACGACAAACAAAGGGCGAAATTGATACAATTCAAGAGTTTGAGGGTAAATTAATGAAAATAAAAGGAAGAGCAACGTTGTTGATTTCAAAAGAATACAAGAGCTAAATTAATGTAATTAAACAGAGGGGACAACATTATTAATTTAAAAGGGGTAAAACTTTGACACACAGGTTGTGTAAAACTAATTTTACATAAGACTGTGTTTTTACCTTATAAAGCGCAAATTCTAAATTTCTAACACTAATACCCTAAACCTTAAATTCTAAACCTACAACTTAAACCTATGAACTTTTAACCTTAAACTAAACCCCAAACCCCTAAATTTAAAAAGCACGTGTAAACGTTTGTTTACACGAACTGTGTACCAAATTTTTTTTTCATTTAAAAGTACCACAAGGACAAAATTATCTTTTGATTTTTTTTATTTTCATTCGTAATAAATATTTGGCAAGAATGTGAGATGACAATGTTTGGTCAGGGAATATAAGATTACCTGAAAGTAAATTTTACTAAATTATTCATGTGATATATTTCCGTTTTAACATGTTAAACTTTTAATATTAAATTGAAAATAATTGTGTTCATGGAACTATTTACATTTATCTAAATTTAGAAAAAAAAGTTCTTACTCTTAATACAATTAATATATTAAACGTATTTTTTTGAAATAAGTTTCATAAGTATTATATTTATATAGAAATATAATATAATATGAAAAAAATTATGTTTTTGTCTCGAGTCCACATATTAAATAATTTAAATTGTTAAATTATAAATAAAATTTATAAGTATTATATTTATTTATATAGAAATATAATATTTATTTAATATATTATTAATACAATTTAACTTTTTGTTTTGTTTTTTCGAGTTTAGGGGAACAATTTGGTGTGATTGACGAGTCTTCTTAACCAAGATAAATTCCAATCATTTTAGGAATAAAGAAAAATTCCATAAATCAAGAAACATATATCTAAAACGAATATGTCAAATAAGGGAAAAATTATTATACAGTCTCTGCTCATCACGTCATCTGTAGTCTTATCTACTAAAAAATAACTAATTATTTTCTTTATTTTTCATGTTATTTTTTTTCAAAGATGAATCTTCACTTTTTTGCTATGTAAATAGGGAGTGGGTGATTACATAAAAATTAATTAGGAAAGAAAAAATGACATGAAAAACAAAAAACTAGTTGGCTAATTTTTATTAGATGAGGACCACGGATGACGTGGTGAGCCAAAACCATGTAATAATTTCTCCAAATCAGGTACTAAATTAATCAGTTAATCGCTATCTCATATGATTATTAAAAAAATAGTTATTATAAGATTGGATGAGTCTGTAGCGTCCGATGAGCACAGATGAGCACCACTAACGACGAGCACTGATGAGCACTATTAATTCAATTTATAAAGATTAAAAATCTAAAGGACTCACCGTATAATTATAAATTACTTAAAAATCAAAAAGTAAATTAATTAAAATATATTATTTTATTTTTAATTTTCTTTTAAACATAGATTAAAATACCTATATAGCCCTAAATTATAAACCCTAATTTTTATTTATTTGAAATTTAAGCCGCCACCGCCGCCTCTTGTCGTTGCTGTCGCGGCCTCCACAGTCATACAAGTCTGGGCAATTGAAGAGTTAAAAAGGTACAGAAAAAGACAATTCAACAGGATGTTGAAAGTTATTGTGTTAGGGTAACACCCATGTCCGGGTCGGCCATACTCTGGAACAATTCAATCGCCTTTTGGACTTTACCCTCTTTCCCTAATCCAGCTATTAATGTGTTATAGGTCACAACTGAAGGAGCAAGTGACATTTCCTTCATTATGTGAAACATTTTACAGAGTGTTTGACAACAACGGGAACCCAATGCTGTTTATCAGGGGAACGGCGGCCATGCAAGAGACAGCGGCGGCAGCGGTGGCTTGAATTTCAAATGAACAAAAATTAGAATTTTTTAATTTAGGGGTAGATAAGTATTTTGATCTATGTTTAAAAGTAAATTAAAAATAAATAATATATTTTAATTTAGGACCACTCAACTATTAGCCGCAATCTGTTTTGACCACCCAACTAAAAAAATTAAAAATTTGACCACCCAACTATTTAAATAGATCTATTTTGACAACCGGCCGTTAAAATCTAACAGAAAGGTGACGTGACAGTTAAAGTAAAATTTATATAATTACACTTTTAGTCCATTTTAATTACATACTATATCAATTTGGTCCTAATTTTAATTAAATAAAATTAATTAACTAATCAGATAACGACACGTGTCATCACTCGATTGGATGAATTTACTCTAATTTTTAATTTAATTTATTTAATTATTATATATATATTCTTCCAATCAAGTGGTGACATGTGTCATCACCTGGTTAAAGGAAAATTCAAAAGGAAGAAAAATAGTCATGGTAAGGTTTGAACCTATGACCTCTAAGGAAAAGAGGCCAAAGCTTAACCATTATGTCAACTACTCTTTATGTAAATTGCACCATTCTTTACATATCGTATAATGAAATAAGTACTACGGAAAAAGAAGAAAAAATGTTTGACAGGAGACTCGAACATGGGTCACATGAGACATATAAAAACACACATATCACTAAAGTCAAGCCTCTTTTTCACATTTATTTTAATAATTTTATGCATATATATATAATATTGAATCAAATTATTTAATTTAATTAATAATTTTAATTTTTTATTAAATATCTTAATTCAATGATTATATATATTATATTAAAAATATAATTTTAATAATTAATAAATTTAACTTTTTTTGATCCGATATGTGTTGATAATTTTCTTAAAAAATATTTTATAAACTATATGTTTCTTTAAAGAAATAGATTATTGTTGGTAAAATTATTCAGATAATATATATATTCATTTTAAATCTTTCTTTAATTATACTTTAAATATAATTATTTTTTTAATTATTTGAATTGATTTAGTGATATGCGTATTTTTATATATCTCATGTGATACATGTTCGAGTCTCCTCTCAAACATTCTTCTTTTTTTCCTAGCACTTACTTCATTATAAGATATATAAAGAATGGTGCAATTTACATCACTAAAGAGTAGTTGATGCAGTGGTTCAACCTTAGCTTTTTCCTTTTAGAGGTTCAAACCCCATCTTGGCCATTTTCTTTTTTCTTGAATTTTCCCCAGGTGGTGACACCTGATTGGAGGAATATATATATATAATATTAAATAAACTAAATTAAAAATTAGAGTAAATTCATCCAGTCGAGTGATAACAGGTGTAATTATCTGATTAGTTGATTAATTTTATTTAATTAAATTAAAATTAGGACCAAATTGATATAATATATAATTAAAAGGGACTAAAACTGTAATTATACAAATTTACTTTAACTGCCACGTCACTTTTCCGTTAGATTTTAACAGCCGGTGGTCAAAATAGGTCTATTTAAATAGTTGGGTGGTCAAATTTTGAATTTTTTTAGTTGGGTGGTCAAAACAAGTCGCGGCTAATAGTTGAGAGGTCACTAGGGCAGTTTTCCCTAAATAATTTATAATTATACGGTGAGTTCTTTAGATTATTAATCTTTATAAATTAAATTAATGATGCTCATCGGTGCTCGTCGTTAGTGGTGTTCATCAGTGCTTGTCGAGCGTCGTAGAATTTTCCTTATAAGATTACATTTGAAAGTCGAATATTGTGAACACCATTACAATATATCAAACTGGTAATCCTAAGGTTAATAGTTTTTCCAAAATATTTACAAAATCACAATCCATTGGAAGTAAAATAACTTTGACAATGTCAGAACAAATATAATAGTACATCTCTTTCATTTTTCGAGCTGCTTCAAATGAATTCTCAGGCGGCCGGGGAGAGTTGAGGAAAAAAGATAAAAACGAAAGATAACTAATAAACCTATGAAACACAGATGAATCCAAGGATATAAGCCTGCATAAGATCTATAGTTCCTTGGTGCCTTTAGTGCTACTTACAATATCCGAAATGAGCACATAACAACACAAAATGCAAAATGATTTAGTACACGTCACTGAATTCAAACATCACACTAGCTAATTGACGAAGTCAGGAATTAAAAGTTAAAGACAAAAAATAAAATAATTAAGGGCATAAAAAGTCTTTAAACTTTTGAAAAAAATTAATTATGCCCCTAAATTTTTTTGCACTCAATTAAGCCCTTGAATAAATTAAGCCCTCAAATTAATTTTGACTAATAAATCTCGATAGTTTTTTTTAGATCTGTTGGTATAGTGCGTTGTGTCACAGTGTCTCGACTTGATAATTTCAAAAAACTAATTTTATTAAAAGATTGTTTAAAAGTTCTAAAAATTATAAAAAATGAATAAAATATAAAAAATACATTTTTTGATAAATCTGTAAATGCCACATGATATAATTGTAGTGTATCATGTGCTAGTAATATCTAAAGAAAACAATTGTCAATATTTAGTGGTCAAAATTGGTCAAAAGGCTTAATTAATTCAATTTTTAGGTTCAAGAGCTTAATTGAATGCAGAAAGGTTCACGAGCTTAATTGATTTTTTAAAAAGTTCAAGGGCTTCTTACACCTAAGCCTAAAAAGAAAAAAAGACTGAAAAACGTCATCAATAGGATTCGATTCACTAACTTCAAGTAAAACAAACTTATTTTTTTGTACACACTTTACCACTAAGACAACACCCACTTTCTAATATTAAAATAAATAAAATAAATTATAATTTAAAATTCTACAAGGGTCAAATTAAAAAAATAATTGGATCGTAAGAGTAGACCACGAGGGTCTGGCCCCCGCCAGCCCTCCATGTGGCTTCGCCCATACCAGCACACAACTTGCATATTTCACTAGAAAATTTGGGATATTTTTAGCGATCAATCTAAGTTGTTTGTAACACATAAGGTAGCATATGAGAGCATTTTAACTATATTCGAACAATACAATAACAAATTTCAAGCTTCCAAGTTATGTTTTCATTAGTGTTTAAGAATTATAACATGGCAGATTTTTTACAAGCATATTTGATATTTACTTACAACAGTGTACATGTGTTAGTTAGTTAGTTAGTTGTGGTTAAAAAAAACTTATAATTGTTTAAATGTGTTATACATAGTTTCAATCTCTAATAAAAACATCAATGCTATATACTCGGATACCGAAACGATGCCGGATAATCCTATACTTGTTCAACATTCCAACAGTTCAACCATGAATCATTTACATACTCAAACTCTCCAATATAACATGATATATCATTCAAAAGCCAATGTATCACTAATATAACACATCTCCAATATGAATATGATGCTCTAAATGCCTAAAAAACTTACAAAAATTAAATTTATTTATAACTAATATGTACTCAAAACCTAATATACCTAAATTCGAGCATTGTAAATTAAAATTAGAATGGAGGTTAAAATGAAGAGATTATAGGAGAAACAAATCATGATTTTGCATAACTAAAAGGAACTTGATGAAACAATAAACATGACAGGTTCTAAAGCCGTTGATTTATCCATTCAGGTTTTAAGTTGTTGTTTCATACATTTTGTTCGAATGCAACAACATGAAACAGGACAGATTCTAAAGCTGTTGATTTATGCATTTGTCGAGACAAAGACAACTACTAAGTCTTAATTTACAACATGACATTATCTACTATTGATAATGCAATTTGTTTAGATTTTCAGCTGCACATAATGCTGGAAAAACGTGATAAAATGGTAATTTTGAGCTATATTTCGAATGGGTAAAGGTGGAGATTCGAATAAGAATTCGATTGGATCTTATTCTACTCCATGAGACCTTTACAATGATATCTCATATACTCAAAACGGGTGAGTAATGAATGAGAAATTGATGCTCAAAGTAAGGAGGTGTGAATTGAGAAAAGGAAATGGAAACCCCCAATCCTACATTGATGGGATAAATAGAATGAGAAGTGTTTATATACACTTACTCACTTTATAGTCATTGAATGACTTGATTTGAACTTGTGTCTTGCGTGCAAGGGGTGCAAATCCATTCTCATTTAGGTTGGGGTGTACTTGCACTATGTGAGCGACACAAATGTTTGGACGTGCGAATATTTTACCACTTTGAATTAATTTTTTTCTTTTGTAACAAGCATATTATCCTGAAATTAAAAGGATATTTTCGGATTTGATTTTATGCTTGCAGTTCACGCAAATATCCGATTGGAGACATAATCGGAATATTTTTGAGTCATGTTTAACCTAATTTCCCCTATAAATACATGACATCTCTTCAGTTTTAAAACACACGAAAAACACACAGTTTTCAACAGTTTTTCTCACACGAAAAACCTGCATTAATTTGGTGATAGTCGAAGGCTCAAGTTCGTTCGTGATTACTCAGTTGTACTGCTGAAGATAATCATCTGCTGTTGTATCCTGGGAGACCGACAACCGAAGATCTCTAGCACCAAAGAGCGGTCGAATCAGTCTTAAGGAAACTGTTTTCCTATAGGCCTCAGCCATTACTTTCTGGTTATTTCGTAACTGTATTTTGAATTAAACAATATTGTGTTTATTTCGTTTATTTCAGTTACTTTATTCGATTTATTATTTTAATTATTTCGGATTAACCTTATTTTTGTCCAACAATCTTAAAACAAAATATCATTATCAAATCCAAGGCGATTCGAAATAATTACGGTTCTGAGAAAGAAAACAAATATGTTTCGGGAATTTTTCTTGCCATTTTAACGGGTTTGCATAGATCTCAAATAAAGGGGACAAATCTGGTTTACAGAAATTGTCGTTGAGAGTAACTGAAGTGACAATTTTTGTGAAAAATCAAATCAGAAATAAACGAAATTGAATTTCGATTTATTGGAATTATAACTGATTCCGAGTATTGGTTCTTTTGTGAACAGGAACAATGACTACGGAAAAGTCTGTTGACTCGTCGAACACCAAGGTGTCGGCCCAGGGCCAAGGCTCGAAACAACCTATTTCAAAACTGAATGCAACGATAGTGGCAACGAACCACAATGAGAAGTTGCCGAAATTCTGTGGGCTGAATTTCAAAACATGGTAACAGAAGATGCTGTTCTACCTGACCATGTTGAACTTGGTAAAATATCTTAAAGAAGATCCTCCGGTTGTCATAATAGGAGATGGAGAATGAGAGGTGGATGAGCTCACCGCTTTCAGCATCACCCAAGATTGGGAAAAATGGTGACTACCTGTGTCAAAATTACATCCTTAACGGACTAAAAGACTCGTTGTATCCAGTATATGATGTGTACAAAACAACATTAGAGCTGTGGGCTGCATTGGATAGAAAATACAAAGCAGAAGATGATGGGGCTAAGAAATTCTTAGTCGCAAAATTCTTGAATTTTACTATGGTTGATTCAAAACCAGTAGTAAGTCAAGTGGAGGAACTCCAACTGATTATCTACAAAATTCTTGTTGAAAGAATGGTGATAAGTGATTCCTTTCAAGTAGCTGCCATCACGAAAAAACTGCCTCCCGGATGGAATGACTTCAAAAATCACTTGAAGCACAAAAGAAAAGAGATGTCAGTAGATGAACTAATTGTCAGACTTCGTATTGAAGAAGTCAACAGTGGCAATGCCAGAAAGCTCAATAGAGAAACCTTTCAGGAGGCTAAGGCAAATATTGTTGAAGTCAGAAGGGGAAGACAACCCTAACAACACCAAGCCAGAACAAAGTTGGGGCCCAATAGTGGAATTGCCAAGAAGGAGAAATTCAAGGGATCATGCTTCAACTGTAGAAAGGTGGGGCACAGATCTTCTGAATGTAGATATGCAAAGAAAGCTAAGGAGGCTAATATTGTGGAAGATGAAGATCTACATGCCTAACAAAAGGGGATGGTTGATATATTTTAATATCTTTAAAACCCAAAATTATGAATAAGATATTTTTTCTTTCGGTTACATAATTTTTGCATGGACATGTTAATTACGATTCTTTGCGTAGACTAATTAACATGGAACACATCCCTTTTGTTTCAAATGTGAAACATGCGAAGAAGTACGAAACCGCTTGATCATAACGATGTTTATTCAAACGATAGAACAAAGTAATTTTGCTTAAAAGCAAAGATGGTATAGAGAAATTGTTCTCTATAAGTAGGATGTTGAAATTCAAAATTAATACATCGATTGATTTGAAGAAACTCTATGTGAGTAACGTTGCAACTTTAAAGGGTACAATGATTTTGAAGATAAGAATTGAAACATCAAAATGTGCCTAACATGTGAGGGGAGTTGTTCTATCAACTATTTACTTATTCTCAATGAGACAAGACACCATATAAGTTATGGAAGGAAATAAAACCTTCCTAAAACTACATAAAAATGTGGGGATGTATTGCAAAGGTAATATTCCATTACCAAAGTAAAGGAAAATTGTCCATACGTTCAACAAAAGGTTAAAACGAAAATATTGTCATGATGACAAATAAAAGTGTGACAAAAGTGTGCATTAGGTTACATGATCCTATGTTGATGACACGCTCATTGTTATATGTAACAATAAAATGGTAAAACGTACCAATGTCATGTTAAATATGAGACTAGACGATATGATTTTTGGACATCCAAATCAAACGGTCACCTAAAAGTCTCATATTGTCACACTATGTGGACAAATTCTTGAGAAATTTGACAATGATGATTCTGGTATAGGCAGAACTCAGTTAGACAACTTATCTCAAATGGAGTTATCTCTATTGATTATGTAAAATCAAAGGATAACGTTGTGGATCCGCTAACCAAAGGGTTAAATCGAGATCAAGTTGATAAAACATCGAAAGAAATGGGCCTAAAGTTCATGGAAATTTAAGGCGCTATGTGAAGAAAAACCCTACCTAATTGACTGGAGATCCCAAGATCTAGGTTCAAAGAGACAACCTAATTGCATAGATCTTGTGCGGTCATTGTGGGGGGTTATTCTCCCAATTCTATTCCTAAGATGTAAACAGTGACTAAAAACGGAACAAGCTATGCAAAGCTTTTGATGACCATTGTGTGCTTTGGTGAGCCAAGCAACATAAGTCACCTATGTGAAAGTGAAGTGGGGCCGCTTCAAGGAGACTATTTGGGCATAGTTCTCTCAAACTCTTGAAGAACCAGGCGATGTCCACGGCCATATGGACATAACCATGAGAACAAAACTCGTGTCTGAAAGGTAGTTGTGTGGAGTATATCATCGTTTACACAAACGGCTGAATAGTTCAAGGACATCACGTTTACTAAATAGCCAGTAAAGTAAATATACTTTCATAAGCAAAGGTTCAAAGGAGGAAACCTACTTATCCTATGAAACTATCAATCGTTGGAAAAACGTGATAAAATGGTAACTTTGAACCATATTTCGAATGAGTTAAGGTGGAGATTCGAATAATGATTCGATTGGATCTTATTCTACTCCATGAGACCTTTACAACGGTATCTCATATGCTCAAAATAGGTGAGTAATGAATAAGAAATTGATGCTCAAAGTAAGGAGGTGTGAATTGAGAAAAGGAAATAGAAACCCCCAATCCCACATTGATAGGATAAATGGAATGAGAAGTGTTTATATACACTTACTCACTTTATGGTCATTGAATGACTTGAGTTGAACTTGTGCCTCGCGCGCAAGGGGGTGCGAATCCAATCCCATTCAGGTTAGGGTGCACCCGCACAACGTGGGCAATGTGAATGTCCAGACCGGTCGGGCCCTGCATGGACCTACGGATATTTTACCACTTCGAATTAATTTTTTTTTCTTTTGTGACAAGCATATTATCCCGAAATTAAAGGGATATTTTTGAATTTGATTTTATGTTTGCAGTTCACACAAATATCCGATAGAGGACAAAATCGGAATATTTTTGAGTCACGTTTAACCTAATTTCCCTTATAAATACATGGCATCTCTTCAGTTTTAAAACACACGAAAAACACACAGTTTTCAACAGTTTTTCTTACACGAAAAACCTGCATTAATTTGGTGATAATCGAAGGCTCGAGTTCGTCCGTGATTACTTAGTTGTGCTGCTAAAGATAATCACCTGCTGTTGTATCCTGGGAGACCGACGACCGAAGATCTCTAGCACCGAAGAGTGGTCAAATCTCTCTTAAGGAAACTATTTTCCTGCAGGCCTCGGCCATTACTTTCTGGTTATTTCGTAACAGTATTTTGAATTAAATAATATTGTGTTTATTTCAGTTACTTTATTCGATTTATTATTTTAATTATTTTAGATTAACCTTGTTTTTGTCCAACACATAAAAATTCGATATATTTTAGCTTGAACAAATGTAATCTAAACTTAACTTCCTATTATTTTGCAAACAACATGCTCGAAACTAACCCATTTACACCTAATCAAGTTATCATTTCAAAGAAATTAGAACAAAAACTAAAAAATACAGCACAAAAGAAGCAGACAAAAAAATACAAAAATGAAACACGGTATACATTAATTAAGGCAATATTCAACCCCTAAAATCGCAAGTAGAAATAAAAATTTAAAAAGTTTTTTTTGACATAAACGAAAGTATAAAATTATAAAAACAAACGGTTATTAATCGAAATGAAACAATGCGAGAGGAAGAGAAGACTTACTAGGATAATAGGATTAGAAAAGAGCCTTGTTGGATTTTCCTAAAAAATTAGCGAACGGTAGACGAACAGAAGGGAAAATCCATTTGAAAATGCATCTTTATTTTGAGGAAATTTTTGTTCATAGCGATAGAAATTGTCTAATATCTAATAGTATTACGGAAAAACCTATAAAAAAGCGCTACTTTAGGAAATGTGCTGTTATCTCCCTTAGAGTTGTCTGATTTTAAAAAATATTATTTTTTTGTAATAATTTTTTTCACGAACCAAACGCCTCTAAAAATTTTGTAGAAGAAATGGAAAACTTGTTCATCAAGGTGGTAAATTTTGCTTCTCGTTGCTTCTGAAAATTTTGTCGAAGTTTAAAATTTTGTTCGGAACACCTCGCACTTCTAGAATCCATGTCAAGATAAAGATTGTTAGATTTTAATTTTGAGTGGGAATCTTACTTTGAATAGAATTATGTTATTTTACTCTGATTAAAAGTAGGAAGCTTAGTTTAAATACATTTATTAGTATGCAATTTTTTTTTGTAATCAAGTAACTATCCCTATAAATAGATATTAGTGATTACGGTTAGGCATCAAGTTAATCCCGCAAATCTCTTGTACTTTTTTTATTCCACCATCAATTAAAGTTCTTTTTTATTCATTCCATAATTTTTTAAAAAGAATTTTCTCATGTAAAATTTTGGTTTCTCTTTTATTATAAAATCATTATACTTGTTATTATTATATAACCAGAGACGGATGCAAGATTTTAGGTTGAAAGTTAATTTATAAAATTTTAAGAGACGAACTTATAAAATTTTATGGTGACAAAAATAAATTTTTAATTGAAAATACATAAATATTTTTAATCATATATAAATTTTAAATTTTTAGAGAGACGACTGCCTTCTCTAAGTCTACCCCTACATATAACAATAACGAAAGAGAATTTCGGAGGGTTGGTTATATTTTTATGGTTAGTGCGTTTGTGGAGGTAATCCCAAAGTTTATGGTGAAATTTTGTTAGACAAATCATGCAATATTTAATCAATAAAAACAAAACGACATCTTATTGTCTTATTCCTTTTGGTTTTGGCTTTTATACTTGGTGTTTTATTGGCTAGCCTTATCAGCAGTGTCTCTTCGATGATTACGAAGAATATGTTGTATATTCCAAACATTAAACATGATCCCTAGCTGATACATACACGATTTCCACAGTTTTATGGGGGTAAATAATTGAAAAGGCTGTCGCCCAAGGTTTCATACAACTATTAACCATGGTTTATTTCCATGTATTCTTGTTATAGTGAAACCTTTTGGTGATGAGTTGAATGGTGTAATTTAATTAAATTAAAAGTTTGTGATATAAACGAAAGTAGTGTTTTAAAATGTAAATTACCCATTGAACTAAGCTTGAAAAAGTAAAATAGCAAAATTTTGTTAAGTATTTCATTTTTCTTAACATTTATGATTAAAAATACCCATAAATCAACTTAATTTAGTTGATTACATTTGTTTTCAGAATTAGTGAATGTATGTGCATTGATGCCTTAGCTCATGCATTCTATAGGTATGATCCAAATATTTTGACAGGGAAACAATAACATAGCAGTCCTCTTTAAATGATACAAAACATTAAGCATTCTCAGCTTCATCTTTTTCCTCTTGATTTTCCTATGTCCTCTTGTTCTTCGATCCGAAACGGAGGACTATATAGAAACACAACCTGTAAAAGGAAGTCCAACCTAACATTATAAGAACGTTTTCCCACTTCTTGAACTCTTCGGTGCCGATTTTGAGTGAATTTAAGATGCTGAATCTGGTCACGGGTGTCATGGATGGATCATATCCGAAAATAATTGGAGTCTGATATTGGTTCGTCAACATCCCTTCATATGGATATGTCATGGTGGAGATCTTGTTCATCCATTTCCAGTACGTCAGAATGTCATGACTGTTCATGAAGTAGCCACAGAACAAGAAAAAGAGAGCGGTGAAAGCGATGACCGCGCGTACCCTAGGATGTAATTCGGCACCACTGAGCTCACAAACATCACAATGAGTTGGTTGAAAGAAGGGAGACGTAAAGAACGATGAAGAAATAGTAGAATGGTCCCCTAAGCTCTAAGGCTTTCCAAACAATGCAGACATAGACACCGGCTTGCAGCGCAAGGAATAGAAGGTAAGTGATAAGGCCAGCTATAGTGTAAGCAGAGGCTCTGTAGGCATTATGGGAAGTTTCACGAACGAAAATGAAGCGCTCTTGGATAAAGGCCAGTACAACATCGTTGGAAGAAAAGAAGAAGAGACAGACGATGAAGATAAAAAAGCTAAGGCGATTGGTGATGCCTTGCATGCTGACTTTGGGGTTCATGAACATCGTAGCCATCATAATACCCATGACAGTTAGGACTACAAGTCTTGAAAGAAAAAGCTCGGGCGTACGCCTAATGTTCTTGAAGTTACAGCGCATGAGAATCCAAATCTCTAGAAAGAAAGAATTTGGGACCCAAGGACTAAACTAAGTTCTTTGGAGCAACATCGGGAGTTAGGTAATCGTTTTCATTCACAGTATAGTCGCTTCTATGAGGCGTTGGCGTTCCGGGAAGGACATCACTTGAGTATGTGTAATAGCCAGGGGATGAACTGCATAATTCCATTGAAGAATTTCAGCCTTTTGTCTTTAAAAATAAAAACTTTTCCTCTTAACTTTGAAATTGCTTAAAAATACAATTGATTTACCTCATTGGGTTTGGAGGTTTTTTTATCGGTACGTTGCCTTGTTGGGGTAAAGATGAGTTGCTGCACCACTCCAATGTGGTTAGTACTCCATGAAATTGATGTATTATTGTAAGGGCTTCTCAAACTATGATCATCCAAATCAGTTACTGAGTCTTCTCTTGCTTGCAACGCAAGACGCCAGTCTTTCTTCCCTTTGTGACCACTTCTTTCCTTCTAATGTCGGCGTCCATGGTTAACTGGAGGTGGTGTTGGGGTAGCGGTTGACACGAAAATTTGCTCTTCTGTCAATTATGGTGGTTTTCACCCGGTTCTCGCGAATTCAGCTACTGACTCAACTCTGAATTCAGATTGATCGTATTCTTGAATCACATCGATAAGGAACTCTATTGCACTTTCACCTTTGGGAACCTTTCTCCCCATCCGACTAAGATGTAGAGTGACATCTTGTTGTGATCCTTGATACATGAGTTGGCCGCGAGGAAGGACAAGCATATGATCAAGGATCAGCTGGATTCTGGATGAGGGCTGATGAATCGTGAGGATCACGATACTACCAGACCGCGCAATGTCACGCACATTCTCAATAACACTGTAAGCACTAGTGGAGTCTAGACCTGAAGTTGGCTCATCTAGAAACAACAAGGATGGTCCATGAATTATGTCAACATCGATTGAAACTCTGCGGCGCTCTCCACCAGAGACTCCTCTAGTCCCGACATCACTTATATAAGTGTTCCAGGAGGACTGCAAGAAATTAAGTAGTTAGAGGCTGCACTCAACTCTCATAATAAAACACTAATAAGAACTCCATTAGATACATAGTTGGAACTGCAAAAAGGAACTTACTGTGAGTCCAAGCTGATCAATCAACTTCTCGACACGCTGCCTCTTCTCGATTCTTGAGATTGGTCTGAGCTGAAAATCGACAGCAAACATCAGTGTCTCCTAAACAGTAAGTATCGGAAACAACTTATCGTCTTGCATTATATAAGCTGAAGTCCTTTTAACCAAAGTTGGACTCATTGCCATCCCCTCCAAAGACACCATACCCTTAAGGCTTCCACTAGCAATACGGCCAGCCAAAGCATCGAGGAAAGTGGATTTGCCGGCACCACTCAACCCCATGACTGCAGTGATGCACCCTTTGGGTGCATATCCAGTAATCTTATTCAACAAGTCCACCTCTTGGCTCAACCATTTCCCTTCTACCTGCTTCTTCTTTGTGACAGTATATGTAAGATCAACATACTGAAGCCCTCTGGTGAAATTCACTGGCTTATTCCCTATATCAATCACTGTATCCTGGGCATAACCATTTCTATGAGCCATTGTTTAACACCAGTAGTGAAACAATATGATTTTCCCCTTGGTGGGCTACTAAACCGTGGTTGATAAGGTGATGAGGAAGAATAAGGAGGTAGTTCCAAAGCTATATATGAGGCCGTCTTCATTGAAAAATTCGATTCTGGTTGTTTTGAACGAAATAAGAAAAGGGTTTCTTGTATTCATCATCCTCTCAATTTGGCTTTATCATATTTTCATTGTTCCTTTTAGGAAAACAAATACTAATAATTAGTTGTCTTTATAATTTCAAAATTGATAAATTTTTTTTGTTAAATTTAGGAATGTTTCCTCTCGCGCGAAAACGCGTTCAATTAGGTCCTCCAGTTCGCACATTGCAACAAATTATCCCCTTGACCAACGTTGACCGTTACGGTGCTGATGTGGCAATTAACGATGCTAATGTGGCAGTCAATTATGCTGGTGTCGCGGTCCACGATGCTGATGTGGTAGAGTGACTGAATTGATTTTTTAAACCGAATTCGAGGGCGTAATTGAATTTTTTGCCGAGTTCAGGGGCACAATTCATTTTAATTGAAAGTTTGATAACTTATTTATAATATTTCAGCTAAAAATAAGAATTTAAGAAATTATTAAAATTTTAAAAATAGATAAATATATATTTTTTTAATTTTAAGTTAATTTAAACGATTTATTTAGTTTTCGAATAAAATTAGATAAATAATTTGGGTTTTCAAGTTGGACTTTTACGGATGGAATATATGAAAATTCGATTAACAAATTAATGTAAATATCCTTTCGGTTCATGATAATTTTAAAATAAGCAAAGTGAGAACTCTCACAAAAAATCAAAATATTCTTCGATTTTAAAAAATTCATAAACTTAATAAAAATAAATAAAATTTTTTAAAAATTATTGAAAATAAAAACTAGCATAAAAAATTAAAATGTATTAAAATATAAATAATAAATATAAATATAAAAATTTAAAAAATATTTATAAAGTATTAAAATTTCATCGAAAAAGTCTTTGACTTTGTCAGTCTCAGTATTACCATTCGTTAAACAAATTTTCAGTGGAATCAACTTTGTATTAAAGTAATAATAAAACTCAATTTTTCTTTCGTTTTTATACGTCAAATTGATGCTCATTAATATTTAATGTAAAAAAAAAAACAAAGGAAAATTTTTGTTTTTTTTCTAATTTAATACAAGGACGATTCCATTGAAAATATGCTCAAGGAATATTAGTAGGCTTAGCATAGCCAGAACAAGTCAAAGACCTTTTCGATAGTTTATAAATATTTTAAAATTTTGAGTTTTTATATTTATAAGTTTTCATATTTTTAATTTTATGTTTTTTACTTAATTTTTAAATTTATTATAGTATTTTTATTTTTTAATATTTTACGAGTATTTAAATATCATTTAAATAATTTTAAATTTTTAGTAATTTATAATTTTTTAGCTTAAATATTAAGTAAGTTATCGAACTTTCAATTAAAATGAATTATACCCTGAACTCGGCAAAAAATTTAATTATGCCATCTAATTCGGTTTAAAAAATCAATTCAGCCCCTCTGTCACGTCATTGTCACACATGTACTGCCACATCAGCACAGTTGACTACCACGTCAGCACCGTTAACTGCCACATCAGCACTGTAACGGTCAACATTGATCAAGGGGCTAATTTGCTGCAATGTGCGAACTGGAGAACCTAATTGAACGTGTTTTCGCGCGAGGGGCGACATTGCTAATTTGGGTTGAACTCAGGAGCAAAATAACCCCTTTAGCCAATGAATTAAAATGTTAGCGAATACCTGAAATTTCTGTTATATTATGATTTAGTTCACGGACGAAGTCAAAATTTTTATTATGGGATGTCATAATTTAAAAAATTAAAATATAAATATAATAATAATAATATCCTATAAAAACTATTTATTACAAGTATATCAAATAAAGTTCAATAACTCATACATTTTTCTTACATTTGTCCCCGATATTTGTTCATGTTTTGAAACCGTTTAATTAGTTTTTTCTTTTCGAATTAGGGAAAGTAATAATAATTTGACTAGCCTATGGACTAATTTTAGTTCAAGCTATGATAAATGCGCTGAAAAATATAATTAAACAATTAAAAATTGGTTGGAATTCAATAAATTTACATTTAAATTTCAAAATTAATCCACAACAACACGTCATAATTTCCCTATAATATAATACTATAACTTTTTTTAAAGGAAAAATTTTATTAAAAATCTTTTTAAACCAACCTAAATAAAAGAAAGAGAGTGCATAGTGTTATTACTGTAATCAAAACAATAATTCAGTTCAACACCCTCAAATGATCCAAAAAAATCGCAACAACCATAAAACCAAAAACTCATGCAAAAAAGTGATTGATCCTAACGGATAGCCATAAGACGAAGCAAAACTAGCCGGATCATCCTGGTTCTATGCAGACAAAATCAATTGCTCTAGAATTTTTTTTGGCCAACTGATCTGCTGTTATAAGTTTAAATCCCTAGGAAATATTATGAACTTAAAATATTACATAAATTTAATTAACTTGATGCCTTTACCATGATGTTAGAACAAAAATTTGAATCATGCTTCTTCACACAAATGGGAAAGCATTGTGGATTTAAAAATAATAATTTATTGGTAAATGGAAGGTGGAGGCCGTGAAACTTTTTGAAAGAGAGAATTTAGAAGAAAAAAAACAGATTTCTTAATTTCTATACTAATTGGACATCACGAATATCTTTCTATGGTGATCATCAGCAGAAGGTATATATGGAGCAATCATATGATTTTATAGCTCAAAAAGAGTATGAGAAGGTATGTCATTTGAAGATTTTTTTGTATGGATTGAAACAAAGTCCTCATGCTTAGTTTGAAAAGTTCAACAAATTAGTTCAAGAGTTTGAACCAAACAAGAGCAAATGTGACCACACAATTTTCTATAGAAAATAAGAATATAGTATTATTTTTCTTGTAATATTTGTTGATGATATTGTTGTTATATTTAAATACACACTTTAAAAAAGTAATATTTAATTTTAAACATTAAGTCACCCATAAAAATTAAAAGAACATAAAATGTCATTCTAAAAAAGATTTTTATTGCATCATAAAAAACGGAATATTTTCTCAAGTAGAGTTAATTTGGTCTTCCCCTAGCAGTTGGGGAGATCGAAACTCCTATTGCGAGACTATATTTTTAAATTTTAGGGATTAATGCCTTAATCTCTTTGCATCTCAGCCGTGAAAAAATGTGAGTCACTTATAAAACTTTGCGAATTTTTACATTAATCTTTGCACGCATTCATCCGGATTATCAAGAAAAATATTAGTGATTAAGTAAGCGCCGTTCATCGGGCGTAATGGGGTGCTAATCTTTCCCCACACGTAACCATGCCCTCGAACCCTCGAGATTTCTTAATCTCGAGTTTGTTTTTAGGTTTTTGGTCTGCCTAATATGATAAAAGAGACTGGTAGCGACTCCGTTATCACACTTGATTCCGTCCTTGATTGGAGGTAGGTCAGTGTAGATGATATGAAATTAACATATACTCTATACTTGTAGGATGATTAGATTAATTATCTTAAGTAATAAAGTAAAACTCAAACCGACACTGTTCATGTGATCTGTTTGTCCCATTTTGAACTCTTAATATTTTTAACACTATTTATCTCTAACACAAGCACTATGAACACTTATGTTCCACTATCAATGATGAGGATATAAGCCTAGCCTGGAGGCAGTGCCGGAGTCGACTACCGATCTAGCGTTGCGTTTTGTAACGCGAAACCAGCCAGGAACCATGCTTGCCCACTTTTTTCTTTTATGTTTATTAACAATTTATGATCGTTAGAGTATACCCAAAAACTAATCATAAAATGATCGTAAATGATATTTGTTTTTATATTGTTTATTTATAAAGAGGCATTGTCATTATTATTTTTAGTTATAATTCTGTGTGCATAAATAAACTGAATTATAATAAAGTCTTTAGAATAATATAGTTATTCTTAAATGTCCTTAGTCGAGTATTATTGTGGGAATGAACAATAATGCATTAAGACTATATGTAGTTGATTCCTGACAAAGTGTTATTATTGACATGTAGATGTCAAAATCAATACATAAGTATGTGTTAGTGAACGACATACTAGACTGACCCACTATGAGCATGTTTCTTGAATTATTATGTAGTGATAACTATATGTTTGATACTCAGACTTGAGATCATTATTGTTTTAACATCGTGAGTGACATATTTTGATACAGTCAAACATGTGTCGTAACTGACTACTCTATAAAGACTGATATTGGATATGTCACAATCTATGTAGTGGGATATGGTTGATCAAAATAGGATTGTGTCCCTCCTACATAATATGAGTAATATCGTAGGCCACTTAATTGGGTGAGATTAAAAATACATGACCATGCTCGAATAAGTTGATATGAGATATCATAGTTATTCGTTTATAATAGTCTGCTCAAGATATCAAGAAATATTAAATGGACTATACAAGTGTGACTGTTCCAAGATTTGCGTCCAATCTAGATATAAAAGACAAAATGATATAATACATGAAAAAGAGTTAATCAAGAAAATGTTATGCCAAATCATGATTTCTTGTAACTTAGGTGACAATGACATATTGCTAGATGTTGCTCATTGTTTTTAATATTAAAAATGTTATAATATTTATTACTAACGTTACATGGACCTATAAGGTCACACCCACGGTTGAAATGAACATATATTAAACGAATTATATATGTACAAATTTGTTGTACACAAATTTAGTTAAATTAATATATATTTGATATATATATAATTTAAATATTAGGTAAATATTAAAAGAAAATAATTATTGTAATTATGACTTTTAATATATAAATAATATAATTCTATTTAAATTAATATACATATTAAAATCGTAATTAAAGTTGTATTAGGATTATATATATATTGAAATCCTAATTAGTTAATTTGAGATTATATATAATTAATATATATATTAAAATCCTAATTAAGTTGAATTGAAATTATATATATATATATTGTAATCCTAATTAAGGTTAAATTATGATTATATATTAATATATGTTGAAATGTTAATATGAGTTGAATTAAGATTTCAAAAGGCTTTATAAAAACATAAGAGATCTAGCAATCATTAATACTTTTGGAAAAAACCCTCTAAATAGTTAGAGAGTTTTATATGTTCGTTTCAACTGGGTAAACTTTGTAGAAGTTGAAGTGTTATCATTACGACTTAAGAATCAACATCCTGAAATCGTGATTGGATATCTATCTTTTCTAAATTCAGAATTTTATATTTTAAACAGGTAATTTTTCACCCTTATTCACCTCGATTCGTTACTCATACACAAATCTCTGATGATACAAAGAAATAACATTAAACTCTCCACATTTTTTTGTTCCATTTCTAATTTTATCTTATCTTCTATCAAATGCCTCGAGAAAACTACGGTACGAGAAGATAGGAACGACATTCCCATTCTCGCTCGCTCATAAAACCAAATCATTCCAAATTAGAAAGATGTGTACCTTACATGTACATCTCATCATTGTCGGTCAATGTATAAATTTAAGTTTATCATCTAATCTTCATATTCTCCTTATCTACTTCTGTGACGAATACTTAGAAGCGTACCTGCGTCGTATTCTTCAGCAGCATGCACCCCAATCTGCCATAATTTTTTTTAATATTTCCTGTTATGAGGCCCCTTACCCGACTCTTCTAATTTGTGTCGCGCTCGGTCTCCATAATTTTATTCCTGTAAAACCAAAGAAATTGTAATATAATTGCAATGGAAAAAAACATCATCCAATCTGAAACAATTTGCGTTGTTATTAAAAATCAGCATGCAATACAAATTCATTCGGATTCTTGACAGCATCATTAAGTTTCAATCAGCACTGAGTGCACCAAATCTCCTAATGTTAGAACATGCTCACCAAGGGGCAATATCCTTTCCCCTTGTTGGTCCACAATGCTAAGGTGGTTACAAGGATTTACTAAAATGTTTGTTTCAGTAGATCCGTATGAACTAGTATGTACACGATCAAATGCAATTAATTGATTCTCTGGAGTTCCCTCGAAAATTTTTGGCGCTCTGGAGAACAACATGACAACATGGCTTCCATCCATATCTCCTTCATTCGCTACAGAAATATGCACATAGAATCTCAATGAATCACATGATGTCACCTCATTGACGTGTACATGATCAAGTTCTCGTCTCTGGTGCAATTTATTCTTGCTTGAAATGCCTATAAAGGACCTGGTTAAACTTAATTCTCTTGGAGCAGACAAGAGTTTGTAGGCAAAATTAGTATAGCTTAAGCCTTGGCCAAAGCCATAGACTCTATTTCCAGTGTAAAACCGGTAGGTTCTCCCAGGAAAATCACAAAAAGGATCAGCACGCATATGCATATCATTCATTGCAACCTTTGTAAATGATTCAGGATACCAAGTCATCGGAAGTCTTCCACCTGTTTTCCAATATCCAAACATCACATTAAATTCCAGAAACTAGGCAAGCATGGAGGTGCAGTTTCGAGTGCTACAGAGTAAAAAATGTCGGTGTGGCACAATTAGATTAATTAGAATTTGTGTGGCATTTGAAATGGCTTCAATTATTAGTTACATTAGCTCACTCGTGTTCGGCAATTATTCACTCAATGCTGGATTTTCAACTACCAAATGCCATTAATAATGAACTTAAAATTTCATGCAGGGTTTAGATGCCAACTAATGAGTGACAGTTCTGTGGCCACCAACCTGGATTAAAATCACCAAAGATGACATCTGCAAGTGCCTTTCCACCGGCTTCCCCAGGGTATCCAACCCAGAGAATACTTGCAACATTCGGGTTTCCTTCTGCAAACGAGACATCAAGGGGCCCACCTCCGGTAAGAACAAGAATTATTGGTCTTCCGCTTGCTGCAGCAACAGAAGAGACCAGGTCCATCTGTTTACCAGGCAGGAGGAGACTAACTCGGTCATGATCTTCAGTTTCTTGGGACAAATCCAGCCCAGCAACTACAATCACAAAATCAGCTTTCTTGGCAGTAAGAATTGCTTCATTAAATCCAGCATCCGACTCACACGGCACATCAGAGCAACCAGCTGCAAAAGATGCCTTTTCTACATAGCCTTGCAGTCCCTTAAAAAAGCTCTTTGGTTCACATGGAACACCTGCCGTATGAAGAATATCAAACAATCATTTATACAAATTCAACGCTGGGCGAACTCTACAAAGTGAAGAAAACCAGTTTAGCAAAACTTCATTCAGCACTCTGGGTGATTCACATTCAATATGGCTTGACACAAATATTAGTAGACAGACATGGCAAGGCCCAAGCGAAATAGTGTCCGGTAGCTTGCCATGTTACAATGCTTCACATAGCACATAATCATATTACTCAATTGAACAGTTCAAAAATTCAAAAAGACTATGGAAGCCGATATAAACCTCCAAGAATTACACATTATTGCATAAGCCATACCTGTGTAGCCACCACCCATATTGCTTATCTTGTTAGCCATTGGACCAATAACAGCTAAGGAAGAAACAACATTTCTATTCAGAGGCAGGAAATTTTTGTCGTTCTTCAGCAGAACAATTCCCTGCTTTGCTGCTTCAAGTGCCAGCAGCTTGTGCTCAGTGGTACAAATGTCTTGAGGTCCCAACTCCCCAAACTGCCTCTTTCTGGGGTCTCCATCAAACAGCCCAAGACGGAGTTGAACCGAGAAAAGATTCAGAAGGGCTCTATCAATGTCTTTTTCTTGCAACTTCCCTTCCTCAATTGTAGTCCGAGTATGTCGAATGAGATATGTTCCACAGTTAATATCCATTCCTACAGACAACCAACTTAATCATAATCCTTAAAAAAGAACATTCCAATGGCAGATCTAGCTAAAATTCATTAACCAATTCAGCAGTAAAAGATATCAAAAAACCTGCTTTAAGAACAAGAGCAACAGCATCATCGTCGTTTCTTGTAAAATTCTGGTATTCTTTAATTGTTGCCACAGCATCACAGTCTGAAGTGATGTATCTGATTTATGCCACAAAAGGATACCAAAAAGGTTTAACAGTACTAACCAATCAAGGTTGAACTTCAAAATTTTCATTTGTCAATGTAGAAGCAACTACTAATTGGTTTTACCCTTTGAAGCCCCATTCATTTCGAGCTTTCTGTAAAAGATCTCCTCGTGCACAAGCCGGCACCCCATTGACTGCATTGTAGGAACACATCAAGCAGCTCGCCTTACCTTGTTGTATACAACTACGAAACGGTGGCTCATACGAATCCTCCATATCTTGCTTCGTAACCTTCAATAAATATATCGCAGGTATCTATTACCAAATTGCCTAATTGACTTCAAAACCATAAACACAGACAAAACAATCAAAAACTGCAAAACCTGATTGAAATCAACAAACACAGATAAAAAAGGCAATGTAAAAGGGATGACTTTACCAGAGCGTCGAAGCTGTATCTGCTGAAATTCTTCCATTTCTCCAAGTCATATGCAATGAAATGCTTGCAACAAGCAGAATTCATAAGTCTATCATCATCTTCACCATCATTATATCCTGTAAGTGCCCTCTTTTTCCCAAACATATCTCTGAGTTTTCCACTACCCTGGAAACCCTTTACAAATTCAACAGCATAAGCTGAAACAACCATGGGATCTTCACCAGGAGTTTCCTGCCCTCTTCCCCACCTGGGGTCCCTGAAAATGTTAATATTAGGTGCCCAAAAAGTCAAACCAGCTTGTCCAACATTATACATGGCTTTGGCCTCAATACCTATGGCCAACCCAATCCTGAACCAAAGGGTTCTGTTGAAAGAAGCAGCTGTGAGAAGAACCTGAGGGAAACTTGTTGCTGCTTTAACACAGCCATTAAAGGAAACTCCAGGGCCATTACTGGCAATCCCATGAAGAGACTCTGACCACCATTGGTAAGGAGGAATTCCAAGCCTTGGGATTTCTGAAGCATTGTTGGACAATTGATGGATCTTTTCTTCAAGAGTCAGAAGAGAAATGAGAGATTGAGCTCTGTCTGTGATGGACAGGGAAGTGTTGCAGAAAGGGTAGGAGTTGAAGTGGGGAGGTTGGCATGGGAACTCCGGGTCTGGGTTTGGGTTTGATGATGGGATTGAAATCAGTAAAGCTAAAAGTTGTAAGAAGAAGAGGAGGGATCTTTGTTGCAGAGACATGGTTCTTTTGTTTGCCCTAATAAGAGATCAAACACGAAGCAAGATAAGGCTGGTTGGTAAATTTAAGCATCATACCACCATCTGGATTTCATTTGAAGGATGGATAAGGATGACAAAGTTATACTTGATTATGCATATATTAAATTATTTTTATTTTAAGTATACCAGGTCAAGATATAATTGAATTTTATGCGATTTATCGTTTATACTATTAAACTTTTAATTTATTCAATTATAGCACTAAATTTTGACTTTAATTATATGATTCGATCCTTAATTTGATAAAGGTGTGATGATGTAGGCGACGATTGTCGATGTGGCCAAAACGACATCGTTTTAATGTTACTATTGATGTTCAAAATGATATTGTTTTGGGCACTGAACTTTAGAGTTTTATGGGTTTTTTATTAAACTTTAAAACGATTTTATTTTTGCCACTACACATTCCCTTTACTGATCACCATTTGCGATAAGGTTGATATCAAAACGTTCATATTTCACTCCCTTTCTTCTTCTTGAATTGGCTTTCACGAAATTCACTCAAAATTAATGAAAATTAATCAAAATGCCCTACGTGCTAATACTTTAATCTCCTCTCACGGTCCTTCGATGAGGTCACTTTCGAGGTATGTTGTTCGTCTTCTCAAAATAATGCTTCTCAATGTTCAGATTTTCAAAAAAACACCCTAAACCCCTCAAATCCGAGAAAGCCCCCAAACCTAAAAAATAGTTTTTTTTGTTTAATTTCATCGATTTTGTGTGGATTTCGTGAAAAGCTAACTCGAGGAGAAGAAAGAGGAGTGAAATACGAATGTTTTGACATCAATCTTGTCGTGAATGGTGATCGATGACGGGCAACAATTTGCTGATAGCGGCAACCGTTATGTTTAGTGATTATATAAAAATAGAATCGTTTTAAAGATTAGTGGCAAAATTAATACACCCCTACAATTTAATGCCTAAAATGACGTAGCTTTGGGAATCAATAGCCACACTAAAAAGACGTTGTTTGGTCCACGTCATCATTTCGTTATCGAGTTAATGACCTATTGGTGTAATTGAAGCCAAAGCCGAAGTTTAGTGTTATAATTGTACAAAATAAAAGTTCAGTAATATAAACGATACAACACCTAAAGTTCAGTGGTATATGGTGTAGTTTACCTTTTATTTTTAGTATAAACTATACCACGTACATTGAATTTTAAGTTTAGTATCGATTATACCACTGAACTAAAAATAAAAAATGTTGTGAATAAAGTAAAGAAGAACAAGAGAGATGAACAAGAACAAAGATGAGAGCCAAAGAGAGAGACTTTTATTATATTCTCAATGTAGGGTTGTGTACAATGCTTTCTCCAAACTCTATATTTATAGGCATAAGATGAAAACCCTAATTTCAATGGGTATTAAACCCTAGTAACAAAGTACATTAAAATCTCATTTAATATATGGATATCTACCATAAATAAAGATATTTATAACACTCCCCCCTTGGATATACATGAAGATAATGTGCCTCGTTAAAACATTACTAAGATAAAAACCCCGTGGGGAAAAAATCTCTTAGTGAAGGAAAAATAGTACACACATCTTTGATACACATAACATGTTGCCTCATTAAAAACCTTACCAGGAAAACCCATTAGGACAAAACCCCGGTTAAGGGGAAAAGAGTGCAATGTGTATTTACTCCCCCTCGTGAAAACATCACATAAGATCTTTGAATCTTCTTGATTCAATCTTGAATATAATCTTCAAATGTTGAAGCAGATTATGCATTGGTGAATAGATCTTTCAAATTACTGCTTGAAAGGATTCATCGAATACTATTCTTTTGAAGATCATGAGGGACGAAACTTTAAAGAAATATGTTTTGTTTTGTCACATTTGATGTATCCACCTTGAGATATGAATTTTGCATTATCTCTACACAAGATAGCTTGCATCTTATCTTGTGAAAGCAATTCACATATCTTCTGGATATGTTTAGCCAAACACATATTTCGGCCTTGCCTCGTGCATAGCAATTATTTACATGATTTGGAGAGACATCGAGTTTTGAAAGATCTAAAGGTAATGATCTCGTAACAATTATTTTTCGGCTTTGCCTCGTGCTCAACGGATGTGCGTTATGCTTGTAAAGTCTCTTTAAACACTTTTCTATGTATGTTAATTGATGCACTAGGATTTTATTTTCATGGAGATCTCTTCATGAGTCCCAATGAAATTCAAATCATCAACATATACAATAATAACAAATCTAGAGCTAAACCTCTTAATAAAAATGCTCGGGGAAATTGAATCATTCTTATAGCCTTTTGCTAATAAATATTCACTGAGGGGATTATACAACATGGGCCCAAATTGTTTAATCCATAAATAGATATGTTTAATTTGACTGAACAATGTTTTTCGAGAACTTGAATTAACTACTTCTAGCAGTCTAAATCCTTCCGAAAGTTTCATGTATATGTTATTATCAAGAGGCTCATACAAATAGGATGTAACATCCATTAGGCGAAAACAAAGTATTTCTTTTATTCCCATACTGATAAAAATCTAAGGGTAGTTGCATCCACCACCGATGAGTATGTTTCCTCATAATCAATTTTGGGTCTTTGAGAGAATCCTTGTGCAATCAAACAAACTTTATATCTCACAATTTTTCTTTTTTCATTTCTCTTTCTCACAAAGACTCATTTATATCAACATGCTTTACACATTCAAATGTACGGACTATAAGCCCAAATACTTCTCTTTTCGAAAGAGATTTTAGTTTTGCCTCAATTGCCTCTTTTTACCTTGGTCAATCATTTCTTTGTTTACATTTTCCAATTGACAATGGTTAATGATCCACATCATCATCCAAAATCTCTAGTGCTATATAGCATGCAAATGTATTATCGATGTCGATTTGATTTTGGTTCCACTTATTACTAGACATGACATAATTTATTGAGATCTTTTTATTATAAGGTACCTAACTTATGTCTAATGTCTCTGTCGGAGACCTTTTAATCTCTTCTTGAGATTTTCGTAATTCATTGATTCCTCGATCAGACCATCATAAAATATAGTCCCTTTTCTTTTTCGAGGATTTTTATCATTGAAACCTACTTGTCTACCACGCTCCAGGCGTAAGTTAGACTAATTAGCAACTAGAGTTTGTCCTTTCAGAACATCAAATTTAATCGGAGTATTCATAGCTGGTATATGTGAGTTAGTCATTCATTTATGGTCAGTAAAATGATCTGGCAATTGATTTGCTAAGTTTTATAAATGAATTATCCTTTGAACTTATAGTTCACATTGTTGAGTACGTGGATCATAATGATAATTCATTTCAACTTATTTCTTTACCTAGATATTTATTTTCTCCCCCTAATGTTGGGAATACTGACTCATTAAAATGGCAGTCAGCAAATCAATCTGGAAATGAATTGCCCATCAAAAGCTCATATATTTAATTATCGATGGGGATTCAAATATGACATATTCCCAAGATCATTTGAAGACTCATCTTTGTGCGTTATGGTGGAGCAATTAGAACATCTACCGCACACCCAAAAAATCTAAGATGAAAAATATTTGGTTCTTGACCAAAAACCATATGTAATGGGAAGAACTTATGATTTTGTTGGCTTGATGCGAATTAGTGATGCTGCATATAAAATGGCATGTCACCAGCATTATCAAGACGAACTGTCTTTATCGGGTAATCTAGAAAATGTGCTCGTAATTTTATCAACTGAGCAAGTAACCTCGCAAATGCAAAGTTGCGAGTTGATAACAGGGATACATATGACCATATAGTCGATACATCGATTAAAGTCGTAAAATGTCTTGATGGTCTGTAAGAAGAGTGTATGGGCTCACATATATCACCCTGTGTCCATTCTAGAAAATTAATAGATTCATAATCTATCTTAGCTGATGATTGTTGAATAATTAATTTGCCTTGAGAGCAAGCATCACATAAAAACATCATTTTGAAGAATCCGTCAGTTCTTCAATCAATGACCACATGAAGTGTCAATAAGTTTTCGCATCATAACTGAACCAGGATGACCTAAATGGTCATGCCAAATAATAAAGTTATCTGTAAACTTCTAGTTTACAATAGCATGAGTTTCAATTTATACTAATTCTTGTGTAGTACAATCCGGGTGACAGTGTATGTAATTTTGTCAAGATTTTCTTATTGCCTCGGGTTATACTTATAATATGGAAATAGTCAACATCCCCTTGACTAATAGTCTCAATATGATATTTATTTCTGTGAATATCTTTAAAATATTCGTTGAAGGCTCGATATTTTTTCATGGAGTTATATATATATAAACTTGGTGCAAACAAAACGTCATTGAATATTAGAACGAAATAATAATCAAATAATATATCAAAATACATTGACCTTAATATAAGGGTGATTAACCAACCACTATATCGATATATAAATAAGAAAACATACCAAACTTTCTAAGTTAAGTTGAATATACGGTAGATGTAGTCACCAATATCTTGTAGAAATCTTTTCCAGGAATTGTCAACAAGAACCACGGTTATTGAGCGAGATTGTGCTGATAATGTGTTGTGAATAAAGTAAAGAATAACAAGAGAGATGAACAAGAACAAAGATGATAGTCAAAGAGAGAGACTTTTATTATACTCTTAATGTAGAGTTGTGTACAATGCTTTCTCCAAACTCTATACTTATAGGCATAAGATAAAAATCCTAATTCCAATGGGTATTAAACCCTAATAATAAAGTACATTAAAGTCTCATTTAATATATGGATATCCACCATAAATAAAGATATTCATAACAAATACCATTTAAACATTGAATTTTAGTTTAGGCTTCAATTATACCACTGACCATTAAAATTCCTCCACGTCATCAAACGTAGACCTTTAAGATCCATCCACGTCATCGATTTTAATGGTCCAATGGTATAGTGGAAGCCTAAGCTAAAGTTTAGTGTCATAATAATATTGATTTTTAGTTTAGTGATATAATCGATATCAAACTTAAAGCTTAGTAGTATCTGGTATAGTTTGCCCTATTTTATAGGCTTTTGCTATTGACAGCCCTAAAGGCGGTCAATAAGAATGACATAGATTTCAATCATTAACGCGTACTTTACTTTTCAATATAATCTAATAGAATATAATCAATTACATTCCTAAAAAGTTTGTTCAATTAATTTATGGTGTTTTACGTAATTAAACCCTAAAACATAAACTCTAAACCATAACCCTAAAACATAAACTCTAAACCATACACTCTAAACAATACACTTTAAATACTAAACCCTAAACTATAAAAACACAAATCCTAAACCATAAACTATAAAGTATAAACCATAAACGCTAAAACATAAACCCTAGACTATAAAACCATAAACTTAAACCCCAAACTCTAAACTATTACATTAAACACTAAATTAATAGAACACAACTTTTTAAGAATGTAATTAATTACATTCTATTAGATTTTATTAAAAAACAAAATAAGTATTAGTGATTAGAATCTATGTAGTTCTTATTGACCGTCCTTAGCTGCCAATAGCAAAATCTTATTTTATATTAGTGGAAGAAAATATTTTTTAAAAGAATATTTAACAATAATACAAATTAAATGGTAAACATTTGTGTTGGTAATCTCTACTTAAACTTTCGTCTTAAACGTTCCTAATGGACAACACTTCAATCAATAATGAGAATCTTTCCCCTTAACAATTTCTTACGGAACAAACATTAGCCGAATAATGGTGACATATAAGACGAAAATGGGTGCATTCTCAATCATATAAATTTTGGTTGTTGCCATGTTTTTAGTTAGATGGCCTTTGGCTTTGCTAGAATCTTTTATTAAATTGTTTGAGAGAAAAAGGAAAATTCAATTAGAATTTCTGTATTCGTGGGTTTTTGTGTATCAACTTATTTAGAAGTGACAAATGAGTCATTCAGTTTGGTTTCAGTACGAGTCATTTTGAGTCTGATTATATTCTGTTTAAGTTCGGTTTGGTTCGGTTTTAGTTTGGGTCTATGGTGATTTCGGTTCAAGTATCAGGTCACGACGTTGGGTCGGTTGATTTTTGGTTCGATTGACTTTCGGTTCGGCTGATATCAGGTTGGTTGATTTTCGAGTCAGTTGATTTCGGATTGGGTCAATATCAGGTTAATAGGAGATCGATCGGTTTAGTTGAGTTTTTAGGTCGAGTTAAGTTTTTTCACCCTATAAATGACTTTATATAGCATGTATATTTGACTTTAGTGAGTTATGCGACATTTCACTTCTCATCTTTATTTATTTATTTAAATATAATTTCTTTATTTCGGGTTGCCTTTAGTTCGGGTGAAATCGGTTCGGTTGAAAATCAGTTCGGGTCCATTTTCAGTTCAGCTAAAATTCGGTTCGGTTTATTTTTGGTTTTGGGTCGTCGTGTTCGGGTCACTTTCGGGTATCGGTTCGGATAAATCGGTTTGATTTTTGGTTCTCGGGTTAAATTTGCCAAGTCTAAGCTTATTGTTATTTTATTTTATACATCGAATATTAAAAATTGAAAAATCATTTTCAAAAGACTATAAAAAAATTCAAAAACTATATAGAAATTAAAATATAAATTCAAAAAATAATTTAAAGAATTTTAAATTTAAGAATATATATAGAAAAATAAGATTTTTTCTCAAATATAACAAGATTCCATGCTTTGGTGCAATTAGAGTTGAGACTGGTTTTGTACGGGCGGATTTCTTGAAAATTTTAAACTGCCTATTTTAATTTGATTTGTTTTAACTTGGTTTTCAATTTTCAGATTGATTTTTTGTTTTAAATTCTTTGAATTTATTTTGATAAAATGACCTTTTTCAAAAAAATATTTGATTAAATTTTAAAGCATTTTTTATAAAGTTTTCTGATTGACTAATTATTTTCAAATTTTCCCAATCGATTTTAAAATTAAAAAATATCATCACTCCATTAAATAAAAAAATTGAATTCATGAAAGTGTAGCAAATAGAAATTAAATCTTGAACTTGTAAATCTCACTAATCAGACGATGCACAATCGATTAAGTATTAAATTAAATATTACGAGGGTGTTAACCCTTCCTCACACGTAATCAATTTTTAGACCTTATTGGTTTTTTTCCGGTTTCAATATAGACTTCTAAAATTGTTTTTAAAGAGGGAATTTCACTGATTTCTTTTTATAAAAAAAATTTATAGGTGTTCGATCTCACATAGTTTTAAAGATATCGGTGACAACTTTGTTTTGTTTCAAAAGGTTTGAGTTTTTAAAGAAATCCAACTTATTATTTTTCATAAAAAAACTCTTTAAAAATTGTCGAGCTTAGGAACTGTTTCGACATGTATAATATCATTTTTTTGGTGTTGTATATGCTAATTTTATGGTTTATGTTTAGAATTTGTGACTCTCCCTTATAACAATATTTTCTTTATTTTCTCTTTCGGAGATCAATGTTTTCTTTATTTTCTCTTTCGGAGATCAATGTTTTCTGCTTCAATTGCTCTAAGTATATGATATAATTCAATATCTAATTTATTCTTTTGTTGTTTGTGTGGACTTGAAGGACACACTCAACTTTATAACTAATTCTTTTGTTTACATCTCATTTCATATTCCCTTGAACGCTAGGTTGACTGGTACAGGAGCATCGTCTACTTACTCATTTTCACAAGGGTAAACTATTCAGGTGACAGCCGAACTGTTTGAGCGTTTCGAATTAGGTAACTCGTCAATCAGACCATTAAAATTTTAAATTGATCATATTTTGACCACCGCTGTTAAAAAACTAACGGAGGTGTGACGTAGTAGTTAACGAAAAAGACTAACGGAGGTGTGACGTAGTAGTTAACGAAAATTTATAAAATTATACATTTGGTCACTATTATTTACCTATTATATCAATTTAATCCTAATTTTCTTTTAACTATATAAAATTAACCAACCAACCAGATGATGACACATGTCCTATTTTTTTAATTCTAATTGTCGAAACTATTTTTAAACCGGTAAAAAAGCTTGACGATTAATTTTTAAAATTAGAGTTTTTCCTTTTTACTTCGATTTCTGAAAAGATTTGGAGTCACCATCAGTCACTTTGGTAGACTGGACACCATAAAACAACTAGAGATTCATTTTTTAAACTGAGGTTCGAAATTCGATTACGTATGGGGTAGGATTAGCACCTCACAAACGCCCGATATCAATACCTTTAATTTTGCGTGGCATATTGGCATTTTGAGAATAATAATTTAAATTTAATTTAATCATTAATTATTAACTTAATTTGCGCTCTAAATGAAAATATTCCTTTTATATGAAAAAATATTTTTGAATCGAATATGAATTAGAAACACCCCTATACGTTCAGGGCACCTCTATTCATATTTCAAAAATATATTTCGATATTTGAAATTAGAGTTTTCCCTTTTTACTTCGATTATTGAAAAGATTTGGAGTCGCCACCAGTCACTTTGGTAGACCGAACACCATAAAAACAATTAGAGATTCATTTTTTTAAATTGGGGTTCCAAATTCGATTATGTATAGGGTAGGATTAGCACCTCACAAATGCCCAATATCGGTACCTTTAATTTTGCGAGGCATATTGGTTTTTTTGAGAATAATAATTCAAAATTAATTTAATCATTAATTATTAACTTAATTTGCGTTCCAAATAAAAATATTATTTTTATATGAAAAATATATTTTTCAATCGAATATGAATTAAAAACACCCCTATACGTTTAGGGCACCTCTATTCATATTCCAAAAATATATTTCGTATATAAAATGTTTTCAATGCATGATTAATTATTGTCTTGTTCATTTTAAGTGATAATCTAAAAGGCTCTATTTAAATTTGTGTATTATTTAAATCTATGAATATTATTTAATTTAAAGGTTTACATGAGACAATACCCAATTCTTGAGCACCATCCATATTTAAACCCAAAATTATATATAATATTCTTAGTTTAATTAATTAAATTAATTATTAAAGTTCCAATCATATTTAAATCTCTAATTAATTAACTAAATTATTTATCAGTTTCTAAAGTTTTAATGAATACTAAGTATTCTACTTAAAAGTCCATGTTGGACAACACCCCATTGCAATGAGACATCACCCAAATTTGAACTTCAAATCTTCCCACTTGATATTCATCAATTTGCTACAATAACCTCCTTAATTGGATTATTAAATCCTAATAGAACCTAAAACTAAGCTTTAAATAATTAATATTTAAATCTAAATGATTTAATTGTCAAATAAATAATACTACATGCCTAATTTAAAAAAAATGCATCATACCAATAAATAAAACAATTTACTTAAAAGCAGTAAAATACCAATTTAAAAGGAAATTAAAGCTAAAATTTTGATTTTATTGAAAGGGGGACTAAATTAAGAAGTTAACAAAAATATTGAGCTAAAACCCTAATTAACCCAAATTACCCAAAACTCGCAGGTCATGCCTGGCTCATTTCAAAAATACGCAGACTAGCTTCTTAATCCAGTGCCAAAACGATATCGTTTTGATTCAATTGTATAAGGCTCAAAACCGAGCCAACTCGCCATAACACCACTCCATACTCTCTTTCTACCGTCTCTCATCTAAATAATCTTCTGCAATAAACACCGAAAACCTAGCAAAAAAACTAAACCCTAAAGATAAAAAACTAGGGTTTTTGGATTAAGTTCATCTATGTTCATCACGAACTGCATGAACTTCAAACTTTCCGGCATAACTCATCCACGAACACTACCATTCGATCCAACTCTGGCCTACTTTGGATCACCAACACTGTTCTCCGGCCACCCTTATCCCTTCACCGGCCACTGGAAAACAATTTTCGACTATTGTAAGCGACCGACGACCACCATGTCGAAAACTTAAAACGCTAAAAAAATCTCAATTTTAAATCTTAAACCCTATATCTAGCCGTGACTCGATAGAGTCACCCATCTCCGGTGACCTAACGTCTACCTACCCGTCCCGACCCTCTTAACTCCGACAACATCTTCTTAAGCTCTCCGACCACCACAAAAGCTAAGTTTTCAGCCACTTTCTCTTTGTTTTTTACCACTGTTTTTTAGTTAAACTAATATGATTCTTGTTGTTTTGCAGGATTGGAGAAAATAGATGGTTTACCTTCTTGACAATGATAATGGCGACTTTGATCTCTCATTCTGGCGAAGACGATTGAACTCCTGACTGCTCTACAGCTTCTACCGGATTCGAATTCTCTGAGGTAATTTCCTCTCTCCTCTTTTATTATTATTATTATTATTATTATTATTATTATTATTATATGGTAGGTAATTAATAAATCTAACAATTTCTCTTTCATCTATTTATAGAGAGTGAATTTTGATGTCATCGCTAACATCACACAAATAACGTCATTGATCAGATGTGTCTAAATAAAAAGAAGAAAACCAAGATCCGTGTGCATGCTTCTGGACCAATCCAGGGCTGCCACCTGTAACATTTTGGGCGGGAAAAGGGCTTTTTTCAGATATATTTATTTTTCTTGAGTTATATTAGCTGTAATCAGACTGGAGAGGGATTATAAGAGCTGTAAAAATAGGAACTTAGGGTTTAAGATTTTCATCATGTAAATGGGCTTGTAAGATGGACACTTTGACTAAATTTTGGGTTGTATTATTTATTTGTGGACTATTTATTTATTTTGGTTTTATTTATAAAAATATTATATATACTTATATATGCCAGGATAAAATTAAGGTATTATAGCTGCTCCTCTTTGCTCATTGTTGTGGAACAGGAATTGGGCAAGGACTGCAAAGACACGAATTTTGTCCGGACTTTCCGACTATCGCTCTGAGCTACAAGTTCTTATCATTAAGAACTTTCTCATTCTTCGACAGACGAACTTTTCTCATTATGTGTTTTTCATTATTTGCTGGGTGAGCTCTTCTCATTAGGAGCTCTGTATTCTTTGCTGAGCGAACTCTTATATCATTAGGAGCTCTTTATTCTTCTCTATGCGAACTCATCTCATTAAGAGCTTTGTATTCTTTGCTGGGAGAACTCTTCTTATTAGGAGCTTTGTATTATTTGCTGAGCGAACTCTTCTCATTAGGAGCTCTATATTCTTTGCTAGGAGTGATGCTTGTGAATAGTGATGCACTTTAAGCAAGTATACTCGTCGTATCAAGTAATAAAGTGAAAATAGAGTGTCAAATCCACGAGGATTGGATTAACAAATACGAATTTATCATACTTAGGAATATGTTTGCAAGTATGGGTGGATGTTGAATTAAGTAAACTAAATTTGACTAATCTATAGATAACTATGATAAAGGTAAATAGCTGCAGCAACTTAACAATTAATTATGGAGGTTGGGATTATTGCTAAGGATATATGCTTGACTATCTATCTCAATGCTTAGCAACGAGCAATACATGTCTGCATAAACCCTTAAGTTCTTCATCTACTCGACATGATTTTCTAAAGAACTTCCGACTCTCCCGATGCCTAGAAGTTAATAACTTTGTAATTAAGGTGATACATGTCTGCGTTAACCCTAACTACTCTATTATTTGTTAAGAATTATCTTTTAGTCATTGAAACCCTAAACTTATGTCTAAGCTGGATTAAGAATAAGTTGACAGCTTAGCCCCACTGTTCATGTTTGTATAACTTAACTCTCTAGAATATTAAGCCACTGATCAATAGTTATCAGGCCTCTCTCAAATAGCTCTTACGATTAACTACACATTAAGCAAATGAACATAATAGATGAAAATAAAAACAACTAAACATTGAAATACAATAATCAAAACATAAAATCCTGGGATGCAATAATCCCAACTAAAAGAGTTTAGCAATGTCTGAGTCTAAAGCAACCATAATTAAAAGTATAAAGTGCGACAATTTATCAAGCAAGAGAAAAAGAAGAGTTGAGTGTCCTCGACAAGACTCCCTCCAAGCCATCCAATTGTACTATAGGTCTCATCTCCGTCAGCCTCTCTCGATGGCATCGTTCGATGAGGAGAATCGTCTAGCTTCGCCCCGGTGGTTCTCCGTAAGCTCGGACTAGGACTGTCGTCCAAATCTTACTCTCTATCGACCGTCTTCCCTTGAGTGATGTCAAAGTCTTCTTTATATAAGCGGTGAAACTAGGGCTTCAGTACCCTAAAGTTGCACAACTTTATTAAAAAAATCCATTGATTTCCCGCTATATTTAATGTTGCGTATCTGGGAGAAAATCCATGTGGGCAAAGATAGATTTATCTCCAACTCTTTATACCTTGTCAGCTTCAGCCATACAATATACTCCTCTTCTGCTCCAACATCCTCCAGCATCCTGCACATCCACAAAATACCACATTTCCTGTGAAAAGTACCAATATATATGACAATTAAAATCACATAACTCCCTATCTACATGCAACTATGTACAATTTATTCTAAATGCAACCTAAATGAGCTTAAAAATATGCACAAGACAAGGGTTAAGGGCATATAAAATAGGTCTAATATGAAGTCGTCAAATACCCCCAAACTAGAACTATTGCTTGTCCTCAAGCGATGCAAAATAGAAACAAGAAAAATTAAAATAGAAAATAAGAACAATAAGCAACCCATAAGTCCTAAGGTTCCACTAAGCTATGATTACAATGATTCCAAGTTATGCTGCAACAATAATTCATTCCTTAGCTATGTTGATGATGAGCAAGTGTATTAGATCTTATAGTTTTGTTCAAAAGATGAAATCTACTGTAGGTGCAGTGTGTGCTAATGTTACATGTATTCATCACTTAATAGTCTTAGATAAGCTTAATGGTTGCTTTCTTTTTCTACCTCAGCATATTGTTTTTCCGTTTTAAGCACATCTCTACTCCATGTTCTCTTTATGTTTGAAAACTGTATCCTTGGGGCTTCAGATTATAACACTAACTGTAACACCCCCTAACTCGGTCTAAGAGATAAACCGGTTTAGAATGTGTTGCCAAACAAAACATACAAACCATCTAGATCATAAAATACTTTAGATTATAAATTTCGATTCTCAGAGATTAAAGTACTACTTCAGCTATCTCATAAAATTTCTTATCTATCATATTTTCAAATTCTAGATTTGTTACCAACTTGAAAATTGCTATCCATTTTCAAAAATATAACCATCAATGTTAATAATAACAATTAATGACTAATCATTGTTCTTTAAGTTACGGGCTGTAACACTTTCAATCAAGAATTTGTATTTAGATTTACTCATCAAGCATCACAACCAAAACTTCACAATAGCAAATCAGATGATCAGGCAACTTAACTTAAGCATTAAGCAATCATTCAATCATCACAATGTCTTGACTTATCCCACAATCCAATTAGGAATTAATCGACCATTTACAAAAGGTAAAAGTTACCCCTAACTTACAAGTCCCAAAATTCAGCTTGCATTAACCGATTTTAATCAACCTTAAGTTATAACCTATTAGATGTACCAATCTCTAATTTGTTTATAGAGTGAGGTAGACAAGTTCGACTTATACAAGACAAGTAAATTCTCAAGAGGCAATTCGAGTTACTAATAAATCTTATAAATACATAAAGCTATCATATCTCATCCATTAGACTACATTGATCCTATTTCTTTTGAAACTTTCATTAATTTAAGAATTTGTAAGTCATGATTATTTAACCATTCAACAAGCAATATTATTCAAACGCTTCTTCAAACCCCAATTACAAATTAGGACTCTAACCCAAGGTAAGTACTACCAAGCAATCACTCATATGTAATTCCTACGTCTTTAGCTAATATAAACACATGGTGTGTGTTTAATATTGACCACATCAATAACCAAAACATTCAAGGCATTCACCAAGCAAGAAATTAAAAATAGGATATTATAATGGCCTTTTACAAAACTTGAACACTTATAAGGCTTATGCACATGTTAAGCCAAATAAAAAAATATGAATGCACAATGCATGCTCATCAAATCATGTGCCACCAACTAGGAGTACATTGAGAATTTACAAACATACACATTATCCTTGTGATCTCGTCCAAGCTCTTAAGATGTCCGGAAGCAAGCTTACTCTGAGACATGTCAAATGTAATAACGTAAGGCGTAGCTTAGAGAGGTAGTCGAACTAACTAAATACACGTTTCGAAACTCAAGATTAATAACTTTAACTTTCAACATGACTAATGAAACAAGGTAGGTAGCAACACTAATTGTTCATAACTTCTCCTACTCAAAATTCGAACAAAACAACCATATCCAAATTGATTGACTTCATGTAAGTGTCAAAATTAATCACCCTTAAAACATTTTAATTATAATGTACCAAAATGACCACCTTTCTTAATCCCATTAATGATACCTGAGTATCTACTATGAACATTACTTATGTTACGATTATTCCATACACAATGCCTCATTAGGCGTGAACCACTCATCCCAATCTTAGGCATAAACTTGATTTTTAAGAAACCTTCAAGCCCATTTTTAGTACCAATCCTCATTCTATTCTTTTGTTTATCCCGTTCATATCATGTAGGATACCAAAATGGGATTAAGATCTAGTTATAAAAAATATTTACAAAGCTCCACCATGATAAACCAAACTTTAAGATCATTGGAATATACTAAGGCTTTATGTTCATTAAGCTATCTCGATCTTGGATTCATATAAGCAACACAACCCCTAGGTTATTAAAAACTCTTTAATATACCAAACCAGCCCCCTACTTTACTCAAAAACAGTTTCTTATGTTTAGCAAAGCATCCACTATTTTCAATTTACACAACAGTCTCATAAATTTTCCTATAAGATCATAGTAATCCCCTTTTTACATTTATTCACAGTTATACATGTTCAAGGCAATATTTTAAAGTTCCAAAAATTATAAAGCTGCCCTAAATTCTTATGCATATTATCATTTAATCCAAAACAATTTCTTATAACCCAAAAAAACATGTGAATTGGATCTTGGCATTTTGATAACATGATCAATATATCTTCTATTACAAGTATATATTCCAGAAGTTCATGTTTGCATTCCATTTGTTCTTCCAAGGTAGTATTCACACACAATTACAAATTCACTTATCTAAACAACTTTATAACAACCCGTTTCAATAGTACTATCAATCATGCACACTCACTTGCAAAAAATATTCAAGATATTTACTAGATCAACAATATGAATTCTTTCAATTAAAACATAACTATTTAGAAGAGGTTTAGTCATATGCAAAAAGATATACATATCTTGTCAAACAAGTTATCGCAATTCCATCTTATTTTAGAAAATTTTCATTTCTGTTTGTTTAATAATTTAGCCTTGAAAATCGAACTTCAGCCTAGGTACACGAATCCTGTACAATCGGTAACAAACAAGGGTACACAAAGTACCAAATTATACATCATCAAACAAGGGTACTAATAGTACCAATAGATCATTCGATCTTTATCGACAAGGGACCGTAGTCCATTCTAACACGCGAGCTCGACAGACTCTATGGCATGCCATCTATACCTAAGACTGACTCGAAACCAAGGCTTCAGAATGTTCCTTCTTTTATCAATCTCATAGTGAATAGTTCATAACATTGCATCCAAATGTAAATCTCATTACTCTTCTGTAATACATGTTTACATTTACTACATATGAATTACACATTTCCTTCATCACTTTCGAATGACCTTAGCCAAAATTAATTACAATATATTCACAACATGTTCTTTAATTCCAGCAAACATCACACAACATATCTAGTACATTTATTCAAATTGCACCTCTATCAAGTCACATTAAATACATCTAATGTCATCTCATGTATTTTAAGCAAGCTTCAAATAGCATACTTAACATTATGAAACACAACCAAACTTCCAAGCTCAATCACATTATACAAGAAGCTTGCTCATTTAATCATATGTACATGTTCACAAGGTCAAAAGACAAGACTTTCATTTTATCATATCATATCATATCATTCACGCATATAAACATGTAAAAAGACCTCCACACTAGCTTTCGTTCGGTTATGATAGTTACTTTTTCTATATAAATGCATAATTGATCAAGCATTATTTACTCATCACATGTTCACTCATGTATGAGTCAATAACTAACATAACAAATCATTCGTATATATATGTTTCTTCAAACATGACCCATTTACTTAATCAAGATTACGTAACATAATACATTGGAGATCGGTTACTTACCTCGATCCAAAGCTTGAAATCAATCATAGCTCAACAAAAGGATTAAAACTAACGATTTATGCAAACAAATAATCGGGAAGGTTTTAAGCTTATCCCGAGGTTCAACTACACTCACCGCTCCTTTCAAGCTAAATTTGTTCTCAGGTCACGATTCCTTTTGTTTAACTACGATGGAATGAACTTTGGTTCTGAACATTCGATTCCTCATTGGTTTAACATAATAAGAAATACAATCATGAGTTAGACTAATTCTTTACTTACAAGGTAATTTGTTGTCCATATACTCTAAACATTTCAAGCATATTCAAGTGTCTAAAACAATCCTTAAGCATATATTTTCTCATATACTCATTCAGAACAGCTCATCCAAGTATTTTAAACTTCAAATTAGCCTTTAACAACCTTCTTTATAGATTTCCAAACTTATAACAGTTTCTAAAGGCTCTTGGACCCAAAACAGGGCAGCCTTCACATCCTTTTATTTATAGGATCAAAACAGTCCCCAACATGTGTTTACATAAACAAAGTAATCCTTAAGTTCTCATATACATTTAATCAAATTAAAATCAGCCTTTAAGGTCTTGTAAGCGCATATTATGCCTTAGCTAATGTAAGCATTTGTTAACCAAAACAACCCGTTTCATGATCTTAAACTTGCAAAAATAGAACAGTTTGTACATATATAGACACACTTATTCTAATAGATCAGTCCATTGCATCTATATAACTACAAAATAATTACTTTGTTCATTGACACTCGAACACACATGTGAAGTCATCCATTTAAAACTATTTAATCCTCCTTCATGACATTACTCCTTATTACCACCGTTCACTAGAATTAAGACACCAATTAGAAAAACAACCTAAGCATGTGTTCAAAGCAAGCCAAATTGATTCAAGACGTAAAAAGGTATTTCCAGCAACATTTGAAAAATTCAGATATTCAATTTATCCATTTATCTCCTTTCAATAGTCCAAATCACCAATTAAATTACAAGGTTCTCAAACAATATAATCACACATGCATTCATCTGATTCTATCTAAACTCCATGAATTAGCTTAACCAAATGGACATGTTTAAGAACTAGGAAAAATATCTCACCTTCTTAAGATGCTGATCGGATTTAATCTCAAAAGATACACCCATCCATAGCCTAATTCCTCAAAATTTCTTAAGTTTCTCACTCTAACTATCTTTCAAAATTGTAATCGATTTTCTCAAGGTTGAAGAAAATGAACCATCCTTGTCTCCTTAACCGAGAGCTTGAGTAATGGACATGTGGTGTGTCCTTGCATTCCCAAGATTTACCATGCAAACCTTTAAATATACTCATTATAAATTTTAGTCATTTAATATTAATCACTTATTTGGGTTCTTTTTTCAATTTAGTCCCAAAGTTTTCAACCGAACAAATAAAGAAATCTTTTAATCTAAGACAAACTATTATTGAATAATTTATACTTCCAAGCTACATTTTTGGGGTGTTACACTAACCCTTCGGTACCTGAAAGTGGAGTGGAGCAAATAGCCCTTCCCCGAGCCCTACGAGCAGTGTCATCTCGTGAAGACTTTCATTCACTCCATTTCTAATACTATCATTCCTACCAGGGAAAGTTAAATGGAGCAAACACAACTCACCTAGTGTACTAAGATAGAAAGATGCAAAGAAGAGTGTCCCTCAACAGTTTTGTTTAAATTATCAAGTTTAATTTCTTGATTTCTCTAGGAAGTGTTTAAGCCTTTGTTTTGCTACATTGAGCATTCAAGTTCATTTTCTTTTATTCATGTTTAAGCATCAGAAAATCGACATTGAGCATCCCAAAGATTTCTTAAGTGTTCAATTGCATGCAACATGAGATTTTTCAGGGCTACAACAAATTTATCATTAAGCTCAAAAACTAGAAAGCTCTAAACACCTTGCAAAGAATCAACATATATTTATCATAGGAGGTCATAATCAACGCAACAACATATTTAGAATCAAGGGAATCATAACAAATGGAACCTAATCTATATGTCTACGTACTCCCCTAAACTTGAGAAGAGCATTGTCCCCAATGCAAAAAGAAAAAAGAAGAAGAAAAAACAAATTAAGGAAAAACAACTTGAACTAAAAGTGCAAATGCAAAATATGAAAAACTAACCCAGGGAGTTACTAGGGAGGTGGATCCCAGATGACGATGCCCTTGCCTTTGTCCCAAGCGGACACTGGTTTCTTGGTATGGTGGGAGGAGGAGTCAGTGTCAGTATCTAGCTGTGTCCTTTTCCTAGTGGTGGCAACTGGTTTATGCTTGGAGTTCTTAATCTCACCAACTTCTGATCGTAGCCACCCAAAGGGTGCCCTAAGGAGCTTGTCCCCTTTCCATTGTGGCACTCTTGCTTCCTAGCATAGTGCTGTTATAAGACGAAGGAACGATAGTGCCTTCGTCTTTCTTTGAGAAGTGGCTCTTTCTAGGATAGCCCTATAAATAACCTCATAGTGTTCTATTGGGTGACAATGGAGGATGGAGTGTAGGAGAAACAATCGTCGGTGGGAGAAGGTGGTCATGTTCTTCATTATGAGCAGTCTGATATTTATGAACCTTGCCCATAATTCGGTATTAGGGTTTAGGTTCCACCATTGCGCTATCCTGGCATTGGGCAATGTTCTCTCCCAGGTGGTGCATTCGATACACAAGTCTTGTAAGAACTGAGTGTTGATGGCAGTGGTGACACTGACGGTGAATTAGATGTGGAGGCCTGCCACTATCTCCAGTTGATAATGTTTCGCTATGAGTTGTGGTGTGAAGTCCACCATTACTCCTCAAACAAAAACCTAATCTTCTCCATGCTGTGCAAAGTGGGTGTAAAATTCTTTCTCCTAGTCTTCATTAATTAGGCTAGGTTGCTTGGAGAAGATCTCCTATCCATGGGTATGGACGACATACTGCTCATCATCATCAAAGAATACCTCACAGGTATCAAAGTTTGCCAACCCTTCTTCTAGGATTAGTAGTTGATTCTGAAGAGACTTGAATAATTTTAGGAACTTCTCAGAGTGAAGTCAACCTATAAGACGTGTTGAGTTCTCTATGAATGAGTTGGAGTCGAATGAGGATTTAGATGACGTTTGGTGAAAATACGTAGATGATGGGGGGCTCACACTCTGCTGACTGCTCACTTTTGTTAGAGGAAGATGATGTTCTTAAGAGGGAAGATAATTTGCAGCACAAATTCAGCAACTGGTTGTCCCGTTGGTCATCAAAATTGGTTTAATAAGGAAAATACTTGAGGAGGAAGTATATGGATAGTCGGGTAGGCAAAAGGTTTGAGAGTGATTGAGGGGAGTCATCATTTAATGCTAAGTGTATCTTGTAGCGGGAAAGGTGAAAATAGGCGGTGAGTGGAAGGGTTTACTCTGTGTGGAGAGGTTATAGGTTACGATAAAGGGTAGGGTTGTAAATTCCTTGATTACACCAAATCCAATGTAGCCGGCTTACTCTCAAATGTCATAGGAAAATGTTTAGCCCATCTTTTGTCTTTTCCTTTTCAATAACTGCCAAATATAAACAAAATAAGAAAAAATAAATAAAACTAAGATTGCATAATTAAAGGATCTAACCGAAGTAAATGCAAAAACATTAAATAGAAGAAAAGTAAAAGATATGGCTGAATGTTTTTAGAAATCCAACAGTGTGACCGTAGTTTTGTCGCATTGTATTGGTGCTCCTTTGTAGGCCTTGAGGCGTTGACCATTGACTTTGAAGATTGGTCCATCTTTTAAGTCTGTTATATCCACTACCCCACGTGGGTAAACTTTAACTACTAAGAATGGGCCATACCAACGTGTTTTTAACTTGTCCGGGAAGAGCCTCAAGCGGGAGTTGTAAAGTAACACCGTTTGGCCTTAAAAAAACTGTTGGGGCATTAGTTTAGCATCATGCCATTTTTTCTTTTCTTTGTAGATCTTGGCATTCTCGTATGTATTCAGGTGATGTTCGTCCAACTCATTTAATTCCAACAATCTTCTCTCCCCAGCTAGCTGGCAGTCTATGTTGATTTTTAATGGCCTAAAAAGCTTTGTGTTAGAGCTCAACTGGCAGGTGAAAATATTTTCCATATACCAATTGGTATGGTGACATCCTCAACGGTGTTTTAAAAGTAGTTCGATAGGCCTAGAGGGCTTCGTCCAATTTTAAAGACTAGTCTATTCGATTTGGTTTAACCACTTTTTCAAGGATTTGCTTTATTTCTTGATTTGATACCTTATATTGCCCACTGGTTTGTGGATGATATGTTGTGGTGATTTTGTGGTGGACTCCATGTCGACACAATGCCTTGGCGATCAGCTTGTTGTCAAAGTGCTTACCTTCATCGCTAATAATGGCTCTAGGGACACCAAAGTGAGTGAAGATATTTTTGTACAAGAATCTTAGAACAGTGTTGGCATTGTTCTTGGTTTTCGTGATTGCTTCCACCCATTTGGACACATAATCTACCATGAGTAGGATGTATAATTGACCTTTGGAGGATAGGAATGGTCCTATAAATCTACTCCCCAAACATTAAAGAGCTTGACTTCCAGGATAACTTGCATGGGAAGCTCATTACGTTAATATATATTTCCCTTCCTTTGACATTTATCGCATTCCTTGTAGTAATCATGGGAATCTTAAAATAAAGTTGGCCAATAAAACTCTAACTGTAGAACCTTTGCAACTGTCCTTTGTCCTCCAAAATGTCCCCCACGCGGAGTAGAGTGACAATGGTGTATGACATCTTCCTGTTCTTCTTCAGGGACACATCTTCAGAGCATTTAATCAGCACACTGCTTGAAAAGATAAGGTTCATCCTAATAGTAATAGCGTGGGTCATGACAAAATTTCTTTTGTCCCTGGCTGTTAAGATCACAAGGAAAAATACCACTAACAAGAAGGTTAAATGCAACATCAATATCACATGCATTAACTAACTTGGAGAGATGGTTAACACCCTGGTTTTCAAATCTTTTTCTCTCGATTACCTCAATATCAAATTCTTGCAATAGTAATATCCATCTAATAAGTCTAGGTTTAGAACCTTTCTTAGATACCAAGTATTTAATGGCAGAATGATTAGTGTGCACAATAACCTTAGTACCTATTAAATATGACCTAAATTTATCAAATGCAAAAACCATAGCAAGTAATTCTTTTTCAATGGTAGTATAGTTTACTTGTGCCTCGTTAAGTGTTCGACTAGCATAGCATATAACATGAAAAACCTTGTTTTGGCGCTGACCCAGAACAACATCAACAACATAGTCACTTGCGTCATACATTAGCTTAAATAGCTGGGACCAATCAGGAGGTACTACCACTGGTGCAGAAATGAGCTCCTTTCTTAGGGTTTCAAATACAGCATGGCAATGTTCATCAAATTCAAAGGCCAGTTTTGTCCTAGCAATAACCACAAAGGCTTCTAGATCTTGGAGAAGTCTTTGATGAATCTCCTGTAGAACCCATCATGACCCAAGAAGCTTTGGATAACTTTAACATTGGCCAGTGGTGGGAGTTTCTCAATGACTTCAATCTTGGCTTTGTCTACTTCAATTCCTTTGTCCGAGATGCGATGGCTGAGAACTATGCCTTTAGAGACCATGAAATGGCATTTTTCCCAATTTAAAACAAGGTCGGTATCCTTGCATCGTTGTAATACCTTCTCAAGGTTCCCTAGAAAATGGTCAAAAAAGTTTCCATAAACGGAGAAGTCATCCATAAAATATCTAAAAAGTCATCTACCATGTCCGAAAAGATAGCCATCATGCATTGCTGGAAAGTCCCTGGTGCATTGCATAGGCCAAAGAGCATCCTGTGAAAAATATAAATGCCATATGGGCAGGTAAATGTTGTTTTTTCTTGATCTTCTAGGGCAATAGCAATATGATTGTAACTAGAGTAACCATCTAGGAAGTAATAATAGGGTTTCCCAATGAGTTTATCGAGCATTTGATCAATAAATGGTAGTGGAAAGTGATCATTCTTTGTGGCCTTGTTGAGTTTCCTATATTCAATACAAATTTGCCATCTAGTTATAGTTCTAGTGGGGAGAAGCTCATCAACATCATTTTTTATTACAGTCATTCCTCTCTTCTTGGGTACACACTGAACAGGGCTCACACATGATCTATTGGAGATAAGATAAATGATTCCAACGTCAAGTCACTTGAGAATCTCTTTCATAACCACCATCTTCGTGATTGGATTGAGTCTCCGCTGTGGTTTTATCGAGCTACTCTTGTCATTTGCAAGCAAAATCTTATGCATGCACAAAGTGGGACTAATCCCTTTTATGTCGTCAATAGTCCAATCAATGGCTTTTTTATGTTTTGACAGAACATTCAATAATTTAGCTTCCTGGTAAGGGTTTAAACAAGCAGATATAACAACAAGCAGGGTGTCATTTTCCCCTAAGTATGCATATTTTGGTTGAGGGGGAAGGGGTTTAAGCTCAAGTACTGGTGGATGCTCAAGTGAAGGTTTAGGAGATTTGAACTCATTGTAATCCAAGGGTTCAAATGTTCTTCCTGGCCGCGAGAGTACGACATTGGTTTGTTCAACCTCCGTATTACCCTCTTTTTCAACTTCATGCATGGCCTTATCAAAGCCAGCTTGCTCCTTAGCAATAAGCATATTGCTGTTACAAAACTCAGGTAAACCTTCTTTGATTCGGGCCTCTTCAATGTCCACAAGCTGACAGTCTTCATGATCATCCACATACTGAAGCGTGCTAAATATTTTAAATGTGATATTTTCGTCATTCATCTTCATGGTGAACTTGCCATTCTCATCTGCTTCACAGTCAAGAATAATAAAGTCTTCCAGAAAGACAAACTTATCTACCTTAACGAGAAAATCTTCTATATTTCTTTTAGGTTGGATTTGAGATCGATCAGCCAACTAAAAGATTACTGATGTAGGCCTTACTTTTCCCATCCCTAAAAGATCACATAAGGAATGACATAGTAGTTATGGCCAAACGAGCATGGAATGGTGAAGCTGCTAGGGTCCTTAATCTTGGGTGACAAATCACTCAGCACAACCACAAACTCGCCCATGGTGGTGACAGTTCAACATTGCCCACCTTCCTTTTTTTTGTCATGATCTCCTTTAGAAACTTTGCATATATAGACATCTGATCAATGGCCTCTAGAAGTGGGACACTGATGTGCAATTGTTTAAGCTTCTCCAAAACTTTTTGATACTGGCATCTTGTTTATGAGCTTTCAATATCTATGGGAAAGAAGGTGGTGGTTTGGGCTCATCTTATGGCTTACAGGATGTAGGTACATCCTCAGATTTGTCTTCCTTGCCATCAGTAGCAAGGTCACTCATTGTATCTGTTAACTCCTAAAAAGTAATAATTTTTATGCATATTTTAAAATGCTTCTGCTTGTCTTTAGGTATAGTTGTTTACGTTTAGTTGTTAAATTCATGCATTTGCATAAGGAGTTAGGGAGATAGGGATTTTTTGTGCTTTGCCAGTGTGAAGGGTTGCTTTGTTGGCATTAATACAGGCTTGGTAGAGCTAGGCAGGCTTGGTAGTACAACACAGGAGCAGAAGTATGTAATGCCGAAGAGAATGCCGAGTTGTAGTTGGAAAAGTTGGACCAGAGATTTTCGAGCTCGATTGGCATAGAAGTGAAGTCTGATGCCCGGTCTAGTAGCTGTTGGACCTTGAACACGTCAGCCCTAGGATTCAAATTTGGATAAGAGGATCACATGTCTTATCCCTTATACATTCAAATTTCAAACTCGAAAGCTTATCCTAGGGTTCCTACGCAAGCTTATTTAAAGAGATCAAGCAAGCACTTAGAAGGAGAGATCAGAGAGAAGTGGCTGTATTGTGGTGAATCGAGAGGCGACATTGTTCGACCAGTTAAAGACCGAGACCTTGGAGCCATTGAAGGGCTGTATCGACAGACCTCCTTCTTGCCTATTCTCTTAGTTTTTATTTGTTTTTATTTATTTGAATGATGATGTGTAGAAACGATGATATTTTATGGATGGACCCCCAACCATGGACTAAACTTTAATAGTTGGTTGGGGGTGTTTGCGTTTAACGCTGATTTTATGTTTGGTTTTTAATAATTCAAATACCTTGGCATTGTTTTTCTATCTGGCATGTACTTCAATTTTCTAAATTCTTTGCCATGCGACCATCGACAATGTTTGTTTATTACACCTTAATATATTAATAGACTTGAGGAATAACGGTTAGTTGTCAAATACTAAGGAGAGAAGCTTCAAAAGAAGATGTTCAAGTAGATGAGCTTACTTTTGAAGTGAATCTACTCCTTAGGAGTATAGATTGGAACTTAACCAAATTAATTAATAAAAAACTTCACTATAGATATATAGAGGTTTAGCATGGTTAATTTCAGGCATTACCATTGTAGAGGTAATTCCATCCTTGAATCTGCTCGGCAATAATTCCAAGGTAGGACGTTATTAAAGGATGGCATGAATAGCGTGAAAACCAAGAATCCCTTGCCAACGCTCATCATTCAATTGAACACCTTGTTGCCATACTGCTTTCATTTTCACTATATTATTTTTTCTATCTTTTTAATCTAAAACCCAAAACATTTTGTAATCACTCATTTTTGACCGGGTTTTAGTGTTATTAGTATTATTTTAATAATATTATTATTAATATAAAATTAATGAAAAATAAAAAAATATATTATTATTAAAAAAAGGAGAAAATATGTGGAGCAGGGTGCTCCACGTCACCCTATCTTCCCACCCCTTTGCCTATAAATACAAGACATTGGGGGCAACCAATTTCACTCCCAAAATGCACGCTGAAATTGCCAAGGAAATGGCCATGAAATTGGCACCATTCATGGGAGCATGGCCGGCCGCAAGGCTGGTCGGGGTTGGGGGCAGTGCCCTCGGCCCTAGTTGGTTCGATCCAACATTCGATCATGGTCCTATTTTGGATCCGATCTAGTTAATATTTTTGGAGAGGTCGCGGTAGATCTCGGTGGGGTTCAGTTGGGGTTCGTCATTCGAGCTCCTAGTTAGGTATATTTTCTTCCCTTTTTATTAGTGTTGTAATTTTTATAATTTAATGAAGTATTAGTTATTTTAAAATTGTTGTCTTATTTTTTAGTTTGTATGTTTATGTTTTAGATTAGTATTTAATATGTTTTAAATTTGTGTTTTATATTAATATTTTATTTATGTTAGATTCGTTTTTATTTATGTGTTAGAATAATATTTATTTGTGTTTTAAATTAATATTTATGAATGTTAGTATTTTATTTATGTTAGATATGTTTTTTATTTATGAGTTAGATTAATATTTATGTATGTATGTTTTAGATTAATATTTTATTTATGTTAGATTAGTATTTTATTATGTTAATATTTATTTGTATTGTATTTAAATTATTTGCCATGTTTTGCTCACTAAGTTTGCATAATGGAATATATAATGTCAATGAGGTGCCCTTTTATCCGAGCGTAAACGGGGCCAGTATCAGGTGTAGTGATAGTGGTTGGGCGTTTACTCTCGGATAACGAGGCCTTTATAATTTATTCGCAATTATAACCGAATTTTAAATTAATCGCCACTTTAATCCGGAAAATCTAATATTAATAAAGCGGTAATTATTAAAGTACCAATTTTGGGCGGTGTGGGGGTGCTAATCCTTCCCCATCCGTAACCGACTCCCGAACCCAATAGTTTTTGAATCTCTGGTTTTATGGTGTCCGGCCTACCTAAGTGGCCGGTGGCGACCCCAATTTTTAGTAAAATGCGTTTTTTTCTTAAACCCCCACGGAATAAACGCTTTATATCAAAAAAATCACAAACACTTCGAAAACTCGTTTTTTTAGCGAAAAAAGGACATCGCTACAGATGGCGACTCCGCTGGGGACAATTTTTTGTTTTTCGAAAACAAAAAGAGAGTCAAGCTTTTTAAAATAATTATCGCTTTATTATTATTAGAAATTCCGGGTTAAAGTGACTATTAAATTAACATTCGGTTATAATTGCGCGTTTATTTTAACGCATTTAAAATATGGCATATAAACCCGTTTTTTTAAGTGGGGGGGAAAACGCTAATGCTTTCGTGGAGATATCGTTCTCCCGTATGGGCCTAGCAAGTACCTTCGAGGCTCGAGTGCCTTATGCTTTCGTAAGGATATCGTTCCTTCGTACGGGCATAAGCGAATGGGTCCCCCTGAATTGAACCCGGTTGAAAGGAGCCTATAATGGGTGATGATCGGGGGCCTTGCTACTCTTAGTAGAGGACAGCAAGGACAATTCGGGTACCTCCTAGAACCAAGACTGCATGTAGAGAACATATAGAAGCCCACCCCTTTAGAGCCATGCGGATAACCTTAGGTGTCTTAGATGGGATAAACAGGGTTTTTGTTTGTTTACCTTATTTTATTTTATTTGTCCTTTTATTTATGTATTTATTATTTTTATCCGGTACTAACTCATTTTTGTGTTTTTATTTTTATTTTACACATACTTTTGTTGCATTATCATTGCATCCACATTACATAGAGGCGTTGATTCAAGTGGTTTGTCCGATTAGAAAATCTTTCATCATGGAAAAAATATGTCTTAGGAAGGACAACATCGATCCAGTCGCGTGACATCGGTCAGAGATTACTCAATAGATCCGACGTAACAATTTGTCGAACGAGCGTGTAGTGCCAAAGTATACACACGAGACCCTGATGGTGGACATACGACGAGCTACAAGGTGTGTGAATGACTTAGCTACCGAAGTCACGGCTCTCCGACCTTTCGTAACCCCGGACATGGAAGAAGCACCAAGGTTTATCAAGTTGCTCAGAGCTGTCGAGGAGGTAGGATGTAGAGCTAGAGCTTATGTGTACAATTTTATTTTGTAATTAAAACTTTTTGTAATAGAGACTCTTTTTGTAATAGGGACTCCTTTTGTAATATGGACCTTTTTTGTAATCTGGACCCTTTAATTCCCATGAAAGTCGTTCGAAAGGGTGATTACCAGCGGAATCAACGCCTTTATTTGCATTCATGTTGCATATCATGACATGGTGTTGATTCAAGAATAGTTCTTTAAAAGGCTTTCAAAATAGAAAAAGTCTGCTTTGCCAGAAACGATAATATTACAGTATCAAGTTAGGCCGAGCAAAGACCAATCGCGAAAGAAAACGGTACGATAGTAAGGCACGTGCGACGCAGAAGATTCAGTCAGGGCCGCAGAACCCCAATTTTAAATCTTCACATTTGACCATTTTTTTTAAAAAAAATCTCAGATTTTAATTTAACTCATTTAAAAAAAATTTTGAAAATATTATTATTTTGCTTTGAAACTTCTTACCTCATAAAACTTTCAGAATAATAATAGTAACAAAAAGAAACCTAAAAGTTTTATTTTTAAGTAAGTTAAAACTTTTTGATAATAAAAAGGGGGAATTTTTAAACCAAATGATCCTTGAAAATTTTAATTTAAACCCCAAAAGTTTTAAAGTACTCCCCTAGGATCAATAGAATCCATCCCTGTTTAGACGTATTATTCGGTTGCACCCAGATATACAGAAGAAAAGATATTGTCTGCATTATGCATCACTTGTTGATGTCCTTTTCAGAAGCCACAAAAATAAAGATCATGACGATACAAGTTTATGGAGTAGCACAAGAAGAGAAGACGAGGTCACCCGTCATCCTGGATACAACGTCGAGATGTAGAGCATGAGCTTTGCTTCCTGAAGTCAAGATCTCCAGAAGGAAGCTAACTGTCACCTGTAATTCATTATTAGTTTCTTGCAACCAGACATTTTTCTATTGATTGAAAGTCTTTTAAGGACTGTTCGAGAATCAACACCGCATTTGCATTCATACCTTGCATTGCCTCACATTGTACAGTCATGGCATATTTTACATAACATTATCATTACCTTACATAAAATTTTACATAGCATTATCATTGCCAAGTAAAATAAATGAACACGCTCAAAAATCAAGATTCAAGTAGTTGGAAGATGGGCTCGAGAGAAAAAAGAAATGAGGAAAAAGAAGAAGACTGATACATTCGACGCAAGAAAGCCCTGATTTGGTCATCCCACTGGATTTCAAGATTCTAAGATTTGTGTAGTATGACAAAACAAGCTACCCCAAGATTCACCTGACCACGTCCTGCAGAAAGATAGAGGGCTACATCGAGAATAGAAAATTGCCGATCCACTACTTTCACGAAAGTCTAGCAGGACCTACCGTGATATGGTACAACTATTTGAATTGAGACCAAGTGTAGTCATGCAGAGACTTAACCGACGTCTTTATGGGCAATACAAATATGCTCTAGACCTAGCACCAAGTCGGCAGTATCTCCAGGGTACGAAGATGAAACCTGATAAAGCTTTAAGGAATGTGCTTTGAGGTGTCTGTGTTTAGCGACCCAGGTGTAGCCTCCCGTAGATGAAGAGGAAAGTGACTTACATGCCACCTTTCTTATTTTTTTCTTTGATAAGGTGCTCGGGAAAATGAATGCCAGCTTTGAGGACTTCATGACAGTCGGAGAGAGAATCAAACATACATTTCGGGACCTAAGTTTAAAAGACTAGACATGCCTAGGAGCAGAAGGAAAGAATGACATGAATGTGTACCACTTTCGAAGGTTATCGTGATCATAAAAGAAGAAGACAGGTAGATTCCTCCGAATCACCGAGAAAAATTCCTCGAACAAGTACATATTTAGAGATATTCAGAGTATTCCATATGGCCTCATCTGGTCAAGGGTTAGTACCTTACCTCCGGGCCGATAAAGATTACACCCAGCTCATCTGCCCACAGTTTTAATCCATACAGTGCATGTGAGTTCTACATTAAGGCACCGGGGCATGGCACCAAGAAATTTGAGGTTGTTAATAGAAGAAATCAAGAAGTTGGTTGACGAGGGAGTCATGACAAGAATTGATCCAGCAAGGAAAAACAATAGAAGTGGCACAAGCCTACTCTACAAATGACTGGAATGAGTTAGTACTCGGGAGGTAGTCCGGAGGTCCCTATGGTTTTCCATCAGTTCACAAAGAAATGCTCAGTGCTTTGAAAAAAAGAAAAAGGAAGAAAAAAAAACTCTCAAACAGATATTTTTAGAATTAAAAATCACATTTCCATTTAGAAAAGCATTTTTACATTCTTGATTCTTTAAACATTTTATTTTTATAGGGTAGTTTTGGTTCTCCCATATGCATATACACGCATTTTTGAATAGACATATGTATATATCATTTCTATACCAGGTCCTCGAATTTTGAATGCAACAATACATTTGCTTCAGACTCAAAGATCAACTCAAAGTTGCATATATTTAGAAGATATTGAATGTTGTGGGGATACTGTAAATATGAGTATCTGCTAGTTTACTTAGGCCAACAGAGGAACAAAGCGAGTGTTTAGACAATGGGCAGTTCCTATTTTAAGAATTTATCTTCTCAGGCATTTGTCGTTTAAGATCCTTGAAACGAAAGTTGACCCTAAACCTCTACCCCCTGAAGGCATTCTTAGGACATCTATGAATTTGACAACGAATGATATTCTTTTACTTTACCAGAAGACAAAGATGAGTCCAGACAGATTGGATATGAAGATAAAAAAACCATCAGAAGAAAGTGGCTGAAAACAAGGATATGTCCAAACGAAAAACCAAAAAAAAGAGAAATGGTAATCAGAAGGCCGAAGCAATCCAGATCGAGTAAATATCAGAAGAGTTGCAGAGAGGCAAGTAACTTCGAGCAGAAGATATCATCAATACCAGAATAGATACGTGTTGATTCGAGGATACATTTATAGACTCGAATAAGAAGAAAGAGATTCAAGTCTAAAAACCCAAAATGGGCAGTCTAAAACAAAAAGAAAACAAAACAAAAAAGGAAAAAAATAAAAAAGAAGAAAGAGAGAGAAAAAAAAGAGAAGAAAGGAAAAAGAAAAAAGAAAAAGAAAGAAAGAATATTGTATATGCTTCACACACAGATCAAACAATACAAGAACAAGACTTCAACTATGAGCAAGAGACACAAGGAATCCACATTTCAAGTAAATATCAGTTTTGAAAATCTGTATAGAAGCTCGAATTGAAGCCAAGTCAAGACAAGTTGGCCTGAAGATTGCCAATTTCAAAAAAGGAAATAACCTCTAGGGTGAAAACCCAAAAAACGGGCAGTCTAGAGTGATCCTGAAAATGAAGAAAAAGAGTAGTCTGCCTGAGCCTGCTGGCATCAATATCCAACCAGAATACACTGAAGGAAGTGACCTATAGGGTGAAAACCTAAAAATGGGCAGTCTAGAGCGATCCAAGAGAAAAAGTGAAAAAGAAAAAGAAAAAAAAGAAAGAAATGATAACATTTCATTTGGGCGTGCCAATCACAAGAATTCCCAGAAATGTATTCGTAGTCCTTCATTCAAGAAATCTCAGTTCCGAGGAGTTTTAGAGGATCAAACCTTCTTGAACAGAAAACGTACTTTAGTATATAGCCAGTATGCAAGGCAACCTACAATAAAAAAGAAAGGAAATGAACTCTAGGGTGAAAACCCGAAAACGGGCAGTCTAGAGTGATCCAAAAAAGGGAAGGAATAATGGGCATATCCAAGTTACACAAGTACAGAAATACTGTTCCACTTAACCATAAACCAATGGCCTACATTACAAGCCCCAAAGACCATTCTGGTCATCCATAGATATCCAAGTTGAATGAGAATGTCTTCAGATTTCATTCCGCCTATAAGGGTTAACTTTGCTTCAAGGAACGTCAAACTTCTAAGTGCTTGATCGACACCCAAATGAGGGAAGGATAGGGCATGGTGAGATAGCGAGATTAAGAGAGCCACCTTAAACGTGGTAGAAACTAGGTAGGGTTGTTCCTCTCAAAAGCATATTAGACCAGAAGAAACTATACATTGGCATATATCTCCACAATGGTCAAGATCTTCTAAGTATGCGCTTCATTAGAGTTGATCTCTGGAAACTTGAAGCAGATGCGCTATGGTGTTTGATAGTTCGGGGGCAAACATGTTTTAAAAGGTTTGACATTTTTCCCGAAGTTTTGATGTTTACCATTTCCCCAAACATTAGTTTTTAAAATGTTTGGCAATATACTTCGAATTTTGTTTACCATTCTCCAAACATTAATGTTTGGTCCTTAAAAGAAAAAAAAAGAAGAAGAAGGAAGAAGAAAGAAGAAAGAAAAGAAAAAAGATGTTTACCATTTGTTCCAAACAATGTTTTCAAAATGTTTGGTATCCCCTCCAAGTTGTGATTTTCAAAATGATTGTTATCTTTTCAAACAGTCATTATTTTTTGAAATATACACAAGTAAATTGCCTTTTGCATTACTTTAAAAATGAATGATGATGAGATTTAAAGCATAGGGACTGAGAGTTAGTTCCCGTCGAAGTGCTATGAGAAGATCAAGGATGAGCTTAGGGGATGGAAGCATTTTGTCTCACCCTGGTGACTAGAAATATATCAAGGCTCTGTATGATGGGTCAGAAAATTCAAAGCAGTAGAGCCCGTGGTTGAATGGGGCAACGCCAAGCGAAGAAGATGATAATGGTTCTTATAAGAATAATATAAGAACCAGATGATCATTTATGAAGACAAGTGATAACCCTGAAGACAAGAAAGCTTTTCGCACAAAAGGTTTAAAAGCATGTTCAAATGAGGATTTAAGAGCCTACAATGAAGAAGTAAAGAGATGAAGAAATCTGAGGAGAGACCTTTCAGGGTGTAAGACTTTAGAACAAAAAAGGGGGCTGAAAGAAAAAGGAAAAAAGAAGAAAAGAAAAAGAAAATGAGAAGAGAGAAAAGAGAAAAAGAAGAGAAAGAAAGCATTACCTTGCATGCATCATATAGATAGGGCATGTCAATTTTTGCTTGTTTTGGACAGGTACTTGAAGAATTATCAAAGAGTATTAAGAAGTGGATTTCGTTAAATGAAGAAAAATTGGCAGCCACCTTCGGCGTGAGTCCCTAAAATTTGAAGAAAAATCGGTAGCCATTTTTGGCGTGAGTCCCTAAATTTGAAGAAGTTTTGGCAGCCATTTTCGGCGTGAGTCCCCAAATTTGAAAAAGATTGGCAGCCATTTTCGGCGTGAGACCCCAAATTAAAGAAAGATTGGCGACCATTTTTGGCGTGAGTCCCTAAATTTGAAGAAGTATTGGCAGCCATTTTCGGTGCGAGTCCCCAAATTTGAAAAAGATTGGCAGCCAGTTTCGGCGTGAGTCCCCAAATTAAAGAAAGATTGGCAGCCAGTTTCGGCGTTAGTCCCCAAATTGAAGAAAGATTGGCAGCCATTTTCGGCGTGAGTCCCCAAATTGAAGAAAGATTTTGGCAGCCATTTTCGGCGTGAGTCCCCAAATTGAAGAAAAATTTTGGCAGCCATTTTCGGCGTGAGTCCCCAAATTAAAGAAAGATTGGCGGCCATTTTTGGCGTGAGTCCCTAAATTTGAAGAAGTTTTGGCAGCCATTTTCGGCGTGAGTCCCCAAATTAAAGAAAGATTGGCGGCCATTTTTGGCGTGAGTCCCTAAATTTGAAGAAGTATTGGCAGCCATTTTCGGTGTGGGTCCCCAAATTGAAGAAAGATTGGCAGCCAGTTTCGGCGTGAGTCCCCAAATTGAAGAAAGATTGGCAGCCATTTTCGACGTGAGTTCCCAAATTGAAGAAAGATTTTGGCAGCCATTTTCGTCGTGAGTCCCCAAATTAAAGAAAGATTGGCGGCCATTTTTGGCGTGAGTCCCTAAATTTGAAGAAGTTTTGGCAGCCATTTTCGGCGTGATTCCCCAAATTAAAGAAAGATTGGCGGCCATTTTTGGCGTGAGTCCCTAAATTTGAAGAAGTATTGGCAGCCATTTTTGGCGTGAGTCCCCAAATTGAAGAAAGAATGGCAGCCATTTTCGGCGTGAGTCCCCAAATTGAAGAAAGTTTTGGCAGCCACTTTCGGCGTGAGTCCCCAAAATTTGAAGAAAGATTTCGGCAGCTATAGCAGCGTGAGTCCTAGAAGATTGGCAGCCATTTTTGGCGTGAGTCCCTAAATTTGAAGAAGTTTTGGTAGCCATTTTCGGCGTGAGTCCCCAAATTTGAAAAAGATTGGCAGCCATTTTTGGCGTGAGTCCCCAAATTAAAGAAAGATTGGCGGCCATTTTTGGCGTGAGTCCCTAAATTTGAAGAAGTTTTGGCAGCCATTTTTGGCGTGAGTCCCCAAATTTGAAAAAGATTGGCAGCCAGTTTCGGCGTGAGTCCCCAAATTGAAGAAAGATTGGCAGCCAGTTTCGGCGTGAGTCCACAAATTGAAGAAAGATTGGCAGCCATTTTCGGCGTGAGTCCCCAAATTGCAGAAATATTTTGGCAGCCATTTTCGGCGTGAGTCCCCAAATTAAAGAAAGATTGCGGCCATTTTTGGCGTGAGTCCCTAAATTTGAAGAAGTTTTGGCAGTCATTTTTGGCGTGAGTCCCCAAATTAAAGAAAGATTGGCGGCCATTTTTGGCGTGAGTCCCTAAATTTGAAGAAGTATTGGCAGCCATTTTCGGCGTGAGTCCCCAAATTGAAGAAAGATTGGCAGCCAGTTTCGGCGTGAGTCCCCAAATTGAAGAAAGATTGGCAGCCATTTTTGGCGTGAGTCCCCAAATTGAAGAAAGATTTTGGCAGCCATTTTCGGCGTGAGTCCCCAAATTAAAGAAAGATTGGCGGGCATTTTTGGCGTGAGTCCCTAAATTTGAAGAAGTTTTGGCAGCCATTTTCGGCGTGAGTCCCCAAATTAAAGAAAGATTAGCGGCCATTTTTGGTGTGAGTCCCTAAATTTGAAGAAGTATTGGCAGCCATTTTCGGCGTGAGTCCCCAAATTGAAGAAAGATTGGCAGCCATTTTCAGCGTGAGTCCCCAAATTGAAGAAAGTTTTGGCAGCCACTTTCGGCGTGAGTCCCCAAAATTTGATGAAAGATTTCGGTAGCTATAGCAACGTGAGTCCTAGAAGATTGGCAGCCATTTTCGGCGTGAGTTCCCAAATTTAAAGAAAAATCGGTAGCCATTTTCGGTGTGAATCCCCAAATTGAAGAAAGATTTCGGCAGCCTTAGCAGCGTAAGTCCAGAAAAATCGGCAGCCATAGCAGCGAGAGGCCTGTATGTTAAATCTTTCGGGTTATCGGTAAGTCCTTCGGGCCACCAGTAAGTCTTTCGAGCCTAGTGATAAGTCATTCGAGCATGAATCGGCAGCCTTAGAGCGTAAGTCCAAAGATATTAACAGCCTTGTAAAAAAATGATGAAAATGAGATAGAAAAAAAGAGAGAAAAGAACAAAGAAAAAGAGGGAAAAAGAAAAAAGGAAAAAGAAAAAATCGAAGATAAAGGCTCTATATAGAAAGGGCATATATTTTCAAGCTCCCGTAGTGAGAGGTTCTATGTAAGAAGAATCTGCCGCTCCGAGGCTTCAGAAGCTGAAAGTTTTATATAGGAAGGGCTTGCAGCTCCAGGGTGAAGACTAGCAGTTCTATATAGGAAGAACTCCCAGCCGAAGGAATTCACCCATGACACACAAGGTTATATAGGAAAACCTGTTGTGTTTGAAAGTGAAGAGTCTTATATAGGAAGGGCTCCGAGCTTCACTGTCTTAGAGTAAAAGATTCTATATAGGAAGAATCGTAGCTCCAAGATTTTGTTGAAAGTTTTATATAGGAAGGACTTGCAGCTCCAGGGTGAAGATTAGCAGTTTTATATAGGAAGAACTCCCAGCCGAAGGAATTCACCCATGACACACAAGGTTATATAGGAAAACCTGTTGTGTTTGAAAGCGAAGAGTCTTATATAGGAAGGGCTCCGAGCTTCACTGTCTTAGAGTAAAAGATTCTATATACAAAGAATCCGTAGCTCCAAGATTTCAGAAGCTGAAAGTTTTATATAGGAAGGACTTGCAGCTCCAGGGTGAAGACAAGCAGTTCTATATAGGAAGAACTCCCAGCCGAAGGAATTCACCCATGATACACAAGGTTATATAGGAAAACCTGTTATGTTTGAAAGCGAAGAGTCTTATATAGGAAGGGCTCTGAGCTTCACTGTCTTAGAGTAAAAGATTCTATATAAGAAGAATCCGTAGCTCCAAGATTTCAGAAGCTAAAAGTTCTATATAGGAAAGACTGACGGCTCCAGGGTGAAGACTAGCAGTTCTATACAGGAAGAACTCCCAGCCGAAGGAATTCACCCATGATACACAAGGTTTTATATAGGGAAAACCTGTTGTGTTGAAAGCGAAAAGTCCTATATAGGAAGGGCTCCGAGCTTTACTGTCTTAGAGTGAAAAGAAGAACCTGTAGCTCTGAGATTTCAGAAGCTAAAAAGTTCTATATAGGAAGGACTGATGGCTCCAGGGTTTGAAGACTAGCAGTTCTATACTGGAGGAACTCCCAATCGGAAGAATCCATCAACGGCGCAAAAGGTTTTATATAGGAGAAACTAGCATTGAAGGTGAAGAGTTCTATATAGGAAGGACTCCAAGCTTTACTGTCTCAAAGTGAAAAGTTCTATATAGGAGGGACTCATAACTCGAGGCTTCAGAGCGAAGGGTTCTATATAGGAAGAGCCTGTAGCTCCAAGATCGGAGGGGGAAGAAGCTATATATAGGAAGGACTTACGAGCCCGAAGATTCAGCCGAGGAAGAATGAAGAGTTCCAGAAGAACACATGTTTCCAAAGCTACAAACAGGGAAGTCTGATAAAAATGAGTGCTTATGAATCTTTGCTTTGTTTCCATTCCACGAGAACAAGCAAAGAGGGGCAACTGTAATCACTCATTTTTATCTGGTCTGTAAATACATATTAGTATAATTATTAGTATATTAGCGTTGCATGTATACATAGTATTATGTGATGCTATATGTTTATTATGTGCATGAGTGTTATTAATATATGTAAAGTGTGAGGGTATGCATGTATTGATATGGTGTATTACGTACCTATTAATATACATATGATATGGTTATATTAGGAGTATCGTACAAATAGATGTTAGTATATGAGTAGGTCTATATGTGTTTGCATGTGTATATTAGTGTACTTGTTATTATTGAATATATACGAATAAGTGTTGCATGTATTATTAAATATATGTATGTGTGAACGTATTTCATCACAATTGTATGTATGTATACGTAAGTACGTATGTATCTGTGTTTACTGTTATATTAGTATATTAGTATGTATGGACAAAACTGGAAAAATAATAGGAAGCCCACTTAAATTAAATTGTCCACATTATTACAAAAATAATAATACAAGGCCCGACTGCCAATCTCATTGTGAAAAGTTCTATATAGGAGGGATTCGTAACTCAAGACTTTAGAATGAAAGGTTCTATATAGGGAGGACCTATAGTTCCAAGATCAGAAGGTGAATAAGTTCTATATGGGAAGAACTTACCAGCTTGAAGATTCAACTAAGGAAGAGCGGAAAGTTCCAGAAGAACACGTGATTCCGAAGCCAAAGACAAGAAAGTAGGTCAAAAATGAGTGCTTTTGATCTTTGCTTTGTCCTCGTTTCACAAGAACAAGCAAAGAGGGGCAACTGTAATCACTCATTTTTTACCGGGTTTTAGTGTTATTAGTATTATTTTAATAATATTATTATTAATATAAAATTAATGAAAAATCAAAAATAATAATAATAGAATATATATATTATTAAAAAAAACAGGAGAAAATACGTGGAGCAGGGTGCCCCACGTCACCCTATCTTCCCACCCCATTTGCCTATAAATACCAGGCATTGGGGGCAACCAATTTCACTCCCAAAATGCACGCTGAAATTGCCAAGGAAATGGCCATGAAATTGGCAATTGAATTGGCACCATTCATGGGAGCATGGCCGGCCGCAAGGCTGGCCGGGGTTGGGGGCAGTGCCCTCGGCCCTAGTTGGTTCGATCCAACATTCGATCGGGGTCCTATTTTAGATCCGATCTAGTTATTATTTTTGGAGAGGCCGCGGTAGATCTCGGTGGGGTTCAGTCGGGGTTCGTCATTCGAGCTCCTAGTTAGGTATATTTTCTTCCCTTTTTATTAGTGTTGTAATTTTTATAATTTAATGAAATATTAGTTATTTTAAAATTGTAGTCTTATTTTTTAGTTTGTATGTTTATATTTTAGATTAGTATTTAATATGTTTTAAATTTGTGTTTTATATTAATATTTTATTTATGTTAGATTCGTTTTTATTTATGTGTTAGAATAATATTTATTTGTGTTTTAAATTAATACTTATGAATGTTAGTATTTTATTTATGTTAGATATGTTTTTATTTATGAGTTAGATTAATATTTTTGTATGTATGTTTTAGATTAATATTTTATTTATGTTAGATTAGTATTTTATTATGTTAATATTTATTTGTATTGTATTTAAATTATTTGCCATGTTTTGCTCACTAAGTTTGCATAATGGAATATATAATGTCAATGAGGTGCCCTTTTATCCGAGCGTAAACGGGGCCAGTATAAGGCGTAGTGATAGTGGTTGGGCGTTTACTCTCGGATAACGAGGCCTTTAAAATTTATTCGCAATTATAACCGAATTTTAAATTAATCGTCACTTTAATCCGGAAAATCTAATATTAATAAAGCGGTAATTATTAAAGTACCAATTTTGGGCGGTGTGGGGGTGCTAATCCTTCCCCATCCGTAACCGACTCCCGAACCCAATAGTTTTTGAATCTCTGGTTTTATGGTGTCCGGCCTACCTAAGTGGCCGGTGGCGACTCCAATTTTTAGTAAAATGCGGTTTTTTCTTAAACCCCCATGGAATAAACGTTTTATATCCGAAAAATCACAAACACTTCGAAAACTCATTTTTTTAGCGAAAAAGGACATCGCTACACATTTCAAACACTTTTAAATTATTTCAAACAAGTAAACATTCAGCAAATAAGTTATTGGTTAGTCATTGTGGATTCGATACTCAGCTTACTACTGTATTACTTGCTGACCGTGTATAATTGCATGCAAAATACTCATACTTGACATTATTCTTATACATTTCTATTACATTTTATACTCTTTCAAACAAGTAAACATTGAGCAAATAAGTTCTTGGTTAGTCCTTGTGGATTCGATACTCAGCTTACTACTGTATTACTTGCTGACTGTGTATACTTGCATGCAAAATACTCATACTTGACATTATTCTTATACATTTCTATTACATTTTCTACTCTTTTTCAAGCATTAGCATAGTCGACAGTATCAGACACAAGAGTTGGTACCATTGGTGCAGGAGAGTTGATGGATGGCTTGCTTGGAGTAGGATCGACTGGCGAGCTTTCCCCAAATTTGGATTCTGTCCTCAATTGTGTACCACTATGAAGAGTAATGGCATTACATTGGTATGCATTAAAGGCCTTAGTGACTTCAGTATCACTAGGTAGTCCGCCAGGTGGTATCGTCTTCAACATCTGGGCGATCTGCCCTACTTGAGTCTTGAGGGACCTTATCGAGGCGGTGTTGTTTTGCATGATCAATTGCTGGTTTTGCAACATGGCAGCCTACGTTGTGAGCAAATCACAATGATTCTTTAGATAGACTGCTCGATACTACATAATGACACAAGCAATTTCCATAAATGATTGATAAGAATAATCAAAAGAATTAGAATTGGAGTTAGAAGCTCTATGGTTCTGCCTCTGAGCCTTTTGTTGAAATCTAGGAGGGTTATTAGATGTAGCTGGTTGAGCTCCTGAATTTCCTTTGTTGCCTCCCTAACCAAAATTTGGATATTGCCTCAACCATGGGTTGTAGGTGTTGGAGTAGGGGTTGTTGTTACGGTTGGTGTTCCCTATATAGCATCCATATTCCTATTTTTGAGGGCATTTATTTGACTAATATTCCTCATTACATTGCTTAAAAGTGTATTGCCCCACCTTGGCCTCTCGGACATTGGAGGTTCCTTGTATGTTCTTGAGCAGATTGGTGATGGTCGAGAGTTGAGATACTACAGTCCGAGAATGTCCAATTAGAGGGATCTAGCTGCTTTAGGTCCAAGCTTTAATCTCCCTTGAGGGAACTGGTAGTCGGTATTGGCTGTCCTGTCGAGTACTTTGAAAGCATCATCGGGTTCTCTATCGAGCAAAGTACCATTAGCTGACGAGTCAATCATCATCATTGTTTATGCATTGATACCATTATAGAACACCGTAACTTGTAGCTAATATGTGAATCCAAGAATTGAGCACCTCTGAAGTATATCTTTGTATCTATCCCATGCTTCATACATGGATTCATCATCGTACTTTTGGAATGAGATGATATTACTTCGCCTTTGATTGTGAACATTCAATAGATCATATCGGTGCAGAAACTTACTGCACAAGTCATCCCAGGATGTAATAGATCTTGAGAAATAAGTTTTCAACCATGCTCTATCTCGATCAAGCAGCGAGAAAGGGAATAGCTTGAGTCGCAAGGGATCAATAGGTATATCTAGTTGCCTGTAGCAATCACAAACTTCCAAGAAAGCTTGAATGTGCTCACGAGCATCTTCTCTTGCGAATCCTCCAAATTGTCCAATATTATTGAGTATGTTGAACATAACGAGCTTTAGCTCAAAATGGGCTATCCCTAGATCAGGTACCACAATTGGTGGGTTGAGGTTGTTAATGACGGGCTCAATGATATCTCTAATAAATCTTCTGGGCCTGGCAGATGGTGGATCCTCTTGTCAGTTTTGGCCATTAATTTGAACTCCGCCGCCAACTCCCTATCCAACAATTGGAAGTACATCTTCTAGATTACGCACGTTGTTAGGATTTTTTCTTGGTGGAATCTCTTCTTTTTTCACCATCGTCTTGTTCTCCCATTGTAGTTTCCTCAAAGTTTTCTCGAGCTCTAGATTGTACAGAAGAATAGGGTATTTGGTGGACCTTCTGGTCATGCACTAGAACGTACCTGAAATTAAACAAAAACAAAAATTAAATGCAATAAAAATAAAAGTCCTAAGTGCAATTATATTGTAATTATCAATTGTCAATCCCCGACAAGGACACCAAAAATCTGATGCTTGTCGAATACTGATGCACTTTAGAGCTAGTATACTCGTCGTATCAAGTAATAAAGTGAAAGTAGAGTGCCAAACCCACGAGGGTTGGATTAATAAATACGAATTTATCGTACTTAGGAATGTGTTTGCAAGTATAGGTGGATGTTGAATTAAGTAAACTAAATTTGACTAATCTATAGATAACTTTGATAAAGACAAACAACTACAACGACTAAGTTAAGAACTCTCTTTTAGTCATTAAAACCCTAAACTTATGTCTAAGCTGGATTAAGACTAAGTTGACAGCTTAGCCCCAAAGTTCATGTTTGTATAACTTAACTCTTTAGAATATTAAGCCACTGATCAATAGTTATGAGGCCTCTCTCGAATAGCTCTTACGATTAACAACGCATTAAGCACATGAACGTAATAGATGAAAATAAAAACAACTAAACATTGAAATATAATAATCAAAACATAAAATCATGGGATGCAATAATCCCAACTAATAGAGTTTAGCTCATGTCTAAGTCTAAAGCAACCATAATTAAAAGTATAAAGTATGACAATTTATCAAGCAAGAGAAAAAGAAGAGTTGAGTGTCCTCGACAAGACTCCCTCCAAGTCATCCAACTATGTTATAGGCATCCTCTCCGTTAGCCTCTCTTGATGGCATCGTTCGATGAGGAGATTCATCTAGCTTCGCCCCGGTGGTTCCCCGTAAGCTCATACTAGGATTATCGTCTGAATCATGCTCTCTATCGACCGTCTTCCCTTGAGTGGTGTCCAAGTCTTCTTTATATAGGCGGTGAAACTAGGGCTTCAGTACCCTAAAGTTGTGCAGCTTCATTAAAGAAAAGCCATTGATTTCCCGCTATATTTAATGTTGCGTATCTAAGAGAAACTCGACGTGGACAAAAATTGGTTTATCTGCAACACTTTATACCTTGTCAGCTCTAGCCATGCGATCTGCTCCTCTTCTGCTCCAGCATCCTGCACATCCACATAATACCACCTTTCTCGTGAAAAGTACTAATATATATGACAATTAAAGCACATGTGGTGTAAATCCCTATCTATATGCAACTATGTACAATATATCCTAAATGTAACATAAATGAGCTTAAAAACATGTAAAAGACAAGGATTAAGGGCATATAAAATATGTATAATATGCACTCGTCAAGGTGAACTCTTCTCATTAGGAGCTATTTATTCTTTTCTAGGCGAACTCTTCTCATTAGGATCTTTGTATTCTTTGATGGGCGAACTCTTCTCATTAAGAGACATGTATTCTTTGCTAGGCGAACTCTTTTCATTAGGAGCTCTGTATTCTTTGCTAGGCGAACTCTTCTTATTAAGAGCTCTGTATTCGTTGCCGTGTGAACTATTCTTATTAGGAGCTCTCCATTCTTTGCTAAGAATGTTGATTCACCTCCTCTTCTAGGGAAAAAAATGAACCTACAAAAAGAAATGTCATCAATCAGTGAAAATATGAAATGATATGCAATATCTTCAATTTCCCGCTTGAAGCATTGAAATCTCTAGAGTCACTATTTTTTCTGCCTGAGGTGTCTTCATCTTTCAATTTGAAACTCACATAGGATCTTTTGTTTCTCTTCTTCTATTGATCGATCTCTTTCTATGATTGGAACGTATATGTGACCAATTAAATTGTGAATCTTCCTTATTTGTGCTCAAAGTTGATCTATCTTGCTTTCCAACCTGGTAACCTGAACTTCCTTTCTTTCCTTGAAACTAATCGTCCAAAATGTTAAATTTTTTGCGGATAGCATGCCTCTACTGTCTTACTACAACAACATTCGGAAAGTTCTCATTATTTTTGAAGGTGATAGCCCAAAGGACTTAACATTATCCCAAAGGACTTATTGATAACCCAAAGGTTTTAGAATTGTACTACAATTTTTGTCTTATACATACAATCAAATGTTCTCATCACTCCCGAAGGTGATGGCCTGAAGGAATTAACATCAGGTCTGAAAGACTTACTGATGACTCGAAGTCTTTAGAATTGTACTGCATTTTCTGTCTTGTGCAGACAATCAAATATTCTTTGTTGAGATCCGCTTCTTCAAAAAAAAAGTCACGGGTTGATATCTTTGCTTCACAAAAATGTGATTGAAATCTTTTCTAGTCTTTGTTGGATCTACTTCTCCAATCTTAAAGTCGTAGATTGAAATTTCTACTTGTTCTTTGCTGATTCTTGTAAATTCCTACCAAAATATGCAAAAATGCCTTGAATGTCTGAGTTAGAATGCTCCTATCTTATGGATTCCTAACTATATATGATGCATGAATTGTGACAATCGAGGACCACTTGGGCGAGCTTTCATCTTCAGGGAAGCTCAAAATTTGTTTGCTTCATTTTTCATTAAAATTCCTTTTGCTGACAAGGTAAACCATCCCACACTCGAGTTCAATCTTCAAGATCTCTACATGTTTTCCTCTAAAGCGTCTTTTCAGGTTTTTACTTTAGATTGCTTTCCTCAAAGCTCTCTTTCAGGTTTTCACTTTGTTTTTCCCCTTTTTTCTTAAACCACCCTTTCAGATTATCACCTCGGTTTCTCTTCTTTTTCTTATTTCTTTCTCTTTTTTCATTTGTTTCTTTTTTTCTTACAATGATGTTTTTTCTTATTCCAAATAAGACTAATTTCAATTCTAATGGAACTCGTACTCGCCTTTTCATGAATTCAACACCTAAACCCTTCTCTTGTCGAATCTCACTGTTGTTATTTCTTCATTAAGCTTATTTGACAACATTCTTCCTCATGGTTCCAAAAGAGATCACCACTTATGTTGTTCTAGTTTCGGACTCTATTCACCGGCATGAAACATATTCTTCTGTAATGTTTTTTGTAGCATTGCCCCAGTTTTGAATTTAACTATCATCTTTGTTCACTCTAACATTCACAAAGCTTTCTTGTCTTGTAATGCCTCAGAAGTAATAATCTTTGCTTTTGAATAATATGAACCTTTAACAAATTGATCTTGTTGCAGCTTTTGGCCAAAAAATGGTTCACGTTCTCTTTTTGCCCCAAAATTGGTTGCGTCACTTTCCTGCAGCGTTTGCTTAAATGTTTTTGACACTCAGAGTTGTTTCCTTTCCTCGTCATACTTTTCATAATTAAACAATTATCGAGACTACCTCATTTTCTATCTGCACTTAAAGGATTAGTACATCATAATAATACCCATGAAATCCTTTGTTTTTCTTATGTTTAATCAATTTATCTGCAAGATGCTTTTTGAAATGATAAGCAAAAGGCTCAAAATACTATTTTGCTAATTTTTGAGAAAATGGAATAATTTGATAAGTCATTGCAAACATGAGAAAACAAAACCAAAATTAGGCCCCCGAATATCAAGTGCAATAGAGCCTTTGAACCAAATTAGCAAAGATCAACTCAAATGTGACCCATTCCATATTATTAGACTTTCGAGAGAAACATTTTCCCATATACCTAATTCTATCCCATTTAAGTGACATTCTTTTCCTCACTAACTCGTCATGCTCAATCCTTTCCTCTTTTTTTTTAATTTCAATCAGGCATTAGAAGTTTGGAAATCCTCGAAGAAAGGTTAACCCTGATAAACGAGATGTATTCTGAAGACAAACTCTTCTTACTACAATACCCGCATATGATCAAAATGGTCTTTTGAGGCTTGTAATGTAGGCTATGGCTTACGGCTATGAAAGAAAAGCCATATAAGCTCAAATAAGTGTTTAAGGGTGATGAAACCAAGGATCATTTATTTCAAGTGAAATGCTACTTCTGCACTTCTTAATCTGAATATGGTCGGATGAAATACTCTTTTCTTTTCTCTTTTTCCTTTTTTTGTGGTTCGCTCTAAACTGCCCATTTCTAGGTTTTCACCATAGAGTTCATTTCCTTTCCTTGAATTAAAAAATTATCAATCCTCTACTACTCCTTTAGATAGAGATTCATTTGAATAGAAGATCTCACATATGTCTCATGCTTTTCCTTTATGAAAAATTGCATTTTTCAACTTAGTGCTTTCTGTTTCAATTGTTTCAACTTTCATGTCAACAATTTTAAACTTGATTCAGTTGACTCTTTGAACATAAATTTTCCACTATTTTTTTCTTCTTCTTTTTTATTTTCTTTTCTTTTTTTGACTTGATTTGGAATATTCGCCTTCATTCAACATGTCTTTATTTTTCTTGTACTCAATGTATTCGCTTTTTTTCTTACCCCATAATTCACAAGGCATTACTATCACAACATGATCATAACCAAACATCTTTCACTTGCAAACGAACTTTCATCCTCTTTGCCCTTAGTGTGGGGGTGATCCTTATGATTCAAGCAACTTATTCACTAGTATATATTTTATTTGAATAATCCATAGTACCATTAATTTATGAGGATACATTTATATATACAAACGATCCAAATTGTACTTGTTCATATAAGTATATATATTCAAAACAATCCTCTATACTTATTGGTATTTATCCAAAATAGCCTTTAAATCATGTATATACATATACATTTCAAAATAGTCCAATATACTCATAGGTATTTATCCAAAATAACCTTTAAATCATGTATATACTTTTACACCAAGCCCTTTATTTAGCTTATAAGTTTTCATGAATTCTTTAATCATAACCACAAGGATTCGAACATGACACTAATTCTTAATCCAATTATGCACAACTTTTAGTTAAAGGTTAATTACTTAATACACAAGTTTTCATGTTGATTCATTAGATTAACTTGTGGATTCATAATTCTTCTTAAATAAGGCATCACTTAAATATGGATACTTATCACATAAGTTATTCAAATTCTGAATTTCTTGTCTCATAAGACATCAAACATATCATTGTCATAGCATATCATATGAATGATTTTACTTGTCAGTTAAGTTATTAGCTTAGCATGTCATGAACTTAAATTACTTATTATAGAAGCTATCAAACTTCGCATGTCATCGACTTTAGTTTTTGTGCCACATAAAATATCGAATGTAGCATCTCAAGAACATATATACTTATCACCCAAATTATCAAGCATAGTATCTCATAACATAGTTTATTTGTTTTATAGTTATTAAACATAGTATCATGCAACATAAATACTTTTCACTTGATTCATCAAACATAGTTCATTTGTTTAACTTACAAATTTCATTATTTTGTCTTTATTGTAGAATAGCATGTCATTACTTATTCGAATGATTACCAACATGTAATACCCCTTTCCTGTATTTATATCTAAATACGAGTCTGAGATATCACAAAACATTTGTAAAACCCTCTACATTTGTAACTCGGTAAAATTTTGATTCTTCTAAAAATATTACAATATATTTAGTTTCTATTTACAAATTTAGTTAATAGCGTATAGTTTAAACATAATATTTTAATCTTCAAATCGAGTTTAATTTCAGGCAGCAACTTATTAATTTAATTTGACTTTATATAATTAATGAAACTGCCTGACTTAAAATTCATCCAGATATCACATAAAATACAAATTCTATCAGAGTAGGCATATCAATTTAATATACATGTCAACTAGTAAATATCAAACAGTGTCAAAAGATATCTTACTGATACTGATGTACTTGTTATTGATTGATGATGTCCGTTTATGCTTCTTACTCCAACCATTTCTTCTTTCCTACGTGTAAAACAGTTACACGCTAAGTATTTACTTAGTGAGGCAATAATTCAAATTCAAGTGCAATTGTCATAATATCAATATTAATGATTAACAATGCATATGATCACCTTAACATTATATGCTCGTTAACATAAATAAATATGTATATCAAAGTGATAAGATTAGATCTTACCAATACTGTTGCCATTCCATCCGTAAGCTTTCAATGCTTACCAATACCTTCTTCCCATTTCTATCTGCAAGCTTTCAAGCTTATCTTCCTGTTTCTTTTTGATTCTTTTTAATTTATTTAGCCCAAGGTATCAAATTAAGAGATTCTATGTACACGAGTCATCCCCCCATACCCAACCTTTATTGAGTATGTGTATTATTTGCACTCTACCGGGAGTGCTTAGCACCGAAGTGCTTCTGTATACTTACCGAAGTATACAATATATCCCTCATTGAGTTTTTATGAAATTACACTGAAGTGTTTAGCACCCATAGTAAGTCCGTATACTCAAACCATGCATGAGTATACTCCTCAATGAGTATTTATAATATTTGCACTTTACCTGAAGTGCTTAGAATATTTTTACAGGTGTTTATGACCCTATGGATATCCAACTATACCATCGAACCTCTATATCATACATTGGGCTTTATTTCATCATTTAAGTCATCAATGGCAACATATATCAATATATATCAACATTTAACAGTTCATAGCTGAAATAACATTCATATTATACCATCATCAATAACTAGTGATCAATGCATTTATTTTCAACCTTTGACATATTTAAAATATGTCAAATATATGATCAATGACATAAATATCATGACAATATATAAACTAGGTAGACTCATCGCAAATCCTACCGGTGATGTATGAAACATCCATGTATAATGTTATGTATGCATTGCACTCACCTGGGCCATTTATTAGTATGCCTCACTAAGTCCTCTTTGATCCTTTCCTTCATTGTACCTCGAACCTCCCTTGATTCGAACTTAACTTCATAATTCAAATAAGTAAAATATTTGTTAGAGCACAATCTAACAATATCTTAGACATATTGTCCAAAATAATCATTCGAATACAAAATCTCCAAACATTTTCCTTTCTTCCTTGTATTGTTCAAAAATTCATTATGGTCCTTAGTGACCACTTTTGAACTTCCATTAACCCCTTTCAAGCTTACTAATCAACCTTAGATACAAAGTGTACCAATTCTCATTTTCTGGCAGTTTGCAGTACCTTCGAAGAAATATTTCTATAAAATAATCTATAACTTGGAATTCGACTCCGTTTGTTCTGAAATAAACTAGATTCGATAAGCTTTTCAACCATATAAATTAATAGCCCAAATTCAACTTGTACAATTTATGGCGAATTTTCAAAGTTAGTTACAGTGCTGAAATTCAGAACAGACTGATGTTCTGTTTTCTGACCTTTCGTCACTTAAAAATTCATATCTTTTGACTCAGAACTCGAAATTAGATTCTGTTTGTTGGACACGAAACTAGACGAACAAATATTTACATCAGTATAAAATTCACTATCTAACCATTTTTGTAGAATTTATGGTGAATTTTTAAAGTTACTGCTATAAACCAGTTTTTCTACACAGCTTCCATAAACAACTTCAACTTTTATACTAACTTCTCCTTACTTCTCTACTTTCAATTTAGTCCAATTACTTGCTTTAACCCACCATCTTATGACCTTCATCAAATAATTATTCACAATATTTCTCCTTCTTTACCGAAATAGTCACTAAAATGCAAATATAAGGATTCAAGCTTTTTAACTTTGCAAATTAGTCATCAATTCAACATTACTACCTTAATTCCATCATTACAACTAAAAATCAGATTTAGACCCCATACAAAACTTCAATTTCGATTTGGTCACTTAACTTTGACAAATTGTCAAAATGGTCACTAATTCAATTCAAAATTAATTTAGCATTCTAACTTTATTTTCTTGTCTCTAGCATCATTAATAACATAAATACACTCCAAATTCTAAAAATTAAGATTTGGTCCTTCAAATTTTCAATTTGCCGAAATGGTCCCTACATAATTTAACTTAGGGTTTTGCTTCCAAACAATAATTCAAGCTTATTAGTTCATTATTCCAACATCACAAACCCTAAATTAAACTTGAATCCATAAACCCTAATCATCTTTATAAAAATTAAAACATGTAAAACTTAAATCCCAACTCAATATTATGATTTTAACATCATACTAGCTTAATTCTAACTTGAATTCAATCATGGAATCATAAAATCTCAAAAGCCACAATTTGATCCATAACCCTAATTTCTTTCTCATGAAAATTATCATCAACCAAGCATGTATTCCATGAATTATAGATATCAAAAGATAGAGCTTGAAGAGTAGAACAACTTTGTAGTTGAAGAGATTACCTGAAAACCAAGTTTTGGGGCTTAAATCAAGCTTGGAAAATTTTCTTCTTCTTTCCCCTCTTTCTCCACGTTTCAAGGGTGGAAAAGATGAACAATTGGTTCATCTTTTCACCATTATTTTAAACATATATCTATTAAATGAATATTAAATTCATTTAATAGTGAAATTACAATTTTGCCCTTTTTATCCAATTGTTGAGATTGATTTTATCATCAATCAAGGGCAAAGATTTAATCTTCCATTTCCTCTTTCCAAAATTGCCCTTATAACTTTTTAAATATTTCAAAATTGCCATTAGGGCCAAATAACCAATTTGCCCTCCAACTAGTCTTTATTTACTAGTTTGTTTCCAAATTGCCATTCCATTAAAATCTAACTAAATCTAGTTAGAATTCAACCAACCATAATAAAATATTCATAAAATAACATTTTATGAATTTTCCATAGCTTTTGGATCAGTCTCCAAAATTTCCATTCGATCCACACCCTTAGGTGATCTATTTATTTATGAAATAAAAACCCTTAACTTTTAGTAAATTGCAACTTTAGTCCCGAAACTTTTCTAAAGTTTATACTTTAGCCATAAAATTTTCAGAATTTACATTTTGGTCACTAACATTTTAAACTTCAATTCCCATTCCAATTTTCCTTGAAATCCTAGCATTTGCATTTTTGTCATTTTAGTCACGAAGTTAGCTTTTAAGCTATTATCTTAGTACTAAAGGACCCTTAATCAACTTAGCAAATTTTAGGGTATTACACAACATGTCCTTAGTAATTCAATTAGTCATGTTTGAGCCATAAATCATAATTTGTGAGAAATTCCAATTGACATAGCTTATTATGAATCATAAGTTTCTTAATGAAAAAGTTACAAAGCAAAACTTATCTAGATTATACATTAATTTTCTTATAAGTTATCAATTTAATTTATTAGTTGGGTTTCATTATGATGCCTTAACATAGCCTTGAAATCAAGCATCAACCTAGGTACTCGAATACCCAACCAGCTATCGCCAACAAAAAGGTACTCATAGTACCGATCAATCCCTCATACTGTTGCCAAGTGATCACAAGACTTCCCTCCTATTGTCGCCAAATAAGGACCGTAGTCCAGGATTGTAGTTCACCCAAACACGGGCTTTATGGACTCTATGGCATGCCAACTATACCTAAGACCGACTTGAGACCAAGGCTTTTCACATATTCTTATATTATCATATCAAGATTGAGCTTAGCTCCATATTCATATAATCGTGTACATGTTATGATCTTATCATAGCAGAAACGGGTGAGCATTGCTCCTTATCAGAATATCATATTAACAAAGCTTATTTCCCTTTCATATTAGGCATATATTCACCTCATGTGAAATTCTCAATACCTTTTTCTCATCTATTTCGATTAATAAGTTTTATTCATATCAGAATCAGATTCATAATTGAGCATAGTTCTATTCATACACACATAGATGTTTTTAAGCAAAACATTTTCATATAAATTCACAAGAGTGTTCGAATATAGCATATGCTTTTAAATGTAAGCATTTGAACTAGCATGCAGTTCAAAGTATCTCAATATATTTAACCACATAATACATGTATTTTAGTACCTACCTTAAAATCCAAGCTTAGAAACACAAGCATAATTTGACTTAATAGTCAAGCAACGTAAAATAAAACAAATAGTATGCTCGGGATAGTTTCAATCTATCCCAAAACTTTAAACTACACTCACCTTATATCCCGAAGTTACGAGATATCCAGATCCACTAATTGTATCCAAGCTTCCTCCATTTACTATTTGATTTACCCAAGTTCTTTTGGTTTTGAATTATCCCTTCTCGAGTCCTACTTCCTCTAGACATCTTTAATTAAATAACCACAAGAACATCCATTAATATACACACCTTAATAACACATATTAACTTAATATACAAATCCTAAATCATCCCTCAAGCATTTACCATACATATACAAATCATTTTTCGCTTCCATTTTCACTTTAAGCCCTTAATTTCAACTTTTGGAAGCTTGAGCCATCATCAAAGAATTGTCTCTCCAAAACAGAGTATACATTGGAATTTAAAGATCTTTATACCTGTAATCACTCATTTTTATCCGGTTTGTAAATATATTAGTATAATTATTAATGGGGAATTATTATTGCATGTATACATATTACATTATATGTTTATTATATATGCATGATTAGTGTACGTATAGGGTGTGTGATGTGTGCATGTATACTATAAGCCATGTATATGCATTAGTAAGTAATATGGTGTATGTATGTCACGCATGTATTTACATTCCTTACGAGTGCATAGTTTGTACGTATAATGTGTGTGGATATTCATGATTATCATGTGTGTTATTGTATGCATGTATGTTAGTATGTTACATTAATTAATGTTTGCATGTGTATTCGTATGTTACACTTATATGAGTGTGCACGTGTACGTATGTATGTAATATCATATTATTATTATTATTATTATTATTATTATTATTATTGGACTAATGTAAAATAAAGTCCAAAACATAAAACCCAAATATTATAATAACAGTCCAATCCATATTATTACAAAAAAATAAACAAACAAACAAAAAATATAATTTACAAGGCCCATTTTTGGCCAGCCCAATCCCATCTAATTAACCCTAAAACCCTATATGATATCCAATATCATATTTTTCCTTGCAGCAGCTGAAGGAGGGCCATTGGATCAAATCCAGATCCAACGGCCACGATTAACCCGAGATGAGCCATCCAGCGCGCGTGAAGCACGCCTCCAGACCGCTCGCCTCCCACTCGCGCGTGCAACGCACGCACGAGACCATTCATTACCCCTTTGCCACGCGTCAAGATCAGATGTAGCTGCACTCAGTCCAAGGCTCGATCTAGGCCGCTCATCCCCATGTAATCATAGCCGTTGGATCAGATCTGATCCAACGGCCGTGAGTGGATCTGGCAGAGGACACCACCACCATGACCCCCTCCACGCCGACACCACTCCGCCGTACTGCCAGTTCAACCACCGCGCTCAGAGAACGTGCAAAACACCAAAACAATGGATTATCAGTACCAAGAATCAGATCTGATGTAATTTTCATGTAATATACGCTACCAAAAACAGAGATCAGAAAAAATTATATAGAATCCAACCAAAGTGTATTATCACCAGTTTTTTTTTCAGAAATACAAAAAGAACAACGCAAGTCTAGTGGTATTTCCCTTTTTTCTTTTACTGCATGCATATCTATCAAAAAGTATCAACGATATCAGAAAAAAGAAAGAGGTCGTTTCTTACCCTCGTCGAAACGTTTCCCCCACCGGCAACAAGCCTAAATATGGTGAGCCGGTCAAAGAGGGGGACGTCCATCGGTCTCGGTTTTCTTAAAGGGGTAGTTTTCGCTTTCGGGTTTTCTTAGATATAGAAAAAAGGGGGAGTTTTGATTTAAATCTAAGTTTGGATTCGAGTTCGGGTTGAAAATAGGGTTATTTTGGAGGTTTTTTGGCTCACCGGTGCCGGTTAGCGGCAAACGGCGGTGGAGGATACGGTGGCGGTTTGCTGGTTTCTGGGTTTGGATTCGGGTTTGAGAGTGAAATAGAGGGAAGAAGAGAGCTATCTCTCTCTTACAAAAAAAAATGAAAGGAAAAATGAAACCAGGGGTCTAATTATCGGGTCTTATAGACCCAAAATAAAATAAAAATGGTCTAATTACATCATAAATCCTCCCTTGTCCCCTATATTTTCGTTTTGAGCTCGCCGCATGGGTTAATTACAATTCCGGTCCTTTTTCTTTTCTGTTTTATTTTGATTTGATCACTAAATTAACCAAATTCAGGTTTTAAATGGTAAAATTACCCCGTTAACCATCCCGCGTTTTTGGATTTTTCACTTCAAGCCTGCCCCATGGTTCAATTACAGTTTTGGTCCTTTTAGGTTCTGTTTAGTTTGCAATTTCGTCCCTAAATTGCTTATTATTGTCCTATAATTTTTGTTCCTTATGTTTATTTCTTTTCATTTCAGTCCTGATTCCATGTAAATATTCATGTTCGTTTATTATAGTCGTGTATGTTGATTTAGCCTTTTGCCTTATCATATATCCCTCGTATATGCTTTGTATTTTCATGTTTACATGTATAGGTGTGTTAAGTTTATGATGATTATGTATCTTTATGCATTTGTTCGGTTATTCGTATCACGTATATTAGATTGACATTTGAGTTGGCTCGAAGACAACCTGCTTTATATTTCAGTATGTATTGCACGGTTCTTTGCTTTTAGGCTATGTGTTGGTATATTTTCTTGGTCATGTAAAATGCTATATTTTACGTATGTTACAATGTGTCTTATTGTAATATGTACAATTTTGTAATATGTGTTTGTGTTCCATGCCTTGTAATTGTGACATGTTAGGTTTATTTTTAGTCATGAGTAGGGATAATTTATATGCATGTATGTTTTAGATTAGTATTTTATTTATGTTATGTTAATAGTTTATTATGTGAATATTTACCGTATTTTAATTATTGGCCATGCTTAATATTTTGTTCACTAAGGTTGCATAATGAAATATATAAATTGTCAATGCGGTGCCCTTTTATTCGAGCGTAAACGGGGCCAGTATCAGGCGTAGTGATAGTGGTTGGGCGTTTACCCTCAGATAACGGGGCCTTTAAAATTTATTCGCAATTATAACCGAATTTTAAACTAATCGTCACTTTAATCCGGAAAGTCTAATATTAATAAAGCGGTAATTATTAAAGTACCAATTTTGGGCGGTGTGGGGGTGCTAATCCTTCCCCATCCGTAACTGACTCTCGTACCCAACAGTTTTTTAAATCTCTGGTTTTATGGTGTCCGGCCTACCTAAGTGGCCGATGGCGACTCCAATTTCTAATATAACACATTTTTTCAAAACCCCATGGAATAAACGTTTTATATCCGAAAAATTACCAACACCTCAAACACTTCGAAAACCCACACGTTTTTTTAGCGAAAAGAGGACATCGCTACAATACCTTTACAAACTAGATTCAACCACGGTTTTAATGGTATAAGCCTCGTAATTTAACAATTCATATAGCAATTAAGAGAATTTTTTGAAGTTTCATAACATAAACTGTCCAAAGCAAAATATGCTTCGAGGTTTTCTGCACTACTTTCACTTAAAAGTTTATATCTTTTGATTCAGAACTCGAAATCAATCACTGTTTGTTGGATATTAAACTAGACTCACACATGGTTCTATACATATAAAATTCATCATCTATTTCAACAGAATCAAATTTCCATGATTTTCTAAACTCACTGCCAGAACAGGGTCCCATGGGCATATTGCATTCTTCCTTGTTTTTGACTACTTTAGATGTTCCATCTCAGCCTAATCAGCAACAATTTATCCACAATTCAACCAAACATATTTTCAAGATTTTAGTATGTTTCCAAACTCATAAATTTCTAGTTTACACATGTTCTTACAAATCATCTTTAACAGCTCTTTAATTGCATAGTTTCGTACACAAAACAATTACTTGCAACAATCATTCTTCTAACCTATTCATACACTCCAATGAACATATATTTTCCAGCATAAATTTTCATTCAAAGTTCTTTACACAAAATATGATTTTACCAAACCTAATTCATCCTTCTCAAAACAAAATCAAAACTAGAATTCTTTAAACTGAAACATAGCATGGATATGCATTTCAATGCAATATTTAGAGCAGAAATTTACCTTCATAAGTTCAATGAATTTCTTGATAACTTTGAACCATAATTTTTCTACCATCTAAGCTTTAATCCATGGCTTTCCCCAAGCTTCTTCTTCCTCGGTACATTGGTTATGAGAGAATTTAGAGAGGGGTTGAAGACAAAAACAAAAAATAATGAAATCACAATTTTTTCTCCCCTCCCCACTTGGCCGGCCACCCTTTCCAGCACAAGAAACATGGATTCCACTTATCAAGAGTCATATAATTACTCATGCAAGGTGTAAATTCTTCTTTGTTTCTTTTTGGTCCTTCATGGTTAGTTTCTCATCTTTACAATTTAGCCACTATCCCACTCTTACTTCTTGCAATTTAATCCTTAATAATTTAATTCATATACTAAATTAACATCTTGATGCTCATATATGCTCATAATTTCTTTAAAATATAACCACCTTACTAATTCGATAACAAATCCTTAGCTCAATTAACCCTTTTACCTTCAATTCCATTGACTTGCTTACTCAATTGATTCAAATTGAGTCTTTAGAATTTCAATTATACTTCTCAAAACATGATTTACCTTGTAGAACTCCTAGCCCGGTTTTAGGGGTATTACAATTCTCCCCCATAAGAAAAATTTGCCCCCGAATTTTTCTACATGTAGTGTATTTATCCAATACATAACTTGCAATCTGATTTTTCAATTCAGGTTTAGTACCATGATAATTTTGTAAGGTTTCACCTTCCGTTTCCTTCTTAAATTCTTTACTAGCCTCTATTCTTCTTACTCCGACTATCTCATAACTGTAGCAATAATCTTATCTTGATTATTTTATATTCGGAAATCTACTAATTTCGAGATAACAAAGAAGGGTTGTAGGTCACAAATTAAACTATTGACAACTACCCAACACCTATCTGTTTCAAAGTTTATACATTCTGTCTAATCCTTACATTATCTATAACATTGATGCGTATACCAACTTAGTAGTTAATTCCCTTGTCTTCAACCTAATACTCATTTTCTTCTTTTAGTTATGTCTTCCATAGCACACATACTTATACTCTTAATAGACATATATCTATTAAGAATAGAAGAAGATCGTGTCAGGACTGCAAGTCACATTCTTCAATAACATTAAATTCTTATATGGCAAATGCACTTTATATGAAAGAGATGATGCAAATAGCTTCGGTTTAGTCTTGGAATCGACTAAAATCTAGCTTTGATACCACTAAATGTAACACCCCCTGCCTGGTCTAGGAGGTAAACCAGATTAGGAAGTGTTACAGAACAAACTTTCAGTCAAACACACAATATCTTAACACTTCCTAACTAAACATGCATCCAAAATTCAGAGTAATTTTAAAACTTTTTAGAAGGTTTCATAAATTAAATTTCAATCAACATTATAAATACTCAACAAGTATTCATCCACTTTTCATATCTTTAGTTTATAAACATGCTAAATTTCTACTTCAATTTTTATCAAATTTACCTTCGATCATAAACACCAATCTTCTTAAATTGATATTCAACTTTAAACTTTCCTGAACCATTTAGGACCTATGGATCATTACTTTACTATTGGTATGAGATTCTTGTATTCAAAGATTACTATTTACATAAACATCCTTATCAAAATAGTTTAAGGATCTAGAGGCTAATAAGGTGTCAATATCTAAAAGTTTTTAAGACTTAATATTCATGTCACAAACACACAATCATATTCTTTCTTGCACTTGTTAACATTAACCTTCATATTTATTCAATCATACAAAACATTAATTTAATCATTCATACAAAGTTCCTTATAACAATTACTATCAATGATCAATTATGCAAACTTGTTTCTTATCACAACTTAACTATATAAGCATCAAGCAAAACAAGTTAACTCATGATTCTTGTAAATCTATCCAGTCATTCTTTTATTACTATCTGAACTTCAAGTTCGTGAATTACATTATCAAGGTCTTAAGGAACTAGTATTCAATAGCTTAGGGGACTATAATGTTAAAAATGATATGTATTCTTATCACCCATATACTCAATCATAGCACACAATCAACTAGTTTAGCAATCAACCATACTTCACACATATGATCAATAAATAATACAAATATGTACCTTCTTCATAATGTATTTAGAAATTATTTGAATGCACAAATATGTTATCTAACAAAATAGATAACATAAACATTAATCACGTATTGCCACACTAGGAATTTAAAACAAAAACTTCTTATCACATACTCTAATCTTAGGTCTTGTGTGACTTACTGCCGGAAGTTGACACGATCCTCGCTAATAAATAGCTACCTGAAAGATCAATCATTCAAACACATGTAAGTTCAAAAGAACTTAGTGAGGTAGCTTAAAGAAAATAAAGCATGAACAATAATCCATCCTTTCACATAGATCTAATAATCATATAAACATGTATTTCTTATGGTTGGACAAAAAATCAACCATTTTAAGGCAAAGCATTCAATCACGCAATCATACATATACAAGGATAATTCGAGTCAAGCTTGTTCTTGTATATATCTATAGTTATTCAAATAGAGCTTAGCTTATAAGTATTCACATAAGCATTCAAATATAGAATATCTATTCTCCCAATTAAATACTCAATGGTCAAAGGAAGGACATTACTTGTTATGCAAGTCATTATCAGGGTTCATTAATTAACTTATATACTTTATTGGTTTCTTTTATCATAGCCTTATGATTCAAGCAACTTATTTCACTAATATATCTTTTATTTGAATCATCCATAGTACCATTAATTTATGTGGATACATTTATATATACAAACGGTCCAAATTGTACTTGTTCATATAAGTATATATATTCAAAATAGTCCTATATACTTATTGGTATTTATCCAAAACAACCTTTAAATCATGTATATACCTTTACACCAAGCCCTTTATTTATATTATAAGTTTTCATGAATTCTTTAATTATAACCACAAGGATTCAAACATGACACTAATTCTTTATCCAATTATGCACAACTTTTAGTTAAAGGTTAATTACTTAATACCCAAGTTTTCATGTTGATTCATTAGATTAACTCGTGGATTCATAATTCTTCTTAAATAAGGCATCACTTAAATATGGATACTTATCACATAAGTTATTCAAATTTCTTATCTCATAAGACATCAAACTTATCCAGATTATACATTACTTGTCTTATAGGTTCTCAATTTATTCATTAGGTGGGTTTCATTATGATGTCTTAACATAGCCTTGAAATCAAGCATCAGCCTAGGTACTCGAATACCCAACCAACTGTCGCCAACAAAAAGGTACTCATAGTACCAGTCAATCCCTCATACTGTTGCCAAGTGACTACAAAACTTCCCTCCTATTGTTGCTAAATAAGGACCGTAATCCACCCCAAACACGAGCTCTATGGACTCTATGGCATGCCAACTATACTTAAGACCGACTTGAGACCAAGGATTTTCACATATTCTTATCTTATCATATCAAGATTGAGCTTAGCTCCATATTCATATAATCATGTACATGTTATGATCTTATCATAGCAGAAATGGGCTCTATGGACTCTATGGCATTGCTCCTTATCAGAATATGATATTAACAAAGCTTATTTCCCTTTCATATTAGGCCTATATTCACCTCATGTGAAATTCTCAATACCTTTTTCTCATCTCTTTCGATTAGTAAGTTTTATTCATATCAGAATCAGATTCATAATTGAGCATAGTTCTATTCATATACACCTAGATGTTCTTAAGCAAAAAATTTTGATATAAATTCACAAGAGTGTTCGAATATAGCATATGCTTTTAAATGTAAGCATTTGAACTAGCATGCAGTTCAAAGTATCTCAATATATTTAACCACATAATACATGTATTTTAGTACTACCTTAAAATCCAAGCTTAGAAACAGAAGCATAATTTGACTTAATAGTCAAGCAACATAAAATAAAACAAATAATATGCTCGAGATAGTTTCAATCTATCCCAATACTTTAAAATACACTCACCTTATATCCCTAAGTTACGAGATATCTCGATAAACTAATTGTATCAAAGCTTCCTCCATTTACTACTTGGTTCACCCAAGTTCTTTTGGTTTTGAATTGTCCATTCTCGAGTCCTACTTCCTCTAGTCATCTTTAATTAAATAACCACAAGAACATCCATTAATATACAGACCTTAATAACACACATTAACTTAATCTGCAAAGCCAAAATCATCCCTCAAGCATTTACAATACATATACAAATCATTTTCTCTTCCATTTTCACTTTAAGCGCTTAATTTCAACTTTTGGCAGCTTGAGACATCACCAAAGAATTGTATGTCCAGAACAGAGTATACACTGGAATTTAAATCTATTTACACCTTTATAAACTAGATTCAACGACGGTTTTAATGGTATAAGCCTTGCAATTTAACAATTCCTATAGCAATTAAGAGAATTTTTTGAAGTTTCAAAACATAAACTGTCCAGAACAAAATCTACTTCCAGGTTTTCTGCACCACATTCTCTTAAAAATTCATATCTTTTGATTCAGAACTGGAAATGTAACACCCCATTCCAGGCTTGGTTGAGAACCGGGTCGGAGCATGCTACCGTTGAAAGATACGATGATCGGTGCTATAAAATTTCAATCAATGACTAACATTCAATCGGTATTATAATCTTTAAACATTACCAAGTATAGGCATTAGTCCAATTTATCCTGTATGGAACAATAATCCTTCAATTGTGTCTGATTTACAACTTGTACAACTTTTAGGGACTAAACTGTAAATCTAATAATTTAGGGGTCCTTTTCTATAACTAAAAATACCAAAATGAAATTCAATGCAAAAATAGTGAACTTGTAAAATTTCATGCTAATCAGAGTTCATTAGCCCTATCAATTAGACTTATAAGATTTTAGTGACGATATTGCAAAAATTTAAAAGTTGTTCTTTATCACTTATAACAAATTTACCTGCCACTGTATCTATACCCTGGTGACTGTATCGATACGCCATGCTTAATTCAAGGATTGTAGTTTAAAAGAGAACAAGCCCGTATCGATACACTTGAGATCGTATCTATACAGGTTGACCACGTTAACTCTATATCAATACACTCCATGACCATACCATTACCTTTAATTTTTCTAGATTCCAATGACCAAAATCCATATCGATACACCCTAGTCAGTATCTATACACTCCTTTTGACTCATGTTGACTAGACCAAATATGCAAGGTCGTATCGATACACCATCACTTGTATCGATACGCCCTACTCTGTAATGGCAGATTTTAACTGGTTTTTATTCGATTTAACCTATCAAACGATGTCCAAATGCAATGAAACTTTACCAGCAAGTTTATAAACATTTAATCTAACAACAAACCAATTTTCATGTCAATACGAATTCATTTACCAAGCTTTCACCCTTTTAAGCCAATTATGCCATTTTAACCAACATTAACATACCATTTAGGCCCTCTAAAGCCAATACAAAACATGGTCAATATACACATACCAAAATTACCATAATCAACTATTTTAACTAATTTTCCACCATTCTAGGAGTTCATAAGGACAAAACACATTACTCTAAGCTTATGGTGACTTGCCGAACTTCAAACTAGCTCCGATCTTGATCCGATATACTTGTTTAACCTGAAATGTGGAAGATGAATGCATTAGACTTGCATAGTCTAAGTGAGGTAGCCATAACAATGAATGAGCATGGTATGCAATCCAACATGCTTTGATAACAATTCTAACCATGCTAACAAAAGGCACATGATTCAACACGGCATAATTATCACGATCAACATATAACATGACATCTATGATCAACATGGTAACAAAAATCAATGACAATGTTTCACAACAATAATCAATAGCATTATTTCACATAAATGGTTAAATAACAATACTCAATGGTTTCCTTGGATCGATTTTATGGTATATGGATACACGAATTCCACCTCCGCACCAATACCAATAATGGTCTAGTCATATTCCCTCTGCCACACCAATTTGACCAATACACATCAACATCCCTCCACCACACCACAATAAAGGCCGTAGCCTATACCCGTACCAATAAGCTCATGAATTCTATGGCATGCCAATTGTATCTAATACTTTCGATCCCAAGGATCGATAATCAATGATTCAATATCAATGTATCAATAACAATGATTCAATAACAATAGGTCAATAGCAATGATTTATAACAATAAATCAATAGCAATGATTCAATAACAATGTTTCAATGCGGTAACTCGATAGCAATAACATATATCAATGTCTCAATGGTAATATTCAATAATCAATGTTCAATATTCAATATTCAATAGCTTAATATGGCAATGCTCTAATGCTTTCCACGACAACAATAATGATGTTTCGGACATGATTTCAATGCAATATTTACCCATTCTTACCTATATGACTTTTAATAGGGTTTTTTATGCAAAAGCCTTCAATAAAATAGTTAGCAATACAATAAGCAATAATCACTAATTCAAGATGGCACCTGGCCAACTCTCGAGATTCCGACTACACTCACCTTACTTTCGGAGTTCCTACAGCTCTCAGATTGTAATTCCTTTGTTTTCCTGATTGATAGGTTCCGATGGGTTTGATGATTTCTCCACTTGTTGTTCTTAAACTAACAAACACGGAGGAAATAGGGATTTTAATAAGTTTCGATATCAACAGTTGATTCTATAGTATAATTCAACTATAGAAACAATAAGATTTAAACTATGATATTCCATAGGTAACCCCCATAGAGTTCAAATTCTTTAGGCATGGAATTATCTATAATTTAGTCAAGGATTCAATAAATTGCTAGGGGGTATTGCTTACCCAACTTGTAAGAATCAATTGAATTCGATATATTGAAGAAAGTAAAGCTCAAGCTCACTCTCCAATGGAGGTGCTTGGTTGGCTATACAAGGTGAAGAAGATGACTATGATATTTGTTCAATTTTAGGTAAGTTTTCCTAGCTCTCTTTCTTGCTTTCTTTTATTATCAATAACGAAAGCTTTCCTTCAATTGAAGCAATTTTGTTTAAACATTCCATGTGGGTGATGACCATGCTTAGAGATGAGCTAATTTCAAAGTTAGCCCCTCAACTTCCTTTACTTTGTAGTTTTGTCCTCCAAATTTCAATATTTACAGATTGTCCACTAAAACAACCTTTAACAGACACCCGTATCGATATGCCCATGGAACTATCGATATGGCTTGACAAGGTTCGGTAAGTTAGTTAAAAACTGTTGGACCATACTGATACATGTCATACCGTATTGATACGCCTAGCCTGTTTTCAGAATTTAAACATTCCAATAAGGTCCCTACTAAACACTGGACTCAATTAAGGTCCATTATCGATGAAAATAATCCATATAATCAATAACAATGCAACATTTAGGCTTCTTGGTGTAGGGTATCCGATCATTAGAACCCAATTCTTACTAGACCGATTTTTAGGGTGTTATAAGAAATCAATCACTATTTGTTGGAGATTAGACTAGACTCACACATGGTCCTATACATATAAAATCATCTTCTATTTGAATAGACTCAAATTTCTATGATTTTCTAAACTCGCTACCAGAACAGGGTCCCTCGGGCAGATTGCATTCTTCCTTTTTTTTGACTAGTTTAGCTGTTCCATCTCAGCCTAATCAGCAACAATTTATCCACAATTCAAGCAAACATAATTTCAAGATTCTAGTATGTTTCCAAACTCATAAATTTCCAGTTTACACATGTTCTTACAAATCATCTCTAACACTTCATTAATTGGGCAGTTTCATACACAAGACAATTACTTGCAACAATCCTTCTTCTAACCTATTCATACACTCCAATGAACATATATTTTCCAGCATAAATTTTCATTCAAAATTCTATACACAAAACAAGATTTTACCAAACCTAATTAATCATTCTTAAAACAAAATCAAAACCAAAATTCTCTAAACTGAAACATAGCTTGAAGATGCATTTCAATACAAGATCTAGTGCAGAAATTTACCTTCATGAGTTCAATGAATTTCTCGATAACTTTGAACCATAATTTTTCTACCATCTAGGCTTTAATCCGTGGCTTTCCCCAAGCTTCTTCTTCCTTGGTACCTCTGTTATGAGAGAATGTGGAGAGGGGTTGAAGACAACCAACCAAAAAAATGAAATCACAATTTTTTCTCCCTTCCCTACTTGGCCAGGCACCCTTTCCACCACAAGACACATGGATTCCACTTATCAAGAGTGGTATAATTACTCATGAAAGGTGTAAATTCTTCTTTGTTTCTTTTTGGTCCTTCATGGTTAGCTTCTCATCTTTACAATTTAGCCACTAGCTTACTTTTACTTTAATCCTTAATAATTTAATTAATATACTAAATTAACATCTTGATGCTCATATATGCTCATAATTTCTTTAAAATATAGCAACCTTACTAATTCGATAACAAATCCTTAGCTCAATTAACTCTTTTACCTTCAATTCCATTGACTTGCTTACTCAATTGATTCAAATTGAGTCTTTAGAATTTCGATTATACTTCTCAAAACATGATTTACCTTGTAGAACTCTTAGCCCAGTTTTAGGGGTAGTACACCCATAATGATAGAGTGTAGTTGTGCCAGTCTCTCTTTTGAGATAGTTTCATTGTGTAATATCCCAAACATTGGCTTAGAAGTATGTTGCATTTTGATCACAAGTTAAGTGGGATACCTTTATGTCACTTAATATAGTAATCAAGTAGGAAAACGACCGAATTTATAGTAAGAAAAAGTTCATGACTAAATCCTTAAGGACTAAATCAAACTCTAGGTAAAAATCAAGGATTGCATGATAAATAAATTTTATAAGGGGGTTTGTACACATGGAAATTATGGATGAATACATGTGCTAGAGGGTTTTTAGCCACATGAGGGATAACCCAATTGTTGTCTCCTTTATCCCCTAATGACAGAAACCCAAATTAAGAGAGAAAGGAAACTTGTTGCCATGGAAATATGAAGTTTTGAGCTTAGTTAGTGCAATTCTTGAATCCTTGTTCGATACTCCTAAGGAGAAGAATCAAGAGTTAGTAGAAGAGGCAAGATCCAAAGATGGTAGAGCTGTGCAGAAGTAGTCAGGAAAAATAATTCAGGATCAAGCATAAGCTTGGAAATACAATGAGTGTAGTTTAAAGTCTCGGGATAGGCTTACAACCTTCCCAAGCATTTTTTATTTCTTCTATTTATATTGTTTTATTTTCAAGTTAAGCTATGCACTTAAAAGCTTGGATTTGAGGTAAGTATTCATATGATAAGCATTCTATGGAATGTAATTGTAACACCACGAATTCTGGCCTAATCAGAATTGGGTTCTGGCGATCGAAAACCCTACATCAGAATTGTCTAAATATTGTATTGACTTTGACTGCAAGGTCAAATGAATCAATGTTGGACTCCAATCGAGTCAAATTATTGCCTAAGAACCTTATTGAAAGTATCGAAAATCTTTTAGTGGATAAATTATAGAAATTGAAAGTTTAGGGATAGAACTATAGATCATTGAGAGTTGAGGGACTAATTTTGCGATTATCCCCTCCTCAATTACAATCACACATACGTGGGTGATCAGGAAACAATTATTTCAAAGGATGGAAATCTATTTCCATTAAAATAGAGTGAATAGCCAAAAGATGAGGCTTACCCGATGCTTTAGTAAGCAAGCACCTCCCCAATGCTATTGTCTTCTTCTTCCTAAGCAAGCACCACCATTGTTGGTTGAGTAAAGATTAGTGTTCTCTGGTTTATTGCTATCAAAACGTTCATACCGATCGGATAAGTTATTTCCCCCAAACAATTGTTGAAATCCATGGAGGATTTGAGAGTAGTCTCAAGCTAGGTCTTAGCTATCTATGGATAATTCATAGATATTGTATATATCGAGTTTAGATATTGATTTTGATATCGTTATTTTGATTTCAATATTGTAATATTGAATCTAACTGATTCCTATTGTTTACCTAGCTCAAGAAATTGATAAAGAGCATCCATCGTCTCCACCGAAAGCTAGGAACAAGGGGATTGCTATCCGAGAACCTTGAAAGCTTCGGATTATCAAGGTGAGTGTAGTCGGAGTCTCAGGATTAGGTTAGGTGCCTTCCCCAATTTTATTTTTATTGAAATTGCTATTGCCAACCTCATTGTTAAGGATTATTGCATCGAACCACTTATCGTATATTGTGGTAAGTATTGGTAAGTTATCGCATCGAGTATTGAGCATTATCAATGTCATCGTCATTGTTATTGAAAATCGGATATAAATATTGTTGTTGTCATTGAATATTGTTGTTTCCATTATCATCATCATCATTTTTGAATCATGGAAGTATAGGATATTGATATAGAGCATTGATATAGCCATTGATATAGCTATTGTCACTGATCATTGATGTCAACATCGTTATTGTCATAGAAACATTGTACATGAAGCATCGACCTTTGTTATTGTTATTGAGATCATTGGACATTGTCATTGTTATTAATATTTTCATTGAACATAGATATCGGAACATTGTTTATTGATAAGAGCATTGAACATGGCTATTGACATTGAACATGAACTATTGATATTGTCACCAGACCTTTGATTTGAAAGGACTTTGGATACAATTGGCATGCCATAGAATTTATGAGCTCAGTGTACGGGTGGAATACGGTTCTTGTGCTACGGCCTATATTGATTTGGTGAGGCGGAGGGATGTATTGTGATATTGGTCATATTGGCGAGGCTGAGGGACTAGATCATTCATTGATTTGGCGAGGCGTAGGAATTCGTGTATCCACTATCCTGAATCGATCAAAGGGTTATTGATGAATTATGGATTTATTGTTATTGAACATGTTCATTGCATTACTTCTATTGAACTATTGCATTGTCATTGTCAAGATATGAATTGGAATGTATTTCATCAATATAGTGTTTATTTGTGACTACCTCACTAGGCAAAGTATGCCTAATGCATTTCATTTCATACATTTCAGGTTGAAGATTTTGTCGTTGAAAATCGGAAGTTTTGACATTGTTGACATGTCACCTCAAGTCTCAAGTAATGTGTTTTGTCCTTATGAACTCCTAGAATGGTGGCAAAGTAGTTGAACTAGTCTTTTGTGACCCTTTTGGTATGTATGTATTAAGCATGGTTTGTGGAAGTGTGTAAGGCCCTAAATAACCTTTTGGCATGGTGAAAATGTTGCTAAAAATGCTTACTTGGCATAAAAAGGTAAAAACCTAGTAAATGGATTTAGATGACCCTAAAATTTGGCATGCAAGTAGATTATAGCATTAGAATATGGTTGGTAACATTTCATTGCATTTAGACATCAATTGCTAGGTCAAATGGATAAAAACCAAATAAAAATTGACATTACAGTTTAGGGTGTATAGATACAGGTCAAGCTGTATCGATACGGCCTTGCATTTTGGGCCTGGGAAAGTACAAGTTCATCATAGGGTATCGATATGGATTTTGGTCAAAGTCAACGTTGGTCAACCCGTATCGATACGACCTCAAGGCATATCGATACGGGTCATGGTCATATCAGAATGGGTCATGGTCAAAGTCAACATTGGTCAACCCATATCAATACATGTTAAGCTGTACCGATACGAGTTCTTGAGTTACTGAGAATTGGGTTGTTACCCTTGAATCGGGTACCGATACTACCCAACCGTACTGATACGAGTTTGGACAGTTCCATCTAGACCTCAACCTCATGCACACCCGTACCCATACGGCCCCAAGGTGTATCGATACGGTGGTAGTTAATTTTGTTAAGAGGCACTGAACACAGTCTTAAAATGTTTACAAAATGGTCACTAAATATCGCATGGTCTAATCGGTTAGGCAGATGTTACCGGAATGACATGAAAATCTATAAGATCACTGTTATGGAATTGAATTTCATTATTGCATAGTTGATTACATAAAGGGACCCCTAAATTATCAGATTTATAATTTAGTCCCTAAAACTTGTTAAAGTTACAAATTGGCCCTAATTGATGAATTGCTGGTTCACCATGTATAAGTTGGGCTAAGCTTATACATAGTAATGTTTGAAAAGTATATCAACGATTGAATGGCAAGTCTGTATATTGAAATTTTATCGCATTGATCACCGTTTTGTTCACTAGTAGCATTCTCCAACCCGGTTCCTGAGCAGGCCGGGTGGGGGATGTTACACAAGGACTATGAGTTAGACCTAATTCATTAGTGGCTTAGAAATGGTTAATATTCTTAGAAGATAAAGAATTCAAATATTTTGAAATAGAATATCTTAATTAAAATCTTATTAATGTGGGTTATGCGCTCAAATAGTTATATAACAACTTATTGTATAAGATAAAAATTTGTGATTAAAAGTTTGAAAATTTTTATACGTTCTTGACCATTAGATACCTTTAGTGTTCAACTTAAGGGCTTACATGTGTTATGCCAACCCTTTTATGTTTGGTAGCACTTCTTAGTTCGGTTTACTCCTAAACCGGGTAAAGGGTGTTACATTTATTGGTATGAAAGCTAGAGTTTAGTTGATTCTAAGACTAAACGAGTCTCGTTGCATCATCATTTGTTATATGTGCCACATAGGAGTTAAATTTTATAAGTACTTGTGATCTATGTTTGATATAAGCTCTCTTTTATGTTTTCTTAGCCTATAAAAATGTTTGAGACACATTTGGGCATAGATAACGAGAGCCTATCTTCCTCCTCCAATGAAGGAGGAAGTGAAAGAATATACCAGGAGCATCAAGAGCCCCAAAAGACTATTGAACCTCAGCAGGAAGCTCCTTCAATTCATCCCGTACAACGAGAGTGTCTCATCAACATGAAGGGGATGTTTGATCAGTTAGTTACCTCCTTAAGACAAAACCATCCAAATCCTCCCACTCCTCCTGTAGTGGTGACAAAAAGGGCTCTGATAGATAAACTCGCTCAACATCGAGCTTATACATTCACGGGGGCTGATGATGAAAACCCGAAAGTAGCTGAATACTGGCTGGAGATAACTATAAGGATTTTGACCAAACAAATACAATGTTTAGATGAAAACAAGCTTGAGTGTGCCTAGCCCTTTTAGCTGATGAGGCCCTAAGATGCTGGGAAACTAAAACCCTTACTGCTCCTACTAATGTCGTTACTTGGGAATTATTCCTCAAAGAATTCTGGAAAATATATATGTGAGCAATATCTTGCTGAACATAGAAGACGTTTCTTGTATTTGAAGCAAAGAGGCAGGCCTTTAGAGCAGTATGTTAGTGATTTTTGCAAGTATTGCAAATATGGGTTCGAGTATATTAAGAAGGAGGAAGACAAATGTCGGATGTTTATTGATGGACTCAATGAAGAATTAAGCCCTATGTTCATAGTTCTAAGGATCATTGACTTTCAAGATTTGGTGAATCGAGCAATTGCCACAGAAGCTAAGATAAAAACATCTAAAAAGAGGAAAGGGAATTACTTCCGGAATGACAAAGATCAAGAAATGATAACAAACTTCCATGGCCATCCAAGAAATCCAAGAATTAAGGAGGTAGTTCTTCGAATTTCAACTCTTCCCTGAAAAGTAATTTCTTTCCTAAGCCCCAAGTTTTGGTTAAGTCTTCTGCATCTTCAGTCTCTGTAAATAACACGGGAATACGGGTAGAGATTCACAAGCCCCTATGTAAAATTTCTGTCAAAAGAAACATTTGGGCCAATGTAGGAGACAAGTAAATGCTTGCTTCATGTGTGGAGGATCAGATCATTATATCAAAGATTGTCTGCAAAATCTGAATAAGATTCCTACGCGTGTTTCTACGAACTACAATCTTATACAATCACCTCAAGGTAAAGGGTATAAGCAAGCTCAGTCTAGTAATTATTGGAAGAATTGGGGTCAGACCTATAATGCTACTCATCAGGAATCTCGAGCTCCTGCTCGAGTATATCACATTCGAGGTTGAGAAGAGGAAGACTCCCTTGATGTCATAGCAGGTACAATAGAATTGTATACACACCATGTTTATAGTTTGTTTGACTCTGGTTCAACTCATTCCTTCATTTGTTCTACCCTAATTGAAAATTTTAATTTGAGTTCTAAACCCATAAACTATAATTTGGTTGCCACTAATCCTTTAGGGGATATGGTTGTTGTAAATCGAGTATGTAGGAATTTTCCTTTGTTTATACAAGACATTCTTTTACCTGGTGATCTGTTAGCCTTACCTTTCAATGAATTTGATCTTATTTTGGGGTTAGACTGGTTAGGAAAACACCAAGCTTGGGTAGACTGTAATAAGAAAAGACTATTCCTTCATGGATTAGGAAAGGAATCCATACTATTGTTTGATAAGAAACCCTTTAAATAAGATTTTGCGTTTGCTACCATATCTGAAGTCGATAAGACTAAAATCATATTTGAGTCTATCTAAACTACTTCTAAATTTCTTAACATTTTTCCCAAGGAAGTATTGGGTTTACCTCCAACTTGGGAAGTGGAATTCGAAATTGAAGTACAACCGGGATCAAATCCAGTTTCCATTAACCCTTATCGGAAGGCTCCGGTCAAGCTTAAAGAACTTAAGAATCATTTGCAAGATCTCCAAGATATAGGTTTCATAAGGCCTAGTTTGTCCATTTGGGGAGCCCCAGTGCTGTTTGTAAAGAAGAAAGATGGATCGATGAGACTTTGCATCGACTATCGGCTATTGAACAAGCTCATCATCAAGAACAAGTACCCCTTGCCAAGAATTGAAGATCTGTTTGATCAACTCAAAGATGCTACAGAGTTTTCTAAGATCGACCATTGGTTAGGATATTATCAGATGAAAATTAAGGAACAAGATGTACCAAAGGCTGCATTCAGGACTTGATATGGTCACAGTGAGTTTCTCGTAATGTCTTTTGGCCTGACAAATGCTTTAGCTGCATTCATAGACCTCATGAACCGAGTCTCTAAGCCATACTTAGACAAGTTTGTGGTAGTCTTCATCGATGATATTCTCATCTATTCTAAAGATATGGATGAACATTCGAAACACCTTTAAATTTTTCTACAAACCCTTAGAGACCATCAAATCTATGCAAAGTTGAGCAAATGTGGATATATGTAGAAGGAATTAAGGTTGATCCAAAGAATATCCAATCGATTGTCGATTGGAGACCTCCGAGAAATGTTGGTGAAAATAGAAGTTTTCTAGGGTTAGCTGGATACTATTGGAGATTTGTTAAAGGGTTCTCCATCATAGCCACACCTTTAACTAAACTTCTTCGAAAGGACGTATCTTTTGTTTGGTCGAAGAGCCAACAATGAAGTTTTGATCAATTGAAGCACGTGCTTACTCATGCTCTGGTCTTGACAAAACCTGAATCAGGAAAAAACTTCACAGTCTTTAGCGATGCATCTCATCTCGGATTAGGATGCATACTCATACAAGAAGGAAAGGTGGTAGCTTATACTTCTCGACAGTTGAAGCCTCAGGAATTGAACTATCCGACTCATGATCTTGAACTAGCAGTTGTTGCTTTTGCCCTTAAGATTTGGAGGCACCATCTCTTTGGAGAAATGTGTTATTTGTTCACAGATCATAAAAGTCTTAATATCTCATGACCGAAAATGAATTAAATCTTAGACAAATAAGGTGAATGAAGCTACTTAAAGGTTATGATTTGGTCATTGACTATCATCCGGGAAAAACGAATATGGTGGCTGATGCACTCAGTTGTAAACATTCGATTGGTAATATCTTAAACAAGTTATACTTCTAGTTTTAATTGAATCCTAAACCTTGTTATTTAAGGATATTCCATTGTTTTGTAGCTCCTACTGCGATCAATGCACATTTTAGATTACTAAAGGGTCAAGAGCTCCTGGCCGAGCTTCAAGTTGAATCCAACCTGATCTCGAGGAATAAGACTTTTCAGCAATCAGATCTTGAGCTTTAGAACATCTTGCATAAGCTTTAAGTTGAACCTAATCCAGAATTTTCTTTGAAGTCAAATGGTTTACTCTATTTTCAAAATAGAGTTATGTACCAAATGATGAAACCCTTAAGAGGGAAATGCTTCAGGAAGCTCATAGTAGCCCCTTCTCAATCCATCCTGGATCGGTTAAGATGTATAAAGACCTAAAGGAATTGTATTGGTGGCTAGGGATGAAATCTGCTATCACAAAATTTAATTTCATATGTTTAACTTGCCAGAAGGTGAAAGCTGAGCACCAGGTCCCTACGAGACTTTTACAGCCCATCGAACTATCCCTGAGGAAATGGGTTTGTATAGCTATGGATTTTGTAAGTGACTTGCCTTCATCCCCAAGGAAGAATGATGCAATCTTGGTGATAATTGATAGATTTTCTAAATCATCTCACTTCATACCTATTCGAATGAGCTTGAGCTTGGATTAGTTGGCTGAGTTGTATATACGAGAAATGATATGTTTGCACGGTGTTCCTACCTACATAATCTCGGATTGAGATCCTCAGTTCACTTTTTGGTTTTGGAATTCCTTGCAAAAGGCCTTAAGAACCAAAATAAATCTTAGCACAACTTTCCATCCTTAGTCAGATGGTCAACCTGAAAGAGTAATCCAGATTCTTGAAGATATGCTTCGGGCTTGTGTACTTCATTTTGAAAGAACTCAGAGAAATCTTTACCGTTAGCAAAATTTGCGTACAATAACAGCTATCAAGCATCCATTCAAATGGCCCCGTTTGAAGCTATATATGGAAGAAAATGCAGAACTCCCTTGTGTTAGTCAGAATTGGTTGAAAACAAGGCTTTAGGGCCTGAATTGCTCAGAGAAATAGAGGAACAAGTACATGTTATTCACAGTAGACTAAAAAAAGCTTTTGATACACAAAAAGCTTATATTGATTTGAAAAGACGAGATATTCAATATGTTAGGGGAGATTAGGTGTTGCTAAAGGTTTCTCCATGGAAGAAAGTTTTTTGATTTGGGAAGAAGGGGAAACTTAGCACTTGTTTTATTGTACCATTTAAGGTTACTAAAAGGATTGGCCCTGTAACACCCCATTCCTGGCTTGGTCAGGAACAAGGTTAGAGAATGTTCCCGGTGAACAAAATAATGATCAGTGCGATAAGATTTCAATAAATACTTGTCATTAATTCAACGTTATACTTTTCAAACATTACCAAGTATAGGCTTTAGCCCAAATTTTCCAATGTGAACCAATAATTCATCAATTAGGACCAATTTCTAACTTTGACAAGTTTTAGGGACTAAATTGTAAATTTGGATAATTTAGGGGTCCCTTAATGTAATCAACTATGCAATAGTGAAATTCAATACTATAACAGTGATATTGCAAATTTTCATGTCGTTCTGATATCATTTACCCATCCAATTAGGCTGTACAATAATCAGTGAACATTCTGTAAATCCTTTAAAACTGTGTTCAATACCTTTTAACAGAATTAACTACCCTCGTATCCATACTCCTTGGGTCCGTATCAATGCTATAATCTACTTCCATGCTAAATTTTAGGGTTATTCGAATCAATTTACAAGGTTTTCACCTTTTAGTGCCAAATATGCATATTTAGCCTCTTTTAGACAATTTCAAAAGGTTATTTATAGCTTTTGTGACTACTACAAGTCATGCACATTACACACATATCAAAAGAGTCATAAATGACTAGTTCAACTACTTTTCCACCATACTAGGAGTTCATTAAGGCAAAACATATTACTTGGGCCTGTAGTGACTTGTCAAGAACGTCGATTTCTCCGATCTTCAACAGTGAATTTCCTTAACCTGAAATGAAATACATTAGGCATACTTTGCCTAGTGAGGTAGTCAGAACTAATGTCAATATCAATGAAATGCATTCCAACTCATATCTTGAGAATAATAATGCAATAAATCAATAGTAGCGATGCAATGATCATGTTCACTAGTAATAACTCCATATTTCAACAATAACCCTTGGATCGATTCAGAATAGTGGATAAACGAATTCCTACGCCTCACCAAATCAATGAATGGTCTAGTCCCTCTGCCCCGCCAATATGACCAATAACACAACACATCCCTCCACCTCACCAAATCAATATAGGCCGTAGCCCTAAGACCATATTCCACCCATACACTGAGCTCATGAATTCTATGGCATGCCAATTGTATCCAAAGTCCTTTCGAATCCAAGGTCTGGTGACAATATCAATGATCGGTTTTCAATAGAAATGACAATACTCAATATATTCAATGACTTTATCAATGAGAAATGATTCAATATCAATATCAATGTCCAATAACAATACAATGTCATTAGCAATATTTCAACGATCTCAATGATGATATTAATAGCCAGTGATTCATTTGCAATGTTTCAATGACAATAACAATGTCGACACCAATAATTAATGACAATGGCAATAACAATGGCAATGTCAATGCTCTACAACCAATATCCTATATTCCCATGATTCAATAATGATGACAATGATAATGGCAATATCGATACTCAATGAAAATAACGATATCTATGTCCGATGCTCATTAGTGATGGAGTTAACAATGACAATTCTCAATACTCGATGCGACAACTTACCAATACTTACCCTAATATCCGCTAAGTGGTTCGATGCAATAACCCTTAACGATGAAGTTAGCAATGACAATTCAATAACAACAAAATCGAAAAAGGCACCTAGCTTAATCCTAAGACTCCGACTACATTCACCTCGATAATTTGAAGCTTTTACGGCTCTCGAATAACAATCCCCTTGTTCCTAGCTTTGGGTAAAGATGATGGTTGCTCTCTTTCAATTTTTTAGAGCTAGGTAAACAATAGGAAAATTATTAGGATCGATAATACGATATCAAAATCAATATAATGATGTCAAAATTGACATCTAAGCTCAATTTAGACAATAACGATGAATTATCCATGAATAGTCAAAACCCTTGTTTAAGATTACACTCAATATCTCCATAGATTTCAATAATAGTTTGGGGGATTAAGATTACCCGATCGATAGAAATGATTCGATATCGATAAACTGAAGAAAATTCAAGCTATTCTACCCTCAACAATGGAGGTTCTTGCTTGAAGGAAGATGAAGATGAGATAGAGGTGTGTGCTTGATACAAAATCGGGTAAGACTAGAAATGGCTATTCATCTTTTCTTTTTTCCTTTAATGACAAGGCTTTCCTTCATATGAAAGAATTGCTCCTGATTATCCCACGTATGTGGGATTATAATTGAGGAGGGGCTAATCGCAAGGTTAGTCCCTCAACTCTCAATTCTTTACACTTTTGCCCCAGACTTTTAATTTCTATACTTTAGCCACTAAACAGGCTTTCAATACTTCCAATAAGGTCCTTAGACAATAATTCGAGTCAATTAGAGTCCAATATCGATATAATTGACCTTGCGGTAAATGTTAGTACAATATTTGAACAATTCTGATATAGGGTTTCTGGTCGCTGGATCCCAATTATGACTAGGCTGGATTTTGGGGTGTTATAACTCTCCCCTCTTAAGAAAAATTCGTCCTCAAATTTTACTTGGATCAAAGAGATGAGGATATTGCTTTCACATCCTTTCCTCAAGTTCCCATGTTGCTTCCTTAGCAGTGTGGCTCTTCCAAAGCACTTTAACCAATGGAATAGTCTTGTTACGAAGTCTCTTGACTTCTCTTGCAAGAATCTGAACTGGCTCTTCCCCATACAACAAATTTGGTTGAATTTCTATAGATTCAGGCTCAATGATGTGCGAGGGATCAGAATGGTACTTCCAAAGCATGGATACATGAAATACATCATGGATTTTACTCAATTTTGAGGGCAAAAATAAGCAATAAGCCACAAGGTTGACTTTTTCAATAACCTCAAAGGGTCCAATGAATCGGGGACTCAATTTCCCTTTCTTGCCAAACCTTAGAACTTTCATCCACGGTAAAACTTTAAGAAAATCTTTATCACCAACTTCATACCGTATATCCCTTCACTTGAGATCAACATAGGCCTTCTGTCGGTCAAAGGCATGTTTTAGTCGATCATGGATGATGGTGACCCGTTCCTCAGTTTCCTGAAGTAAGCCAGGGCCCAACATCTTGCCTTCGCCAAGTTTAGACAACATAATGGAGTTCTGCATCGTCTGCCATACAGTTCTTCATACGTGCCATATTAATAGAAGCTTGATAATCGTTGATATAGGTAAACTCGATAAGAGGTAGGGATTTTTCCCAAGAACTTCCAAAATCAACGATGCATGATCGAAGCATATCTTCCAAACCTTGAATTACCATTTTTGACTGGCCATCAGATTGAGGGTGAAAAGTAGTACTAAGATTAACTTTGGTACCCATAGCTCCTTACAATGACTTTTAGAAGCGAGATGCAAATCGTGGATCTCGATCGAAAATGATTGACTGAGGCATTCCGTGGAGCTGAATAACTTCCTTGATGTACAAGTCAGCTAGTTTAGGAAGACCACAGTCCATTCAAACCGGTAAGAAATGTGCTGACTTAGTGAAATGATCCACAATGACCCAAATGGCATCATATTTAGCAACAATCAAGGGTAAACCAACAACAAAATCCATAGTGATTTTCTCCCACTTCCATTATGGTAGGTCAATTGGTTACAATAGGCCAGTAGGGACACGATGCTCAGCTTTAACACGCTGGCACGTAAGGCACTTGGACACGAATTCAACTATGTCTTGCTTCATGCCCGACCACCAATAAAGCTCCCGTAGGTCTTTGTACATCTTCACCGACCTCGGGTAAATAGAGAAAGAGCTCGAATGGCCTTCCCTGAGGATATCAGTGTGAAAGGATTCATCATTAGGTACACAGACCCGATCACGAAAACATAAGAGCCTTTCAGAATTGATTCTGAAATCAAGATTATCTTGCAACTTGGAAACGATGGCTTGAAGTTTAGGATCTTGTTTTTACAATGCTTGTATTCTCGATATGATGGTAGTCTGAACTTGAAGTTCAACTACGAGACAACAATGCTTCCAAAGACGGAAGTGAGCATTGATAGCTCGAGGAGCTACAATGCAAGAACTTTGCAATGAGCCGATGCACTAATCAACATATTAAACTTAATGATCAATAACGATACTTACCAGGCAGAGGTTTGCGGTTGAGTGCATCAGCTACAACATTTGCCTTGCTCGGATAATAGTCAATGACAAGATCATAATCCTGAGGAGTTCCATCCATATCTGTTGTCGAAGATTCAACTCCTTTTGTGATAAGAGGTACTTGAGGCTCTTATGATATGTAAAAAGGTAACACTTCTCTCCGTAGAGATAATGCCTCCAAAATTTCAAAGCAAAGACAATTGCAGCCAACTCTAGATCATGGGTGGGGTAATTCATTTCATGAGGCTTTAGTTGTTTGGAAGCATAAGAAATGACTTTGCCTTCTTGCATTAACACGCATCCTAACCCGAGATGCAAAGCATCACTATAGACAGTGTAGTCATTTCCAGACTCAGGTTAGGTTAGAATTGTGCATGAGTTAAAACTTGTTTCAATTGATCGAAGCTTCTTTGTTGTTCCTTGGTCCAAACAGACAGAGCTTCTTTCCTTAGCAGCTTAGTCAATGGAGCTGCTAACATAGAAAATCCTTTGATGAATCTCCTATAATAGCCAACAAGACCAAGGAAACTTCTTACCTCACCAATGTTCTTCGGTGGATACCAATCAACAATGGCTTGGGTTTTCTTCGGGTCCACCTGGATCCCTGAAGCTGATACAATATGCCCAAGAAAGGAAACTTCGGTGAGCCAGAACTCACACTTAGAAAACTTAGCATATAATTGTTTCTCCCAAAGAGTTTGAAGCACAATGCAAATGTGGTCTCGATGTTCAGTAGGGTTCTTGGAATAAATTAGGATATCATCAATGAACACTACTATGAATTTTTCGAGATAGGGTCTAATAACCCGATTCATTAGGTCCATGAAAGCTGCTGGTGCATTGGTTAGCCTAAAGGTCATCAACAAGAATTTGTAGTGACCATATCTCGTACAAAAGGTAGTTTTAGGCACATCACACTCTTTGACTCTCATTTGATAATATCTAGACCTCAAATCAATCTTAGAAAACACAATGACATCCTTAAGCTGATCGAATAAGTCATTAAACCTTGGCATGGATATTTTTTATTGATGCTTACTTTGTTCAACTGCTGGTAATCAATGCATAACCTCATGGAACCATCCTTATTCTTCACAAAGAGAACCGGAGCTCCCCAGGGTGAGTAACTCGGTTGAATGAAGCCTTTATCAAGCAAATCTTGAATTTGGGATTTTAATTCCTTCAGCTCAACGATTGCCATTGGTTAGGGTGCAGTGGAAACTGGAGCAGTTTAGGTTGCACTTCGATACTGAATTAAACTTAATGGATTGGTGGTAAGCCTGAAAGTTTATAAGGGAAGACATCAGGAAATTCACACACAGTATCAATATCTTGTAATTGAGGTTCATCCTTGGCTTCCAATGTCAAAGCATACAAGGAAGGATTTCTTGAACTCATCAACACTATGTTGTCCTTGCCAAGGCCTCAAAGATATAGTTTTCTCTTACTACAATCTACCCACGATTGGTTTTCACTAAGCCAGTCCAAACCTAATATAACATCAAACTCGTGGATCGATAAAGCTAATAGGTTGGCCACAAAAGGAATCCCTTGAATCACCAAGGGACAATTCTTACATACAAGGCTTATGGTGACACAATCACCTAGTGGATTGGTTACGGTGACCTTTAGTGCTATAGGCTCAGAAGATAATATGTGTTTCTTAACTAGCACAATACTTATAAAGGAATGAGTAGAACCAGGATCAATCAACAAATATAAAGAATAAGAGTACAATTCAATGACACATGCAATGACATCAAGCTTATCTTCCTCCTCCATGCTCCTCACATGATACATCTGAGCAAGGGCCTTGGATTATTACTTACTTGGTGCCTTGCCAGAGCCACTAGGTCTCCCTGTAGCTCCCGATGAACCTTGTCTTGACCCCATACCTCAGAAGGACTGAGTAGGGGTTGCATTGCTTACCGGGGTAGCAGCAGACTTAGTTGTATTGAGGGGACAATCTTGGATGAAGTGGCCTTGCTCACCACAATAGAAACAAGCTCCAAACTGCTTACGGCACATACCTACTAGATAACTATTCTAGCAGTAGTTACAAACAGGGTATTGTGATCCTTTATTAGAGCCTCTAGTGCTCTCAACTAAGGTCGCCTTGGAAAAGGACTGAGTCATAGTCTAAAGCTTATCAATATTCCCAGAATGAGACGGTTGCGGGTAGATATGTTGCTTAGGGCCTTGATACTTTTCTTTCTTGTTCCATATAGGAGGTCGAGAATCATCTCTACCCTCTTTTCAGATTTGCCCGACCCACTGGTTCTTTGGGCTTTCAACGATGCTTCGGTGGCTTTAACTCAGTTCACCAAGTCTTGGAAATCAGTGATGCTCAATGCAGTGAACACAGAGCAAATTTCATCACTAAGCCCAACAATAAACATATAGCACTTCTCTTCCCCCTTCTTGATGTATTCAACACCATATCGGCAATACTTGTAGAAATCACAAATGTACTGCTCGACTGGGTGCCCGCCTTACTTAAGATGGAGAAAGATGTTGCGTCTCTCGTCGAGGTAGTACTCTCTAACATACTTCTTTCAGAATTCTTGAAGGAAGAACTCCCAAGTGACAGTTTCCTCAGGCACGGTAAGCATAGTGGTCTCCCACCACTAAAGTGCTTTATCAACTAGCAATGCAAGGGCACACTCCAACTTGTGCTCATCAGAACACTGCAATTGCTTGTTTAAAATTCTCAACGTGTTATCCAACTAGTACTCAGCGACCTTAGGACTATCATCTTCCTGACTAGTGAAAGTATATGCTTGGAGCGATGTCAGCTTGTTAATAGGGGCTCGGGCATTTTGGACAACTAGTGGGGTGGGTTGCACTACCGTCTCAGCCCTAATAGACATCATAAATTGCTTGAACATGTCAGCCATGTTTCGATAACACTCAGTCTGAGCGTTAGGCAACTCTGGCTCGACATTCTGAGGTGAGTGATTTGATGGATTCGGTGGGTCTCCCTCTGACCTCCTTGCCATGAGTCAAGGAATCGGTAGCAGGCTTATTGATGTGAGCTTGATTAGTCTTAGACATATCTATAACATAAAGAGATCAGATTAGTTGACAAGTCACAATATACACAATATACAACACTTAGGTGGCAAAGTAACACAATAACAATGCAATAAACTTCGGTTTAGTCCTAGAATCAACTAAACTCTAGCTCTAATACCATAAATGTAACACCCCATTCCCGACCTGGTCGGGAATCAGGTCAAAGAATGCTACCAATGAACAAAATGATGATTGGTACGATAAGATTTCAATAAATACTGGTTATTCAATCAATTTTATACTTTTTAAATATTACCAAGTATAGGCTTTAGCCCAATTTATCCAATATGAACCAATAATTCATCAATTAGGACCAATTTCTATCTTTGAGAAGTTTTAAAGACTAAATTATAAATTTGATAATTTAGGGGGTCCCTTAATGTAATAAACTATGCAATAGTGAAATTCAATACTAAAACAACGATCATGTAAATTTTCATGTCGTTCCGATATCATTTACCCATCCAATTAGGTTGTACAATAATCAGTGACCATTTTGTAAATCATTTAAAACTATATTCAATACCTTTTAACAGAATTAGCTACGCCCATATCGATACTCCTTGGGTCCGTATCAATATACATATGCACAGATTCAATTTTTACTTTGAGTGATTAAGGCCCTGTATCGATAATGCTGAGACCGTATCGATACAGGTTGACCCGTTTTGGTATAGCCTGAGACCGTACCAATACATTTAAATGCCTAAAACTTACTGCCAAAATATGTATCGATACTCTTCAAACCTGTATCGATATGCTATGGTTATCTTATGTTTTGCCAGACCAATTATGCAAGGCCGCATCGATACAGCTTGACCTGTATCGGTACGACCTGTATTGTAATGTCAATTTTTATCTGGTTTTTAGTTGATTTGACCTAGCAATCAATGTCCAAATGCAATGAAACTTTACCAACAATATTTTTGTGTTATAATCTACTTGAATGCCAAATTTTAGGGTTATTCGAATCCATTTACTAGGTTTTCACCTTTTTATTGTCAAATATGCATATTTAACATCTTTTAGACAATTTCAAAAGGTTATTTAGAGCTTTTGTGACTACCACAAGTCATGCACATTACACACATATCAAAAGGGCCATAAATTACTATTTCAACTACTTTGCCACCATACTAGGAGTTCATTAAGGCAAAAAATATTACTTGGGCCTGTAGTGACTTGTCAAGAACGTCGATTTCTCCGATCTTCAACAGTGAAATTCCTTAACCTGAAATGTATGAAATGAAATGCATTAGGCATAATTTTCCTATTGGAGTAGTCACAACTAAATGTCAATATCAATGAAATGCATTCCAACTCATATCTTGACAATAATAATGCAATAAATCAATAGTAGCGATGCAATGATCATGTTCAATAGTAATAAGTCCATATTTCAACAATAACTCTTGGATCGATTCGAAATAGTGGATACGCAAATTCCTATGCCTCGCGAAATCAATGCTTGGTCTAGTCCCTCTGCCTCGCCAATATGACCAATAACACAATACATCCCTCTACCTCGCCAAATCAATATAGGTCGTAGCCCTAAGACCGTAGTCCACCCGCACACTGAGCTCATGAATTCTATGGCATGTCAATTGTATCCAAAGTCCTTTTGAATCCAAGGTCTGGTAAAAATATCAATGATTGGTGTTCAATAGTAATGATAATACTCAATATATTCAATGACTTTATCAATGAGCAATGATTCAATATCAATGTCCAATAACAATATCAATGTCATTAGCAATATTTCAATGATCTCATTGACGATATTAATAGCTGGTGATTCATTTGCAATGTTTCGATGACAATAACAATGTCGACACCAACAATCAATGACAATGGCAATAACAATGGCAATGTCAATGCTCTATAACCAATATCCTATATTCCCATGATTTAATGATAATGGCAATATCAATACTTAATGACAATGACGATATCATAATTGTATGTTCATCATGTTAACAATTAACATACAAATGCTAAAACCTTACAGCAACAAACACTTGATTAATGTTTAACCATCGAGTGTAAAACTTCTTTAAAATAGATTAAGATCTTAACGCGACTGGATTCAATTTCTTTATTTTGCGCAAATATCATATACTCATCAAAAACAGAAAAACCAAACATGCATCTCATACAAACACATCAACAAAGTATTTAACCTGAATTCGCATCGTACAAGTGGATCTGATACCACTGTTAGGATCGTTGGTACACCCCATGGCGCAGCAGAAAAATAATTCGACGATCTCATACAGGAATCCATGTACGATCAATCGAATTTGAGAGGAAAGGATGCGTGGTTTACCTTGGGTTTGAGAGGAAAGGATGCGTGGTTTACCTTGGGTTCCTGGAAAAATAGCAAGTCAGCAGTGCAATCACGATCAATTCGAATCCCAAGCCTCCACGATAGTGAATTTGAGAGGAAAGGATGCGTGGTTTACCTTGGCCTTCATTTGGTGGTAAATGCTTTGTCACTCTTGAAGAAAATGATCAGCCATTTGCCCAAATGAATTCGCTAACACATTAGACATCCATTAGACAACAACTTGTTTATTAAAAAGAAAGCAAATTCCAAACCAGCTCTAATGAGCTAGTTTAATTAATGAAACTAGTTGTATAGAATTAACTAATTTAATTAAGTGAAACTAACACACTAAATGAACTTAGAAACATAAACAAACATGCATTAATTAAACTAACATACTTAAATGTTCTAATTGCTAAATAAAGTGCATGCTTTGAATGAAGTAGCATGCTTATTTATTCATATAATTTATGATGCAAACCAGTAAAACTCATGCAAATTCATGCACAAGTAAAAGATGGAATAAGGAAGAACTGCCTTAGAATGAGCCTTGAAGATCTTCGATGATGGTGGAGGTTCTTCCTTTGGGTTGAAATACACCTTCATAAATCTGACCTTAGTTTGAACATCCCATATTAAGCTTGAATAAGCTTCGTGAAGCTTCTCGAATGTAAAAAACTTGCCTGGATCAAATGGTCTCAGAAAGGTTGCAGAAAATAATGTAAGGCACGTGGCCATGCTCACATCAAATTCTCTCCAGCCAAACACTCTTTTTTTCTTCAAAATCTTCAGGTAACTTCTTTATTTCTTCAATCTTTTAATGGCAAATGAGTTCTTAATTGTTTCCTATCAAAACCTTATTGTTTTAATCTTCTTTTCTCATGTAAATCAATACAATTAAGGAAGAAAGTCAACATTAGAGGTGATTTATACTTTGCCTCTAATGTATGATTTTTTACTGAAATTCCCAAGTTATTGATCCTTTATAAATGTTTTCTAATGAGTTTTAATGATTTAATTATGGAAATTGGTTAAATCAAGGTTTAAGTGATATGATTATATGATTTTCGAATTGGATCTGTTTTACTGAGTTCTTGATTAGTTTTAATCAAGATTTTGATGTTTAATAATGTTAATTGATTGATTTTAACATTGGAATCCTGAAGCTATGTGAATCTCTAATTTCCTAGGTTGCTAGTTATGTGTTTTTGATGAGTTGTGGATGTTTAATGTATGCTAGAGGTATAAGGATTGTTTTGGATTGTTTTTGAATGTCAATTGATTTTAATTGATGGATTGAAATGGTAGATTGTGGCTGGGTTGAGTTTATGTTAAGTTGGAAGGTGTTTTCGGGTTAATCTTTTCGGATTTGTTTCGGCAAACCAAATTGATGTTTGAAGCATGTTAGAATGTTGTCGTAGCCTTGAAAGCATGTAAAACTAGCAAAATTGGATATTACAGGTCCAAGTGTATCGATACACGTGTCCATGTATCAATACAGGTAAACTATTTTAGGCATAGCATTTTGGTATACTGAGAGCTATTTCGGTACGGGCAAAAGTATTGTAGCAATGCGTATCGATACACTTAAACTGTATCGGTACGGTTTTGAGCTACTGGAATCTTATTTTAAAGAAAAGGCCAAGGCGTACTGATACTCTTGCTCGTGTACCGATACAGGTAGCTGTTAATTTAGTTATTGGGATGTTTGGAAGTTTATGTTCCTTACGTTTTGGTCCATGAATGTTATGTATACAATTGAATGAGTTTGGATGCTCATTTTGAGCTGGTTTTTGACATATGAGCATGAAACCTGATTAAATGAGGATTTGTAAACTTAAAACAAGTTAAGTCTTTGTAGTTTTCCATAATTGCAATTTGGTCCTTAAATTGCAATTGTGAGCAATTGGATGTCAATTCGATGCCCGATTGAGTTGAGCTTTCACCCACTGCTAGTATGCAATCCATAGGTTAATATGTTGCATCTAGGTAAGATAAAAAGGAAAAAATGGTCATATTTTAGGTTAACCTTTTTGGGTTTATTTTGGGAAACCCAATATAGCTCGCTCAGTTCGATCTTGCGACAAGGTCGGGTCGAAAGGGTTACATATCTACCACTCTATGAACATATGGCTTCACAACCTCAAAGGGTCTCAACCATCTAGGCTTGAGCTTCTCTGGAAACAATTTTAGTATTGAGTTAAATAATACAACACGTTGGCGTACCTCAAATTGCCTTAGCAATATCCTTTTGTCATGCCATCATTTTGTCCTTTCCTTGTAGAGTCTGGCATTTTCGTAAGCTTGCATTCTGAATTCTTCTAACTCATTCAAGTCTAATAACCTTTTTTCTCCAGTAGCCCTCCATGCCATGTCAAGAGTTTTGATTTCCCAATATGCTCGGTGTTCCATCTCCGCTGGTAAGTGGCATGCCTTCCCAAAAAACAAGTTTGAATAGGAAGGTTCCCAAAGAAGTTTTAAAAGCAGTCCTATAAGCCCACAAGGAGTCATCTAGTCTCAAGGACTAGTCCTTCCTACTTGGATTCATAGTCTTCTCTAAAATATTCTTGATCTCCTTATTTGAAATCTTCGCTTGGCCATTTGTTTAGGGATGATATGCCATGGCAATCCTCTACCGAATTCTATACCTACACAAAGCTTTAGAAACTAGATTGAATTTAAAATGTGTACCCTCATCATGAACAATAACTCTAGGGGCACCAAATCGAGTAAAAATATGTTTGTGCAAGAACTTGGTAACATCCTTGACATCATTTGTTGGCAGTGCAACAACCTCAACCTATTTTGAAACGTAGTCAACAGCCAAAAGGATATATAGGTTACCAAATGATGGGGGAAAGAGACCTATGAAGTCTATTCTCCACACATCAAACAAATCTACTAGCATGATGTTCTGAAGTGGTAGTTGGTGTCTTCTGGAGATGTTTCCTATCCGCTGCATCGATTACATGCCTTGCAAAGTTATGGGCATCTTTGTATAGTGTGGGCCAAAAGAATGCTGATTGCAGCACCTTGGCAGCAATTTTTATCTTGGCAAAATGACCTCCATACGGTGCTGCATGGCATCATTACAACATGTTGTGTTGTTCATCTTCTGGCACACACCATCTTATCACTTGGTCGGCACACTGTTTGAACAATATTGGCTCGTCCCAATAATATTGTGGAACATCTCGCAAGAATCATTTCCTGGCATTGTATGCCAAGTCTGGTGGTAGAATATTGCTTACCAGGTAATTGACTATGTCAGCATACCATGGCATGGCATTGACTGCAAGTAAATACTCGTTTTGGAATTTATCTCTTATGGCAGTGGCCTTACCATTTTCAAGGTGATGCTCTAGGCGTGATAGGTGGTCAGCTACTAAGTTCTCACTACATTTCTTGTCTTGGATATCGAGATCAAATTCTTGTAGTAGAAGCATCCATCATATCCATCTGGGCTTGGCATCCTTTTTTTTCCAATAGGTATTTCAATGTTGAATTATATGTATACACCATAACTTTGTTACCAACGAAATAAGATTTGAATTTATCAAATGCAAATACAACCGTGAGAAATTGTTTCTCAGTAGTGGTGTAATTCAGTTATGCTTCATTCAATGTCCGGCTGGCATAGTAAATGGTATGAAAAACTTTTCCACACCGTTGTCCCAGCACTACTTTGATGACCCAGTCGATGGCATCGTACATGAGCTTGAATGGTTCATTCCAATCCAGTGCCACAACTATAGGGGCATTAATCAACTTCTCCTTAAGTTCCTAAAATGCTCTTAAACAAGAATCATCAAATGCAAAAGTAGCATTTTGTTCTAGAAGCAAGCATAAAGGTTTAGAAATTTTAGAAAAGTCTTTAATGAAACGACGGTAAAAACTTGCATGTCCCAAAAAACATCTAATACCTTTTACACTTGTAGGAGGTGGAAATTGATTGATTACCTCAACTTTTGCTTTATCAAACTCTAATCCTCTCTTGGTCACCTTATGCCCGAGAATAATGCCCTCTTTCACCATAAAGTGGCATTTTTCCCAGTTCAAGACCAGGTTTGTCTCAATACATCTCAAAAATTGTTCCAAACTCTGAAGACATTCTTCAAATGTTTTGCCAAACACTGAAATCGTCCATGAACACTTCCAAGTTATGTTCAATCATGTCGAAAAAATGGACATCATGCAATGTTGAAATGTTGTCGGAGCAATACACAACTTGAATAGCATTCTTCTGAAGGAGAATGTCCCATATGGACACGCGAATGTGGCATTCTTTTGATCTTTTGGAGCTATAGAAATCTTATTATATCCCCAATATCCGTCTAGGAAGTAATAGAATGCCTAACCTGCCAATTTTTCCAACATTTAAACAATGAAGGGCAATGGAAAGTGATCTTTCTTGGTGGCATTGTTCAACTTCCTATAATCCATGCATACTCTCCATCTAGTAACAGTCCTAGAAGGGATTAACTCATTGTTGCTATTTTGAACCACGGTCATGCCACCTTTCTTTGGCACACATTGTATCGGGCTGACCCACGATCAATTAGAAATGGGATGAATTATCCCGACATCCAGCCAATTGATAATTTCTTTTTTAACAACATCTTTCATGCTTGGGTTCAATCTTCTCTGGCCCTCAATTATTTTGCAATGATATTCTTCCATAATTATTTTGTGCATGCATATGGTTGTGCTTATTCCTCGGATATCAGCCAAGGTTCATCCCAACACTTACTTGTAATTGCTTAGAATTTCCAGCAATCTTTCCTCCTGTTCATTAGTTAGATCAGCAGCAATGATCACTGGCAAATTGAGTGTTTACCTAAGTAAGCATACTTGAGATAGTCTGGCAATAATTTCAGTTCCAATTTGGGTGGCTCCTTGATGGATGGTTTAAGTGTCACGATCTCTCTGCCAGCCAACTCTTGTGGCTCTGGCTTTCTGAAATAGCTTACCTCTTCTAAAGTTATTCCTTTAGTGTCCTTACTTGTCTCTTCTACATCAGCTCGGTCATTGACATCATCATTTGAGTCTTGGCACAACTATGTCGTGTCCAACTTGAAAATGGACTCCATTTCATCAGCTTGACATTCCTATGATTCATCTCTGCATTTAAGAGCTTGAAACACATTAAATGTAACGTGTTGACCATTCATGCGCATAGTTAATTCACCTTTATGAACATCAATCAAAGCTCTACCTGTGGAAAGGAGTGATGTTCCCAATATAATTGGGACATTAACATTTGCTTCATAATCTAAAATGATAAAATCAGCCGAGAATATGAATTTGTCTACCTTTACCAGTACATCATCAATCTTACCCCTAGGATGTGCAAAAGATCAGTCTGTCAACTGAAGTGTTATGGTGGTAGGCCTTGCTTTGATCCAAGCTTTCTGAAAAGAAATATTGGCATCAAATTGATGCTGGCTGCCAAGTCACACAGTGCCTTACCCATGGATTTGTTGCCAATGGTACAAGGAATAGTAAAACTTCCCGAATCTTCCAGCTTTGGTGGTAACTGATTGAGTATCATTGCACTGCATCCCTCAGTGAGAGCTATAGTCTCGAAATAACCCAATTTCCTCTTTTTGGACAAGATATCCTTCACAAATTTAACATATTTGGGCATCTGCTCGAGACCTTCCACCAATGGAAGATTGATTTCTAATTATTTAAAGACTTCCAAGAAGCGCTTAAATTGCTAATCCTGCTTGTGATTTTGTAGTCTTTGTGGAAATGGTGGTGGTGGATAAGCATATGCTGGCTCTACCGGCTTTGCCAAGGTTTTGCTGGCATCTGATTGAGATATGGCATCGAAATGCTCTATAGCATCGCTTATGTCCACTTATTTCTTCTCTGCTTTTTTTGGCTCATCTAATGGTTCGTTCTCCTCCTTCTGGCAACAAATTTGCTGTTTAATAAGTGTCTCAACCTCACATTGTTTGCCACTCTGAAAAGTTACAACTTTGCATTGTTCATTGCGATTTTGCCTAGCATCCTATGTATCACTTGGCAAAGTTCCCTGTGGTCTATTGTTGAGTGCACTGGCACTCTGTCCAGTTTGTACCTCAATGTTTCGCATAGATGCTACCAAACTCTAGACAGTTGCATTATTCCTCTCCATGTAATCCCTTAAAGTCCTTCAGTTATTCCTTTGCCCTGCATAAAAATTGTTTTAGGATCTTTGTGGCATGGCGTTCTGGTTGATCCCTGGCATGGTTTTGTTGTTCTGCCTCTGGATATTGTTGTTCTAACGCTCGACATTGTATTGGTTACCTCCTTGATTCCCCTAAGCTAAATTTAGGTGTTGCCTCCATCCTGCACTGTAAGTATTGGGATTTAGATTATAATTATGATTAAAATTGCAAACAAAATTTACCTACTCAGGGTTGTCAAGGCAATCTTCCTTGTGATGATCCTCTCCACATATTGTACAGAATGGGTCTAATGCCTTAACTTTTTGGGCCTCTTTACACTTTTGCAAAGTTCTCACCATGTTGGTAAGATTGAAAATCTCAGTGTGGATGGATATGAGTTCATCTATCTATAATTTCCTAGCAATTTTAGCTCTGGTCCCAATTCTGGCAATAGGATATTCAAAATCATTGATTGAAATCCTTTCAAGGATTCCAATTTCCTCTGTATAGTTTTTGTCAAGTAGTGAACCATTTGCCGAAGCATCAACAACCGTTCTGGATTGTGCATTGAGTCCATTGTAGAAGGTTTCCATCTAGGTCCATTTTGGGAATTCATTCATGGGACACCTCAACAGGTCTTTATATCTCTCTCGGGCATCATATAGGGTCTCATCGTCAGCCTACCTAAATGTGATGATCTCACTCCTCAGCTTGGTAGTGAGTTTAGGTGTCTGGAATCGCAACAAAAAACAATGGCATAGATCTCCCCACGAGGAGATAGAACCAGGTGGCAAAGAACATAGCCACGTTTTTTCTCTATCTCTCAAGGAGAATGTAAATAATTTCGACTTCACTGTATCCTCCGATCCAGGCTGCTGAAATAGATGGCAAACCTCCATGAATTGCTTCAAGTGTTGCCTCGGATCTCCAGTAGGTGCTCCATCAAATTGTCTTACATTCAAAAGCCTTTGTGTCATTACCGATTTGAGTTCAAAATTAGGTGTATTTACCTCAGGACCAATTAGTCCTGGCATCAGATTTTCAATGTTTGGTACCGACTATTCTCTAATAGGTCTCTCTTCCTCCACATTAACGGATGGGGCAACAAGAGCTAGTGTTATCCCATTGTTATTTTGTGGAGTTTTCTTATTATTTAAGACACCATTTCCTCCATTTCCTTGTTGAGCCATATCTCAAACTTTTTTCTTTAACCTTCGTACGGTTCTTTTCATTTTCGAGTCGTATGGTCAATCTTCCACCACAAGGAGGTTTCGGGTCATACACAGATTAAAACAAAGAAATAAAATAAAAACAAGTAAAAATTTAAAAACAATAAATTCGATCACAATCCCCAGCAACGACACCAAAAACTTGTCGACTATGCTAATGCTTGGCAAAAAATAGAAGATAGAGTGGAAATATATAAGAATAGTGCCAAGTATGAGTCTTTTGCGTGCAAGTATACACGGTCAGTAAGTAATACAACAATAAGCTAAGTATTGAATCTACAGGGATTGACCAGGAATTTGACTGCTTTAATTGTTACCTGTCAAAGGAAAAATATTGAAATGACTTGAAGTTTGTTTCAGGGGTAACTTAAGAAATGTAATGAAAGTAAAACTACATTGACAATAAGAGGTTTTTAATGAGTGATGAGCGTTGGCAAGGGATACCTGGTTTTCACACTATTTATGCCAGCCTTTAATAACATCATGCCTTGGAATTATTGCCGAGCAGATTCAAGGTCTGTTGATAGCAATACCCGAAATTAACCATGTTAAAACCCATATATGTCTATAGTGAAGTTTTTCATTAATTAATTTGATTAAGTTCCAATCTATACTCCTAAGGGGTAGATTCACTTCAGAAGTAAGCTCATCTACTTGAACATCTTCTTTTGAAGCTTCTCTCCTTAATATCTGACAACTAATCGTTACCCCTCAAGTTTGTTAAGATATTAAGGTGTAATAAGCAAACAATGCCAGTGGTCGCTTGGAAAAGAATTTAGAAACTGAAGTACATTCTAGATAGAGAAAATAATGCCAAGTCATTTGTGTTATTAAAAACCAAATGTAAGACCAGCGTTAAACACAAACATCCCCCAACCAACTGTAAAAGCTTAGTTCATGATCGAGGGGTCCACCCACAAAAGATCATCGTATCTTAACATCACCATTGAATAAAAATAAATAAAACAAAGAGAATGGGCACGAAGGAGGTTTGTCAATTCAACCCTTCAATGGCTCTAAGCCCTCGATCTTAGCTGGTCGAATCACGTCGATCTTGATTCACCCTAATGCAACCTCTTCTTTTTGATCTCTCTTCTTCAAGTTCTTGCTTGATCACTTTAAATAGGCGTGTGTGGGAAACCCTAGGATAAGACTTTGAGTTTGAAATTTGAATGCGCAAAGGATAAGAGACATGGCCATCTTATCCAAATTTCAATCCTAGGGCTGACATTTACAAGATCCAACGGCTACCTAACTGGGCATCAGACTTCACTTCTATGCCAGTCGAGCTTTGGCAATATCTGGTCCATCTCTGCCAACTGCAACTCGACATTCTCTTTGCCATCTCCTTCTTCTGCTCCTGCGCTACTCTGCCAAGCATGCCCTGCTATGCGAAGCCTGTAATAATGCCAACAAAGCAACCCTTCACACTAGCAAAGCACAAAAATTCTCTATTTACCTAACTCCTTATGCAAATGCATGAATTTAACAATTAAATGAAACTAAATGTACTTTAACAGCTGGCAAAGGCTTCGTAAATAAGCATAAAAACAATACTTTTGAGGAGTTAATAGTACCTACTAGGTAATCTTCCCGAAAAATGCATTTTGAGTTTGATGGGCTTATAATTCGAGGGTTATGGCCCAATGGGCTTCTAATGTGATAAAATGAATTGAAAAACTGAGAAATTGAGTTTTAACCCTTTTGGATGGGTGTATCGCGTAATAACTTAGTAAGTAATGAATAGAGATAACCGTGTTAGTTGGTGTCATGCCTTGGAGGCATATGGTTGATAGCATGGCTTGGTGCCACTTACATCTTGGTGAGGTGTATGAATGCGCATGGAGCATGTATTATCTTATGATTATGGTAAAGGAATCCAGATGTCCTATAGTTAGTACAACGATACTTATATAAGGGGATGTGTACTTCGGGCTATGTGAACAAGTACATCCGACGTACCCACGGGCTAAGTGATCTAGGTGTGGTTAGAAACCTATCCATGGCTACTGTAGCGCCTCGATTTTGGGCCTAGGAGTTAGTCGGGTTTAGGCTAGACGGTTCGGTCGAACCGGTTTCGGTGATTTAGGCTAGTTTCAGGATTTAATTGGTTTGAAGGGGTTTTTTTGGAGGAAATAAAATATGGGAAAACGTTTTAAAATCATTATTTAATATATAAATGATTTTGGTGGGATCAATTTTGGAAAATAAATTTTGGAGGTTTGTCATTTTTTTGACAAGTCACCAAAATGTAAAGTTTGAAAACTATTTTTAGTGACTAATTTATAAAAGATCAGAATTTTGAATCTTTAAGGAGCTTTTGACCAAGAGTCTAATTCTGACTCTGACTTTTTTACCTCTTAATTGACTAATTTTAAAGTGATTTTTAATTTGTAAAAAGGATGGAGAGAATTAATTGCTCATTATTTTCTAAAAATACATTTCATGTAACTAACTTTTCTCTCAACCATTTTCTCTCAAATTCTCTCTAGCCAAACATCCATTTCTCTTCAAAGATTTCAGGTAAACATTTGATTTAATCCATCTTTTTAATGCTAAATTATTTCTTAAAGGTTTCCTAGCAAAACCTTATTGTTTTATCTTTGTTTTCTCATGTAAATTTATACAATTGAAGGTAAAAGTCATCATTAGAGGTAGGTTTCGTTCTTCTCCTCTAATGATAGGTTCTTTATTGAAATTCCCAAGTTATTTATCTTTTATGAATGTTTTCTAATGTGTTTTGATGATACAATTATGGAAAATTGGTTTAATTGAAGTTTAATGGGTGAAATTGATTAAGATTTGTTTTGATATGTTAATGTTGGGTTTATGACTGAGATTCATCATAATTTTGATGTTTGATTTTGTGGATTAGTGGATTTTAATGTGGTAATCTCGAAACTAGGTGAACTGCTTGTTTCTTAGGTTGAGATCTTGGTGTTTTTGGCTTGTTTAAGTGGTTATTTGATGGCTGATGATATTTTGGTGTTGAGGAGATGCTTTAGGGTGTGTCTTGATGATTTGTTTTTTTTCGATGGGAAAGAGCTGGAGATCAATTAGAGTGTTTTCGTCGATGTTTCGGTAGTTTTCGGATAGCGAAAGGTTGTTCGATGAGTAGGGAAAGTGTGAATGTTGTGTTGCTGGCGATTTTAATGCAGGGATGTGAAATTAATCCTCTGTTTTTCTTGGTTAGAAGCATGAGAGTTGATTCCAATAGCTTTCGAGGAGGGTTCGGTTGATTCGAAAGCTTGAATCGCTTCGACAAAGCAAACGAGTTTAAGAGCTTTAAAAAGGTCTGAAAGTGACTTTGGGGGGTTTAAATTAAGCTTGGAATGTTGGTTTAAACTCAGAACTAAGTATGATTGAATTCGCTCTCAGTTTTTCCCATTGTTTTGATAAATCATGCTCATGTTTGAAGATAGAATTTGTTACCTACTGTTATGCATGTTTTTATGAATTGAGAGATGATTCATGTGATCCCATGAGATACATATATGGTTTTGAAAGAGTTTATAACTTGTTAAGAAATGCTATGCAATGATATTGCTTTTGAAATGGGATGAGAAATGGTTTATGTTTATGCATTGAAAAACAGTAAGGTAACATGGTTTTAAAGTGTATATTGGCAAGTGATGATGCTTATTATTGTGTGTGCAATATGGTGGGTTGTATTACCATGAGACTTGATGGGGTTGTAGCCATCAAGGTGTCCGTATATCCGAACATTTAAAGGATGGGGTTGTAGCCATCAGAGGATGGGGTCATAGCCATCTGGGTCACTTGAAAGCCAATATATGAGCATGTATCATTGTTTTAAATGGTTTTGTATAATGGAATTTATACATGAGATCCTATTTTGAGAAATGCTTTGTAATGTTTAAGCATGAGAAGTGGCATAGAGTTTTGCATTGGATTTAATGCATGAGTTAAATGATACATGTGTTTTGAAAGGTAGATGATTTTGCTTTAACGAGTTTAAAAGCATGAGATAGATTTGAGCATGATGTAAAATGATTTGTTGAGGAAAGGATTTTCAAAAGGCATTGTTAATGGTTTACCTTTGAGTATTCCTCACTAAGTTTATTGCTTACGCTCTATTTTCTTAACAATGTAGATAAATAGGATGTTGGGCAGCAATGAGGCAAGAGTAGATGTCCAAGAGATTCACTTAGCTCAAGTATGGTTTTGAACTAATCGATACTAATAAATTTGGCAATGGGAGGGTACCTTTATGATTTGGGAGAGTATGTTGTGAACTCTCTTGTTTGTGGCAAGTTTGTATTACCTTATTGGTTTTGTAAATGGCCTTTAATATTTGATTTGAGCTTTGATATGGTTTTTGGTGTTTGTCTTGGCTTGGCAATAGGGTGCATGCCTATAGATTTTCCCTTTTAGTATGTGATCATGTTTTGATGTTGTTTCTGATGCTTTTGGCTGAGGTTTGATCTCTGGATATGTTGTGGTTGCCTTAGAAGCATGTTAGAATGATTTGAATATCTTTGAGGTGTGTTTAAACAGAAAATTGAGACATTACAGGCCCAGGTGTATCGGTATGCGGGGTACCGTGTCAGTACGGGTAGGCAAAATTAGGCTTAGAGTATCGGTACGGATAGACCCTGTATCGATACAATCTTAAAAGAAAAAGGTTGGGCGTATCGGTACATGGGAATGTATTAATATAGCTTCATGCAACATGGAATTCTATTAGAATTTGTACCGGTACGGGGAACAGGTGTACTGATACGATATTAGGTAAGTTGGTTATTTGGAATCTTATGATGTTCTGTTTTTTTACATTTTAGTCCCTAAAAATTGTGAATGCAATTGAGCATGTTTGGATTATCAAATTGAGTTGAAATTTGACATGTGAGTATGAAACCTGACTAATTGAATATTGGTAACCTTAATTTCACAATAAGTTCTTTTAATTTGTCAGTTTTACAAAATGGTCCCCAAATGATAATCGAAGCAATTGGATGTCGAATGGACGCCCTATTGAGTTGTAAATTCACTCTTTACTAGCTTGTACACATAGGTTAATAATGTTGCATCTAGAAAAGATAAAAAGGTCGTTTATTAAAGGGAAACTTTTAGGTTTTTTCTTCAATATTCCCGTATAATTTCGTTGGTCCGGTCTTACGACTAGGCGGGTTGAGAGGGTTATATTTGTTTGATCTAGATAAGGTAATGAAAAATTGAGTGGGTTGGTTGTTTTTCTTGATGTTTTCTATGTACGATATTTGATAACATGTTATATGATTGTTATGTGATGATTCGGGGTAGAGTTTGGGGTACCCATTGCCATTATTACTATTGATGCTAAAAGATTTGTTTTAAAGACTTGAGCGTCTTGGATTCTTGCTTCTGGCTAGCCTAATTGTTTCTATTTTTCCCATTGCAATGATTGTTAAGAGATTCATATTGCTTTCATAATGGGGTCGTGACGAGAGCTTAGGTGTAATGCACGTAATGTTGTTGCGGAGGATGAGCGTGATGATGTTGTGCCACCCCCTCCTCCTCCTCCTAGTGGTGATGGAGTCAGCTGGAGCTGGTGTGAGAGGTGTTAGACCTCAGGTAGAGCAATGTTAGGCTATCAGTGATATGACACCGTTAATCCAGGCTGGCAAGCTGGTGCTTTGGATCATTTAAGATATGCATGTTGACTGCCATAACCCGCGATTTTCATGTTTATTTCACAATGCGTTTTTTGCTTGTCTTGTACTGAGTTTATAGGGTTTGCATTTAGGGTTAAAAATGGTTTGCATTTGAATAGAGGATTCTTGGGGATGGAGTTATTATTTTCGTAGTTTGGATTGTACAGATTTTACTTGAGAATATGCTTATTCGTGATGGACTACCACTATTGTAGGGATGGAACCTACTAAGGTGACGTGGGAGTTCTTCGAGGCTACTTTCTAGAGGAAATTTTTGGGTACTCAATATCAAGACGAGAAGAAGTGAGAGTTTATGGGCTTGGTGTAGGGTAACATGTCTATTACATAGTATGAGGTTGATTTGTACGGTTGAGCTAGTATGCTCTTTTTCGTTGACCCGAAGAGATGTGAGCGTAAGAGAAATTTTTTTGATAAAGAGTGAAAGAGGTGAAGACCTATCTTGGCTTCTAAGTAATCAGATTTTGATTTTTGGTCAAACTAATGATGTTATAGAGTTTGGGTTTGTTCTCTCTCGCCAGAAATTATAGGAAGTAAGAGGGTTGCTAAGTCTAATGGTGGAAAGGATCGTTTTAAGAGGCAGCGTGATAGAAAGTTTCTGTAACACCCTAAAATTGGCCTAGGAAAGTTACCACAATCTAAACTATAGGCAAATTGAATACATAAGTTTTACAAATTTAAAGATTAATTAAACATTGTGCCATAAATAAGATCAAATAAGTGAAATTAGAACCAAATTGAATTGAAATTAAAGCTAGAAGGCTAAAATGGAAGGATGGAAATATGAACATGCAAAACTCTAGAGGCTGCATGCAAATGGAATTAAAAATGGAGGCCTTGACACATGTTCTCATTTGATGAGAACATGCCATGAGGATGACAACATGCAAAAGGGGAATAGTTGAACAATCATATTGTCATCTTCCTCCCTAATTAATCCTCCATCCAGAAAGAAATGAGAGATAAAGGGAGATTTTATATGCAACACCTTCAAATCAAGCTTCTTGATTTAGCCTTGATCAAATTTAGCTTGGACAAGGTATAATGCTTGATTTCAACTTGTTATAGATTGTTTGAATATGCAAATGATGATGTTCTTGTTGCCTAGAAGGAATTGGATGATTGTTATGTGTGTTAGGATCATGCTATCTTCTAATTGAACTTGAAATTTTGGATGCTAGTAGCCAAATTGATAAAGACAATGTATATAGTTGAAAACTGTGTTGAATTGGGACTATTTTGATAGTGAAAATGTTTAAGCCTGCTAAATGTATATAAAACCCTGTTTTGATCATGTTCGTAGATGCATTGAAGATTTAATGGAGTAGATAACTTTCTAGAAAAAGAATGCACCTAATTGGATTAGTTAAATTAGGTAATGGACTGCTCAATTGGTAAATTGGATGTGTAATGTTGATCAAATAGATCAAATTGAATTCAACATGATAATTCCCTGTTTTAAGCACATTTCTAGATGAATTATACTGACCTAGACATGTAAGAACATGAAAATGAAATGAACTACAATGATAGAACATTGTTAAAATGAGTTATGAAACTAGAAACTCAACCTAGTGTAATCTGCCCAGAATGCTCTGTTTTGGGCAGTAACTTTGAAAAATCACTATAAATTGTATAAAAGGAATTTAAGGCTGACATTTTTTATGGAAAACACCTTGATATGTCTAAATTCATTAGGAGAAAACATAACTGAATTCTAGATTGTAGAATGAAATGTAGAGAAGAAACACTAGGGACAATGCAAACTGTCTAGTGTAGCAAATTACCCTGTCTTTAAGTTAAAAACTGTATTAATTGGCAAAGAACTAAAATGCAAGCCTTATATGGTTATAAAGACAATTATGTTAGCTTTCCAACGGTGTAAACCAATTGAAATTCGACGTACGAAATGAAAATTATGCATGATTAAGTGAATAGAGTGCAAGCTGCCTGACAGCAGCAGTATAGGTAATTGTACATTGTTTTGTGGCAATTTGTAAACAGTTTTAGGACATTGATTCTACCCTATTTTACATGAAATCCGAGAGTAAACGCCCAACCACCATCACTACGCCTGATACTGGCCCCGTTTACGCTAAGATAAAAGGACACCACATTGATAATTTATATTCCATTATGCAACCTAGAAAGCAAAATAAATACAAAGCGATAAAAATATAAATAAATACTAATATAATAAAATACTAATATAACATAAATAAAATACTAATCCGAAACATACATACATAAATATTAATCTAACACATAAAACGAATCTAACATAAATAAAACATTGATCTAAAACACAAATAAATATTAATCTAACACATAAATAAAAACAAATCTAACATAAATAAATTATTAATCTAAAATATAAATTTAAAACATAAATAAATATTAATCTAAAACATACATACATAAATACTAATCTAACTAATAAATAAAAACAAATCTAACATAGATAAAATACTAACATTCATAAATATTAATCTAACACATAAGTAAAAAACAAATTTAACATGAATAAAATATTAATATAAAACATAAATTTAAAATATAATAAATACTAATCTAAAGCATAAATAAACATAGAAAGTAAAAAAGAACACAATTTTAAATTAACTAATACTTCATTAAATCATGAAAACTACAATACAAATAAAAAGAGAAGAAAATATACCTAACTAGGAGCTCGAATAATGAACCCCGACTGAACCCCACCGGGATCTACCACGACCTCTCCAAAATTATTAACTAGATTGGACCTAAAATAAGACCCCGATCGAATGTTGGATCGAACCAACTGGGGCCGAGGGCACTGCCCCCAACCCCTGGCCAGCCTTGCGGCCGACCTAGCTCCCAATTAGGGAGTCGATTCAATTGCCAATTTATGGCAAATTTGGCGTCCCTTCTTAGCTGCCCCATGCCTTTTATTTATAGGCAAAGGGGTGGGTGACATGGGGTGACGTGGAGCACCCTGCTCCACGCAATTTCTTCTTATTTTTAATTAATAATATATATATATATTACCTTTTTATATTTTTTTACCTTTTTATATTTTATTTTATTATTATTTTTCATTAATTTTTTTATTTTATATTAATAATACTACCATTAAAACAATACTAATAACACTAAAACCCGGTAAAAAATGAGTGATTACAGTTGCCCCTCTTTGCTTGTTTTTGTGAAACGAGGACAAAGCAAAGATCAAAAGCACTCATTTTTGACCTACTTTCTTGTCTTTGGCTTCGGAATCACGTGTTCTTCTGGAACTCTCCGCTCTTCCTTAGCTGAATCTTCAAGCTTGTAAGTTCTTCCTATATAGAACTTCTTCACCTTCTGATCTTGGAACTATAGGTCCTCCCTATATAGAACCTTTCATTATGAAGTCTTGAGTTACGAGTCCCTCTTATATAGAACTTTTCACTCTGAGACGATAAAGCTTGGAGTCCTTCCTATATAGATCTCTTCACCTTCAACGCTGGTTTCTCCTATATAAAACCTTTTGCGTCACTAATGGATTCTTCCGACTGGGAGTTCCTCTTGTATAGAACTGCTAGTCTTCAAACCCTGGAGCCACCAGTCCTTCCTATATAGAACTTTTAGCTTCTGAAATCTCAGAGCTACAAGTTCTTCCTATATAGAACCTTTCACTCTAAGACAGTAAAGCTCGGAGCCCTTCCTATATAGGACTCTTCGCCTTCAACACAACGGGTTTTCCCTATATAAAACCTTATGTGTCATGGGTGAATTCCTTCGGCTGGGAGTTCTTCCTATATAGAACTGCTAGTCATCACCCTGAAGCTGCAAGCCCTTCCTATATAAAACTTTCAGCTCCTGAAGCCTCGGAGCGGCGGATTCTTCCTACATAGAACCTATCGCTACGGGAGCTTGAAAATATAGGCCATTCCTATATAGAGCCTTTATCTTCGAATTTTTCTTTTCTCTTTCTCCTTTTTCTTTTTCCCCCTTTTTCTTCTCTCTTTTTTTCTTCATTTTCTCTTCTCTTCTTTTTTCTATCTCGTTTTTTTCCTTCTTCTTATTTTGCTCTTTTTTCTTTTTCTTTCTTTTTCTCTTCTCTTTTTTCTATCTCATTTTCATTCTCTCTCTTTTTTACAAGGCTATTGATATCTTTGGACTTACGCTACTAAGGCTGCCGCATCATGCCCAAAGGACTTACTAATGGCCCGAAGGACTTATCACCATGCTCGAAAGACTTATTGGTGGCCCGAAGGACTTAACACCGTGCTCGAAGGACTTATCGATGACCCGAAGGATTTAACATCTGGGCCTCACGCTGCTATGGCTACCGAAATCTTTCTTCAAATTTTGGGATTCACGCCAAAAATGGCTACCGACCTTTCTGGACTCACACTGCTAAGGCTGCCGAAATCTTTTTTCAATTTGGGGATTCAAGCTAAAAGTGGCTACCGATCTTCTAGGACTCACGCTACTATAGCTGCTAAAATCTTTCTTCAATTTGGGGATTCATGCCGAAAATGGCTACCGATCTTTCTTCAAATTTGGGGACTCACGTCGAAAATGGCTGCCAAACTTTCTTCAAATTTGGGGACTCACGCCGAAAATGGCTGCCAAACCTTCTTCAAATTTGGGGACTCACGCCGAAAATGGCTGCCAAACCTTCTTCAAATTTGGGGACTCACGCCGAAAATGGCTGCCAAACTTTCTTCAAATTTGGAGACTCACGCCGAAAATGGCTGCCAAACCTTTCTTCAAATTTGGGGACTCATGCCGAAAATGGCTGCCAAACCTTTCTTCAATTTTGGGGACTCACGCCGAAAATGGATGCCAAAACTTTCTTTAAATTTGGGGACTCACGCCAAAAATGGCTGCCAAAACTTTCTTCAAATTTGGGGACTCACGCCGAAAATGGCTGCCAAACATTCCTCATATTCGGGGACTCACGTCAAAAATGGCTGCCAAACCTTTCTTCAAATTTGGGGACTCACGCCGAAAATGGCTGCCAAACCTTTCTTCAAATTTGGGGACTCACGCCGAAAATGGTTGCCAAACTTTATTCAAATTTGGGGACTCATGCCGAAAATGGCTGCCAAAACTTTCTTTAAATTTGGGGAATCACTCCGAAAATGGCTGCCAAAGTTTCTTCAAATTTGGGGACTCACGCCGAAAATGGCTGCCAAAATCTTCTTTAATGAAATCCACTTCTTAATACTCTTTGATAATTCTTCAAGTACCTGTCCAAAACAAGAAAAAATTGACATGCCCCTATCTATATGATGCTTGCAATGTAATGCTTTCTTTCTCCTCTTTTTCTTTTTTTCCTTTTCTCTCTTCTCATTTTCTTTTTCTTTTCTTCTTTTTTTTTCTCTTTTTTCCTTCAATTTCTTTTTCTTTTTTTTTCTTCCCCCTCTCTTTCTTTCTCTCTTTTTCTTTTTCTTTCAGCCCTTTTTTGTTCTAAAGTCGTACACCCTGAAAGGTCGTTCCTCAGATTTCTTCATCTCTTTACTTCTTCAATGTATGCTCTTAAATCCATATTTGAACATGCTTTTAAACCTTTTGTGCGAAAGGCTTTCTTGTCTTCAGGGTTATCACCCGTCTTCATAAATGATCCCCTGGTTCTTATATTATTCTTATAAGAATCCTTGTCATCTTCTTCGCTTGGCGTTGCCCCATTCAACCATGGGCTCCACTGCTTTGAATTTTTTGACCCATCATACAGAGCCTCGAACTATTTCTAGTCACCAAGGTGAGCCAAAATGCTTCCATCCCCTGAGCTCATCCTTGATCTTCTCGTAGCACTTCGACGGGAACTAACTCTCGGTCCCTATGCTTTAAACCTCATCATCATTCATTTTTAAAGTAATGCAAAAGGCATTTTACTTGTGTACATTTCAAAAAAATAATGATTGTTTGAAAAGATAACAGTCATTTTGAAAATCACAACTTGGAGGGGAACCAAACATTTTGAAAACATTGTTTGGGACAAATTGTAAACATCCTCTTTTTTTTAAGGACCAAACATTTTTTTAAAAGTTAATGTTTTGAGAATGGTAAACAAAATTTGAAGTATATTGCCAAACTTTTTTATAAACTAATGTTTGGGGGAAATGGTAAACATCAAAACTTTGGGAGAAAATGTCAAACCTTTTAAAACATGTTTGCCCCCGAAATATCAAACACCATAGTGCATCTGCTTCAAGTTGCCAGAGATCAACTCTAATAAAGCGCATATTTAGAAGATCTTGACCATTGTGGAGATATATGCCAATGTATAGTTTCTTCTGGTCTAATATGCTTTTGAGAGGAACAACCCTACCTAGTTTCTACCCCGTTTAAGGTGGCTCTCTTAATCTCACCATACCCCATCCTTCCCTCATTTGGGTGTCGATCAAGCACTTCAAAGCTTGACGTTCCTTGAAGCAAAGTTAACCCTTATAGGCGGAATGAAATCTGAAGACATTCTTATTCAACTTGGATATCTATGGATGGTCTTTGGGGGCTTGTAATGTAGGCCTTTGGTTTATGGTTAAGTGAAATAGTATTTTGTACTTGTGTAAGTTGGATATGCCCATTATTCCTTCCTTTTTTGGATCACTCTAGACTGCCCGTTTTTGGGTTTTCACCCTAGAGTTTATTTCCTTTCTTTTTACTGTAGGTTGTCTTGCATTCTGGCTATGTACTGGTGTTTGTTTTCTGTTTAAGAATGTTTGATCCTCCAAAACTCCTCGAAACTGAGATTTCTTGAATGAAGGACTACGAATACATTTCTGGGAGTTCTTGTGATTGGCACGCCCATATGAAATGTTATTCTTTCTTCATTCTTTCCTTTTCTTTTTTCTTATTTTTTCACTTTTTCTCTTGGATCGCTCTAGACTGCCCATTTTTGGGGTTTCACCCTAGAAGTCACTTTCTTCTTCTGTACCTTTAGATCAGTGTATTTTGGTTGGATATTGATGCCAGCATGCTCAGGCAAACTACTTTTTTTCTTCATTTTTAGGATCACTCTAGATTGCCCATTTTTTGGGTTTTCACCCTAGAGGTCATTTCCTTTTTCGAAATTGGCAATCTTCGGGCCGACTTGTCTTGACTTGGCTTCAATTCGAGCTTCTATACTAATTTTTAAAACTGATATTTACTTGAAATGTGGATAGTTGAAGTCTCATTTTTGTATTGTTTGATCTGTGTGTGAAGCATATACAATATTCTTTCTTTCTTTTTCTTTTTTTTCCTTTTTCTTTTCTTTTTTTTTTTTTTTTTTCTCTCTCTCTCTCTTTCTTCTTTTTTATTTTATTTTATTTTTCTTCTCTTTTTTATTTTGTTTTGTTTTCTTTTTCTTTTTTGTTTTAGACTGCCCATTTTGGGTTTTTAGCCTTGAATCTCTTTCTTCTTATTTGAGTCTATAAATATATCCTCGAATCAACACGTATCTATAATGGGTATTGATGATATCTTCTGCTCGAAGTTACTTGCCTCTCTGCAGCTCTTCTGATATTTACTCGATCTGGATTGCTTCGACCTTCTGATTACCATTTCTCTTCTTTTCTTTGGTTTTTCGTTTGGACATATCCTTGCTTTCAACCACTTTCTTCTGATGATTTTCTGATATTCGTATCCAATCTGTCTGGACTCATCTCTGTCTTCTGGTAAAGTAAAAGAATATCATTCGTTTCAAATTCACAGATGTCCTGAGAATGCCTTCAGGGGGTAGAGGTTTAGGGTCAACTTTCGTTTCAAGGATCTTAAATGACAAGTGCCCGAGAAGATAAATTCTTAAAATGGGAACTGGCCATTGTCTAAACACTCGCTTTGTTCCTCTGTTGGCCTAAGTAAACTAGCAGATACTCACATTTACAGTATCCCCACAACATTCAATCTCTTCTAAATATATGCAACTTAGAGTTGATCTTTGGATTTGAAGCAAATGTACTGTTGCATTCAAAATTCGAGGACCTGGTATAGAAATGTTATATACATATGTCCATTAAAAAATGCGTGTATATGCATATGGAAGAACAAAAACTACCCCATAAAAATAAAATGTTTAAAGAATCAAGAATGTAAAAATGCCTTTCTAAATGGAAATGTGATTTTTAATTCAAAAAAATATTTGTTTGGGAGTTTTTTTCTTTCAAAGCATTGAGAATTTCTTTACGAACTGATGGGAAAACCATAGGGACCTCCGGACTGCATCTCGAGTACTAACTTATTCCAGTCCTTTGCAGTGTAGGCTTGCCTCTTCTCTTGTTTTTCCATCGTTGGATCAACTCTCTCGTCATGACTCCCTCGTCAGCCAGCTTCTTGATTTTTTATATTAACGACCCCAAATTTCTTAGTGTCATGCCCCGACGCCTCAATGTAGAACTCACATATACTGTATGGATCAAAACTGTGAGCAGATGAGCTGGGCATATCTTTATCGGCATTGAGGTAAGGTACTAACCCTTAACCAGATGAGGTTATACGTCCGAGATGGAATACTCTGAATATCTCTAAATATGTACTTGTTCGAGGAATTTTTCGGTGATTCAGAGGAATCTGCCTGTCTTCTTCTCTTACGATCACGAGAACCTTAACTATTTCTTTCCTTCTGCTCCTAGGCATGTCTGGTTCGTTGAATTAAGACTCAATTTTCCTTCTTGGATCATTATTCTACAAAGTCATCACATTTGCCCATCAATTTCCCGAGCATCTTATGGAAGATGGCTTGAGACATGGAAGTCACTTTCCTCTTCAGTAATGGGAGGCTGCACTTGGGCGGCTAACCTCTGCCATCTCAAAGCACATTCCTTGAAACTCTCATCAGGTTTCATCCTCGTACCCTGGAGATACTGATGACTTGGTGCTAGGTCTAGAGCATATTTGTATTGCCCATAAAGACGTCGGTTAAGTCTCTGCATGACTACACTTGGTCTCTACTCAAACAGTTGTACCATATCACAGTAGGTCCTGCTAGACTTTCGTGGAAGTAGTGGATCGGTAATTTTCCATTCTCGATGTAGCCCTCTATCTTTCTGCAGGACATGGTCAGGTGAATCTTGGGGCAGCTTGTTTTGTCATACTACACAAATCTTAGAATCTTGAAATCCGGTTGGATGACCAAATCAGGGCTTTCTTGCGTCGAATGTATCAGTCTTCTTCTTTTTTCCTCATTTCTTTTTCTCTCGAGCCCATATTCCAACTACTTGAATCTTGATTTTTGAGCGTGTTCATTTCTTTTACTTGGCAATGATAATGCTATGTAAAATGTTATGCAAGGTAATGATAATGTTATGTAAAATATGCCATGACTGTACAATGTAAGGCAATGCAAGGTATGAATGCAAATGCGGTGTTGATTCTCAAACAGTCCTTAAAAGACTTTCAATCAATAGAAAAATGTATGGTTGCAAAAAACTAATAATGAATTACAGGTGACAGTTAGCTTCCTTCTGGAGATCTTGACTTCGGGAAGCAAAGCTCATGCTCCACATCTCGACGTTGTCTCCAGGATGATGGGTGACCTCGTCTTCTCTTCTTGTGCTACTCCATAAACTTGTGTCGTCATGATCTTTATTTTTGTGGCTTTTGAAAATGACATCAACAAGTGATGCATAATGTAGACAAGATCTTTTCTTCTATAGATCTTGGGTGCAAACAAATAATACGTCTAAACAGGGAAGGATTCTATCGATCCTAGGGGAGTACTTTAAAACTTTTTGGGGTTTAAATTAAAATTCTCAAGTATCATTTTAAAAATTTCCCCTTTTTTATTATCAATTTTTTTTAACTTACTTAAAAAAATAAAACTTTTATGTTTCTTTTTGTTATTATTATTATTCTAAAAGTTTTAGGAGGGAAAAAAATTCAAAGCAAATTTTTTAAAGGAGTTAAATTAAAATCTTTGAGATTTTTACAAAAGGGTTAAATGTGAAGATTTAAAATTGGGGTTCAGCGGCCCTGAATGAATCTTCTGCGTCGCACGTGCCTTACTATCGTACCGTCTTCTTTCTCGATTGGTCTTTGCTCGGCCAAACTTGTTACTGTAATATTATCATTTCTGGCAAAGTATACTTTTTCTACTTTGAAAGCCTTTTAATGAACTGTTCTTGAATCAACACCATGATATGCAACATGAATGCAAATAAAGGCGTTGATTCCGCTGGTAATCACCCTTTCGAACGACTTTCATGGGAACTAAAGGGTCCAGATTACAAAAAGGAGTCTCTATTACAAAAAGTGTCCCTATTGCAAAAAGTCTTAATTACAAAACAAAGTTCTACACATAAGCCCTAGCTCTACCTCTTAGCTCCTCGATAGCTCTGAGCAACTTAATAAATCTTGGTGCTTTTTCCATGTCCGGGGTTACGAAAGGTCGGAGAGTCGCGGCTTCGGTAGCTAAGTCATTCACACGCCTTGCAACTCATCGTATGTCCACCATCAGGGTCTCGTGTGTATACTTTGGCACTACACGCTTGCTCGGCAAATTGTTACTTCGGATCTGTTGATTAATCTCTAACCAATGTCGCGCGACTGGATCAATGCCGTCTTTCCTAAGACACCTTTTTTCCATGATGAAATATTTTCTAATCGGGCAAACCAATTCAATCAACGCCTCTATGTAATGTGGATGCAATGATAATGCAACAAAAGTATGTGTAAAATAAAAATAAAAATAAAACACAAAAAATGAGTTAGTACCAGATAAAAATAATAAATACATAAATAAAAGGACAAATTAAATAAGGTAAACAAACAAAAAACCCTATTTATCCCGTCTAAAACACCTAAGGTTATCCTCATGGCTCTAAAGGGGTGGGTTTCTATATGTTCTCTACATGCAGTGTTGGTGCTAGGAGGTACCCGGATTGTCCTTGCTGTCCTCTACTAAGAGTAGTAAGGCCCCCGATCATCACCCATTATAGGCTCCTTTCAACCGGGTTCAATTCAAGGGGACCCATTCGCTTATGTCTGCACGAAGGAACGATATCCTTACGAAAGCATAAGGTACTCGAGCCTTGAAGGTACTTGCTAGGCCTACACGGGAGAACGATATCTCCACGAAAGCATTAGCGTTTTCCCCCCACTTAAAAACGGGTTTATATGCCAAATTTTAAATGCGTTAAAATAAACGCGCAATTACAACCGAATATTAATTTAATAGTCACTTTAATCCGGAACTTCTAATATTATTAAAGCGGTAATTATTTGAAAAAGCTTGACTCTCTTTATTTTGTTAAAAAAACAAAAAATATCCCCAGTGGAGTCGCCATCTATAGCGATGTCCGATTCGCTAAAAAGTGGATTTTCGAGGTGTTTATGGTTTTTCGGATATAAAATGTTTATTCCGTGGGGGTTTTAAAAAACGCGTTTTATTTAGAGATTGGAGTTGCCACTGGCCACTTAGGTAGGGCGGACACCATAAAACCAGAGATTTGAAAACTATTGAGTTCGGGAGTCGGTTACAGATGGGGAAGGATTAGCACCCCCACACAGCCCAAAATTGGTACTTTAATAATTACCTCTTTATTAATATTAAACTTTCCGAATTAAAGTGACGATTAAATTAAAATTTGGTTATAAGTACGAGTAAATTTTAAAGGCCCCGTTATCCGAGAGTAAACGCCCAGCCACCATCACTACGCCTGATACTGGCCCCGTTTACGCTCGGATAAAAGGACACCGTATTGATAATTTATATTCCATTATGCAACCTTAGAAAGCAAAATAAATACAAATTGATAAAAATATAAATAAAAATTAATATAATAAAATACTAATCTAACATAAATAAAATACTAATTCGAAACATACATACATAAATATTAATCTAACACATAAAATGAATCTAACATAAATAAAACATTGATCTAAAACACAAATAAATATTAATCTAACACATAAATAAAAACAAATCTAACATAAATAAAATATTAATCTAAAACATAAATTTAAAACATAAATAAATATTAATCTAAAACATACATACATAAATACTAATCTAACTCATAAATAAAAACAAATCTAACATAGATAAAATACTAACATTCATAAATATTAATCTAACATATAAATAAAAAACAAATTTATCATGAATAAAATATTAATATAAAACATAAATTTAAAACATAATAAATACTAATCTAAAGCATAAATAAACATACAAAGTAAAAAAGAACACAATTTTAAATTAACTAATACTTCATTAAATCATAAAAACTACAATACAAATAAAAAGAGAAGAAAATATACCTAACTAGGAGCTCGAATAATGAACCCCGACTGAACCCCACCGGGATCTACCACGACCTCTCCAAAATTATTAACTAGATCGGACCTAAAATAAGACCCTGATCGAATGTTGGATCGAACCAACTGGGGCCTAGGGCACTGCCCCCAACCCCTGGCCAGCCTAGCTCCCAATTGGGGAGCCGTTTCAATTGCCAATTTATGGCAAATTTGGCGTCCCTTCTTGGCTGCCCCCATGCCTTGTATTTATAGGCAAAGGGGTGGGTGACATAGGGTGAGGTGGAGCACCTTGCTCCACGCAATTTCTTATTCTTTTTAATTATTAATAATATATATATATTTTACCTTTTTATATTTTTTTACCTTTTTATATTTTATTTTTATTATTATTTTTCATTAATTTTTTTAATTTTATATTAATAATACTACCATTAAAATAATACTAATAACACTAAAACCCGGTCAAAAATGAGTGATTACAAAGTGTAGTGGAGAATGTATATGAACATGTTGCCAAATTTGTGAATGTTGTATACTTGTAAACTTACCTTGATTGAATGAATTTGTGAACTTGTTTTGATTTGTGTTTGCTTGTAATGTGGTGGAACCAGGATTGAACTTGGTGGAAGAGGAAAGATTGGAACAATCTAAAGCTAAGAACAAAGGAGTGTGGATCCAAGACTAGCTAAGCTTGGAGTATTGTGAGTGTAGTTATCTCTAGGGTTAGTACTAGGTCCTGACCAATGCATGCTTCTTTACATTCTTGAAATGCTTAAATGAACCTAATAAGGACTTGACCGAAGAATGACTAGTAATGCGTTAAATTTGATCACATCTTGAATACATGTTTTATTCGAATGCTAAGCATGTTTAAATGGTACATTGGTGCTTGTATGTGTCGTGATGCTTGTGATCGAATGCTAAAGAACTTGCTTGAGATATCATCTCATCTTGATGAATTGAAACATGAGAATTACATGATATGTGAGCTATGGCTCAATTGGCCTAAAATGAAATGAACTTGCTTGACATGATCTTGAACTTGATAAACTTGTATAAATGGTAAATCAAACAACCTTGGTAGCTAGTTGGACTAGGTAGAAGGGCATGCCTTAGAGTCTAGAGCTCACTGTGTCAAGGTGGACTACGGTCCAGGGCTAAGGCCCCTATTTGGCGATAGACGGAGGGTACGTATGTGGTCTTTTGCGACAGTAGGAGGGTTGACTAGCATTACGGTGCATCTTCTGGCGACAGTTGGTTGGAGACTCGATTACCTATACAAACTAAGTACCAAGGGGGTTGTTTAATTGATAAAAAATGTAATAACAATCCAATAACACATGTTACTTGTCTTGAAAGCTATACATTGAATGTTACATGACATGAAAGCCATGAATTGTATGTTACTTGTCATGTAAGCATGACTTACTTGATTACTTGTTTTGTAAGCATGATGTGCTTGATTCTTGATATGAAAACATGAAGTATGATTTCTTGTTTCTTGTATCATATACTAGCCGCATGTTATATCCCTATTTAGGATTACTCTATTGCTTGAAATCCTTAGCTAGGATTATATTTGATTAATGGCACAAAACTTGATATAACAAATGGTTAGAACTAGTTACTACCTCACTAAGTACACTCTTATACTTATCACTCTCGTTTTCATTCTTCCCAACTATAGGATAAAGGATATGAGTATTACTTGATCTTGAAGCCTGATTTCTTGAGCTAGAAGCAAGTCACACAAGCATTGCCTAAGTATGGTTTTTAGACTTGATTTGTATATCTCCTAGATTGGTGGCACTAGATTGTATATAGTTTATCATGATCATGCATTTTGGAATACTTGAAACTTGTATATATAGTTCTTGTATGGGCCTACTATGTCATGGTCTTGGATGACAATATGAAACATGTATTGAACTTAAAATTTATGTAATGGATGGTGTTTTGCTGCGCACATATTGAATATACATTGAAATGAGCAAGTGTTGATCTAGTTTGTTTTGGAACAATCGAATGCCTTACTTAATGTACATGTGTATGCTTGAATTGAATATACTATGAATCGAACCATGCTTGCTTGCCTTCTATTCGATTGTCTTGGAAATTATATGGTCACATGTGTATGATGATACCTTGTTGTAAGTGTTATGTATGTTATCAGTTAGATTGCTAAATTAATCATTTTAAGGTGTCACTTAATTAATCAATTAAGTGAATTAGTGATTAAATAAAATATAAATTTGGCTTAGGAGTTTTGGAAGAATGTTACTAAATTTTTTGGGATACAAATTGATAGATGGCATCTTTAGAAAAAGGCAATTATATAAATTAGGGACCAATTAAGAATGTTGTAAAGTGTGCTAGCTAAAATAGAATGATTAAACCGAAAATATTGATTAAAAGGGAGCTTGATTGTAAACTAGGAAGAATGTGAGGTCATGTACACATGTTCAACTTTGAGGAAAACATGTGTTTAGGGGAGGGAGAGTTTCGGCCACCTTGAAGGTTGATCACAACATCATCTTCTTCCTCCCAAAACAAATGGCCAAACCTAAAAAGAGAGAGAAAGATTTAATGTTGCTCATGGAAATGGAGAATTGAGCCTAGATAATTCATGTCCTTAATCCTTGTTCGGATAAGCTCAAGAAGGAAGTAAGTAATCTTGCCACTTCCTTGATTTAAGATTTTAAAAGTGTAAATTTGGTTTTAGGTAAATCATTAAGTTGTTTCATATTATAAATTACTCTATGCGTGTAGTTACATGATTTGAAAGACCATTTCTTGTGAAATTTGAATGCGTTTATGATCCTAGTGAGTTTATTGATTTGTTCGAATGACTATAGTTTGTAGTAGTAATTGCTTGGTATGAATAGATTAAGTTAATGCTTAATGGTTTTTACCCTATACTTGAAAGAATTGGACATTTTTGAATGCTTGTATATATGTAATTAAATTGTGGTAATATTTTAAGAATTCGATGCATACTAGTGTTTTCCTTGAGTGTTTTATAAACTTTGGATTTAAGGGACTGTAATTGTGAAAATAAAGAAATGTTTGGACTGTTTTACTAGGGAAAGATAGACTAAATTTGTGTTTCAAAATAGGGGAATGCCTTATGTTGAAAATATAGACTGTTTTGAATGCTTATGAATGTTATGGATTGTTATAAGCATATATAATTGTATGTTTATGAATCTAGGGCTATTCTGGACAATTGTGAGGGTGAGTGGACAGTTTGAAAGTATGAAAACATGCCAGGGACTGTTTTGACGCACCTAAGTATGTATGATAAATGAGTGAACTGCTTCAATATTCAAACATGTAACTAAGGTATAATTGCCCTGTTTTGTGCATATTCAAGCAATCGTGGACTGTTTTGTACCCATGTGTGTGATGCATGTGTAATTAAGGAATTTTTTGGCACTTGAAATATGTATAGATTGATTTGTGTTATATAATCATATACATGAGAAGTGGAGATATGAAAAAGTACATGGAATTGTTTTGTGCATGTATGAGTATACATATGCGTTTGAACTATTTTTGTATATCTAAGAGCCTTTAATGGACTGTTGTCTGTGAAATTAAATAAATACTCCAGTATTGAGTAGTTTCAGGAATAATTGAATGTTAGAGATTGATACTAATATAGAATTATGTTCTTGTTATCTTTAGACCATGAAGAGATTGATGAAGTAAGGCATAAGGTAGACTAAGTGGTAGAAAAGCAAAAGGGAATCGTGATTCGGGAGCAAAACTAGCTCAAATTAAACTGCGAGTGTAGTTTAAAGTCTCAGGATAGATTGAAACTATCCCGAGCATGTTATTTGTTTTAATTTTATCTTTCTTTTATTTAATCTAAGCTATGCTTAAAATGAGCTCAAAGGAGAAACACAATATGTACTTAATTGGTATGGATCATGTGATGTGCTATGCTTGAATCTGATGACATGCTTTGGATGGAGATAATTTTTACTTGTATAAGTTTGATAGAAACCATTGGTATGTCATACTACCATTCGAAATGATGAAAATGAATTGTGAAATTCGTATAAATTGAATACATGTCTGATATGAGGAATAATAAGCTTTGCTCTTTTGATTATAAGAACATATGTGTTTTGGATGTCTTAAGTCCTAAGTTTTGCTATGTGATCATATGAACTATAAATGTGCTTGTCATGGAAGTTACAAACTTTTTTGTAATTGTATGAACTTGAAGTTATACTTACCTCTGATAAGAAGCTAGATATACTTTTTGATTAAATGACCCTGGGGCTATGCTCATTTTGGGAATCATATTTGTATATGGGATTGAAAAGTCAAGCAATGGGATATGTTATCCGATTATCTGAATAAGGAGCTAAGCTCAACCCTGATTATAATGAGATATGAAATAATTAAAAAGCCTTGGTTTCGAGTCAGTCATAGGTATAGTTGGAATGCCATAGAGTCCATAGAGCTCATGTTTTGGGTGGACTACAGTCCTTATTTGGCGGCATTAGGAGGGAAGTGTTGTGGTCACTTGGCGATAGTAGGAGGGATTGACCGATACTTCGAGTACCTTTTTGTTGGCGACAGTTGGTTGGGGATTCATGTACCTAGGCTACTTGATTCTCAAGGCTATGTCAACAAGAAATAACGAAAGCCATAAATTAAATTAATGATTTCTTGCAATAACTTGTACAACTGGTAATACGTGTCTATGTAATTATTGAATATCTTCTTGGTTTATGGTACATGCCTTGATAAAATGCTTGTTTACACACATGTTGTGTTCAAGATACTTGTTTGGTAGATAATAAGCTTATAACTGAATCTTGTATATTCTTTTGATTGTGGATTCATACCCTGTTCAAATACCTGATTATGAGGTACTATGTATAAGAAAACAGTATGAATCCCAAAACAATTTGATGAATCATTTTGATAACTTGTATGACAAACAATAGTCACCTAAATGATCCTTGTATATCCTTTGGTGTGGATAAGCATGTTTAGTTCGAATGCGTAGATTTGTAATGCTTAATTTCTTGTTCAAGTTTAATTCTTACATGACTGATTACCAAGGTTGTGATAATTTGGGATAATAAGAAGTATATGCTAATTAACGAATTATATTTTTATTTGGATGTCAAGCAATATATGTTTACTTCATTCTTGCTTTGTACATTGTAATGAAAGAATTCTATGTTGGGTAACTTATGTGATAAGCATCACCTAATTAGAATGCTATGTTGAGTAACTTGTTTGACAAGTATCCCCTATCTATGTTATTATATGTTGAGTAACTTGTTTGACAAGTATCCCCTATCTATGTTATGATATGTTGAGTAACTTGTTTGACAAGTATCCCCTATCTATGTTATGATATGTTGAGTAAATTGTTTGAAAAGTATCCCCTAATTATGTTATGTTATGTTGAGTAACTTGTTTGATAAGTATCTCCTATCTCTGATACGATATGTTTGATAGCTTAAATGTTAAATAACTCTTGAATATGATATGTTACGGTTAATATCTTTTATGCCAAGAATATTCATGACATGGAATATTATATTTGATGACTTGGGTATTAAGTAACTTATGTATTGATTGGCTAAGTCAAAGAGAAATCATGAAAGTTTGTAAGATAAATCACGGAATTAATGTAATATCTTGCATAATAAGTAATGTCTTTCTATTGATTTTGAGTACCAATCGGGTGAATAGATAAGCTTGATCGAATACTCATGTACATTTAGATTCATGCATCATTCGAACACCCCTTCGTATATGTGAAAGTGTTTTTCTTGAACAACTATATATATTTTTATACTTTCGGTGAATAATCAAGTATACATGTATATGTTTTGTTCGAACATCCATGAGAGTATATGTACATGCTTAGCCTGAATGCCTTGATATACTTTGATAGTCTCTTGTTCAATTCTAGTGTAACCTATGTTTATTATCTACACGTTTGATAACTTATATATCAAGCAACTCATGCCCATGATCTATATGTTTGATGTCATATACGTCAGGTAAATCATGTTTATGATTGGATATGCTTGGAACCTTATATGCAAAGTGACTCGCATAGTGAAATGTTGTCTGATATCTTATACGATAAGAAATAAAAGCCTATGAAAGGCTATGAGTGTAAGAAACTAATAAAGATTTATAAGCCAAATTAAAGTATCACTTTGATTACTTGCATAGTAAGTAGCATGCGCTAATAAAAAAAATTGTATTTATGGCTTGAATTGAGAAACATTACGAAGTTTGAAAATCTTGTAGTTATAATGTCTTGTATGTGATCATGTTGTCACATGCATGGATTGATAGACTTAAAATTCATGCCTCATTCGAACCCTAGGAACAAAGGAGTTGCATTTATTCAAACATGCTGCTTACCTAACTCCGGTAGATTCAAAGAAAGAATAAAGTTTCAATATAGAGCTTCCGATTCATGCTTTGGTTTATCTGAACTACCTCACTAAGCCATCGTTTACTCTCTTCTTTCATTATATTTCAGGATAAACGTGCTATTAATCACCTCTTGAGCCCGGACGTGATCACAAGGGTCCAAAAGTATGTTTGAAAGATTGTCTTTAGAACTCCTAGATGGTGGCACATAGATACTTTGTATGCATAATGCATTTTGATCACACTTTGATTATATTTGTATATGAGTATTATAAAAATTGTCATGTTTGTAATGGGACTTTATAATAACTTGTGTATAATCATGAATTTGGTGGATAATCTGAATGCTTGATAGTTGATTTGAAGTTTAGGTTTTTATGACTAAAGATGCTTTATAGTTATGCATCAAATGGCTTAACATGATAATTGATTGCATGTGGGCATAAGTAACCATAGGCCATTGTCGTGACTAGTTCGATTGTTTGGATCGATCATTTTGATTAGGTTTTTATAAATAGGCTTATATATTGATTTCTAAGGTTGATTCATTATGATATCTGCTTCATGCTAACTTGAGAATCGCATGTACCTCAGTTGTGATTTCGACCTTTGATCAGTTGTTCTAAACTATTTAAAGTAAGGGTTAATTGGTTTGCCATCAGAGTCATTAATAGAGCCAATTCATAAATGGTATTTAGTGATGCTCCCTATTCCATAGTTGCTCTTGTAAAGGGACCAAGTTTTCCTTTTTTAAGTTTAAAGCTTAAGTCGAACTTTGCTAATAGTTAAAGTATGATGATCTATATGATATTAGTAATGGAACTTAAGTTATTGTTCCAAATAGGGTTGCAAATTATGATAAGTTCAATTGTGGTTGTCAAATTGTATAAAGGAAAAGTAAGAGAAAAATTATTCAGGAATGTGTATAGCATGATAATAAAATTCTTTAGTCTGCTTGTGTTCTTTTTGTATCGTTGGTCTAATTATTTCCTGATTGCTTGAAATATCTATATGAGTTGTTAAATTTGTTAATCCTGATTGTTCTAATGTACGATTTAAGAGTTTTCAAGTTTATAGGCCACATCTTGTATGTTTGAAACATTTCCTAATTCGGTTTACTTCTAAACTGGGTTAGGGGTGTTATAACACACTTGGTAGCTCACCATTTATCACGATTAGAGCATCACCTTAAGGATGGCAAGAACACTGCCATATGGGATGAATTCCCTGATGAGTATTTACTCACAGTTGATTCTATGCCAATGTACGCTGACATAGTCAACTACTTGGTAAGCAATATTTTGCCACCAAATTTGGCAAGTAATGCCAAGAAACGATTCCTACGAGATGTTCAGAAATATTATTGGGACGATTCAATTTTGTTTAAGTTGTGTGTTGATCAAGTGATACGTTTATGTGTACCAGAAGATGAACATCACAACATATTGCAATTATTCCACACAACACCGTTTGTAAGCCATTTTGCTGAGATAAAAGCCGTAGCCAAAGTGCTGCAGTCAGGATTCTTTTGTCCTATGTTGTTCAAGGATGCCCATAATTTTGTCAAGGCATGTGACTATTGCCAGCGGATGGGTAACATCTCTGGCAGACATCAATTGCCACTCCAGAACATTATGCTAGTAGAGCTATTTGACGTATGGGGAATAAACTTCATGGGTCCCTTTCCCCCATCATTTGGTAACCTATATATCCTTGTAGCCGTTGAATATGTTTCAAAATGGGTTGAAGTTGTTGTTTTCCAACAAACGATGTCAAGGCTATTGCCAAGTTCTTGCATAAGCATATTTTTACTAGATTCGGTGCCCTCAGAGCTATCATTCATGATAAAGGTACACACTTTAAATGCAATTTAAATTCTAAAGCTTTTTGTATGTATGGAATCCAGTAAAGAATTGCCACAACCTGCCATCCCCAAATGAATGGCCAAGCAGAGATCTCAAATAAGAAGATTAAGGACATTTTGGAGAAAACTTTAAACCCAACAAGGAAAGACTGGTCCTTGAGACTAGATGACTCCCTTTGGGCTTACAGAACAACTTTTAAGACTCCTTTAGGAACTTCCCCATACAAACTCATTTTTTGGAAGGCATGCCACTTCCTAGTATAGTTGGAACATTGAGCTTATTGGCAAACCAAAAAGCTCAATATGGAATGGAGGGCTGCCGGTGAGAAGAGGCTATTAGATTTGAATGAGTTAGGGGGCTGAAGTTTATGAGAATGCCAAGCTATACAAAGAGAAGACAAAGAGGTGGCATGATAATAGAATATTACCAAGGCAATTTGAAGTCGGCCAAAGAGTTATATTATTTAACTCTAGGTTAAAGCTATTTCCAAGAAAGCTTAAGTTCAGATGGTTAGGTCCCTTCAAAGTTTTCAAACCATATGCTCATGGACCAGTTGACATCAAGGATTTGAAGGCAGGGACAACTTTTAAGGTAAACGTCCAAAGCTTGAAACATTATCTGAAATGTAGTCAAAAGGAATCCAAGGAGATTGTTCTCTTGGCAAAAATTCAGTGAACTCTACAATCATCATTTGATGTATATACATAATAAGTTAGATGTTTTTCTTTGATTTTTCAGTTTTTGATTCAATTGTTATTTTCTTTTTGTTATTTTATTTTCTTATGTTGCTTTGAAAGGTTTGCTTTAAGTGAGTGTAGGCACAAGATACATTGCCAGACAGTATGCCGAGATCAGGGCTGACATTTGGAAACCAACATTGCATAATTGGACTTCTGTGAGTTAGGCCCAAGAAGTGTGAAAATCCTGGCTCAATATAGTATTAAACCCCTAACCGCCTAGGGTAAAACTTGAAATTCAAAATTTTACCTTATCACTTTATCCCTTTTCCCGCGCCGTCTCTTCACCTTCATCCTTTAACCCATCATTATCTCTTCTCTATGAACATGCCACTTCCTCATGATTATCCCCATTTCATCACCCAACTTAAACATTCCCACTAAAACACTCAACCATTTCTTTTTCCCTTTACTTAAACCTCAATCTTTACCGTAGCCAAAATTTTACACCCTTTCTCTTTATCTTCCTCAGCAAGAAAGCAAGAATCCAATTTCTCCTTTCCCAAATTCTTTCAATTTCTCCAAAAGTTTCTCCATGGCATCTTCTTCAACACCTTTCAAGATTTTCTTTAATGAATAAATTCAAAAGAAGTATGAGGAGAACTTTACCGCACATACGTTTTGTTATGAGAAGAATCTTGAGTTCAAGAACGAACCCAACTTGGGTTATTCATCAGAGTTCATAGTAGTGTTCAAAAAGCACAAGTATGAGTTATTTTGCCAACAAGTTAGGGATATCCATTCCAATATTGTTTGAGAGTTTTATGCCCACCTCACGACCAAAGATTCACCATTCTTGCTTATACGAGGTGCGTGTGTTATATTTGATGAGGGGACTATTAATAATATATTTAAATTAGATGGTGCAGGGGAAGGGCGCTCTTAGTTTGCTGACTCGTTGGACGCTACCAAGAGACAAACGCTTTTGAAAGATTTATGCGAGCCTAGCACTAACTGGAATGTGTCATCAAAAGGCCATCAGACGGTGAAGCGGCTGGCACTAAAGCCACTACAAAAAGAGGAACCAATTCTTGAAAGCGACTCTTATGCCAACCACTCATAACGAGACTGTCTCAGAGGAAATGATGGCCTTGTTGCATGCAATCATTGTGGGCCACAAGATCAACTTCGGCCGTACCATTATAAATGAGACTTATAAATGTGCTGATAAGGGAAATGGTAGCTTTTTCCCCTTATTAATATCTAACATTTGTATGAAGCACAGTGTGCCATGGCTTGATTCGGACAATGTCTAAGAGAGCAAAGTAACAACTATCACTTAAGCCCTATGGAGGCAACACATTGCTAAGGAGAAAGGCAAAGGAAAAGCTACAAAGCCGATGTCCAAGGCCAAGGTACCCAAGGTAGAACCTGTGACTCCTATGCCAGCTGGTTCAGTGGCAATGCTTTCTCAAATCTACCAACGCCAGGAGCTCATTCTTCAAAAGATTGAGAAAGCAGAGGAGTACAACACCAAGCTCTGGCAATATACTCATGCTTGGGACTGTGCCCTCAAGAAAGCCATTGAAGGAATGTTCGCGCATACTTTGCCAACATTTACTGAGTTCCCTGCCGACCTCATTACCAACGATGATATGCCAGCCAGTCCTCATTCTGTCCATACTTCGACGCAATCATATGCCACCATACTAGTGTCCCCTATCCAAGTCGAGTATGCAAGAACAGACACGTCGCCTAAATCTGAAGAAGAAAGAATCCAAGCTAAAGTTGCTGCAACACATGCTGAACCTACTTCATCTGCTGCCACTAACGTCTCCGGTGCCTCTGAGCCGTTGAGGAGATCCTCCATGACATAGAAGCCTCCTCAATAGCATTAAAGCCCAGCCTGAAGAGGAAGAAACACATGGCTCATGATCGAGGGAGCTTTATCAGGAGAAAGACCCGTGTATCACACCCAGAAAACTCCAAAGGGGAGTCAACATGCCCTTAAACTCCTTTCATTCATTTTGTTCATGCATTTCATTTTCTTTCATCTGTATATATGTCTTCATGCATTGATGACAATGCACACCTTTGGTTTGGAGTGTGTGTTGCTTCACATCTTTTGTCATGTTTATGTTTCTATTTGCATTTTGTTGCCATATAGATTAGGTATAACCATGCATTCCAAACAACTAATTTTTTTTCCTCGGTTGAATTTGAAATAATGCCAACACTTTGCTAGCATAGTTGTAATTTGTTTTAGTATACTCTGTCCACAGATGGAATTTAAAAATCCTTAGTTTACATGTGCCGGTAGGATAGTAATGCCAAGTTCGTTAGCAATTGATCTCTAACTTAGGAAACTGAAGTTTCACTTAACATGTAGTATGTATCTAGTTCCCAAGCAGTATTACAAAGCAAGCCTGGAAATATTGCCAACAAAAATCCTTGGTGAATAAAAGAAAAAATAATAATTCTAAGTTTGGTTAGTAGATTTGACTAAGGGAGTTAAAGGATACTTGATGCATATTTCTTGCCCTTCATGCACACTTCATGACTCTAGACTAGTGTTATATTGTTGCACTTTAATTTGCTTATCTTCTTGGCGTTATTGCACTGGATATCTGAGGATAGAAATAGGGCCAGATTCTACTTACTAGCACTTGTTGACATTCAGAACAATTTTGTCGAGGTACTTACTTTTTATTTTCTTTTGTTTTCTTGATTGCATTACTTGAGGACAAGCAATGAGATAGGCTTAGGGGGAGTGTTAACTCCTACAAAGTACTGATTTTTATGCATATTTCACAATGATTTTGCTTGTCTTATGATATATATGTTTGTATTTAGTTGTGAAAATCATGCATATGCCTAAAGAGTTAGAGAGTTGTTATTTTGTTAGTTTGAAGGGTTGTTTCGCTGGCATTGATGCATGATAGGTGTAGGGTAGGCTTGGTAGAGTAGTGTAGAAGTAGGAAAAGCAGTAGAGAATTAGCGAGTTGCAGTTGGGAAAGTTGGGCTAGAGATTGCCAAGCTCGGTTGGCAAAGAATTGATGTTCGATGCCCGATCAAAGTAGCTATTGAACCCAATACACGTCAGCCTAAAATTCAAAAGAGGATAGGAGGATAATAGGCCTATCCTGGTGTGTAATCAGATTTCAAATTTCAAACCCACTCCAGGGTTTCCACGCGTGCCTATTTAAAGGAAAAGAAGAGATCGATCAACTGGCTCAGAGAGAGCACCGTGGTGAAAGATGAAGCTAGAGGCAACATGGTTCAACAATTTTAGACCGAAATCTCTGGATCATTTGAAAGGGCTACATCGATGAACCTCCTTATTTGCCTATTCTCTTAATTTAATTTTTATTTAAATGGTGAAGTTGAGATACGATATTTTGTGGATGGATCCCCCAACCATGAAATAAGCTTTTATAGTTGGTTAGGGATGTTTACGATTAATGCTCAGTTTATCTTTTGTTTTTAATAATTTGAATGCCTTGGCAATATTTTCTATCTGTCTTGCATTTCATTTCGTTTAATTCTTTGTCATACGACAGTTGGCATTGTATGCTTATTATGCCTTAATATCTTAACAGACTTAAGGGGTAATGATTAGTTGCCAAGTACTAAGGATAGAAACTTTGATAGAAGATGTTCAAGAAGATGAACTTACTTCAGAGGTAAATCTACCCCTTAGGAGTATAGATTGAAACTTAATCAAGTTAATTTATGAAAAGCTACACTATAGACATATAGGGGTTTTATCGTGGTTAACTTAGGGTATTGCCATCGATAGAGGTAATACTATTATTGAATTATGCTTAGCAATAAATCCAAGGCAGGGAATTGTTAATTGCTGGCATAGCTAGCGTGAAATCAAGGCATCCCTTGCCAACGTTCATCATCCATTTGAATACTTCTTGACAAACTACTTTTACTATTTTGTTTTAGACACTTTCTAAATCTAAAATCCAAATCAATTTGAACATTCTTCATTTAACAAGTAAACCATTGAACACTTAAATTCTTTGTTAATCTCTGTGGATACGATACTCAGCTTACTGCTATATTACTTGTTGACCATGTATACTTGCACAGAATAGACTTACCCTTGGAATTATTTCTAACATATTTACACTGCATTCTCGATGTTTTGCCAAGCGCTAGAAAAGTCGACACTTGTTGATGCCTTAAGATAGGCGATCTAAGAACTCTAGCTTGGGTAGTCCAGATGATAACTCATAGATAGAAAAGCCTTATCTATGTTGTTAACTCCCATAAAGTATTAATTTTTATGCATATTTCACAATGCTTTTGCTTGTTTTTAAGTATATATGTTTGCATTTAGATGTTAAAATCATGCATTTGTATAAGGAGTTAAGGAGTTTATATTTTGCCAGTGTCAATGGTTGTTTTGCTGGAATTGATGCAGGTTAGGAGCAGGGCAGCCTTGGTAGAGCAGCGCAGAACCAGGAAACTATAAGAGAATTACCGAGTTGTAGTTGGCAAAGTTGGCCAGAGATTGTCAAGCTAGATTGGCAAAGAAGTGAAGTCTGATGCCCGGTCAAAGTAGTTGTTGAACCCAGCACATGTCAGCCCTAAAATTCAAACATAGATTAGAAGATAACACACTTTATCTTAAGTGCAAAATCAAATTTCAGATTCAAACCCACTCTAGGGTTATCCATGCGTGCCTATTTAAAGAAGCAATCAAACAACTTGATAGTTTGTGGATGGAACCCCCAACCATGAACTTAGCTTTTACAGTCGGTTGGGGATGTTTGCATTTAACGCTATGTATATGTTTGGTTTTTAATAATTATAATGCCTTGGCATTGTTTTCTATCTGACAAGTACTTATTTTTCCCAAATTCTCTACCATATGACTGTTAGCATTGTTTTCTTATTACGCCTTAATATCCTAACAGACTTAAGAGGTAACGATCAGTTGCTAGATACTAAGGAGAGAGGCTTCGACAGAAGATGTTCAAGTGGATGAGCTTACTTAGGAAATGAATCTCCCCCTTAGGAGTATAGATTGGAACATAAACAAGTTAATTAATGAAAAGCATCACTATAGACATATAGTGGTTTTAACATGGTTAACTTAGGGTATTGCCATTGACAAAGACAATGTCACTCTTAAAATATACTCGGCAATAAATCCAAGGAAAGACATTATTAATAGATGGTATAGCCAATGTAAAAACCAGGCATCCCTTGCCAACGCCTATCACTCATTTGATTACTTCCTCTTGCTAAACTATTTTTATTTTCATTTCATTCCTTTAGTTATTATCTAAAACAAACCTTCAAATCAAGCAAAACATTCTTGATTCCTTTAAATAGTAAACCGTTAAACAATTAAATTCTTGGTCAATCCTTGTGGATACAATACTCAAATTACTGGTGTATTACTTGTTGTCCGTGTATGCTTGCACGCAATAGACTCACTCTTGGCATTATTTCCTAAGTATTTACATTGCATTTTCAATCTTTTGTTTAGCGTTAGCAAAGTCGACAAGTTTTTGGCACCGTTGCTGGGGATTCCAACAGAGTTTATTATTTTGATTTAGTTGTTATATTTTATTTTGTTTATTTGTTTTGTTTGGTGTGTGACCAGGAACCGCCCTGAGACGGAAGATTGGCCATACGACCCATAAATTGAATGAACCTTACGTAGATTGAAAAAGAAAGTTTGAGAAATGGCCCATCAATGTAATGGAGGAGTAGATGGTGTCTAAAACAACCAGGATCAACCAATACACATTGGGATACTGGCTGCTCATGCTGCCCCTGCTATTGTTGTGGAAAATGAAAAACCTATTAGAGAGCACTTGGCACCAAATATGGACAATCTAATTCCAAGCCTAGTTGATACAGAGGTAAACACAACTAATTTTAAACTTAAATCAGTAATGATTCAGACTCTTTTGAATGTATGACAATTTGATGGATCACCTATTGCTGACCCAAGGCTACACTTGAAGCAATTCATGGAGGTTTGCCAACTATTTCAGCAACCTGTAGTGTTTGAGGATATAGCATAGCTAAAATTATTCACATTTTCCATGAGAGATAGAGCAAAATCATGGCTAATCTCTTTGCCCCCTGGTTCAGTCACTACATAGGAAGATTTATGCCAAAAGTTTCAGCTATGATTCCAGCCACCTAAACTTAATGCCAAGCTGAGGAATGAGATCACGACATTTAGGCAGGCTGATGATGAGACCTTATATGATGCCTAGGAGAGATTCAAGGACCTGTTGAGGAGGTGTCCTATGCATGGATTCCCTATTTGGACCCAGATAGAAACCTTATACAATGGACTCAATGCTCATGCTAGGACTGTGGTTGATGCTTTGACAAATGGTTCGCTATTAGAAAAGAATTATACAGAGGCAGTTGACATACTTGAAACGATTGCTACCAATAGTTTTTAGTATTCTATTACCAGACTAGGGACGGGGACAAAAACTGTTGGAAAATTGGAGCTTGATGCACTAGCATCCATCAATGCTCAGATTTCCAATATCACTAGCATTGTGAAAATTTTGCAAAAGAGTAACAAATCCCAAGAAGTCAAGGCATTAGAACCATTTTACACTGTTTGTGGAGAGGATCATCATGTGGATGATTTCCTAGCAAACCATGAATCCATAAATTTTGCTGGCAATTTCAATCAAAAATTTAATCCACATTCCAATACTTACAATGCAGGTTGGAAGCATCACCCAAATTATGCTTGGGCAAACCAAGGCAGTGACGAATTCAATGCCCATCAGCAGAACAACAATGCATTGTAAAGATTCAACCAGAATTCCATACCATAGAGAGACCAAAACGTTTTCCAACATGGGCAGAGATCTAACCAAGGGAACACTCTTACTGATTACGTAGAGAGAAATAATGCAACTGTCTATAATCTAGCAGCGTCAACGCGAAACTTGGAAGTTCTGCTAGGGCATATCTCTTATAGAATTAGCAATCGACCCTAGGGAACATTGCCAAGCGATACGAAGGATGCTCGACATAAAGGCAATGAACAATGCAAAGCAGTAACTCTTCGAAATGGCAAACAATGCGAGACTGATACACCTGTCAAGTAGACAATTAATTTCCAAGTTGAATAGGTGATTCCAGTAGATGATCCTAAAGAAGCAGAGAAAGAAGAAATGAAAGTTGATAATGTCATACAACAAACTGATGCCAAACCATTATCTAATGCCATACAGTAATCTGATGCCAGACAACAACCTGATGCCAACACCACCTTGGCAAAGCCAATAGAGCTAGCATTTGCTTATCCACCACCACCTTTTCCAGAAAGGCTCCAAAAGCATAAGCAGGACCAATAATTTAAGCACTTATTAGAAGTTCTTAAACAGTTACAAATCAACATACAATTGGTAGAAGCCCTCAAGGAAATGCCTAACTATGTCAAATTCATGAAGGACATATTTTCCAGAAAGAGGAAATTGGGTGATTTCGAGACTGTAGTTCTTACTGAGGGATGCAATGCCATGATACTTAATTGATGCCACCAAAGTTAAAAGATCAGGGAAGTTTCACTATTCCATATACCATTGGCAATAGATTCATGGGTAAGGCACTATGTGACCTGGGAGCTAGCATCAATTTGCTGCCAATGTCAGTTTTTAGAAATCTTGGAATTAAAGCAAGGCCTACCATGATAACACTTCAGCTAGTAGACTGATCTTTTACACATCCTAAAGGTAAGATTGAGGATGTGTTGGTGAAGGTAGACAAATTTATATTCCTAGCTGATTTTATCATTTTAGATTATGAGGTAGATATTAATGTCCCAATTATATGAGGTAGACCATTCCTTGCCATAGGTAAGGCCCTAATTGATGTTCACAAGGGTGAATTGACAATGTGCATGAATGATCAACATGTTACATTTAATGTGTTTCAAGCTCTTAAATACGGAGATGAACATGAGGAATACCAAACTGACAAGATGATGGAGTCCATCTTCACTATGGACGTGGCATAGATTTGCCAAGACCCATATGACGATGCCAGAGAACTAGATGACGAAGAGATGAGTGAAGCACCTGAAGGACCAACCGTAGAGACTGAAGATGTGAGTTATTTTGGACAACCAGAGCCACTAGAATTGGCTGGCAGAGAAATCAAGGCACCCAAACCATCTATTGAGGAGCCACCAGAATTGGAGCTGAAATCATTGCCAGACCACCTCAAGTATGCCTATTTAGGTAATAACTTAACTTTGCCAATGATCATTGTTGTTGATCTCACTAATGATCAGGAGGAAATATTATTGGAAATCTTAAGCAATTATAAGCAAGCCTATATTAGTAACACCCCAAAATAGGGTTGGATGTTTAGGGATTTGATTCGAACCAGATTGGCCAATTTGGGTAGTTTCGAGGGATTTAATATTCTAAAAATATGAATAGTGTAAATTAAAATGAGATATGGGTTTTTCAAAGGTTTATAAATGTTATCAAGTGGTTTGGTGATTTAATCAGAGGTTTAATAAATCGAATTAAGTGGAATTGTATTTTAGTGACTAAATTGTAAAATTTGCAAAACTATGTCAGTGGCTATTTTGTAAATGGCTAATACTAAGAATCCTTAGAGAGCTATATTTTCCAAATGTTTTTAATCATAAAATATCCTCCTTAATTGAGTAAGAATTGAAGGTTAATTATTTTTCATTAATCATTTTAAAATTGTTTGGATTTTCCCTCATTTTCTCTCTTTATTTTTCCTCACTTTCCATTTCAACTTCAAAACAATATTATTCAAAATTATTTGCTGATTTTCAATGGAAAATTTATCATTTGATTCTACATTTGTTTCTTAACAAAATCTTACAATATTTTCTTAAGGATTTCATCTATTTCAAAAGTTAAGTTTTAAGAAAATCTTACGTCAATTTTGGTGGAAGCTTCTTCAAAGGTGAATTTCTTTACCTCTCTTTAAACTAAGGTTCTTTATTGATATTCCTTAGTATTTGGCTGAATATGGATTGATATTAACATGGTTTTGGATTGGATTTCAAGATTTGATCTATTAATGGTAATTTTGATGATTTGCTTAAAGATTTGTTTAACTTGATGAAACTTGGAGATTTTAATTGGGTAAATTCATGTTTTAATAAGGTAATTATAATGTGAAATGAGATTTTGAGAATGAATCCCGAAACTACTAGATTGGCTAATTGTTAGAGGTGTTTTTAGTGGTTTTTGGGGTTTTTCTATGTGTTTTTGAGTTGCTAGAGGTATAAGGATGTTTGGAAGGCTTTTGGTGGTATGTTTTGATGTGTTTTGAATATTAGAATCACTGGTTTGGTGATGATTTCGGTAGTTTTGGCTAGTTTTTGAAGGGTTTATGTTAAGGATTCAGGGGATCCTTGTTTAGAAACGAGTTGAATGCATAATGATGCATTTTTCCTCTAATTTCATGTGATTAAAACTTGGGACAATCAAGGCAAGGTTTCCTAGTTGCGTACTTTGCATATCGGTGGCTTGATTCACGTTGGCAAGCAAGGCGAGGCGTATTGGTGAGTGTTTAAACGTGTTAAAGCTCTTTAAAGTTTAATTGATGGATCATGGGGGTATAGTTACTGCCTAACAAGCTTAACTAAGCTCAAGCGTAAGTTGTTCTTACCTTGTTTGAATATTGGCTTTGAGATGAGCTTGCGGATTTCATGTTGGTTCAAACATGATTTGATTCACATGTTTTGGTTTTTAACATGGTTTGATTTACTTACTATAAATGCATTGTTTTAGATTAATATGCAATGATTGTCAAAGTATTTGAATGCTTTTGAGCATTCAGATTTGTTCCTAAAAGGAATGTGTTGTTACCTTGGGCAATGAGATTTTGCATATGAATTGGTTTATGAAATGCATTGGAAAACATTAAGTAATTGTACTTGAAAATGATATATTGGCCATGTGATGTGTTGAGAAAGTTCAGATATAGTTGGCTAGCCATAGGATTAAAATGCACTATAATATATAAAATCGATCATGCCATAGTCCTTGAGGAAAAGCGGTTTAACTAGGCTACTCGGAATATTGGATTATCACTTGGGTATGCAGTTTAACTAGGCAGCCCATTATGATGGTATCTTGCGGTTTAACTAGGAAAGGTATGAGATTTGGTGAGGTGAGCCCACCATGAGAAATCTATGTATATGTACACGTATGGATATAGGTGAGTCTATCCGGGGATAAAGGTGAGACTATTTGGGGTCACTATAAATGCCAATATATGAGATTAAATGTGATAAAGAGTTTATAAATGTTTTGATGCATATGGTTGTTATGCATGATTTTTTGTGGAAACAAATAAGATGATGCTTGGGTAGTAAAGCATGTTTTGAAAACATAGGGTATATTGTTTTCAAATGGATTTATTTTATCAAATGTGTAATGCTTGGGAAGTAAGCATTTTTGGTAACAAAAGGCTTAATGGTTTTCAATAGCATCATTGTTGTATATGAGCATCCTCACTAAGCATTTGTGCTTATGCTCTCTTTTTCACATTGATGTAGAGCAATAAGGTTGTGGGGTAGCATTGGTTTGGCAATGAAGGTCCAAGATCAAGACATTTGTTTAAGTATGAAACTCAGTTTTAAATTCGATTAATAAGGCAATGTGTTTACCATGTTTTGAGGGGTCTATAATTTGGATTTTGTTTGTTTTGCGATGGTTTATTCATTGTGGTTTGATGGCTTTCATGGTTTAGATTGAGGCATGATCGTTGATGATATGCTAGCAAGAGCATCTGCTTGGTGTTTTCTCTCTAGTAAGCATGTTGTTTGGAAATGCTTATGATCAAGTCCTTAGGGGTTCAAGCATGTTTTAAATGATGTTTAAAGCTATAGAAGTTGTTCCTAGTTTGAAGTATGCCTTAAATCTCTATTTGGGTGTTAAGCTAAATGGTATATAGGAAGTATGCCTCTAGAAATGTGATTGAAGTTCCTCTTCATGTATTGATCATGTTCTATGTGTTCATAGCATGGTTTGATCCATAGATTAGTTGTATGTATGTTTATGTTGAGTTAGAGCATGTTTGATTCCGTAATCGAATAAAAAACCAGCAAAATTAGACATTATAGGTCTAGGCATACCGATACACGGGGCTCTGTATCGGTACAGGTAAGCTATTTTGGTAGCCTTGTATCGGTACACAGGGACGTGTATCAGTACGGTTTTGAGCTACTCGAATCTAGTTTTTGTCAAATGAAGCCCGCGTACCAATACACCTAGGGACTGTATCGGTACGGCTGGATGTTATGTTAGTTATGGGAGGTTTTATGTTTTGAGTTTCCTCTATTTTGGTACCTAATTGTTATGCATGCAATTAAAGGAGTTTGGTTGGTCTTTTTAAGATGAAATTCAATATGTGAGCATGAAATATGACTAATTAAGGATTGGTAACTTCAAAATGGATTAAGTCATGTAATTATCTAGAATTGTAATTTTGTCCAAAAATTGCAATTGCGTGTAATTGGATGTCGATTTGATGCCCGATTGAGTTGATCTTTCACCCACTTCCAGTATGTGCACAGTAGGTTATAATGTTGCATCTAGATATGATAAAATAAAAAAATAGATGGAATTCGAGTTAAATCTTTACGGGTTTGTTTCGGCAAACCCAATGTAGCTCGCTCAGTTCAGTTTAGCATTTAGGTTGGGTCTATAGGGCTACAATATTCGGGGAATAAGCCCAACTATTTGCATGCAAAAAATCATTTTGGAGGAGTACCATGGAAAAACCATTGAAGGCCATAGATGACTAAATCCGAGCATAAAAGATGTAGTGAAGAAAGAAATCATAAAATGGTTTGATGTTGGGATAATTTTTTCCCATTTTTGATATCTCGTGGGTCAGCCCGGTGCAATGTGTGCAAAAGAAGGGTGGCATGACCGTGGTACAAAATAGCAAAGAGAAATTGACTCCCTCCAGGACTATCACAAGTTGGAGAGTGTGCATGGACTACAAGAGGCTAAACAATGCCACAACTAAGGACCACTTTCCATTTCCATTAATCAATCAGATGTTGAATAGGTTGGTAGGTAAGGTATTTTAGTGCTTCCTAGATGGTTAGTCGGGCTACAACCAGATTTCCATCGCTCTAGATGATTAGGAGAACACCACGTTCACTTGTCTATATGGGACATTCGCTTTTAGAAGAATGCCCTTTAGGTTATGTAATGCCCCAACAACGTTTCAACGTAGTATTGTAATACCCCAAATCATGGCCTAGTAACATGTCACAAACTAATTAGAACTTAATTGTACAAACAATCTATGAATTAGAAGAACTGATTAAATCTAGTGACCAAATTAAATGGATTTGATAACTAAATAGCCGAATCATGAAGGATCAAATAGTAACAATGTTTAAATGTTGTTTTGCATGCAACTAGAATATGTAACTAAGGAGTTATGAAGTAATTAGATCCTTGAATTTCCAAGTGGAGGCATTCGGTCAAGCCAAGGAATAACAACATGGATAGGTGCCCATTTTCCTATCATCTTCTCCACTCATCCTTTCTCCTTCCTTGGCCGAAACCCTCTCAACCCTTTAGGGAAAGAAAAACAACCATTGTAGAGATTGGAAGCTTGCATGTGATCCTATTTTTCATGTACTTGGATAAGCTAGGAAGATTGTAAGTGATTTCTAAGTCCTTCCTCCCTAGAAACTTGTTCAAATGAATGTTTGATGATAGAAATTGAACTTGGATTCATAGAATTGAACGTTATATGTTAAGCTTGAAACTACCTTGAATTGTAGCTTGAATGTGGTAAAAATGCTATTGAAAATAGGATGAAATTATGCTTGGCCAAATGGTATATGTACATGAATGAAACCATTGTTTGATTGATCATGTAACTTGGTAAGGTAATTCGAATTGTATGAATTGGGACTTGAATTGAGTAAAACACTTGCTGGAAATTTAGAAACATACTAAATTGAGATGTTAATCAATTGAAAATCATGGTTGGAAGGTGAAAATTTAGCTTGAAGATGAAACTAGTCGCATTTGATTGTTAAATTGCTAACTAGGGATTGTTTTGAAAGAATTGATCAATGCTGGGCTGTTTTGACAGAATTGAAGGCTGTAATTTATGAACTTAAAATAGGGGAAAGTCAATTTAAATGCTTGCTGGATTGAATTGCTTGAATAATGATCAATTGGACTATTATAAGATGCTTGTTGAGATGTATGTGAAATAGGGACTAGAATCGAAACCATGAATGATCTAGGGATTGAATTGTATGAATTAGGGGCTGGAAATAGTGACTTAAGAACAGGGGAAGTTGATTAAAAGTTTGTTAACATTAATTGTATGAGATAATCACAATTTGGACTGTTTTGTAGAACAAAGAGAAGGGTGTAATTGCAAATTGTTTTAGTGGATTGTTTTAGCAAAAATTAGGACTGTTTGGGGCTGCTTTTGTACAACATTGTAAATATAGTTAAAATGGGACTGTTTTGGGCAATTTAAGAGCAGGGCAAGACTGTTTTAATAAGATTGAAAAGATGAAATTGTTTTGCCATGTTATACAATGGCTAAGTTAACATGAATGAAAATGCTTAAATTGTTTGATTGTTGGAATACAATGCTTGACTCCAGTTTCTTGTGAACTTGGATTGCTTGAAATGTATTGTTTGGTTGTTGATTTTGATTCCATTATATTGGATGTATGTTAGAACAAGGAGTGGATCTTGTTGAAGAAGATAGAGTTGGGCAACCTAGTAACAAGCAAAAAGGGATTTGGATCAAGGATCAAAACTAGCTTGGACTATTGTGAATGTAGCTTTTACATAGGGTTAGGACTTAGGTCCTAACCAAATGTGCACAACTACTATTCCATTGATATGTTTATGCTATGAAATGAATCTAAACTACTCTTGGAAATGAACTAAGGGAAGAATGGCTTAAATGGAATCTTGGTAGTAAGATATGCTTGATATATGAGTTGGTAATGTAAATGGATTATGTAATAATGGATTGATCTTCTATGGTTTCTTGTATTTACCTAATCGAATGAATCAAATATTCTTAGACATAATCTTGCTTGATGCTATGATAACTTGAAATGCAAACTTGCTTGAATTATAATGAATTCATGATATATATTGAGCTAAGGCTCGAATGGCCTAAGAGCTATCTTGATCTTGATAGATAAACACTTGAAAATGGTGCTTGAATAAGCTACTAACTTGCCATGATCGTGTTGTGAGTACTTGCCTTGACTTGAAATCTTGAAGCTTACTTAATTGACAAGTAATTCAAATAAAGCCTTGGTTGCTAGTTGGTCATAGGTAGGATGGCATGCCATAAAGTCTAGAGCTCATTGTGATTGGGTGGACTACAGTCTTGGGCCAAGGCCCTTATTTGGCGACAATAGGAGGGATGTGTGTTATGGTCACTAGCGATAGTAGGAGGAATATGACCAGATTCTTGTTTTGGCGACAGTTTGGTTGGTGACTCGATTACCTAGAGATAACTATGTACCAAGGCCTAATCTAAAATGAATGAGCAAGAAATAAATGCATGGCCTAAAGCTTGAATGATACTTGACTTGATACCTTGAATTTGCTTGCTTACATGATACTTGAAAAGTGATCATACTCGAATTGATATGCTTAAACACGCCTCTTGTCTTGATTTAATACTCGATCCAACTTGAAGCATGAATTAATGTATATTACTTGAGACTGTGGCCTAATTATATGCTCTTGTGCTTGTGATGATGTATATAAATGGTAATAGCTATACATGACTACTTGACTCCCTACTTGTCTTGAAAAACTTGAAACCTTATGTTAGACTTAACTTCACATGCTCAAACCTTAGCTAGGTTGTACTTGATTTAAGACTACCTAAACTTGATAATTGGCTAGTAAATAGTTGCTACCTCACTAAGTACATTATGTACTTTTCACTCTTGTTTCCGTCCTTCCCAAACCACATGTTTAAAGAGATCTTAAAGCTATCTTCCTTGAGTTTGAAGAAAGATACAAGCAGAGCTAGAAGTATGACTTCAAATCTATTTTGTAACTCTCCTAGTTGGTGGTGTCATTTTAGGAAAAGGTTTTGACGTTTTGGAAAACTTTATAAAAACACGGAGTCCCCACCAATTTTTTTTAGAAAAAAGTGTGATTGAATCACTTTTAAAAACAAGGGTATTTTGATAAAAACGTTTTATTTATCAAAATTACATTTTGGTCCACGAAAATAAGAGAAAATATGTTCGGGGGTCGGTTACGTGTGGGGAAGATTAGCACCCCCACAACACCCAAAAAATTGGTACCTTTATTGATTTCAAAAAGCATTTAAAATTGGAATTTGCAAGTTCACAAAATTTCGATTTTATTTATCCATAAAATGAATGTAAATATATTTTAATGGTCTTATCGCCCAGGAAATGAACTTTAATCACAACCAACACTCCTGGCGCTAACCCGTCATTCCCGTTTGATAAGACACCGCATTAATTAAGTTTTCACTTTTTAAACAAATAAACAAGAAAATTAAATGTGTTAATGAATTTTAATTTTAAGTCTAAATAGTGAATAATCCTAAAGAAATGACTATATTCTTTTTAATTATTAAGGTTGCAATATAATTAAGTGTGTTTTATTGAAAATGAAGAATGTTTTACATTCATGTCTCTAATCTAAGTTTTAAGTCTCTAATCCTAAGGTTTAACATACATACAAATATATACATAAGAGGCAAAAAAGAAATAATTAATTAAATAAATAATTAAGTAATTACATAAAATTAAATAAAGAGAAGGATTTTTTTATATATTTTTTAAAAAATATGAATTAGGGACTAATTTGAAAGAAAACCAAAATATGAGATTTAATTCGAAAGTAATTAAAAATTTGGTGCCGAATTGAAAGGAAAAATGACGAATTTGAAATAATTGAAAACTGAAGAGTTGCAGTACAAGATCCGGGAAAGAAACACACAGGTTATATCCAGTTTCGGGTTAGGCCAAACGAGTTAGTATATATACTAAATATTATAACAGGTTTCATTTTATAATCTCTCCCCCAAATGAATCAAATCCGGCTTTGTGAAATCCTCTAAAGATATTCATCGTGTTCTTCATGAATTAAAGAACACAGTGGTGGTCTGTCGTGCCAGCTTCCTTCCACCGACGCCGGCCGCTGTTGTCGGCGGCAAAATTCCCAGATTCTGACAAAATTTCCTGATTCTATTGATATTTCGAACAAAAAAAGGTAAAATAATTCTTTTCTTCATTATTTAAACTGAAATTGAAAGTAAATGGATAGGAAAATTACCAGAACTTGCTTCTCTTTATTGTTTCCGAACGATGATTACAAACTACTTGCTCCTATGACTTTCGAACGCTATGTGTGATTTCCTTCTGGAATTGTTGTTGTTCTTTGTTACAATGATTTATAGTGCTATTTATAGTACAAGAGTTGTCTAAATCCTAAGTTTAAATCCTGGATTTCTTCCCCTCTGATTGTTTGATTCTTGCCATGGGAACGATTTGGCGATTCTGGTCTTTTGCTTAGGTTCTGAATTGCCTTTTGCATATATAATCGTAGCTTGATTCTTGCCAAGCCTTTGAATTAGGGATCATCCCTTCTTGTTTTGCTTCTGATTTTTCCAGCTAGGGCTTTGAATTAGGGATTTTAATCCCTATTAATTTTATCTTGACCTGTTTTTGCCCTGATTTAGGGATTTAAACCCTTTTGTTCTTTTGTTTGTATGTTTCTGATGACTCGAACGGTACCGGCGAGGAACAATCAGAGCGAGTGGAGCGTCAGAAAAGATGAAGCAGACGGCCAGAGCTTAATCGTCGTGCGCGTGGCTGCCACGCGCGAGTGGTGATCCGTGTGATATACCCCCGAAGTGATCTGAGCCATTGGATTGCATCTTGATCGAACGACTGAGGATTTGAGGCACTATATCATCCCTAGCATGCATGATCTACGCCGTTGGATCTGCCCCTTTGATCCAACAGTCCTGCTTCAGCTGCGGATAAAGAAAGAAGATGGGAGTTAGGGTTTTCTTCTTGGGTTATAAATGAGCCAGACGAGCCTTTGAATATTGGACTTTTTTGTATTTTTTATTAGTGGATTCTGATTTGAATTAAATGGACCTTTTATTTATTTTTAATTACAATTGAGCTATGGATTTCATATGTTTTGGTTTTAATATCTAATGTATATAACCCATGTTAATTCTATATAAACAACTATATACTAATTTAAACATACGACACATTTAACAAAAAAATTCTAACTAACTAATTATAACACATTGTATGAGATCTAAACTAATCTAATACTACATTAATCTTATAATACCCTATGTATATTAGCAATGTTACATGATATTCAAATAATCCTAACATAGTTAAATAAAGAAGTTAGGTGAAAATTTAGTGACAATAGTTGCCCCTCTTTGGTCATTCCGGTGAAACGGGAATAGAGCAAAGAAAAGAAGACACTGATTTTCACCGATTACCAAATCGTTTGTGCCCGAGAAGACAGGCGAGTTCTATTCTCCTTGTGCTCGAATAGATAAGCAAGCTCTATTCTCCAAATGCCTGAACGAATATGTGGGTTCTATTCTCCTCATGCTCGAATAGATAAGCAGGTTCTATTCTCCTCATGCCCGAATAGATAGGCGAGTTCTATTCTCCTCAAGCCCGAATAAATAGGCGGGTTCTAATCTCCTCATGCCCGAATAGATAGGCGGGTTCTATTCTCTTCATGCCTGAATAGATAGGCAGGTTCTATTCTCCTCATGCTCGAATAGATAAGCAGGTTCCATTCTCCTCATTCCCGAACGGATTGGCAGGTTCTATTCTCCTAATGCTCGAATAGATAAGCAGGTTCCATTCTCTAAATGCCCGAACGGATAGGCATGTACTAAAATCTGTCAAAACAAATGCAAATGATCCAAATAAGATGCATATGCCCCTAGGGATGCCTAGTCATGAATGCATGTCTTATTAACACAGAAGAAAACTGTGAAGCTCCAGGAAACTCGGATTATATCATCTCAAACATTTTCTTAACTCTGGCAACTGATGGTGTGTGTCTGCTTTGGCCCATCCTGTCAGAAAAGACGATTCTCCAATACTAATTGGCTTCACTAATTTCTTGTTGTTAAAATTCCATCGTCTATTCCTTGGACAATAATCTTCACCATTGCCTGCCTCATTTTCCGTACCATGGATTATTCATCACTTCCTATGACTTCTGTCTTGATTTTTCAAACAAGGAAGCTCTTTGTTTCCAAGACACTCTATAGCGAAACTCCGTGGGGATATGGGAAATGCATCAGTTTTCCATTAATGCATGAGAAATCATCTGAAATTTATGACTGATATGCTTTGATGATAGACTAAATAATCATAGATGGTCATCTCCATCACTTCTGTTTTACCATTGTCATTCTTAGCACTTCCTTGCTTCATATGATCTTTGCTCATTTACTCACTCATTCCAGTTATCCTGTATTCCTGATTAGAAGGACTGACTTCATCCTCATATTCTTCAACACTTTGTTATCATTGTAGTTGATACATTAATATTCAGTGACAAGCTTCCTAGAAACTTGTTTCTCTCTTAATGTCTCATTTAGCTTTTCCTCCGACTCTGAAAAAATTATTCTCATTGTTGTAGGAAGCAGAATATCTCATGTAAGCAACTCTGTTTTGCCACATGCTTCCTTAAAGCATCTGTTGAGGTCTTTTCTGTAGAGGTTTGTAGTAAAGCCTATTTTCATCTTGTATTTCCTTATAAGTTTTGCCACTTTTTATGCCCTAAGCTCTAATATTTGTCCATTGAATACCTCATAGTTTCAATACACTTCTTGATAAATTCCAAAGTAATGCTCAAAAATCTTATGAATATTTCAAATGATGTTATTTTAATTTTCATTTCAATGCAAGATGCTTTATGAAAGGATGTCAAAGGAAATAAAAGGTCTAACAACCAAACTTTATTGGTACTGCGGAAAACACAAAAAGGAATTACAAGGAAAGGAATAAGCATTCAGATATCATAAACCTAAACTTTTCCTGTCATGACTTCATAAGATGCCTTAAATGTCCACCATGCTGAGCAGATCCCGAAAATACTGATTATGCGGAAAGATATGAACTTCCCCAAGCCAATCTCCGAGGAAGGTCTTATTTAAAAATCGTCTGAGCCGCCCTTTCGAGTGTTCAACTCAGATCCTCATTTGGTTTTAAAACGCCCTTTGCGGATTTTGATTTTGAACCCCTCTTTTCTTTTCTTTTTCTTTTCTTTTTCCTTCCTTTTTTTTCCTTCATTTTTCTTTTTCTTTCTTTCTTTTTCTTTTTTTTTCTTTTCCCCTTCAAACATAATACTTCTTAACTGAATATGAATTTATCGAATTTTGGAGTCCGTCTCCATCCATTTCAGCTTAAATTAACACCCCCCTGAGAAAGCCTTTGTCACAATGTAAGGTCATTCCCAATTCGGCACCCATTTTCCTCGAGCGTCCTTTGGATTGGCAACTTCTTCTTCAACACCAGATCTCCCTCTTGGAATTCCCTTGGGCGAACTTTCTTCTCATGAGCTCTTATCATCCTTTTTTGATACATTTTCCCATGACATAGTACTTTCAGTCTTTTCTCTTCAATTAAGTTCAGTTGATCATATCTTGCTTGAACCCATTATGCTTCTTCCAACTTTGCTTCCATTAAGACATGGAGCTATTGTATTTCAACCTCAATGGGTAGCACAGCTTCCATTCCATATACCAATGAGAAAGGTGTTGCCCCGGTGGAAGTTCTTACTGTAGTTCGATAAGCGTATAAGGCAAACGACAGCTTCTCATGCCAATCTTTATAGGTATCAGTCGTTTTTGCAATTACCTTCTTAATGTTCTTATTTGCAGCCTCCACTGCCCTATTCATCTTTGAGCGATATACGAAAAGAATTATGATGTTTGACATTGAACTGCTCACAGACTTCGCTTATCATCCTATTGTTCAACTTTGAAGCATTATCGGTGATGATACTTTCAGGCAAGCCGTATCGACAAATGATTTCCTTTTTCAAAAACTTGCAAATCGAGGATCTAGTAACGTTTGCATACGAGGCTGCTTCTATCCATTTCATGAAATAATCAATGGCTACCAGGATAAAACGATGCTCGTTTGATTCTTTAGGGTGAATCTGACCGATGACATCAATGCCCCTCATGGAAAATGGCCAAAGGGCTGTCATAACATGAGAGGTTGAGGCGGCGTATGAACCTGGTCAGCATAAATTTGGTACTTGTGGCATTTGCGAGAATAGTTGATGCAATCACCTTCCATGGTTGACCAATAATACCCAAGACGCATGATTCTCCTAAACATGGTGAAACCACTAGGATGAGTTTCGCACACTCCTTCATGAACTTCTTCCACAATTAATTGTGCCTCTTTTGCCCCCACACATCTTAGAATCACTTGATCAGGACTTCTTTTATATAAAATCTCTCCATCAAGAACATACCTTGATGCCATCTTCATGATCGTTTTCTTTTTATTCTCTGTAGCTTGAGGCGGGTATTGCTGGAATTTTACATATTGTAAGATGTCACGATACCATGGCAATCCATCCACTTCTTCTTCCACATCATAAGAATGAGCTGGAGAGTCAAGCATATATAACTGATGGGCATCATCTCAAAACCTTCATTTACCCTAAACATGGCGGCTAAGGTGGCTAAAGCATCAGACATTTGATTGTCTTCTCTGGAGAGATACTTGAAAGTGATCTAATCAAATTCCTTGTTCAACTTGAGGACCAGCATGTGATATCCCAACAACTTTGCATCTTTTGTCTCCCATTAGCCACGTATCTGATAAATAACTAATGCAGAGTCCCCCAAAACTCTTACAGTATGAATTTTCCTCTTTATAGCCTCTCTTATACCCATTATACAAGACTCATACTCTGCCATGTTATTAGTGCAGAAGAACTTCAAATGACTGGTAAAAGGGTAATAATCTCCTTCCGATGAAACCAGAACTGCCCCTATACCTCTCCCTCATGCATTTGCTGAGCCATCAAAATTCATAACCTAAGATTCTATTGAAGCTTCATCATCTTCGGTGATACACATCAAGTCTCCATCAGGAAAATTGCAGTTTAATGCTTCTTAGTCATCACAGGCGTGACTTGCCAAAAAGTATGCTATGGAACTTTCTTTTATCGCTTTTCGGCTCACATATTGGATATCAAACTCTAATAATAACATCTGCCACCATGCTAATCTTCCTGATAAGGCTGGAGTTTCCATCATGAACTTTAGTGGGTCCAACTTCGAGATTAGCCATGTAACGTGATAAAGCATGTACTGTCTTAGCATTTTAGCTGTCCAAACTAGAGCACAACATAGCTTTTCAATTGACGAATATCTGGTTTCACAATCAGTGAACTTCTTGCTCAAGTAATATATCATGTTTTCTTTTCTTCTAGATCATCATGTTATGCTAGCACGCAGCCCATGGAATTTTCATAGACCGTTAGGTTCAAGATTAATGGTCTTCCTGAAACAGGTGGTACTAAAACTGGAGGATTGCTCAGCTATTCTTTGATCTTTTCCAAAGACATTTGACATTCTTCATCCCAAATCCCTGGATTATTCTTCCTGAGTAGCCTAAACATTGGATCACACTTATTAGTTAGATGATAAATGAAGCTTGCGATGTAATTTAACCGTCCCAGAAAACCCCAAACTTCCTTATGTGTTTGAGATAGGGGAAGTTCCTGTATGGCTTTTATCTTATCAGGATCGATCTCAATTCCTCTTCTGCTTGCAACAAAGCCTAATAATCTTCCAGATGTGACTCCAAATGTGCACTTAGTTGGATTGAGCTTTAACTGGAACTTTCTTTGTAACACCCCATTCCCCTATCCGTACACTGGATATGAGTCGGAAATGCTATGACTTCTTTATTCAAAGATCAGGGAAATTTAAAATTTTCAGAAAACTTCCCGATGGTCACCCATCCTAAAATTTCTCTATCCCAAGCACGCTTAACTTTACTTAAAATCGACATAAATTATTTATTCAAGTTCTAATCATGAATCAATTATCTTAAAACCCATAACAACTTTATTGGGCAATCTCAACTCGAATAAGTTTAGCAAGCATACATGCCACTATAAAAATCAACCTCAATTAGGATGTCATTACTGTGATTACCTGTTGAGCTTTCCAATATTGATGCAATGCTTTTCTCCCTCTCATCTTGAATTACCTACGTGTGTACAATCAAACACACGCTAAGTATGAACTTAGTGAGGCAATAAAGGAAATTAATAACAATAATTTAAACTTTACTCAAGTTCATGGCTACGTCTATATAGCATGATATATGTCAATGTCATAAGATTTTCATGTATGCCCGGTTATCATAATATGCCTTATATGCATCATGATCACTATATAAATATTACCATCATACCAATCATGTATCAACATAATATAAACCAGATATAAATTTCTTACCGATATACTTGCCATTTGCCCTGAGTGTTCATATAAATATGTCCCAAGAGTTCATATACTCTCTAACCTGTTTACCATTTATTATCCCTTTATTTATAGCTTGATTATCAATGATTTCCCAGTTTCCCAATTTCATAGCCCAAATATAACCATGAGGACCCTGGGTACGCGAGTCAAATATGCACCGAAGTGCTAACCTGCACGTTTATAAGGTCGTGCTAACCATTATCACGGACGTTTATAAGGTCGTGCTAACTATTATCCTGCACGTTTATAAGGCCGTGCTAACCATTATCCCGCACGTTTATAAGGTTGTGCTAACCATTATCCTGCACATTTATAAGGTCGTGCTTACCATACACTAAGTGTACTTTTCACACTATAGTGTTATCCCGAATTCCCGATTATGCAGCGTGCTGTTGGACTCTATGGCATGCCATCTATACCATGTCCCTCAATGACTTATTTGGGAAAAATTCCCGAATTTATTCCATCCATGGCAAAGTATATCAATATAATTTAATATTGGGCAGTTCATACCTGAAATAACATTCATAGCATACCATCATCAATAACTAGTGATCAATGCATTTGTTTTCAACCATTGACATATTTAAAATATGTCAAATATATGATCAATGACATAAATATCATGCCAACATATAAATCATGTAGACTTATCGCAAGTCTTACCAATGATATATAAAACAAGCATGTATCATGTTATGTATGCATTGCACTCACCTGGGCCATTTATTAGCACGCCTCACTAAATTCTACTCGATCCTTTCCTTTATATAACCTCGAACTTTCTTTGATTCATCATTGACTTCATTATTCACATGAATAAGATAAAATATTTGTTAGATTCAAATCTAACAATACCTTAACCATGCAGTCTAATATAATCATTCGAATATAAAATTTTCAATTATTTTCCTTACTTCATTGTATTTTTCTCAAACTCATTATGGTCCTTAGTGGCCAATTTGAACTTCTAATAATTCTTCTGAGCTTGCTAACTCACAATTAAATACCAAATGTTTCAAATTCTATTTTCTCACAGCTAGTGCTACCTTTAAAGATTTACTTATACTAGGCAGAATACATACCGGATCTTAATTTCCTTTATACTGGAAAAACTATATTCGATAACGGCTCTAACGGTATAAGCCATATAAATTAATAAAATGTACAAAAATTATGAAAATTCTTCAAACTCCCGTCACAGACAGGAGCTGCTCTGTAAAATTTTTGACCTTCATTCGATTAAAAATTCATATCTTTTTACTCGGAACTTGAAATCAGTTTCCGTTTTTGGATACGAAACTAGACAAACACATCTTTAAAACGGTATAAAATTCATCATCTAAACATTTTTGTAGAATTTATGGTGAATTTTCAAAGTCACTGCCAAATTCAATCTTCATCATAGCCTTCCATAATCAACTTCTAATTTATACTAACTTCTTATTTTTCTACTTATCAATTTAGCCCCATCACTTGTTTCAAAAATCAATTTATCATCTTCTTCATCAAATAACTATTCAAATAATTCCCTCTAATTTTCTTTATTTGCCCAAAATAGTCACTAAAATGCAAAGGTAAAGATTTAAACTTCTTAACTTTTCAATTTAGTCCTCAAATCAACACTATTACCTTAATTCTATTATTTTAACCAAAAATCATATTTAATCGCCATCCAAGAATATTGCCTATTTGGTCACTTGATTTTGATAATTTGTCAAAATGTCCCTAATTCAATTCAACATCGGTTTAACATTCTAACATCAATTTCACATCTCCAACATCATTAATAACACAAATACACTCCAAATTCTAAAAATTTAGATTTGGACCTTCAACTTTTCAAGTTGCCGAAATGGTCCCTACACAATTTAACTTAGGGTTTTGATTCGAAACAACAATTCAAGCTTACTAGATCATTATTTAAACATCACAAACCCTAAATTAAACTTAAATCCATAAACCCTAATCATCTTCATAATAATGAAACATGAAAACTTAAATCCCAACTCAATATCATGATTTTAACATCATACTAGCTTGATTTCAACTTCAATTCAATCATGGAATCATAGAATCTCACAAGCCCCAATTTGATCCATAAACCCTAATTTTTTTCTCACGTAAATTCTCATCAATCAAGCATGGATTCCATGAATTGTTGATATCAAAAGATAGAGCTTGAAGAGTAGAACAACTTTGTCGTTGAAGAGATTACCTGAAAATCGAGTTTCAAGGCTTGAATCAAGATTGGAAAAAAAATTTCTCTTTCTTTCCCTAGCCCTCACGTTTTTGGCTGGAAAAGAGTGTTCATCTTTTCACCATTATTTTACACATATATCTATTAAATGAATATTAAATTAATTTAATAATGAAATTACAATTTTGCCCTTTTTATCCAATGGTTGAGATTGATTTTATCATCAATCAAGGGCCAAAATTTAAGCTTCCATTTTCTCTTTTCAAAATTGCCCTTATAAATTTTTAAATATTTAAAAAATGCAATTAGGGCCAAATGACCAATTTGCCCTCCAACTAGTTTTTATTTACTAGTTTGCCATTCTTGTAAAAATTCAACTAAATCTAGTTGGAATCCAACCAAATACAATAAAATATTCATAAAATAATATTTTATGAATTTTTCCATGTCTTTTGAATCAGTATCCAAAATTTCCATTCGATCCAATAGACCAATAAATAATCCTTTACTCAGAAATAAACTGTAGGATTCATCTTGAATCAAACTTAAAATATTTCCAACACTTGGAAATGACTTTTATAACCTTTCTCTATCATATGGCAAAATTTCATAATTTTCCAGTTCGATCTGGGGTATCCGAATTCCACTTAAACTTTAACTATGATTTTCCCAATAATCGAAATATCAGATTGAACCAATAATTCCACATTTGATTCACACCCTTAGGTTATCTGTTTATTTATGAAATAAAAACCCTTAAATTTTGGGAAATTACAACTTTAGTCCCCAAACTTTTCCAAAGTTTATACTTTAGCCATAAAATTTCCAAAATTTACATTTTGGTCACTACCTCTTTAAACTTTAATTCCAATTCGAATTTTCCTTGGAATTCAACCAAACTTTAAGAATACCTTATTCAATTCACTATCCATCACATGAGACCTTTAAACCTTAGAAATTTCCTTTCCAAAACCCATAATTAAAGAAATCCCAACTTTCGCATTTTTGTCATTTTAGTCACTAAGTTAGCTTTTAAGCTATTATCTTAGTACTAAATGACCCTTAATCAACTTAGTAAATTTTGGGGTATTACAATTCCCTCGCCCTTAAGAAAATTCGTCCTCAAATTTTCAAAATGTACATGTTTTAAACAAGTGCAGATAATGCTTTTCCATTACATCCTTTGCTTCCCATGTTGCTTTTTCCACTTGGTGATTGCGCCAAATGACTTTCACCAATGGTATTTACTTGTTCCTTATTTCTTTGACATACAACTCAGCATACTTGCTCATCTAGTAATCCATTCTAGCTGGTATAGAGTGAGCAGATTTAGTTAACCTATCCACAATTACCCAGATAGAATCTTTATTACTAGATGTCAATGGCAATCTTATCACAAAATCCATTGTAACTCTAACCTATTTCCACTGCGGAACAGAAATAGATTGCAATTTCCCTGATGGTACTTGATGTTCAGCTTTCACCTGGTGACAAGTCAAGCACTTAGCAACAAACTCTGATATCATTCTTTTTCATATCTGGTCACCAATATCGACCCTTCAAATCTTTATACTTTTTTTGGATGCATAGTCAAGGGACTATAGTGTGCCTTAATAAGCAAATCCTGTTTCAACTTAGCATATTTAGGAATATACACTTTATCTTTATAGTAAAGACATCCATCGTGTTTAATCTCAAAATCTTTAATTCCACCCGATTCCACTTGCTTTATCTTGGTTATGCAATCTTCAACTCGTTGTTGACTTTCTTTAATCTTATCTAACAATGATGATCTCAATTCTAACTTTACCAATAATGAACCATTTGATTTTCCCTTTAACTGAGCATTTAAAGCTCATAATATAGCGAATGTTTTCTGACTCAAAGTATCTGCTACAACCTTTGCTCGACTTGGGTGGTAATCAATATAAATCCATTATTGGATTAAATCCAATCTTAGACTTAGTCTCTCGATTAAGCATCAAGTCTAACTGCTCCTCTTAAGCAACCCATTTAAAATTTCCAAACAATAGGAATACTCTCCTAACCTATCCTTGATGCTCGGTATCCATAGCATAAGTTAAATCATTTTCATATTGATAACAAATTCCAATAAAACTCTGCATGCTAATGTATGCCAATTATCACAACACTCACATGATTGATTTTGTAGTTTTCTTGAATCTCCAACATTAATTATAAATGTCAGAGAGTTCCTAATTTTCCTTGCCTCAGTCTTTTTACGAAACTATGTAATAAATTCAGCTTGGCATTTTTGCCAGAAATCCTCGCCACTTTTTTAATGGTGGTTATCTCGATTTGCTATTCCTCTTCACGAGCTATGACCTCTATTTAGATATTTTCTTATTCTGAATCCTTTCCATTGCATCCAATATAATTTACTGCTTCAATTTTTTTTTTTAAAATACATAAGGCAGTCAGTACTTCTTTATACCTGACCTCTAGCCCTCTATGAGCTGTCACAACAGACTCTCTTTTTGTCTGTAGAAAGCAGTTTAGAAGCAAATCAGCTCATTTTATTAACTTGCACTCATACTCGTAAATAATCCAATTGCTTAAATTAAGATGCAAGAACTCCATTGCATCTCTAGGATAAACTTTGTCACGGAACACTCAAAGAAAGAACTCTAGCTAACAAACTTTTGAGTATGTACCATAACATTACTTTATCAAATACGAGTCTAATCCTTTCAGACGAGATACTACTTTATTTTTAGTCTTCTCTAATCATCAATACAGATTTCCTTCAACCTAACCTTTATATCCTTAGACCATAGATTAACAATCATAGAATCTCCACCAATATCTTTCTGAAAATCTAGTATGTCAGAACTCTTAATTCTTTTGCAATCAGTGCCTAAGCAGGCTGATTCAAAATCGAATATAATGTCCGGAAGAAAAACTCTTAATCTAGAACATGCATATCATGTTACCCTGGTGCCTCTACACCATGTTAAGCTAAGGGTAGAGCATTAACTTTATCACTCTCGCGAATCTCTTGTTGATTCACTTGCCTGAACACCTGACACAAATCTTTTCTCATACATTGGAATTTAACATTACTATCATAATGAAGTAAGCAATCGCATCCATTCCAACAAGTAAAATCATTAGTAATTCAGACATCCTAGTGGCATGTATATACTTTTGACCTTTACCATACTTTGTTTAATCTCTAGAACCGGCTAAACATGTAGCTCTGATACCAATAAATGTAACACCCTCTTCCCTTATCCATACACCAGATATGAGCCAGAAATGCTATGACTTCTTTATTCAAAGATCAGGGTAATTTAAAATTTTCAGAAAACTTCCCGATGGTCACCCATCCTAAAATTTCTATAGCCCAAGCACGCTTAACTTTACTTAAAATTGACATAAATTATTTATTCAAGTTCTAATCATGAATCAATTATCTTAAAACCCATATCAACTTTAAAGGCCAATCTCAACTTGAATAGGTTTAGCAAGCATAGATGCCACTATAAAAATCAACCTCAATTAGGATGTCAATACTGTGATTACCTGTTGAGCTTTCCAATGTTGATGCAATGCTTTTCTCCCTCTTATCTTGATTTAGCTACGTGTGTATAAGCAAACACGCGCTAAGTACGAACTTAGTGAGGCAATAAAGGAAATTAATAACAATAATTTAAAGTTTATTCAAGTTCATGGCTACGTTTATATAGCATGATATATGTCAATGTCATAAGATTTTCATGTATGCCCGATTATCATAATATGCCCTATATGCATCATGATCACTATATAAATATTACCATCATACCAATCATGTATTAACATAATATAAACCGGATATAAATTTCTTACCGATATACTTGCCATTTGCCCTCAGTGTTCATATAAATATGTCTCAAGAGTTCATATACACTCTAACCTGTTTACCATTTATTATCCCTTTATTTATAGCCCGATTATCAATGATTTCCCGGTTTCCCAATTTTATACCCAAATATAACCTTGAGGACCCTGGGTACGTGAGTCAAGTATGCACCGAAGTGCTAACCCACACGTTTATAAGGCCGTCCTAACCATTATCCCACACGTTTATAAGGCCGTGCTAACTATTATCCTGCACGTTTATATGGTCATGCTAACCATTATTCCGCACGTTTATAAGGTCGTGCTTACCATACACTAAGTGTACTTTTAACACTATAGTGTTATCCCGAATTCCCGATTGTGCAACGTGCTACTGGAGTCTATGGCATGCCAACTATATCTCGTCCCTCAATGACTCATTTGGGCAAAATTCCCGAATTTATTCCATCCATGGCAATGTATATCAATATAATTTAATATTGGGCAGTTCATACCCGAAATAACATTCATAGCGTACCATCATCAATAACTAGTGATCAATGCATTTGTTTTCAACCCTTGACATATTTAAAATATGTCAAATATATGATCAATGACATAAATATCATGCCAACATATAAATCATGTAGACTTGTCGCAAGTCTTACCAATGATGTGTAAAACAACCACGTATCATGTTATGTATGCATTGCACTCACCTGGGCCATTTATTAGCACCTCACTAAATTCTACTCGATCCTTTCCTTTATAGAACCTCAAACTTTTTTTGAATCGACCTTGACTTCATTAATCACATGAATAAGATAAAATATTTGTTAGATTCAAATCTAACAATACCTTAACCATGCGGTCTAATATAATCATTCGAATATAAAATTTTCAATTATTTTTCCTTTCTTCCTTGTATTTTTCACAAACTTATTATGGTCCCTAGTAACCAATTTGCACTTCTAATAATTCTTCTGAGCTTGTTAACTCACATTTAAATACCAAATGTTTCAAATTCTATTTTTTGACAGCTTGTGCTACCTTTAAAAATTTACTTATACTGGGCAGAATACATACCGAATCTTAATTTCCTTTATACTGGAAAAACTAGATTCGATAATGGCTCTAACGGTATAAGACACATAAATTAATAAATCTACAAAAATTATGAAAATTCTTCAAACTCCCGTCACACACTCAAACTGCTCTGTAAATTTTCTGACCTTCATTCGATTAAAAATTATTATCTTTTGACTTGGAACTCGAAATCAGTTTTCGTTTGTTGGACACAAAACTAGACAAACACATATTTACAACGGTATAAAATTCATCATCTAACCATTTTTGAAGAATTTATGGTGAATTTTCAAATTCACTTCCAAAATTCAATCTTCATCATAGCCTTCCATAATCAACTTCTAATTTATACTAACTTCTTCTTATTTTTCTACTTATCAATTTAGTCCCATCACTTATTTCAAAACATCAAATAATTATTCAAATAATTCCCTCTAATTTTCTTTCTTTGCCCAAAATAGTCACTAAAATGCAAAGGTAAAGATTTAAACTTCTTAACTTTGCAATTTAGTCCTCAAATCAACACTACTACCTTAATTCTATTATTTTAACCAAAAATCAGATTTAATCCCCATCCAAGAATATTGCCTATTTGGTCACTCGATTTTGACAATTTGTCAAAATGGTCCCTAATTCAATTCAACATCGGTTTAGAATTTTAACATCAATTTCACATCTCCAACATCATTAATAACACAAATACACTTCAAATTCTAAAAATTTAGATTTGGCCTTCAACTTTTCAAGTTACCGAAATGGTCCCTACACAATTTAACTTAGGGTTTTGCTTCCAAACAACAATTCAAGCTTACTATATCATTATTTCAACATCAAAAACCCTAAATTAAACTTAAATCCATAAACCCTAAACATCTTCATAATAATCAAAACATGTAAAACTTAAATCCCAACTCAATATCACGATTTTAACATCATACTAGCTTGATTTCAACTTGAATTAAATCATGGAATCATAGAATCTCACAAGCCCCAATTTGATCCATAAACCCTAATTTCTTTCTCATGTAAATTCTCATCCATCAAGCATGGATTCCATGAATTATTGATATCAAAAGATAGAGCTTGAAGAGTGGAACAACTTTGTAGTTGAAGAGATTACGTAAAAATCGAGTTTCGGGGCTTGAATCGAGCTTGGAAATTTTTTTCTCTTTCTTTCCCTAGCCCTCAAGTTTTTGGATGGAGAAGAATGTTCATTTTTTCACCATTATTTTACACATATATCTATTAAATGAATATTAAATTCATTTAATAGTGAAATTACAATTTTTCCCTTTTTATCCAATGGTTGAGATGATTTTATAATCAATCAAGGGAAAAGATTTAATCTTCCATTTTCTCTTTCCAAAATTACGCTTATAAATTTTTAAATATTTCAAAAATGCCATTGGGGCCAAATGACCAATTTGCCCTCCAATTAGTTTTTATTTACTAGTTTACCATTCTTGTAAAAATTCAACTAAATCTAGTTGGAATCCAACCAAATACAATAAAATATTCATAAAATAATATTTTATGAATTTTTCCATGTCTTTTGAATCAGTCTCCAAAATTTCCATTCGATCCAATATACCGATAATAATCCTTTACTCAGAAATAAACTGTAGGATTCATCTTGAATCAAACTAAAAATATTTCCAACACTTGGAAATGACTTTTAAAACCTTTCCCTATCATATGGTAAAATTTCATAATTCCCCAGTTCGATTTGGGTATCCGAATTCCACTTAAACTTTAACTGCGATTTTTCCAATAATCGAAATATCATATCGAACCAATAATTCCGCATTTCATTCACACCTTTAGGTGATATGTTTATTTATGAAATAAAAACCCTTAACTTTTGGGAAATTAAAACTTTAGTCCCCAAACTTTTCCAAAGCTTATACTTTAGCCATAAAATTTCCAAAATTTACATTTTGGTCACTACCTCTTTAAACTTCAATTCCCATTCCAATTTTCCTTGGAATTCAACCAAACATTAAGAATACCTTATTCAATTCACTATCCATCACATGAGACCTTTAAACCTTAGAAATTTTCTTTCCAAACCCCATAATTAAAGAAATCCCAACTTTCTCATTTTTGTCATTTTAGTCACTAAGTTAGCTTTTAAGCTATTATCTTAGTACTAAATGACCCTTAATCAACTTTGTAAATTTTGGGGTATTACAATTCTCTGCTCTTTAAGAAAATTCGACCTCAAATTTTCAAAACGTACCTGTTTTAAACAAGTGCGGATACTACTTTTCCATTACATCCTTTGCTTCCCGTGTTGCTTTTTCCACTTGGTGATTGCGCCAAATGACTTTCACCAATGCTATTTACTTGTTCCTTATTTCTTTGACATACAACTCAGCATACTTGCTCATCTAATAATCCATTATAGCTGGTATAAAGTGAGCAGATTTAGTTAACCTATCCACAATTACCCAAATAGAATATTTCTTACTACAAGTCAATGGCAATCTTATCCCAAAATCCATTGTAACTCTATCCTATTTCCACTGCAGAAAAGAAATAGATTGCAATTTCCCTGATGATACTTGATGTTCAGCTTTCACCTATTGACAAGTCAAGCACTTAGCAACAAACTCTGATATCATTCTTTTTCATGACCACCAATATCGACCCTTCAAATCTTTATACTTTTTTTGGATGCATAGTCAAGGGACTATAGTGTGCCTTAATAAGCAAATCTTGTTTCAACTCAGCATCTTTAGGAATATACACTTTATCTTTATAGTAAAGACATCCATCGGGTTAAATCTCAAAATCTTTAATTCCACCCGATTCCACTTGCTTTATCTTGGTTATGCAATCTTTATCTCGTTGCTGACTTTCTTTAATCCGATCTAAGAATGATGATTTCAATTACAACTCTACCAATAACGAACCATTTGATTTTCCCTTTAACTGAGCATTTAAAGCTCGTAATGTAGCGAATGTTTTCTGACTCAAAGCATATGCTACAACCTTTACTCGACCTGGGTGGTAATCAATATAAATCCATTATTGGATTAAATCCAATCTTAAACTTAGTCTCTGGATTAAGCATCAAGTCTGACTGCTCCTCTTAAGCAACCCATTTAAAATTTCCAAACAGTAGGAATACTCTCCTAATCTATCCTTGATGCTCGGTATCCATAGCATAAATTAAATCATTTTTATATTGATAACAAATTCCAATAAAACTCTGCATGCTTATGCATGCCAATTATCACATCGGGAAATAGATGGTAGTACCAATCTTCACCTCTCTCTTTTCTTCTTTGGTTCCGAGGTTTAATGTTTCTAGTTCCTCTTTATGTGGTAGAATATGTTTTTTCTCTTCTTCTACCATTCTAAGCATATCACTGGGTACATCATATTCTTCCTCATCGTTAATATTTCCAATTTCTTCAAGCATAGAGGTAACTCAATGTCAACCTTGAAGTCAAACTCGGATTTATTTATGTTAATGATATCTGAAGACCTGAAAAGGAAATAGGCAAAATATATATACAAAGGGAAGAAACAAAATGAATGGAATGTTTTTTTATGCTTTTAACTTTATAGTTTTCATTTGGTTTTGGTTATGGAAAGAAAGTTTGCCACACAAGATTTAAGGAAATGCATCTTTTATTGAATTCAACTTAAATGTTTGACATGTTCCCTTTAGATAAGATCCCCTATTGTCTCCGGGCCTGGAGCAAAGAGGTTGGTTTTGAGAATTACTCTGAACATGTCTTAAACACTACAGGATTTTCTTTTGTAGTCCAATTGTCAGGCTCAGAGCAAGGGTGGATCGTTGACAGGTACGGGTTCTCTTCTTCTTCATTAGTCGCAACATTGATACTCAGCTTTTCAAATGCTTCACACAGAGTGCTCTCTCCTTTTCCTTCTTCACTGGCTGGGGTATTTGGATCCAGCATACCTCCAGATATAAAGTTAAGGTTCAGAGGAGGGAAATTCATCGGTTCCCATTCAATTTCCTCTCCCTTCAATCTAGCTCTTCTCCTCTCTTGATGCTTTCTCATTTCTGCCCTTCTTTGCCATTTGTTGGGCTTGAAGCCCAAACCGGTCCTTTTTCGCCAGGATTACTATAGGATACAACCTTCCTTGATATCTTCTTCCAAGTCCTTTTCCAATTTCAGCTCCTTTCCCAAGCATTTGCTTTACCTGCATTTTTGCGTAGCTTGATAATTATGGTTTTGGCACCTTGCTTCCTTCGGCGACAAAGGTTGCATTGACTAGCTCCAATGTCCTGAAATTACACTCAGTGCACCCTAATCGATTTTGATGAAAGGTGCATCAGTGGTTACTGATGCAATGATTTCTTCCTCTACACTGACAATTATTAATTGACCATCTATCACAAACTTCAGCTTCTGGTGTAAAGTAGATGGGACCGCTCCTACTGCGTGAAACCATGGGCACCCAAGCAAGCAGTTATAACTGGGTCTTGTATCCACGACCCCAAAATCAACGTTGAAGGTTATTGGTCCAATTTGCAAAGGCACCTCAATTTTCCCCAACACATCCTTATGGGTTCCATCAAACGCTCTAACCGTATTTTGGTAAGCTCTCATATGAGAACAATCTATTGGCAGTTTCTTCAGTGTGGCTAACAGTAGAACATTTAACGCTGACCCATTATCAACTAGGACACATGGTAACATATGCCCCTTACATCTGGTGGTGATGTGCAAAGCTTTGCAATATCTTGTTCCTTCACCTAGTATTTCCTCATCATTGAACGAGATGAAATTGTTAACGAAAACGTTACCGACTAACATGTCCATCTTATTAGTTGTGATCTCGTTTGATATGAACGTTTGGTTCAAAATCTTTAACAAGGTCTCACGATGGCCCTCAGAACTCAGTAGCAATGAAAGCATAGAAATTCGAGCCAGAAGCTTACGGAGTTGATCTACAACACTGTATTCGTTGTGTTTTAAGATCTTTGAGAATTCTTGATCCTCTGGTTCCTTTACAAGCTCATGGTATTTTGTTGGTTTTTCCTTGAAGAAATCTCTGTCATCTTCTTTTCCTGGCTCTTCAGCAGCAGCTTTCCTTTGTACCGCATCTCTATCCTCTGCTATTGGCTGGGAATAGAGCCTTCCACTCCTCGTGAAATGGCTCACCTCATTAACTGGTTCTTCTTTCTCCTGAATTGAGGTTTCTCCTGGGGTTGTTACTTCACAAGTGTAATTCCAAGGGACCTGCTTTCTATCCTTGTAGGGAAATGGCGTTGGTGCCTTAATTATGAGCCGCGAGGTTACACTCCTTGCCAGCTCACGAACTCTTGCTTTAGCCTTAATAACTAAAGGCTTCATTCCGGTGTAGTCCCTTTTGGAGGATGACTCTCTGATGCACATACATCCAACAAACATTCTTTGTCTTCTTCCCCAAAGAACTCAAGTTCTTTTTAATTAATCTTCTTTTGAACTAGTTGCCTAAATTCTAGGCAACAATCAATCTCATGTCCTTCCTTCATGTGGTACTCGCAGTACAATTCTTTCTCAATCTTCAATTTCTGGGCTCCTTCTTCCAACATTCATACTACCACCATCTGAGCCCATATCCACCTCATGGGAGCTCTAACTTCAGCAACATAATCCTTAACCACATTATCTTCCTCCTTAATTATTGCATTCACGTCTGCCTTATGATGATTTGACATAGGGTTTTCTTTATCTTCCGACATATCAAATGATAACATTCCTGACTTTTTTAAGTCATCTACCACCCTTTTGAATGCAGTACACTTTTCAATGGTATGCCAACTCCTACATGATATTCATATTGTGCCTTCTCATCATACCATTGTGTATATGGTGTTGAGAATAGAGGAACATGTCTTGGCAACACCATCTGGATTTGATCAACTCAGCAAACAATCATGCGTATGTCATTGGGATAAGAGGAAAATATGGTTTCGAGCTCCCTTTATACCTTTGTTCTTCTTTCAGAGGATTTGAGACTGCTGGAGCTGTGGTCAATACATTGGGTTTGTTAAAGACTGCCCCCTTCGAGTAACTAGGGTTATAGACATTAGTAGCATTTTGTATGGTTTCTTTACTTCCCCATTATCCAGCCTTCCGTTTTTCATGGCTGCAAGTATCAACACCCCATTTATAAGCATGTCCGCAAAACTCTTGGTGGCACGGTTGAGCATACGATCATAGAAAGACCCCTTTAGTGTCTCCACGAACATCGGGGTGATCTCACTCTCCAACAATGGTGGCTAGACTTGGGTAGCTACGTCCCTCCATCTTTGCGCGTACTGGCAGAAGCTCTCATGGTGTTTTTGCTCCAATCCTTGCAGAACTAAACGAGTTGGTACCATGTCTAAAACATGCTTGTACTGCTCACTGAAGGCTCTGGACAGATCTTTCCATGATCTGATATTGATTCGACTTAGCTGCGTATACCAGTGCGCAGCTGATCCTACTAGGCTGTCTTGGAAGCAATGGATAACCAGCTTCTCGTTCTCCAAATACATCGGCATCTTCCTGCAATACATAGTCAGATGCGCTATAGGGCATGTGGTTCCATTGTATTTTTCAAAGTCGAGAACCTTGAACTTTGGTGGTACTATTAGATCAGTCACTAAGCTCAAATCCTTGGCATCCATTCCTCTATATATACCCTTTCTTGAAAAGACATAATCATTTCTTCCAATTTCTCATAGCGATCCTCCCATTTCTTTTCAGATCTCACTTTGTCGGCAATTTCATCGAGATCAGGCACCTCAATGACTTCCTCAGTCCCTATCTTCATATCACTCTGTGCTGACGCCTTAGCAACATGTGGAGAAATTTTGACCTTAGACGATTGAGCTTCCCTTTGCATGCTTGGATAAACAAAGGCCATCCCTTGAAATTTTGGCACAGCATTAGCTTCCTCACCAGCTTCCTCTATGTCAAGGTCTTTAAAGCCTAGCATGGTTGCAATTAAACCAACCGTCTTTTGATGAACTAATTCCATTTGTTGCTTCAGTTCTATCTCCAGCTTGTCTAACCTATCCTGGGTTCTCTTATGGTAGCTTTCTAATGCCATCACCCTGTCTTCCATTGCTCTGGCTTGAGACCGAGTACCGTTCTTGTGATTTGTTTTTGCTATTTTGATTAAGTTAGATTCTTATTATGTCATGGATGCATGAAATGCAATGCGAAACAAAGAAGAAAACAACCAAACAAACAGAAGAATGATGCAAACAAAAGAACATTGGTTCAACAAAATATCTACTTTTAGAAACAACTTTATTGAATGTCAAAACCCGATGAAATGGAATGATGATGCATGAATATGCAAAACAACAAGACCAAAAGGAAAAAGATCCGAATTAAGAAAACACAAAGAGACCAAAATAATTTTGCAAATAATTCTGGGCAGCATATTCCAACACCCAGGACATGCTCTACGGATTATCTGCAATGATTCTGACCAGACTCAAAACCCTAGGTTTTCCGCATGGCTCTATTGGGGTGGGCTTTAAGTTCTCAAATGGTTGAGTTCTAAAAGGTACCCGATCTGTCCTCGCTGTCCCTTACTAAGGGTAGCAAGGCCCCTGGTTCTCACCCATTATAGGTTTCAAACGAACCAAGTTCAACTCAGGAGGACTCACTTCCTATGTCTTCTCGAAGAATCAATATCCTTACGAAGACATGAGGCATATGAATCCCGAAGGTACTTGCTACTCTCATACGGAGAATCAATATTCTGACATGAGCAAAGCATTTTCCCCTCACTTAACAATTGGGTAGAGCTCGAGAATAGAGCTTTTTTGCAACATTTTTTAAAATGCGTAAAATAGAACTACATTCATTAAACGGACGAATAAATTGAAACCTTTGTGACTTGCATACCCCTTTTCTAAAAACATTTTGAAAACAATTTGTGGCCTGGCCCTCTTTTGTTTCTAAGAAAAAAAACAAAATATCCCCAGTGGAGTCGCCAAGCTGTCGCAACCCTTTTTTTACGAAAAAGGTTTTGACGTTTTGGAAAACTTTATAAAAACACGGAGTCGCCACCAATCTTTTTTTTTAAAAAAGTGTGATTAGATCACATTTAAAAACAAGGGTATTTTGATAAAATGTTTTATTTATCAAAATTACATTTTGGTCCACGAAAACAAGAGAAAACAAGTTCAGGGGTCGATTACGTGTGGGGAAGAATTAGCACCCGCACAAAGCCCAAAAAAATTGGTACCTTAATTGATTTCAAAAAGAATTTAAAACTTAAATTTGCAAGTTCACAAAACTTTGATTTTATTTATTCGTAAAATGAATGTAAAACTATTTTAACAGTCTTATCGCCCGGGAAATGAACTTTAATCACCGCCAACACTCCTGGTGCTAACTCGTCATTCCCGTTTGATAAGACACCGCATTAATTAAGTTTTCACTTTTTAATCAAGTAAACAAGAAAATTATATGTGTTAATAAATTTTAATTTTAAGTCTAAATAGTGAATAATCCTAAAGAAATGACTAAATTCTTTTTAATTATTAAGGTTGCAATATAATTAAGTGTGTTTTATTGAAAATGAAGAATGTTTTACATTCATGTCTCTAATCTAAGTTTTGAGTTTCTAATCCTAAGGTAACATGCATACAAATATATACATAAGAGGCATAAAAGAAATAATTAATTAAATAAATAATTAAGTAATTACATAAAATTAAATAAAGAAAAGGATTTTTTTAGATTTTTTTAAAAAATATGAATTAAGGACTAATTTGAAAGTAATTAAAAATTTGGTGCCGCATTAAAAGGCAAAAGGACGAAATTGAAAAAATTGAAAACTGAAGAGCTGGGGCACAAGATCCGGGAAAGAAAGGCGCGAGTTATATCCAGTTTCGGGTCAGGTCAAACGGGTTAGTATATATACTAAATATTATAATAGGTTTCATTTTATAATCTCTCCCCCAAATGAATCAAATCCGGCTTTGTGAAATCCTCTTAAGGCATTCATCGTGTTCCTCATGAATTGAAGAACATGGGGGTGATCTGCCGTGTCGGGCACCGACTGCCGTTGTCGGTGCCAAAACTCCCATATTTCGATGAAATTTCAAGATTCCGGTGACATTTCAAACCAAAAAAGGTAAAATAATTCTTTTATTCTTTATTTAAACTGAAATTGAAAGTAAATGGATAGGAAAATTACCAAAACTTGCTTCTCTTTATTGTTTCCGAACGATGATTACAAACTGCTTGCTCCTATGAATTTCGAATGCTATGTGTGATTTCCTTTTGGAATTGCTGTTGTTCTTTGTTACAATGATTTACATTGCTATTTATAGTACAAGAGGTGCCTAAATCCTAAGTTTAAATCCCTGATTTCTTCCCATCTGATTGCTTGACTCTTGCCATGGCACTGATTTGGGGATTTTGGTCATTTGCTTTGGTTCTGAATTGCCTTTTGCATATGTAATCGTAGCTTGATTCTCGCCAAGGCTTTGAATTAGGGATTATCCCGTCCTGTTTTGCTTCTGGTTTTTCCCGCTAGGGCTTTGAATTAGGGATTTTAATCCCTATTGATTTTATCTTAACCTGTTTCTGCCCTAATTTAGGGATTTAACCCCTTTTGTTCTTTTGTTTGTATGTTTTTGATGACTCGAACGACGCCAACGAGGAATAATTGAAGCGAGTGGAGCGCCAGAGAAGATGAAGCAGATGGCCGGAGCTGAATCGTCGCGCGTGTGGCTGCCACGCGTGAGTGGTGATCCGTGTGATATACCCGAAGCAATCAGAGCCATTGGATAGCATCTTGATCGAACAGCTGAGCAGTTGAGGCGCTATATCATCCCCAGCTGGCATGATCTACGCCGTTGGATCTTCCCCTTGATCCAACGATACTGTTTCAGCTGGACATAAAGAAAGAAGACGAGAGTTAGGGTTTTATTCTTATGTTATAAACGGGCCAGGCGAGGCTTTGTATATTGGACTTTTTCCTTTTATTTATTTTTAATTACAATTGGGCTATGTATTTCATATGTTTTGGTTTTAATATCTAGTGTATATAACCCATGTTAATTCTATATAAACAACTATATACTAATTTAAACATACGACACATTTAACAAAAAAAATCTAACTAACTAATTATAACACACTGTATGAGACCTAAACTAATCTAATACTACATTAATCTTATAATACCCTAAATATATTCGCAATGTTACATGATATTAAAATAATCCTAACATAGTTAAAATAAAGAAGTTAGGTGAAAATTCAGTGACAACAGATGACACCTGGATATATGTATATATTTAAGCTAGGTCATGCATTTTGTTCATTTTGAATTTTGTATATATATATGGCCTTGACCTTTAGAAGCTTGTAAAGACTTGGTTGGAAATGTTTGATACCATGATATCTAGATGCTATGTGAATGAATTAGGCATGACTTGTTGATTATGGAGAATGGAACTTGGTTACATGATCTAGTTATACTTGAATGTGCTTAATAATGGGACACTATGTGCTTAACTCTTGTATGTTCTATTCGAATTGATCACTTGGATGATTAGGTTCCTTCTAGTTCAAGTAATTAAGCTCATGAAAATTTAGTCATGATTTCTAGATGATGTTAAGCTTGCTTGAAGGCATGTTGATGGTGATATGATTCGAATGAATACAATAATGACCATGTCTAGTAACCAACATTATATGTAAACTTGACTTGAATGTAAAATGCTAGAAGATTATGCTTAGTTAACTTGGCATGACTATGACTTGGAAACCATGTTTGACATTGTCATGAAATGGATCAAAGCTGCGCATACTTGAATAAACTTGAAATGAATTTGTGTCTTGCCTTGAGTGTATTCAATTGCCTACATGTATAAGGGACTAGGTTATATCTTCTTAATTGATACTTGGATACTTATGTTTATATTTGGTGAGTTATAATGTTTGAAAAGCATATTCTTGATGATTGTTAGGTTTCTTGTTAGGCAAGTAACTCATCTAATAGGATGAGCTCAAAAGTTCTAATTGACTTGTATTCTTGCTATGTTGCTTGCTTGCTTATTTTAACACTCCTTGGTCGGGTTACTCCTAACCTGTGTAAGGGGTGTTACAAAAGTGGTAATCAGAGCTAAAGGTTTAACCGATTCTCAGACTAAACCAGGCCATCATGCATCAAATAGGATTAAATTGTGCCACTTAGGAGTTGTATTTCAAGTATGCTTGTGTTCTTGCTTAAACTGAACCCTTCTTGTTCTATTTGAACTAGAAATGTCTGAAACGAGACTTGGCCGGGACAATGAAAGTGCTGAAGGCTCATCGAATGAAGGAGACAGTATGAGGATGGAACAAAATCCTCGAGATCAGACTGAACCTCGAGAACAAGCTCAACCTCAGTAGGAAGCCCATGTTATTCATCATGTTTAAAGAGAATATTTCCTTAGCATGAAAGAGGTGTTCAATCATCTTGTAACTACTCTAAAATGAGACCATCCTGTTGCGCCTCCTACTATTGTGCCAAACAGAGCTTCAATCAACAAATTGGCTCAACACCGGGCCTATACCTTCACCGGTACTAATGAAGCCAATCCTGAAGTAGCCGAGTACTAGCTAGAGGCTACTACTCGAATACTCACCAAACAACTACCTTGTTCTGATGAACACAAACTTGAATGTGCCATAGCTCTCTTGGTAGATGGAGCCTTAAGTTGGTGGGAAACCACAACCTTGACTGCCCCTGCTGACACCGTTACTTGGAAATTATTTCTCGAAGAATTTAAGAAGAATTATATCATCTAGCAATACCTAGCCGAGCGTCGGAAGCGTTTCTTGTACTTAAAGCAAGATGGTAGACCCATTGAGCAATACGTGAGTGAATTCTGCAAGTACGGCTCATAGTATATAAAAACTGATGCAGACAAGTATAGGATGTTTATCGATGGTCTCAACCACGAACTAATCCCATCTTTACGGCTCTCGGGATTACAGATTTCCAAAATCTGGTTAATCGAGCCATTGCAACTAAGTCAAAGATGAAAGCTTCAGAGAATCGAAAGGGTGGTAGCCACTAGAATGATAAGAGATCCAAGCATGATGACAAGCCTCATTGGTAGTCTAAGAAAGCTAAGTATCACAAAGAAAGCTCTTCAACCTTCACTCATGCTCAGAAGAGTAATTACATATCGAGACCTCAATCGGTATCCAAGCCCTCAGCCCCGATTATCTCTGTTAATAGCACAGGGAATCCTGGAAAAGTTACTCAAGTCTCTACTTGCAAGTTCTGCCAAAATTTCCACTCAGGTCTGTGTAGAACTCAATCCAACTTGTGTTGTTTGTGTGGAGGCTTGGATTACTACATCAAGGATTGTCCCCAAAATCCTAACAAGCTTCTAACTCGAGCCCCGGTAAATGTTAGTGCCGTACCTTCTAATTGTAGCAAAGGCCCGAGACAAGCTCAATCGAGAAATCAAGGCAAGGGTAGAGGTCAGTAATCGGCTTCTACACATCAGGAGTCCTGAGCCCCTGCTCGAATCTATCACATTCGGGGAAAAGAAGACGAAGAGTCTCCCGATGTCATCGCAGGTACTGTTGAATTAAATTCAAGTCTTGCTTATGCTTTAATTGATTTGGGGTCTACCCATTCTTTTTTTTTCTCATCCTTGATTGCTAAATTGAAATCTGAAACAATTGATAAAGGCCTTGTAGCGGGAATCACGTCCATTAACTTCCTTTGCAAGGAATGTCCCATAATCATTCGAAATATACCTTTCCCTATTGATCTATATGTCTTGCCATCTTGTGAATTCGATCTAGTATTGGTACTAGATTGGTTAGGGAAACACCAAGCCTGAGTAGATTGCCAAAATCGGAGACTTTATCTCTGAGGTCTAGGAAGGGAATCCATCATTCTTATTGATAAGAAACCTACATCCATCTTTGCTGCTATGATCAAACGAGATGAATACGATTTTGGATTGTCAACTATCCCTGTTGTATCTAAATTCATTGATGTTTTTCCCGAGGAACTCCCTCGTCTCCCTCCAACTAGAGAAGTAGAGTTCGGGACTGATGCCCAGCCTGGAATGAATCTGGTATCCATTACGCCCTATCGGATGGCACCAGTTGAGTTGAAAGAACTCCAAAAGAAACTTCAAGAGCTACAAGACAAGGGTTTCATCCAACCTAGCTCATCTCCTTGGGGTGCTCCTGTCTTGTTTGTGAAGAAGAAAGATGGCACGATGAGACTTTGTATCGATTATCGACAATTGAACCAACTCACTATCAAGAATCGCTATCCTTTTCCAAGGATTAAAGATCTATTTGATCAACTTAAAGATGCTGCAGTGTTTTCAAAGATCGATCTTCGATCTGGATATTACCAAATGAGGGTAAAAGTAGAAGATGTACATAATACATCCTTTCGAACTGGATATGGTCACTATGAATTCCTCGTAATGCCATTCGGGTTAACCAATGCCCCAGCTACATTCATGGACCTCATGAATCGAGTATTCAAGCCCTATCTTGATAAATTCGTGCTAGTATTCATAGATGACATATTGGTCTATTCTCGAAACAAGGAAGAACATGCTAAACACCTCCGAATTGTTTTACAAACTCTCTGAGAACGTCAACTATTTGCAAAGTTCTCCAAGTGTGAATTCTGGTTATCAGATATTTCATTTCTCGGACATATCATCTCGGTAGAAGGGATCAAAGTAGACCCAAAAAAGATTCAATCTATCTTGGATTGGAGACCTCCGAAGAATGTAGGAGAGGTATTTCTTGGTTTAGCAGGGTATTATCGACGATTCGTCAAGGGAATTTCAACCTTAGCCACACCCTTGACCTAGCTACTTTGAAAGGATGAACCATTTGATTGGTCATAGAAACAATAGAAAAGTTTTGACCAGCTTAAGAAAGCCTTGACCCATGCTCTGGTCCTTATACAACCAGAATCGAGAAAAGAGTTCACCGTGTACAGTGATGCATCACATTCAAGATTAGTATATGTCCTGATGCAATGAGGCAATATTGTAGCATATGTGTCCCGTCAATTGAAGCCTCATAAGTTAAACTACCCTACACACGATCTAGAATTGGCTGCTATCGTGTTTGCTCTCAAGATATGGAGGCACTACTTGTACGGTGAGAAGTGTTACCTATACACCAAAAGCTTCAAACACCTCTTGACCCAGAAGGATTTGAACTTGAGACAAAGAAGGTGGATAGAATTGTTGAAAGACTATGACTTGGTCATTGATTATCATCTTGGAAAAGCCAACGTAGTTGCAGATGCGCTTAGTCATAAATCGAGCTTGAGTAAGCCATTCGAAAGCCTTGTAGATAATTATATCCTTGAAAATTCCTCTTGAATCCATGAACCTAATTCTATAACTCTCCTTGTAGCTTCTCATACAATCAATGCACACTTCCGAGTGTACAAAAAGCATGGACTCTTGTTTGAACTCCAATTTCAATCCAACTTGATCTCTAGAATCAAAGATCTTCAACAAACCAACTATGATCTTCAAGTTATCATGTTGAAACTAGATTTAGAACCAAATTCTGATTTCTCCATTAATTCGAATGGGTTACTCTATTTTATGGATAGAGTTTGTGTTCCTAACAATGAAGAATTGAAGAAGGAAATCTTGCAAGAAGCTCACCAAAGCTCTTTCCCGATACACCCTGGGTCAGTCAAGATGTATAAAGACCTGAAACCCCTATATTGGTGGCCAGACATGAAATCAGCTATCACAGATTTTGTATCCAAGTGTCTAACTGTATATATTTAAGCTAGATCATGCATTTTGTTCATTTTTGAATTTTGTATATATATATATGGCCTTGACCTTTAGAAGCATGTAAAGACTTGGTTGGCAATGTTTGATGCCATGATATCTAGATGCTATATGAATGAATTAGGCATGACTTGTTGATTATGGAGAATGGAACTTGGTTACATGATCTAGTTATACTTGAATGTGCTTAATAATGGGACACTATGTGCTTAACTCTTGTATGTTCTATTCGAATTGATCACTTGGATGATTAGGTTGCTTCTAGTTCAAGTAATTAAGCTCATGATAATTTAGTCATGATTTCTAGATAATGTTAAGCTTGCTTGAAGGCATGTTGATGGTGATATGATTCGAATGAATACAATAATGACCATGTCTAGTGACCAACATTATATGTAACCTTGACTTGAATGTAAAATGCTAGAAGATTATGCTTAGTTAACTTAGCATGAATATGACTTCGAAACCATGTTTGGCATTGTCTTGAAATGGATCAAAGTTGCGCATACTTGAATAAACTTGAAATGAATTTGTGTCTTGCCTTGAGTGTATTCGATTGCATAAATGTATAAGGGACTAGGTTATATCTTCTTAATTGATACTTGGATACTTATGTTTATATTTGGTGAGTTATAATGTTTGAAAAGCATGTTCTTGATGATTTTTGGGTTTCTTGTTAGGCAAGTAACTCATCTAATAGGATGAGCTCAAAAGTTCTAATTGGCTTGTATTCTTGCTATTTTGCTTGCTTTATTGTTTTAACACTCCTTGACTGGGTTACTCCTAACCCGGGTGAGGGTGGTACAAGTATGATGTCTATTTCCTTTTTGACATGATAGAAAAAAACTTGGAAATGTTCATGAATGATTTCTCAGTGTTTGGCAAAACATTTGAAGAATGTCTTTAGAGTTTGGAGCATGTTTTGAGGAGATGTATTGAGATTAACTTGGTCCTAAACTAGGAAAAAAACAACTTCATGGTGAAGGAGGGCATAGTTCTTGGACACAAAGTGGCCAAGAGAGGACTGGAAGTTGACAAAGAAAAAGTTGAGGTAATCAAATAATTGTCACCTCCTACAAGTGTAAAAGGTATGAGAAGTTTTTTGGGACATGCATATTTTTACCGTAGTTTCATTAAAGATTTTTCAAAAATTTCAAAACCTTTATGTTTGCATTTGATAATTCTTGTTTAAAAGCATTTCAGGAACTTAAATAAAGATTGATTAATGCCTTATAGTCGTGGCACCGAATTGGAATAAGCCATCCGAGCTCATGTACGATGCTAGTGACTATGTCATTGGAGCAGTGTTGGGACAGTTGCATGGCAAAGTTTTCCATACTATATATTATGCTAGTCAGACGCTAAATGGAGCCCAACGAAATTACTCCACAACTGAGAAAGAATTTCTCGTGGTTGTCTTTGCATTTGACAAGTCATATCTTACTTGGTAGGTAACGAAGTTGTGGTATACACAAACTATTCGGCATTAAAATATCTCTTGGCAAAAAAGGATGCAAAGCCCAGACTGGTCTGATGGACGCTCTTGCTGTAAGAATTAGATCTAGAGATCTAAGATAAGAAGAGGAATGAGAACTTGGTAGCTGACCATTTATCATGATTAGAGCATCACCTTGAGGATGGCAAGACCGTTGCTATAAGGGATGAATTCCCAGATGAGTATTTACTTGCAGTCAATTCTGTGGCATGGTATGCTGACATAGTCAACTACCTGGTAAGTAAAAGCTTACCACCGGATTTGGCAAGTAATGCAAAGAAACGATTTCTGCAAGATGTTCGAAAAAGTTATGCCATGCAACACCGTATGAAGGCCATTTTGCTAGGATGAAAACCATGGCCAAAGTGATGCAGTCAAAATTCTTTTGGCCCACACTGTACAAGGATGCCTATAATTTTTCCAAGGCATCTGATCGATGCAAACAAATGGGGAACATCTCCGGCCAACATCAATTACCGCTCTAGAACATTGTGCCAGTAAAACTATTTGACGTATGGGGAATAGACTTCATGGGTCACTTTCCCCCATCATTAGGTAACCTATATATCCTTGTGGCCGTTGACTACATTTCAAAATTGGTTGAAGTTGTTGCTTTGCCAACTAACGATACCAAGATTGTTGCCAAGTTCCTACATAAGCATATTTTCACTTGATTCGGTGCCCCCAGAGCTATTATTCATGATGAAGGTACACACTTTAAATGTAATTTAATTTATAGAGCTCTGTGCAGGTATGGAATCCAACAAAAGATTGCCACAGCTTACCATCCCCAAATAAATGGCCAAGCAGAGATCTCAAATAAGGAGATTAAGAACATTTTTGAAAAGAGTGTGAATCCAACAAGGAAGGACTAGTCCTTGAGACTATATGATTCCTTTGGACTTAGAGAACAACTTTTAAAACTCCTTTAGGAACCTCCCTATACAGACTTGTTTTTGGGAAGGCATGCCACTTGCTAGTGGAGTTGGAGCATTGAGCTTATTGGGAAACCAAAAACCTCAATATGAATGGAGAACTACTGGATAGAAGAGATTAGCAAATCTGAATAAGTTAGAGGAATTTTGAGCTCAAGCCTATGAGAATTGCAAGCTGTATAAATAGAACACAAAGAGTTGGCATGATAACAGAATATTGCCAAGGCTGTTTGATGCCAGCCAAAGAGTTTTGTTATTTAACTCTAGGTTAAAATTTTTCAATGGGAAGTTTAAGTCCAGATAGTTGAACTCTAGGTCAAACCATATGCTCATAGAGCAGTTAACATTAAGGATTTGAAGATTGGAACAACTTTTAAGGTAAACGGCCAAAGGTTGAAACATTATTTGAAAGGTAATCAAGGTAATGCCAAGTAGACTGTTCTTTTGCAGAAGTTCAATGAGCTCCAACACCATCACATGTTAATGTTTGTACATAGTAGGTTAGATGTGTTTTTTTATTTTGCAGTATATAATTCATTTAGCATTTTCTTTATTTTATTTTTTCCGTTTTGAAAGGTTTACATTAAGTGAGTGCAAGTACATGAAATTGCCATGTAGCATGTCGAGGTCAGAGCTGGCGTGTAGGAATCCAACATTGCACACTTGGATTTGTGTGAGTTAGGCCCAAGGAAGAGTAAAAATTTTGGTTAAGTGCGGGAGTGAAACCCTAGTTGCTTAGGGTAACAAATTGAATTTCAAAAATTAAAACCATTCTTTTTATCCTATCCCTTTTTCCCACGTCGTCTCTTCACCTAGCTTATCATCATCTTTTAAGCTCATCATTATCTATTCCCCCTAAACACGCCATTCTCCCTAAACACGTATCTCCTCCATCATTAGCCCTATTCAATTACACCATTAAAACCCTCAACCGTTACCTTTCCCTCTACTTAAACTCCAACCTTTGGCTTAGCCAAGATTTTACCTTCCTTCTTTTCATCCTCCCCGGCAAGAAAGCAAGAATCAACCTTTTCTTTTCCCCAAAATCCTTTCGATTTCTCTAAATATTTTCCATGAAATCCTCTTCAACATCTTTCAAGATCTTCTTTAATGAGGAGATTCACAAGAAGTACGAGGAGAATTTTGCCTCAAGGACATTTTGCTACGAAGAGAATTTTGAGTTCAAGAACGAATCCATCTTGGGTTATTCACTGAAGATCATGACAGTGGTGAAGCAGCACAAGTATGAGTTATTTTGCCAGCAAACAAGGGAAATCTATTCCAAAATTGTCTGAGAGTTTTATACCCACCTAACGACTAAAGATTCACCTTTCTTGCTTATACGAGGTACGTGTGTTCGATTTGATGAAGGGTCTATTAATGCTATGTTTAATTTGATGGTGCAGATGAGAAGCACTCAGCGTTTGCTGACTCATTGGACGCTCCCAAGAGGCAAAACCTACTAAAGGATTAATGTGAGCCTAGAACCAAGTGGACTATGTCACCGAAGGGCCACCGAACGGTGAAGTGGCTGGCATTGAAGCCATAACCAAGGGGGTGGAATCATTTCTTGAAGGCAAACCTAATGCAGACCAGCCATAACAAGACTGTCTCGGAGGAGAGATTATCTTTGTTACATTTAATCATCATGGGCCGCAAGATCAACATCGATCCTATCATTATCTATGAAATTTAGAAATGCATCGTTAAGGGTAGTGGGAGTTTCTTTTTCCCTTTATTGATTTCTAATATTTGCATGAAGCAGAGTGTGCCAAGGATTAATTCAGACAAATTCCAAGAGAGCAAGGGAACAACTATCACTCCTACCCTATGGAGGCAACTCACTTCCACATAGTCTATGGAGAAGGGATGAGGAAAGGTTGTAGAGCCGGTGTCCAAGGCCAAGGTGCCCAAGGCAGAACCTGTGAGTTCTATGCTGACTAGTTCAGTGGAAATACTTTCTCAAATCTACCAACGGCAGGAGATTATTCTTCAAAAGTTAAAGAAAGCAGAGAAGTAGAACACCAAGCTCTGGAATTATACTCATGCCTGGGACTGTACCATCAAGAAAACTCTTGAAGAAATGTCCCTAAGTGTCTTGTCAGGCATCCCTAAGTTACCCACTGACCTTTTTGCCAATGATGATGTGCCAACCAGTCCTTATTTCGTCAATACTCTAACACAATCAGATGCCACTGTACTAGTGTCCCCTGTCCAAGTTGAGTCTACAAGAACAGACACGCCACCCAAATTAGAAGAAGAAGGAATCCAAGCCAGTCTTGACACAACACCTGTGCCTCATCTACTACCACTAACGCTCATACCGCCTCAAAGCCAGTATAGTTTGTCAAGGAAGTTCTCCGTGACATTGGAGCTTCCACTTTCGCCACAAAGCCCAGCATGAAGGGAAAGAAACATATGGCTCCTAATCATGGGAGCTTTCTCAAGAGAAAGAAAATGTCACATGCCATGAAAACTCTGAAGGGGAGTCATTTTCCCCTTAAACTCCTTACATTCAATTTGTTCATTTTGTTAATGCATTTTATTTTATTTTATTTCATTTGTTTATATATGTCTACATGCATTGAGGACAATTAACACCTTTGGTTTGGGGGTGTGTGTTGCCTCACCATGTTTCCATGACATGCATTCATGTTTATATCTCTGTTGGCATATAGATTAGGTATAATCTGCATGCCAAACCACTAAAAAATATTTTTTGTTGTCTCTGTTAAATTTGGAAATTTTTTCAATACTTTGCTAGATTAGTTAGAATTTGCTTTAGTACACTCTGTCTGGTGATGAAATTGGAAATCCTTCGTTGTATGGGTCGTCAGGTTAGTAATGCCAGGCCTGCCTGGCAATTGATCTCTAGTTTAGGAAATTGAAGTCTCACTTAACAAGTATTATGCATCTAGTTCCTAAACAAACTTAGAATTCTTGAAACTAAGCTTAGAATAAAAAATGATGATGATGCCAGGGTAAAAAAGAAAGCATAAGGTAACAATGTTTTGCCAAAGCAAGAAAAAAATGTAGAACTCTCCTCTGCCTTAAAGATAATAAGTAACTTGGGGGTTCGTGGACTAACGTGGGGGTTTGTGGTATGTTTGCTCCCTCTTAGTTCTCAAGTCAAAAACTTTAGGGTATGAGTTGAAGAGTAAAAGCCTAGTAATGTCTGGACTAACGTGGGGGTTTGTGGTATGTTGCCTCTGATTTCAAACACCAAATAGTATTACAAAGAAAGCCTTAAAATATTTCTAGCAAAAACCCTTGGTGAATAGAAGAAAAATAATAATTATGAGTTTGAGTAGAAATTTTGACTAAGGGAGTAAAAGGATACTTGATGCATATTGCCTACACTTCATGCACACTTCATGACCTTGGACTAGTGTTATATTGCTGCACTTGAATTTGTTGATCTGCTTGTCATTGTTGCACTAGGATACCTAAGGACAGAACTAGTGCCAGATTCTGCTTACTAACACTTGTTGACATTCAGAACACTTATGCCGAGGTACTCATTTTTCTGTGTTCTTAATTTTAGTTGCATTACTTGAGGATAAGCAATGAGCTAGGTTTGGGGAGTGTTAACTCCTAGAAAGTACTATTTTTTATGCATTTTTCACAATGCTTTTTCTCGTCTTTAAGTATATATGTTTGCATTTGGATGTTAAAATCATGCATTTGTATAAGGAGTTAGGGAGCTTGTATTTTGCCAGTAAGAATGGTTGTTTTGTTGGCATTAATGTAGGTTAGGAGCAGGGTAGGCTTGGCAGAGCAGCGCAAGAGTAGGAAAGAAGAAGAGAATTGTTGAGTTGCAGTTGGCAAGTTGGACCAAAGATTGCCAAGCTCAGTTGGCAAAGAAATGAAGTCTGATCCCCGGTTAATGTAGCCGTTGAACCCATCACACGTCTTCCCTAAAATTCAATTAGAGATAAGAAGATAGCGCGCTTTATCCTAAGTGCGGAATCAAATTTCAAATTCAAACCCAATCTAGGGTTATCCATACATGCCTATTTAAAGGAAGAGATCAAACAACTAGAGAGAGAGCATCGTGCTGGAAGAAGAAGCCAGAGGCTATGTGTTTCGATCATCTTAAACTAAGAGCTCTAGAGAATTCGAAGGGCTGCATCGACGAATCTCCTTCTTGCCCTTTCTCTTAGTTTTTATTTTTATTTAAATGATGATGTGGAGATACGATGATATTTTACGGACGAAACCTCCAACCATGAACTAAGCTTTTTACATTTTCTTAGGATGTTTGCGTTTAACGCTTTGTTTAGGTTTGGTTTTTAATAGTTAGAATGCCTTGGCATTGTTTTCTATCTAGCTAGTACTTCTTTTTAACAAATTCTTTTCCATACGATAGTTGGCATTGTTTGCTTATTACGCCTTAATATCTTAATAGACTTAAGGGGTAACAATCAGTTGCCAAATACTAAGGAGAGAAGCTTCGGTTGAAGATATTCAAATAGACGAGCTTACATCAGAAGTGAATCTAACCCTTAGGAATATAGATTGGAAATTAAACAAGTTAATTATTGAAAAGCTTCACTATAGACATATAGGGGTTTTAACATGGTTAACTTAGGGTATTGCCATCGACAGAGACAATGCCACTCTTAAAATCTCCTCTGCGATAAATCCAAAGTAGGACATTATTAATAATTGGCATAGCCAGTGTAAAACTAGCATCCCTTGTCAATGCTCATCACTTATTTGATTACTTCCTCTTGCCAAACTGTTTTTACTTTCATGTCATTCATTTACTTATTATCTAAAACAAACCTTCAAATCAACCAAAACATTCTTGATTCCTTTAACAAGTAAACTATTAAACAATTAAATTCTTGGCCAATCTATGTGGATACGATAATTAGCTTACTATTGTATTACTTGCTCACGCAATAGACTCACTCTTGGCATTGTTTCCTACGTATTTACATTGTATTTTCAACCTTTTGTCAAGCTTTAGCGAATTCGACATATACTCTCTAGAATGTATCTATCTTGCATGCTTTTTTATAATAATCACGAATTATGGTAGAGTAGAAATGTATCATTGAGCTCTGTTAGCTCAGCATGCAGATATGTTGTTTTTTCGTGCGTAGGTTGACAGGTCACCCTTTGGAGGAGCACATAAATGAGGATTTCCCAGCACTGTGTTCGCTTCGGAGTACAATACTTGTTATTTTAGTTTGGGCTAATGTATTCATGGGACCTTACCACAGTTGTGTCTATAACTCTATTTAAAATATTATTTTGTTATATGGTGTTTTAAACTTGGAGATCCTATTTTGTAAACTTATTTAAATGGTTATTTAATCACATGAATCTTTGAATGATTTGATATTTTGAAAGTGGTTAAACTTGAGATTTTAAATGGAAATTTTGATGGGTTGGTTTTGGGTGACCCGAATATAATACTTCAGATCTGAATCGGGATGGGGTGTTACATGTAGTGGTATTAGAGCTTAGGTTTAGCCGATTCTAGGAAACCTTGTGGTGGTATAGAGGTTGTGGTAAGATGTCTAGTAAATACAAGCCCCTATATTTAAGTTGTACTCTTCTAAGACTAGGAATCTTGATGGTTTTGCCTTCTTTCCTTGTGTTTCAGAAGTTTGATGGCGAGTGAAGCCAAAAGCGACAAGAAAAGTCGAGAGGAGAGCCATGTCTCTGAAGTGAAAGACTTCGAGATGAAGTTTGTCCTGGATGTTGGGGACACGAGTCATTCGGAAGGTGCCAGAAGTAGAGGCTTGAGCCATCTCCATGATCTTACCTCTGCTCTCTTGCAAGTGGTACAAGCTCCCAAGGCAATCTGAGATGCCTCACAAGACCCTTGTTGAGAGGCTTCACCATTTTGGGCCAAAAGATTTTGAAGGTTTGGGTGAAGATGACCCAATCAAGGCGGACTAGTGGTTAAGAGACACTCAGAGGATTCTAAGACAGATGAGGGGGAGTTCGGTGGATGATCTCGATTGTATTGTCTCCCTTCTTAAGAGCAATGCACATGAGTGGTGGGAAACTGTTGAGTTGGGTCTACAACCTACATTTCTGACATGGGATGTCTTCTTGGATGAGTTTAGGAAGAAGTACATCAGTGAGGTTCACATGAATGAAATGAGAGACCAGTTCCTACATCTAGTTTAGGGGGACCGGACAGTGTTTGAGTATGAACAATGTTTCCTACGGTTGAGTCGTTATGCCCTGGAGCTGGTTGCCACAGAAGAGTTGAGGTGTAAGAGGTTCAAACATGGATTGAAGGATGACCTTCAGATGCACATGACCTCGAGTCCACTTGTGACATTCTCTAAACTAGCCAACAGTACGAAGGCACTTGAACAACTTTAGGGTTCAGCACCGAGTCAGGTTGAAGACTCTAGAGGCTATTGTTGGGCGTATCAAGTTCTTCGCAATTGGTGCAAGTGTACTCGTCACAAGTTATAATATAGTATATATATCGTCTCAACATGGATTGGTGCTACTTCGGGAATCTAACTTCTCGGACTAAAAGTAAAAAACAAGTAGGTGATTATAGGAGCTCTAATTAACAAGTAAAATAAAAGAGCAAGTAAATAAAAGAAAGATGTAATCGAATAAGAGAGGGTAGGCTGGGTTATCGTGAGTCATGGCGTGATAGTTGAATGGACAGTCGTGGTAATTGAGCGCTAGAGTCGCTCATGTTTAGTCAAATGGTTCTAGTTGGATTGCCTGGGCAATTCTGCGATTGCCTGCATAATTGGGCGATAACCTTCAAAGTTCGGCGACGCGTTCTTTAATGGTTTCTCGTTATCCCTAACTCGAAACACTGTTAATTGTGTATGCCTTGATAATACATCCCTGCATGAACCAAGGGTGGACAACAACCTATCTTGCGCTCCTTTTACCCGTTGAACTTCGCAACTCATCCCTAAGTCGAATTAGTCTTCACCATCGATTGATTGTGTAATACCCCTTACCTCGGGCTAGTGGCAATTGGCTCGGGAGTGTTACCAAGCAAGGGCAAAGCAAGGATTGATAACTCGTCCTTATTAGATGAGTTACTTAACTAACAAGCAACGAAGCATTCATTACTTAACATGCAAGCAAACTCACATTTTGATTTAAAGTCGTCATAGGCATTCGAATAGAACATTTAAATTTTTGCTTTCATGCTTATATTATAGGTTACTACTTTCGAGATTCACTTTACATATTCAATCCTTGAAATCTTATACATTCGAATGACCTAAGACAAGCAAGCATGCTTTCACTTCATTTCAATGTTCCTTAATTAGATACATATAACATTTCATACCTAGATTACTAAACATGATCATGTTAACATACAATTTCATGTAACTAGTTTCCATTCAAGTCATACACTATGCCTATCCATTCGACAATCATCATACTAACATAAAACAATACCTACATCAAGGTATATTCATTCAAGACCATAACATTTTACAAGGCATTCGATTGGTGAGTCAAGTAGCATGGTTCATCTCATTCTACTTTTAATTCAAGCAAGACTTGAAGCATTTCGTGCTATTCAATCAATCATATACATGTGCACTAAGCAAGACATTCAAATGCTCCAAGGTAAAATAGATCAAACACTTGATCATTTCATTTGTATCATCATATGCGCAGCAAACATCCTTTCATTACATGATATTTTAAGTTCATTAAATACTTGTCACTAAGTTCATAATAAAGTAGCCCATTCAAAAACACACATATATACAAGTTTCAATAATCCCAAAATGCATGATCAAGATAAACTCTATACAATCTAGTGCCACCAATCTAGGAGATATACAAAACAAGTATGAAACCATACTTTAGGCAATGCTTGTGTCTTGCTTTGAGCTCAAGGTAACAGGCTTCAAAATCAAGCTACGAACAAATTCTTTATCCTGTAGGTTGGGAAGAATGAAAACGAGAGTGATAAGTACAAAAATGTACTTAGTGAGGTAGTAACTAGTTCTAACCATTTGATATATCAAGTTATGTGTCAATTGAACAAGAATGAACCTAGCTAAGGTTTTCAAGCATTAGAGTAATCCTAGCTAAGGATTATAGCATTCGGCTAGTATAGGATACAAGAAAAACGAATTCATATTTCATGTTTTCATATCAAGAATCAAGAACATCATGCTTACAAAGCAAGTAATCAAGTAAGTCATGCTTACATGACAAGTAACGTACAATTCATGGCTTTCAAGACAAGTAGCATTCAATTCATGGCTTTCAAGACAAGTCACATGTGTTTTAGGATTGTTAATACATTTGTTATCAATTAAACAACCCCCTTGGTACTTAGCTTGTATAGGTAATCGAGTCTCCAACCAACTGTCGCCACAAGATGCACCGTAGTGCTGGTCAACCCTCCTACTGTCGCCAAAGACCACATATGTACCCTCCGTCTGTCACCAAATAGGGGCCTTAGCCTTGGACCGTAGTCCACCTTGACACAATGAGCTCTAGACTCTAAGGCATGCCCTTCTACCTAGTCTAACTAGCTACCAAGGTTGTTCAATTTACCATTTATACAAGTTTATCAAGTTCAAGATCATGTCAAGTAAGTCCATTTAATACTAGGCCCTTAGGCCAATTGAGCCATAGCTCACATATCATGTAATTCTCATGTTTCATTTCATCAAGATTAGATAATATCTCAAGCAAGTTCTTTAGCATTCGATCACATGCAACATGACACATACAAGAACCAATGTTACCCCTTATACAAGCCTAGCATTCGAATAAAACATGTATTCAAGATGTGATCAAATTTCATGCATTACTAGTCATTCTTACCTTATTAAGTCAATTCCATATTAGGTTCATTTAAGCATTTCAAGAATGCAGACAAGTATGCATTGATTAATTTAGGACCTAGTCCCAACCCTAAAGATAACTACACCCACATTACTCAAAGCTTAGCTAGTCTTGGATCCACACTCCTTTGTTCTTGGATTTAGGATGATCCACTCTTTCCTCATCCACCAAGTTCACTCCTGGTTCTAACACATTACACAAACACATTCATGTTAAAACAAGATCATATAATCATTCAATCAAGGCATTGTTACAAGTACACATCATACACAAATCTGGCAGCATGTTCATATACATTCTTTACTATAATTAACTACACTTACCTATACTTTAATTCATGTAAAACGGAGCAGTAACCAATGCCCCAAAACTGTTTACAATACAGTTTACAAAACTGTCCCAAAACAGTGTACAAATACCTAAACTTTTGTTACTAGGCACCATGTAGTCTGTTCACTTAAACATGCATAACTTGCATTCCGTACGTCAGAATTTCAATTGGTTTACACCGTTGGAAAGCTAACATAATTGTCTTTAAAACTATATAGGCCTTGCATTTTAGTTCTTTTCCAATTAATACTATTTTTAACTTAAAGACAGGGTAATTTGCTACACTGGACAGTTTGCACTGTCCTTAATGTTTCTTCTCTAAAATTCATTCTATAATCCATAATTGGGTCATGTTTTCTCCTAATGAATTTAGACATATCAAGGCATCGTCCGTAAAATTTTCAGCCTTAAATTCCTTTTATACAATTTATGGTGATTTTCAAAGTTACTGCCCAGAATAGAGTATTCTGGGCATATTACTCTAGGTTGGGTTTCTAGTTTCATAACTAATTTTAACAAGGTTCTAACATGGCAATTCAATTCATTTTCATGTTCTTACATGTCTAGGTCAGTCTAATTCACCTAGAAATGAGCTTACAACAGGGCATTATCATGTTCAATTCAGTTTGATCTATTTGATGAACATTATACATCCAATTCATCAATTGAGCAGTCCATTACCTAGTTTAACTAATCCAATTAGGTGCTTTCACATTTCCAGCAACTTATTTACTCAAATCAATCCTCAATTCATCTACCAACATGATCAAAATAGGGTTTTACATTCAATTAGCATTTTTCACATTTTCACTAGTAAAAACAGTCCCTAATCAAACTATTTTCAACCATATACACATTTCATTAGCAATTTAGCTACTAGCATTCAAATTTCAAGTTCTATTAGAAGCTAGCATGATCCTAACACACATAACAATCATCCAAATCAATCTAAACAACAAGGACATCATCATTTCAAGATTCAAGCAATCTATAACATGTAAAGTCAAGTATTATACCTTCTCCAAGCTAAATTTGATCAAGGTTCAATCAAAAAAGCATGAATTTGGAGATGATGTATAAAGCTTTTCTTTCCCCTTTTCTCTCTCAAGCATTTTTAGCCATGGAGGATAATGGGAGGAAGATGGCAATATTTCTTTGTTCATTAATCCCCCTAGCCGTGAGTCATCTACTCACAAGACACATGTTCTCATCAATTGAGAACATATGTCAAGGCCTCCATTTTTAATTCCATTTGCATGCAATCTTCATAGCTTTGCATGTTCACAATTTCATCATTCTATTTAAGTCTTCAAGTTTTAATTTCAATTCAATTTGGTTCTAATTTTACTTATTTAATCTTAAGGATAGCTAATGTTCATTCTTATTTAATTTGATTACCACATATATTCAATTAGCCCGTAGTTTAGATAGTGGTAACATTCCTATGCCAATTTTAGGGTGTTACAATTCTTCTCCCCTTAAAATAAATTCATCCTCGAATTTACCTGAATCAAATAGGTGAGGATATTGTTTCCGCATGACTTCTTCAGATTCCCAAGTTGCCTCTTCTACCTTGTGATTTCTCCCCAAGACTTTGACAAGAGGAACGGCTTTGTTCTTGAGCTTTCTAACTTCATGATCAATAATCTGAATTGGTTCTTCTTAGTATGACAAGTTAGGATTCAATTCCACTTCTTCAGGCTCAAGAACATGAGATGGATCAGATCTATACCTTCTGAGCATAGAAACATGGAAGACATTGTGGATCCTATCGAATTCACTGGGAGTGCCAATCGATAAGCCACTGGACCAATCCTTTCAAGGATTTCGAATGGTCCAATAAACCGAGAGCTGAGCTTTCCTTTTCTTCCAAACCGAAAGACTTTCTTCCAAGAAGATACTTTGAGGAAGACCTTGTCTCCAACACTATACTAGATGTCTCTCTTTTTCAAGTCTGCATAAGCTTTATGCCTATCAAAGGCTGCTTTTAATCGATCATGAATGATCTTCACTTGTTCTTCGGTTTCACTGAGCAATTGAGGTCCTTAAACCTTGGTTTCTCTCAATTTAGACTAGCACAAGGGAGTTCTACATTTTTATTCGTATAGAGCTTCGAAGGGAGCCATCTGAATAGATGTCTGGTAGCTATTGTTGTAAGCAAACTCTACTAGGGGTAGAGATTTTTCCCAGTTCTTTCCAAAGTCTATAACACAAGCACGTAGCATATCTTCAAGCACTTGAATGATTCTTTCAGATTGTCCATCTAATTGAGGATGAAAGGTTGTACTAAGATGCACTTTAGCTCATAGAGCCTTCTATAAGGAATTCCAGAATTGAGAAGCAAATCTAGGGTCATGATAAGAGATTATACCTATAGGTACACCGTGTAATCGAATCACTTCACGGATGTATAGCTCAGCTAAGGTTTCTAAGCTCATGTTCATTCGAATAAGGATGAAGTGAGTAGACTTTGTTAATCTATCAGCAATCACCCATACATCATCATTCTTTCTTGGAGTGGAAGGAAGACCAGTAACGAAATACATTGTAATTCGATCCCATTTCCACTGAGGGAATTCGATAGGTTGGAGCAATCCAGTAGGGACTTGATGCTCGACTTTAACTCTTTTACAAGTTAGGCACTTTGAAACAAAATTTGTGATAGCCGATTTCATGTCTGGCCTCCAGTATAGTGGCTTTAGATCCTTGTACATCTTAACCAATCCCGGGTGAATCTAGAAAGAGCTTTGGTGAGCTTCTTGTAACATCTATTGTTTTAGTTCCTCATTGTTAGGAACACATACTCTATCCTTGAAATAGAGGAGTCCATTCGACTTGAGGGAAAAGTCAGAATTAGACTCAAAGTCTAGCTTGGATATGATCTTCTAAAGATCTGGATCAGTTTCTTGGAGTTTTTTGATTCTCGAGATCAAGCTAGATTGAACTTGAAGTTCATACAAGAATTTTCGTCCTTTGGATAAACGGAAATGACCATTGATAGCCAAGGAAGCTACAAACGAAAGGACAAGATCATTAAGGAAGATTTCAAATAGTTACTTGAAAGACAAGAAAGGTCAATTCGAATGGATTACTTGTAATCCAAGAAAGATTAAATTCGAATAAATTATTCTAGAATTTAAATTTAGGGGTTTACCTGAGTATGGTTTGCGACTAAGGGCATCAGCAACTACGTTTGCTTTCCCCGATGGTATTCAATATCCAAATCGTAGTCTTTAAGCAATTCTAGCCATCTCCTTTGCCTCAGATTTAAGTCTTTCTGAGTTAGAAGGTATTTGAGACTCTTGTGGTCTGTGAACAGCTTACATTTCTCCCCGTACAAGTAATGTCTCCATATTTTGAGAGCAAACACGATAGCTGCCAATTCTAGATCGTATGTAGGGTAGTTTGACTCGTGTGGTTTTAGTTGCCTTGAAGCGTAAGCTACCACTTTTCCATCTTGCATTAGGACACAACCTAGTCCTAAATGAGATGCATCTCTATAGACAATGAATTATTTGCCCGATTCTGGTTGGATAAGAATTGGTGCATGGGTCAGAGCTAGTTTAAGTTGATCGAAGCTTCGTTGTTGGTTCTCCGACCAAACAAATGGTGTATCTTTACGGGTTAGCTTAATCAAGCTTGCGGCAATGGATGAAAATCCCTTGACAAAATGCCGATAATACCCGGCTAAACCGAGAAAGCTTCTGACGTCACCAATATTCCTCGGAGGTCTCCAATCTATGATGGATCAAACTTTGTTCGGGTCTACATTAATTCTTTCTATCGATATGACATGGCCAAGGAACGAGACTTTCGATAGCCAAAATTCACACTTAAAGAATTTTGCAAACAATTGATGTTCTCAGAGAGTTTGCAATACAATTTAAAGGTGTTCGAAATGTTCTTCCTTATTCCGAGAATACACCAGGATGTCATCATTGAAGACGACCATGAACTTGTTAAGATAGGGCTTGAATACACGGTTCATGAGGTCCATGAAAGCAGCCGGAGCATTGGTTAACCCGAATGGCATTACAAGGAATTCAAAATGTCCATATCGAGTACGAAAGGCTATCTTGGGTACATCTTCTTCTTTTACCCATATTTGATAGTATCCCGATCAAAGATAGATCTTTGAGAACACCGAAGCAGCCTTGAGTTAATCGAAGAGATCTTCTATCCTTGGGAGAGGATATCAATTCTTGATAGTAAGCTTGTTCAATTGTATGTAGTCAATACAGAGTCTCATAGTCCCATCTTTCTTTTTTCACAAACAATACTAGAGCACCCTAGGGAGACGAGCTAGGCCGAATAAAGTCTTTGTCTTGTAGCTCTTGGAGTTGCTTCTTGAGTTCTTTCAATTTAACAGGTGTCATTCGATACGGTGTGATGGACACCGGAGTTGTTCCATGTTGAACATCGATCTCGAACTCTACTTCTCTTGTTGGAGGGAGACCAGGGAGTTCCTCGGGAAAAACATCAATGAATTTTGATACAATTGGCATACTAGGTAAGCCAAATTCAAGTTCATCTTGCATAGTCATCGGAAGAAAAGATTAAGGTTGGTTTTCTATCAATTAGGAGAATGGATTCCTTTCCTAAACCCCGGAGATAAAGTCTCCTATTTTGACAATCTACCCAGGCTTCATGCTTGCTTAACCAATCTAGTCCTAGCACTAGATTGAACTCACAATTTGGCAATACATATAAATCAATAGGAAAGGGTATGTTTTGCATGACTATAGAATATTCCTTGCTAAGGAAGTTAATAGATGTGATTCCCCCTATTGGGTTCGAAACTACAAGGCTTTGCTTTACAATTTCAGGTTTTAAATTCAACTTTACAATCAAAGATGAGCATACAAATGAATGAGTGGGTCCCGAGTCTATTAAAGCATAAACAAGAGTCGAATTTAGCTCAACAGTACCTGCTATGACATCGGGTGATTCTTCATCCTCTTTTCCCCAGATGTGGTAGATTCGAGCAGGAGCCCGAGATTCTTGGTGAGTAAGGGCATTCGAATGGGGTCCCTTGTTCTTCCCTTGATTTCCAGACTGAGCTTGTCTAGGTCCCTTGTTTCAAACAGAGGGAGCTGAGCTAGCATTTGCTGGAGCTCGATTTAGAACCTTGTTAGGATTTTGAGGACAATCCCAGATATAATGATCGGAGGCTCCACATAAGAAACATAAATTATGTTGAGTTCTGCATTGCCCGGTGTGGTGCTTCTAAAAAAACTTACAAGTAGGATATTGAGCAGCTTTACCAAAATTCCCCGTACTATCAACATAGATGATCAAGGCTGAAGGCTTGGTTACCGATTGTGGTCTCGATATGTAGTTGCTTTTCTGAACATGAGTGTAATTCAATGAGTGATCTTTGGAGTGTTTAGATTTCTTTGACTGCCAGTGAGGCTTGTCATCATTTTTGGATCGTTTGTCCTTCCAATAGTTAGTACTTTTGCGTTTCTCAGAGGCCTTCATCTTTGCCTCGATTGCAATAGCCCGGTTACCAAATTCTGGAAGTCAGTGATACCCAGGGCAGTGAATATAGAACTTAGTTCATCATTTAGTCCATCAATAAACATTCGACATTTATCAGCATCAGTCTTGATGTATTCTGATCCAGACTTGCAATACTTGCAGAAATCACTCACGTACTGTTCAATGAATCGGCCACCTTGCTTGAGATACAAGAAATGTTTTCGGCGCTCGGCCAGGTACTGTTCACTGATGTATTTCTTCCTGAATTCTTCAAGGAAGAATTTCCAAGTTACCGCTTCAGCAGGAGCAGTCAGGGTAGTGGTTTCCCACCAGCTTAAAGCTTTATCTACCAATAGGGCAATGGCACATTCGAGCTTATGCTCATCAGGACAAGGTAGTTGTTTAGTCAAGATTCGAGTAGTGGCCTTTAACCATTACTCAGCTACTTCGGGATTGGCTTCATCAGTGCCAGTGAAAGTATAGGCCCGGTATTGAGCCAGCTTGTCAATCGAAGCTCTGTTTGGCATAGCAACAGGAGGAGCAATAGGATGGTCTTGTTTCAAAGAAGTTACAAGATGATTGAACATCTCCTTCATACTTAGGATACATTCCTGCTGCACAGGATTTATAACAAGAGCTTCCTGTTGAGCAGCAGCTTGGGCTCGGAGTTGAGTTTGTTGTTGTGGAGGATTCTGTTCCATCCTTACAGTGCCTCCTTCATTCGAGGAGTCTCCAGGACTTTCATTGTCCCGGCCAAGTCTCGTTTCAAACATTTCTAGTTCTGATAGAACAATAAGAGTTTAGTTTAAGCAAGGACACAAGCAACTTGAAATAGAACTCCTAGGTGGCACAATTAATCCTATATGATACAAGAGAGCTCGGTTTAGTCCTAAAACTGACTAAAAAGCTCTGATACCAAATAAATGTGTAACACCCCTTACCCCGGGCTAGTAGCAACTGGCTCGAGAGCGTTACCAAGCAAGGGCATGGCAAGGATTGATAACTCATCCTTATGGGATGAGTTACTTAACTAACAAGAAACCAAGCATTCATTACTTAACATGCAAGCAAACTCAAATTTTGATTTAAAGTCATCATAGGCATTCAAATAGACCATTTAATTTTTTTCTTTCATGCTTACATTATAGGTTACTACTTTCATGATACACTTTACATAGTCAATCCTTGATATCTTATACATTCGAATGACCTAAGACAAGCAAGCATGCTTTCGCTTCATTTCAATGTTCCTTAATTAGATACATATAACATTTCATACCTAGATTACTAAACATGATCATGCTAACATACAATTGCATGTAACGAGTTTCCATTCAAGTCATACACTATGCCTATCCATTCGGCAATCATCATACTAACATAAAACAATACCTATTGTTGCGCGTAATAAGTGCTACACAATTGTGCAAGTATACACGTTGCAAGTTATAGTATAAAAGATATCGTCTCCACAGGGATTGGTGCCACTTCAAGAATCTAGTCTCTTCCACTGTAAAAAGTAAAAGAAAACACAAGTAGAAGATTATAGGAGTTTTAACTAATAACTAATCTAGAAAGCAAATAAGTAAAAGGTGACGTAATTAAATGAGAGAGATATGCCAGGTTATCGTGAGTTGAGGTGTGATAGCCGATTGGATCGTCTTGGTAAAAGAGTGCAAGGGTAACTCAGTTGCCGTGGCAACTTGCACAATGGGGTTGCCTTGGCAACTAATCGATGGTTGGCTGGGCAACTACTTGGGCGTCTGGGCAGCAACCTTCAAGGTTCGGCAGAGCGTTCTTCAATGGTTTCTTCTTATCCTTAAGTCGAAACTCTAGTTACTTGTGCATGTCTTGATAATACATCCCTGCGTGAGTCAAGGGTGGACAACAACCAATCTTGCGCTCCTCTTAGCCGTTGAAATCCTTAACTTATTCCTAAACTGGATTAATCTTCACCATCAATAGAAAAGATCATATTCATTCGTTTCTTGAATCTAACTCTCCCGATATTAGATAAATAGATGAAGTTACGAGATCCTCTCCCAATTTACTCGCAAACAAGAATAAGAACCAAGAATGAAAAAACCTTGAATAGAAAAGTGCAAACTCTTATTACCTAAACAAAATCCCATAGTTTCTCACAACCACAAGACACAATAACCTTAGCCAAATAGAATTAGTTCATGGCTAGGTTCCAAAGAAACACAAGATAAAGAATCCCTAGCATGAACCTAATTGAACAAGAAAGAAAAAGATAAAGGATGAAGCTTGTCGAAATCCTCATTGCCCTTGATGCTTGTCGAAAATTCTCTCCTCTCTCTCCCTCTGGAGTTGACGGCATGGCCTTTAATTTATAGGGCTAGGTCTAAGTCCTTCTTTGAGGAGGAAGTTAAATTGGAATTAACTTATCTTTAAAGAATATAATTCTTTATTATAATTATATCCCTTCTAGAACTTCTCCTATCTTCTTGGAATTTAATTCTTCTTTAACCTCTTCAAGGAAATCAAACTCCTTTGGGATTTAGCTTTACTCCACGTCATCTTGGGCTTGTCTAGTCATCAATTTCGACTACCATATCACCTTATTCTTTGTCGACAATTGCCCTGGCAATTGGCTCGGTGTCTCCTTCATGCATTGCCCTGGCAACTAGCTCAGCATCTCCTTCATGCATTGCCCTGGCAACTAGCTCTAGCCTTGCTTTGGCAAGTGATCCTGCACATACACACAAAACACACCAAAGCAGCATATTTTCCCACAAAAACAACCAAGTTATGCAATCAAGCTCAACGATGGAGGGAAACATGGATTAATGCATGAATGAATAATTATGTAACTAATATGAGCCTAAGTCTAACAATAATATGAGTAAAAAGGGTAAGAAAATAGTAGTTTTGAACACTTATCACACCCCCAAACTCGAACTATTGCTTGTCCTCAAGAAATGCAAACTAATAATTACCTGTCAAGACTTCAATTTTCACAAACTTACCTATGAACTTGATTTCAATTCTCAGAACCGGAGCACAAAGTTTGAATGGCTTTTCATTTTTCGAAAAACTTAGGAGTTACTCGGAATCAAACTATAATGCTTGTGAGTGTGTACAGAGTTGTGTGCAAGTTGATTTTTCAGATTTTATGCAAACAAGAGGTTTTCAAATTACTTCATTGGGTTCTTTTTAACATGTTTTAACTAGAGCCGATTTTGGGCACCTCTAGTGTTTTGTTTTTAGTTTTCTTAAGTTAATTAATTTATTCGACTAGAGCCGGTTTTCGGCACCTCTAGCGGTCAATTTTTAGCACATACTAGAGCCAGTTTCGGGCACTTCTAGCGATCCATTTTTTTAGTACATGCTAGAGCCAATTTCGGGCACCTCTAGCATTCATCCAATTTTTATTCTAATCCCCCAATTTGTTTAATTATCAACCTAAGTTCACTAGAATTCCTTAAGTCAATCAAACCACAACAGTGTTTTATCAAATTTAGCATCATAGTAAAATTCTATGTTTTTCTATGGTTATCCTAGAATAAAAATTCTATCAGTTAAGTGCATTGGCAAAGTCATCATCGGATATTCATCAAATCTAGGCAATTCTTATTCCAACTAAAGGCATGGCAAGCAATTTATGTATCCTAAATGCAATACTTAAGATGAATGCAACTAAACATGGTAACTACTAATAGCAATCCCCCCCAAACTCGAGTGAGGCATTGTCCTCAATGCATGCATTAAAGAAAAATAAAAATAATGAAAAATAAAATGCAAACAAGGACTTACTCTGAGAGTTCGTCGTCTTAGATGATTAGTTTCCTTTTGGTCGATGTCTTGATTCTCTTGCTTGAATGCGATGGTTGTTTCCTTGTTGCCGATGGTGGAATCGATCCTTGTACGGGGTTGTCCTCATCGTCCTCTTCATCAATGTCATTGGCTTTTCGCTTGGAGGATTCAATTGGTGCGGTCTTTGTTGGTGCAATGGAGGACTCGTCCGAATCTAAAAAATCAGACAATAATTTCGTACGAGTTGATTCAGGATAGGTGCTTTACCTTTGGCTTTTGCAGTGGTTGCCGGGATGTCTTTAGCTTTGGTTGTCGTGGCATCTTCAGGGTTGGTTGTCGTGGCATCTGCTTGGGCAGGCACGATGTAGGTTGCCGCGGCATCATCTGTTGCGGTTGCCGTGGCGACTGCTTCATTGGTTGTCGTGGCAAGGATCTCGGTAGGAAAGATTGGGAATGGCACGCGACTGTCCGGATAATTTTCTAGGATGACTTGGGTGATGGCATTGTTGTGCTCTTCATGTACTGCATGAACATTAGTTGCCGATCTTCAATTTGTCTTAGGTGGCTCGCCAATGGTTGCAAGAGTGCTTCAAAATGTCCCGGGATTGATAGCCGAGTTGCCCGGGCGTTAGGTGCTTGGGCATTAGGGATTGTCGGGGCGGCAGGAGTTGCTGCGGAAATTGGAGGCCTTGAGGATTTTTCTGGTGCCTCTCCCAGTAGCTTTCGGATTTGTGCTTGATTCCAACCGGACTTTGGTAGGGCCTTTTCATCGGTGGACTCACTTGGGACATGCATCTCCTTGCAAAGATTAGAAATTAAGCAAGGGAAGAAAAGAGAACCCTTATCTTTTGAACTACATACAAAAATCTCTTCACAAATAATTTTTCCAATGTTAATGATGTGATTATGCAAGATAGAATGTATAAGCAAAAGACGTGGTATATCAACGGTAGTATTGTGTGTGGTAGGCATTAAAGAAGTTTTAACAAACTTATTCCATAGTTTTGCCTCGGGTTTAAGCCGAAGGCGATTTACCATGCCCTTGTATTTACCGTCGTTCCAATGAGTTCCCGGTAGAGTGAGTTCTTGAAGCACCTTGTCGAGTTGCTTAGACGTGATTTGATCAACAAAGACTTGATGCTCGTCCTTCTCAATGTAAAGCCCGTAAAAGGTGTTGATGTTTTCGAGGCTTATGAGTATGGCCTTGTCACGAACAAAAACATAAGGATTATCCGGGTTAGGTGAGCGAGCATAGAATTCTCTTACCCATGAGATGTTACCCGTTTCCGATTGATGGCAAAATATTTGCCACTTTTGATGTGCAATCCTCTCGAAGATGAATGGTTCAAGGCCGAAATCTTGATAAGAGTTGGAGTATTCAAAGCCTTGTTCTTCGTAAATCTTCCAACTTTCAAACTTGGAGTGAAATCTTTCTTGAACCACCGGTGTAGCAAACTTCTTGTATCTTGGTTCTTTGGAGGAACTTGGATGAACTAAAAATTTAATTTTGGATGCCATAGATGATCTTGGTTGTGAGTTTTGTAAAAACAAAGAAAAGAAAATAAAAGAAACTAAAGAGTTGCAAGATGAAAAGTAGGAATAGGTTTCTTGGAAGTTAAGGGTGATAGGTTATATAGAAAAGATATGTAGTAAATATGGTGGGTGGGATTAATTTTGGATAGAAAATAAAGGGGGTTTCGGTTTAGGGGAAGGGTGACGGCAAGGGGGTTTAATTAGGGTAAGTTGGAGGCTTTATATAAGCCTTAGATTCAGCCCATTAATTTCCTTGTTGAAGATGTTTTCCTTCTTAGATCAAAATTCCTCTTTATCTTGAACTCTTTTCCTACAATTCAAAGACAAATCAAATAAGGATTAAAATTAAAGGTAAACTAATAAAAGAAAATAAATAAAGATATGTAAAGGGATTCTTAAACTTAGAAGGATAAAAAAGAAAATCTATCCTAAAAAATATAATAATAATAATTGAAAATAATAAAAAAAATTAGTTCGAGAAAAAAATAATAAAAAAATAAAAAATAGTCGAAAATAATAAAAATAAAATTAAGAAAAAAATAAAAATAAAATATTGAAAGGAGAACATGCTCATGCATCTCCTAAGGTGACCACTTCTTTGTTACGTTCCACATGGGCACCATTGTAGTGCTTTAATCTTTGTCCATTAACTTTGAATTCATGTTTGTCAGTGATGGACTTGATTATCACGGCACCATGGGAGAATGGTTTGACAACTTTGAATGGTCCCGACCATCTTGATTTCAGCTTTCCCGGGAAAAGTTTTAGCTGAGAATTGAATAAGAGAACTAGTTGCCCTGGAGTGAATTGTCGCGATAATAGTTTCTTGTCATGCCATTGCTTTGTTTTCTCCTTGTAGATTCGTGCATTGTTATAGGCGAGTGCACATAATTCTTCTATCTCATTGATGTCCAACAAACGCTTTTGTCCGGCACTTTCCCAATCCATATTCACGGTCTTGATTGCCCAATATGCCTTGTGTTCGTTTTCCACCGGTAGATGGCATGTTTTGCCATAGACAAGTTGGAAGGGGGACATACCTAAGGGTGTTTTGAATGCAGTGCGATATGTCCAAAGCGCATCATCTAGTCTTAATGACCAATCCTTCCTAGAGGGATTTACAACTTTCTCGACTATACCCTTCAATTCTCGGTTGGAAATTTCTGCTTGCCTTTAGTTTGTGGGTGATATGCCGTAGCAATCTTGTGTGATACGCCGAAGCGTTGCAACATCTTGGCAATAAGTATGTTGTCAAAATGCTTGCCTTCGTCACCGATAATTGCTCTCGGTATCCCAAACTGTGTAAATATGTTTTTTTGCAAGAATCATTGCACGGTCTTGGAATCGTTGTTGGGAACTGCAGCTGCCTCAACCCATTTAGACACGTAGTCGATGGCAAGTAGAATGTAGAGGTTGCCGAATGAAGATGGGAAAGGTCCCATAAAATTGATCCCCCATACATCGAACAATTCCACCTCGATGATGTTCTGGAGCGGCATCTCATGTCGTCTAGAGATATTGCCTGTCCTCTGGCAACGATCACATTGCTTGTAAAAGTCTTGGGCATCTTTTTACAATGTTGGCCAATACAAGCTAGATTGCAAGACTTTGGATGCGGTACGAGTTCCTCCAAAATGTCCTCCATAGGGTGAAGAATGGCATTGCCGGAGTACATTCTATTGCTCTTCTTCAGGGACACATCGGCGTATAACCTGATCTGCATATTGTTTAAACAAAAGAGGCTCGTCCCAAAAGTAATGCTTAGCATCATGGCGGAACCGCTTCTTCCCTTGGTGAGTAAGGCTATAAGGTAAAATACCACAAACAAGGAAATTAACTAAATTCGCGTACCAGGGTATTGCCGAGGCATGTACTGTTGTGGCGACTGCTTCCAAAATTGCTAAGGCGTGCGCGTCAAGGGCTGCTGCGGCGTTGAGAGTTGCCCAGGCGTGCGCGTCCATGGTTGCCGAGGCAACTAAAAGTTGTTCATCCAAGAATGCATCGCATATCTCTAGATCCGCGTCCTCCTCCCTATTGTGTTCTAAACGTGATAAGTGATCAACCACTTGATTTTATGTTCCTTTCATGTCCTTAATTTCAATATCAAATTCTTGTAAAAGTAATATCTAACGAATCAAACGAGGTTTGGCATCCTTTTTAGCGAATAGATATTTAATTGACGAATGGTCCATATGAACAATTACCTTTGTACCAATCAAATAGGATCGGAACTTGTCAAATGCGAAAACTACAGCTAGTAACTCTTTCTCCATTATTGTGTAATTCACTTGAGCACTATTAAGAGTTTTACTAGCGTAGTATATCACATGGAAGGTCTTACCTATGCGTTGGCCTAGGACTGCTTCTACCGCAAAATCACTTGCAACATACATGAGCTCAAAAGGGAAAAATGAACTTATCAACTCTTACTAGTATATCCATCCTGTGCGTTGGCCTAGGTCTTACCTGTGCGTTGGCCTAGGACTAGCCATTTGATGATTTCCATCCTCATGACTTCCTTCATAGCAGGGTTAAGCCTCCTTTGTGCCTCAATTGTTGGTTTATAATCATCCTCCAATAAAATTTTGTGCATACACACCGCCGAACTAATCCCCTTCAAGTCGGCAATTGTCCATCCTATTACCTTTTTGTGCAATCCCAACATGTTGATCAACCTCTTTTCCTATTCAGGTTGCAGCTTAGAAGAAATAATTACGGGCAATGTGTTTTCGGTTCCTAAATAAGCATATTTTAATTTCCCTAGCAATGGTTTCAATTCTAAAATATGAGGTTGCTCAATAGAGGGTTTTTTGATTTTACCTTCCTTACTTGAGTAGTCTAATGGGTCAAAATACTTACTTGGAGGACTTACTATCCAATTAGATTCATTATATTCTTCATTGTCTGGCTCTTCTAATTCCTCAGGTTCGGCAATACAATTACTGAGGCAATTGTTAATGCAATCTTCCTCCATGTCGAAATTGAATTTAGTTATGGCTCGGATGACTTGGCACTCTTCTGGATCATCGGCATGCTTAAGGGTTTGGAAAACATTAAGCTTCACTTGCTAGTCGTTTACCCTCATGGTGAGTTCTCCTTTCTCGACATCGATCAAGGTCCTTCCCGTTGCTAAAAACAGTCTCCCAAGAATAATGAGTGTGAACTCATCTACTTCGTATTCCAGAACAATAAAATCAAAGGGAAAAATGAACTTATCAACTCTTACTAGTATATCCTCGAATTTTCCCTCTAGATGCACATAGGATCTGTCAGCAAGTTGTAGCATCACTGTTGTTGGTCTTGCCTTCCCTATTCCCAATCTCTGGAAAACAGATTTCGGTATGAGGTTTATGCTTGCTCCAAGATAGCATAATGCCTTCCCGATATAGTGATTTCCAGTCAAACATGGTATTGTGAAACTGCCGGGATCTTTAAGCTTAGGTGGCATCCGGTTGTGCAACATGGCCATGCATCCTTCTGTCACAGCAACGGTTTCAAATTCCCCTAGCCTAGTTCTCTTGGTGACTATGACTTTTAGAAACTTGGCGTAGTTTGGCATTTGTTCTTTTGCTTCAACTAGTGTCAAGTTGATGTGGACTTGCTTCAAGATGTCAAGGAACTTCTTGAACTGGTATTCTTGCTTTTACTGTTTCAAACTCTGTGGGAATGGTGCTGGAACTCAGATATCCTCAATCTTTTCATTAGTTTGGAATTTGATTGACGGAGTTGGCAAGGCATCAGTACTTTCCGAAGCATGTGGAATTGCCGTGGCATTCTCCGATTCATCAGTTTTGGTAGAGGTTTTGTTTTTCGACTCGTCTTTTTGGACAAGGGGTTGCTCCTTTGGTTGAGTGTTCTCTGTTGAGTGAGCTTGGGTTTCCTTAAGTTGTCGGCCACTCCGAGTGGTGATTGCTTTGCACTGCTCGTGGTTTGCTCCATTTGTGACTTCAGTATCGCTAGGTAAACCGCCCATTGGTCTTGTGTTCAAGTTCTGAGCAAATTGCCCGACTTGTGTCTCTAATGACTTTAAGGCCACCTCTTGGTTTTGCAATCTCATCCCAGTCCTGTTGATAAAAGCATCAGTCCTTTTCATGAAATTATTATTCTTAGCCATATAAGATTCAATTTTTAACATGAAAGCATTGAGAGAATTTTCCAAAGAACTAGATGGTGTCGATTGCTGCTGCGGCATCTGTTTCCGTGGCAAGTTCTATTGAAACCCTAATGCTTGTACATTCTGACTGCTCTGGTTGAGGGCATTGTTGGGATTACTCCATGAGAATTGGGGTGCTTCCTCCATGAGTCGTGGCGTGATAGTTGAATGGATCATCGTGGTAATTGAGTGCTAGAGTCACTCAATTGTTTCATCAATTGGTTCCAGTCGGATTGCCTGGGTAATTCTGCGATTGCCTGGGCAATTGGGAATGAAGTGATTACCTGGGCAATTGGGAGATAACCTTCAAAGTTCGGCGAAGCGTTCTTCAATGGATTCTCGTTATCCCTAACTCGAAACACTGTTAATTGTGCATGTCTTGATAATACATCCATGCGTGAACCAAGGGTGGACAACAACCTATCTTGCGCTCCTTTTAGCCATTGAAATTCGCAACTTATCCCTAAGTCTAATTAGTCTTCACCATCGATTGATTGAATAAAGACCATGCTCATTCGTTTCTTGAATCTAACTCTCCCGATATTAGATAAATGGATGAATTCACAAGATCCTCTCCCAATTCACTTAAAGAATTTAAAAACCAAGAATGAACAAACTTTGAATTAAAATTGCAAACTCAAATACCTAAACAAATTCAATCGTTCTCACAACCACAAAAACACAATAACTCAAGCCAAATAAAATTAGTTCATGGCCGGGTGCAAAAGAAATACAAGATAAAAATTCCCTAGCATGAATCTAATTGAACAAAGAGAAAAATAAGAAGAAATTGAAACAATCCCCAATTTGCTCTCTCTAATTGCACATGCTCTTGTAGTTGGCGGCTAGGGCTTTATATAGGAGATGGCTAGGTCAAAGTCTTTCTTGAGGAGGAAGTTAAGTTGGAATTAAATACAATAAAAGAAATAAATTCATTTTATTATTATATTTTTATTCCTCCTAAAACTCTTAGAATTTAATCTCCTTTTGATCTCCAAGAACTCCTCATAAATCTGAATTTAAATCTTCATTAAATGCTGCATGGAAATCCAAATCTTTGGGATTTATCTCTTTCTTTTCGTGCTTATCCCTAATGAGGTGGATTTTTCCCGACATGCCTCGGCTATCTGCTCAGCATGGCATTCATAAAACAACTTTGATTGCCTTGGCAGACCCTTCAGTTTCCTTCCTTAGTTGTCACGACAATCTCCTTCTTGCTTGGGCAATTAGATCCTGCACACACAAAAACACACATCGGTAGTACTTTTTTCCAAAAAATCAACTAAATTATGAAATCAAGCATGAGGGTGAAGGAAATCATGAAAACATGCATGAATGCCTAATAACACTTAACAGCTATGTAGTGGGGACACAAGATGTCATAAGTCCTTTACATTCTCCATCTAAGAGGTTTCGTGCTCCGAGTGGTTCAAATAGAGTTGCTTTAGATCAGTTATCGAGTTTCAGTCGAGGATCCAGACTGAAGGTTCGTAGAGGTTCATTGATTTCTGCTCTAGAGGGTAGTAATGATAGTTTAGCTGGAGTGTAGCTTCCATCGGCTTCTGAGCATTGTGGTCATATGGCGAAGAGCTGCCCAATTATGGATGATGGTGTACTTGTTCAGTCTTAGAGGATGACTTCTTCTCGGCATGGTTAGGGTTTTGTGAGAAGCAGTGCTAGGGCATCGTCTGCACATCAGAGTGGAGGTATTGTAAGATCCACCGTCGAAGTCGACGATCGAGCTGTTGCTAGACAGTCTACCCTTCAGGCCAGAGAGGACAACTTTACCACCAGTGATATGTAAGGTACAGATATTTTGTTTTGTTTTTAAGTTGTTGCATTGACAGAAATTTGATCTCTTTTTCATATGATGTTTCGGTTCTTATTGGATAAGTGTTGTGGTAAGATCTAGAACTTGATGTTGGATTGATTATTTTGTCAGATTTGTAAGTGCTGGTAGGTAAGTTTTTACTGTGGACGATGAGTGAGGTTTGAGAGTAGCGGTCCCCGTGGGCTTGTTAGATTTACTCTCTCCCTATTTAGTGAATGTTACCCCTAGTATAGATTGGTCGTGTGAGCACGACGTACGCCTTGATTTTTAAGCAAGAGTCTCGAGGTTTTGGGGTACGAAATGAATCAAGTTGTCCGTAAAGGATGTGGGAAACCATTACATATTTTGTGTGAGTGTTGTTCTCCGCTGATATTAGTCAAGGAGAGCCTGGTAGGTTGCAAGATGTTCTTAGCCCACGTTGTAACCCCCTTGACTTAGTCTAGACGCAAGACCGAACTGAGCAAACTACATTCGGTTTACCGAAGTAAACCGTAAAGATTAAACTTGAACTACAACCCTTTTTTTAATCTTATCTAGATGCAACATTATAACCTAAGGTGAACATACTGGCAGTGGTTGAAACCTCAACTCAATCGGGTATCAAATCGACATCCAATTGTTTGCAAGTGTAATTAGGGACCAAAACGAAAGAATCAGAACTTCCAAACATTACTTTAACCAACTTAACTACTGACCATATTGGTACACGAGCATGTGTATCGGTACATTTTTACTTTTCTCAAATTCCAAATTCTAATAGCTCAAAACTGTACCGATACGCTTCCTCAGGTTTTGATACGCTCAACCCAAATACACTAGCTCGTATCGATACGGGTACACCTGTTTCGAAACACCGCCCCAGATTATGCCTATGCGTTTTGATATAGGGATACGCGTATCAAAACTCTTGGACCTAAAATGTCCCAAATTGCTAGATTTTCCTAGTTCCATGAATTCAAACATAAGCCAATCATATTCAAACATATACACAACTAAACCAAGAATCAAACATTAACATATCATCACAGAAACATCACCAAATCATGGCATTATGCTTCAAAAGGTAATCTAGAGGCATGCTTCCTAGAAACCAAACCATTCAACATTCAAAACATAAATCCAAAGCCACAATCAACATAAGAGGCCAATTAAAAATCCAAAACAGCATTACAAATATGCTCAAACAGGGAGTTTAGCAAAGACCCTCCCAAATCAACAATGAAACCCCATTGCCTTTATTACTACAAGTCTAGCTCGAAACCATACGTTCAATGTTCGAAGTCCTTTGTATTCCTTTGCTCGCTCTCTGTCTTACAACCTTTAATTATATGTATTAATGGACAAATAGAGCGTAAGAACACAAGCCTTAATGAGAAGTGCTCAAACAACACACCATCAATGCACTTTAAAACCATTTTCCAAAACAACATTGAAATCACCATTTCAATTATCGTACTAAACATCATGCATTGAAAACCATGCACTTAACACTTTCAAAAACTAGCATATTAAACCATATGCAACATGTATCATGGATCAACAGTAAGTCCCATTTTCTAACCCTCAATTTAAGTCTTCTCATGCATAACAATTCATATGCAAAGCTTAAAGAGTAGACATGTATAAATCAACATTATACATCAATATCCATCAACACGATACATTAACAATTATATTGGCTTTCAAGTGATCATACACCAAGTTCCACTTTCCAAAATATTACATCGGATACACGGATTCAACAAGTGTCCTCTCAACACTTCATGCCATCTCAACCGGAATTACGGTACCACTTACAACTGGGGTACAATCACAACCCCTCTCATCGTTTAGATGCACCATCCACTAACGAGAGTTCTCGGTACCATATTACCCTTCGACCATTTGGGTACTCGTGGTGGAGTATTCAGTACACGTAAACCCCTCAACACCTGAGGCGACTTATTTATAGTGCACTATCAATCCTATGGCCGACCAACTATATCCGATAACATTTTAAACAGCATCACTAGCCAATATAATTCATTATTAACCAAGTACCTCATTGTTTTATATTCAACATTTCAAAACCATTTCCAATGTATTAACCTAATGCATTCACAAGTATTCCTTACACTTACATGGATCATTTACCATTGCATCCATCATCAAATAATGATCAAAAATAGTATATAACATACTTGAAAACATGCTTAAACAGTAGGTAGCATGTAATTTAAAACAAGTGCCTAAAATCAATTTCGTTAAAGCACAACCAAGGGAAAATTCTCATTATACTTACTTTCGAGTTTAAACCAGCATTTCAAGCTTAAGTTTAAACTCCCAAGAAAACCTTTAAACCATTTCAAAGTTGAAATCCACGTTCTCACTCACTGACAACGCTAAGCTTTATTCATTGATGTTAAAACAAACGTCCAAAACCTCTGAAGCTTCACCAACAGCCTTAGGATTACTCTCCCCTATTTTAATCATATAACAATAAAGGATTAATGCATCACCATGAATTTATAATCTCGGCAACACAACTCCTCAACTTCGCCTCACTAAAACCATCAATCGTCATCCAAAAACAACATCACACATCATTCAAACACTACCCAGCCAAAACCTAAAGGTTTAATCCATCAATTAACTTTAATTGACATCCAAAAACAACCTAACATCTACCTTATACCTCCAGCATACAATAAACCTCCACAACTCCTCAAAAACACATAACTAGCAACCTAGAAAATTAGAGATTCACATAGCTTCGGGATTCCAATGTTAAAACCAATCTATTAACATTATAAAACATCACAATCTTGATTAAAATAAATCAAGAACTCAACAAAACGAACCAAATCGAAAATCAAATAATCATATCATTTAAACCTTGATTTAACTAATTTTCCATAATTAAATCATTAAAACTCATTAGAAAACATATATAAAGGATCAATAACTTTAGAATTTCAGTAAAGAACCATTCATTAGAGGAGAAGAAGAACCTTACCTCTAATGAGTGAGTTTCCTCTCAATTGGATGTTTTTACTCTTGAAAAACAAAAGATAACAATGAGATTTTGTAAAACAAGATTAAGGATTCCATTAGAAATCAAAGACTTAATTAATCAAGAGTGTTACCTCAACTCTTTGATGAAAAAGAGAGTGTTTTGCTGAAAAGAATTTGAGAGAAAAGTCTTTAGAGAAAAGTTACGTCAAATGCACTTTTAGGAAAAATAACAACCTCTTTTACTTAACTCTTCTTTAATTCTTTTAATTAAAACCCATTAAAATTAATCACAATTAAGAGGAAACTCATATTTAAACATTAGGTAAAATAGCACCGTAAAGATTCACATTTTTGACCCTTTTACAAAACAATCACTAAAACAGTTTTCAATCTTTATATTTTGGTCACTAGCCAAAATGTCCAACTTTCGAATTCCATTTTTCAATATTTACTTTACCAAAAATATCTATATATTAAATAATGATTTTTAGATATTTTTCTCAAATATTTTCTCATTTAAAAATATTTAATCTGGTTTTAATCTCGAATCCGACTCAAATCTCTAACTTGGTCCACCAGACAGTCTAATCAGCTTATAAACTGTTAGGCCCAAAACTGAGGTGTTAAAACTCTCTCCCACTTAGGAAATTTCGTCCTTGAAATTTTACCTGAGAGAAACAAATGGAGAAATTGTTTCAACGTGTCCGCCTTGCTCTCTCACGTGGCCTCCTCAACTCTCTGATGTTGCCACAACACCTTCACAAGTTCAATCATCTTACCATGAAGAACTTTGCTGCTAGAATCAAGGATCTCTACCAGTTCCTCATCATAGGATAAATCTGGTTGCAACTCAATATCCTCCACCAGCATAACATGTGATGGATCCGACCGATACCTCTACAACATCGATACATGAAACACATCATGAATTTTTTCCAACTCAAGACTAAGCTCAAATGATAAGCCAAAGGACCAACACGTTCCAAAACTTTATATGGTCCAATAAACCTCAGACTAAGCTCACCCTTACGTCCGAACCACATTACCTTTTTTCCATGGTGACACTTTCAACAACACGTGATCACCAACTGCATATTCGATCTCTCTACGCTTCAAATCCGCATAAGATTTTTGACGATTTGATGCCGCCTTCAAGCGGTCATATACAAGCTTCACTTTCTCATTTGTGTCTTTCAACACATCCGGCAAGGAAACAATTTTTCTCTCGCCTTCGCCTAACACAAGGGCGTACAACACTTCCTACCATACAAGGCTTCGTACGGTGTCATTTGTATACTAGCCTGATAACTGTTATTATAAGCAAACTCCACCAAAGGCAACTGTTTTTTCCAGGTTCCTTGGAACTCAATGATACAACACCTCAACATATCCTCCAAGACCTGGATCATACGTTCAGATTGACCATCCGTCTGAGGATGATACGAAGTACTGAAATTCAACCGTGTAACCAAAGCTCGATGCAAACACTCCCAAACCTCGCTATAAACCATAGATATCTATCCGAAACTATGGACCTCGGTACACCATGCAAATGCACAATCTTACCAATATACAAATTTGCCAATCTATCCAAGGTATATGTGGTATGCACAGGCACAAAATGTGCACGCTTCATAAACTGATCAATAATCACCCATATGGAATCCTTTTTAGTGGGTGTCAACGACAACCCAGACACTAAATCCATGGTGATTATCTTCAATGGTTGCAACAACCCTAAAGGAAATTGATGCTCAGCCTTAACACGTTGACATACCATGCATCTAGCAACAAATTCAGCCACATCTTTCTTTAAACCCCCAGAATAATACTCTCCCTTCAGGCCTTCATACATCTTAGTACTACGAGAAGCATAGAAAAAGGACTAGTATGTGCCTTGGTCTAGATGATACACCTCAACTCATCATCATTAGGCACCACTAACCGATCTTTAAAACACAACACCCTATCATCATTAAAATGAAAATCCGTCGGATTCCCATCCATGATATCCTTAACATACGGTACTAATGCATCATCATAAGGTTGTTTTTCTTTAATCAACTGTGACAAAGAGGACTTTACTTGTAACTCAGCCAGCAAACCTCTATCTCGCGTCACACTCAACTACGCAAACATCGCCCTCAACTCCACTACAATCTTCCTACTCAAAGCATCAGCTACAACATTAGCCTTTCCCGGATGATACTCAATCGTCAAATCATAATCCTTAAGCAACTCCACCCATCTACTTACCTAAGATTCAAATCTTTTTGAGTCATCAAACATTTCAAACTCTTATGATTCGTGTACACAACACACTTCTCACTATAGAGATAATGTCTCCAAATTTTCAACGCAAACACAACCACGACAAGCTCAAGATCATGGGTAGGATAATTGCGCTCGTGCACATTCAATTGTCTACATGCATAAGACACAACTTTTCCTACCTACAGCAACACATAACCAAACCTACATATGATACATCGCTATAAATAACAAATTCCTTACACGATTCAGGTTGAATCAAGATAGGAGCTTACGTCAAAGCCTCCTTCAACTTTACAAAAGCCTTCTGTCTATCATCTATCCACTCGAAATAGATGTCATTTTGCAACAACTTCTTCAAAAAAGCAGCAATCCTTGAGAAACCATCCACAAACCTACGGTAATAACCTGCCAAACCAAGAAAACTTTGAACATTTTGCACTGACTTAGGTGACTTCCAACCTATCACCGCCTTAGTCTTATGTGGATCAACCCAAATTCCATCGACCGACACAACATGCCCAAGAAAAACAACCTCCCTAAGTTAAAACTCATATTTTCTCAACTTAGCATACAACTGATTATCCAACAATGTCTGAAGCACTATCCGCAAATATCTATCATGATCCTCCTCGTACAATAGTACGTAAGAATATCATCAATAACCGCAACCACAAATTGGTCCAAAAACTCATGAAACACTCAATTCATCATATCCATAAAAGCAGCCAGTGCATTGGTTAAACCAAACGGCATCACCAAGAACTTGCAATGCCCGTACCTCGTACGAAAAGTAGTCTTATGCACATCCATATCCTTCCTCTTCAACTAATAATACCCAGACCTCAAATCAATCTTAGAGAACACAGATGCACCTCTAAACTGACTGAACAAATCATTAATCCATGGTAAATGATACTTATTCTTAATTGTCAACTTGTTCAGTTACCGACAGTTAATGCAAATCCACATAATACCATAATTCTTTTTCAAAAACAACACTGGCGCACTCTATGGTGAAATACTAGGCCTAATAAACCCTCAATCAAGCAACTCTTGAAGTTTTGTCTTTAACTTTTTCAACTCTTTTTGTGCCATGCGGTAAGGAGCAATTGGAATTGGAGTTGTATTCGCATACAACTCAATGCCAAACTAAACGTCTCTATTCAGCGACAAACCCGACAACTCCTCTGGAAAAACACCCAAAAACTCACATACAGTGTGGATGTACTGAACAGGTACCTCCTTTGATCCTGGATTTATAACATGGGCTAGATATGCCTCACAACCAGAATCCATCAAACGACTCGCTTTCAGAGGTGAAACAACATTATACAAGAACTTAACAATCTCACCCACAATTACTACCTTGTAATCATCAGCAAGTTTCAAGGTAACTCGCTTGGTTTCAAAATCAACCATAGCTCTATGTTCAGACAATTAATTTATACCCAGGATTACATCAAAACTGTGAAATGATAACTCCATCAAATCAACCGCAAACTCATGACCTTGAACAGTCAAAGAATATCTTTTAAACAACCTTGTAAAAACCATCTCACCAAAGAACTAGTTACTTGCATTCCCACATCTAAAACAATGGTAAAGATTGCAAAGTAAATGTACATGTAATCACATTGGTGTCATTACTTCCCTCACGATGTGCATACACCCTCGCAAGACCACCACCCTCTGGCTAAATGGCAATGATATGAGCCACCATCCTTGGACCCTCATCCCTACACTAAAATTGCCCTCGGCCACGACCACAACCTCGTTGTAGTGCAACTATAGGTACCTTAGCCTATCCACCACCAACCAATAACGGACAATCACAGCTCAGATGATCACTCAATCTACACCTCAAACAAGAGTTAAAAACAACAGCATCAAGAGCATGTCCCTCACGAGCCAAGCGTGGACAGTCTCGCCTCATGTGGTCATGCAATCCATATACCCAACATGTATTAAATACTGATCTAGCCTAGGTACCCTGACCCTATGGTCCTCGCCCATCACTACCTCTACCTCATCTCGAATCAGAGTGATACCTCATATCGTGATGCTTCTTAAATCAATGTAGTCAGAAGCCAACATGTATGTCTTAACATCTTGTACCAATTTGTAACAAAATTGGTCACAAAGATGCCTCTCATTCGGTACCAGCTTAGGAGTATACTGGCTCAACCGAACAAACTAAACCTCATACTCAGTCACAAACATACTGGTTTACAATTAACATCAGTGATGTGATCGTTTTCAGTATGGACTGATCAAGAAAGTGAAGACTTATATGTTGGCTTTAGATTACACTGATTTTGATATCTTGGTTACTCGAGCTAAGGATATATAGTAGAATCTGGGTTTGTCCTCTTGTTCGGGGAGTTTTAGCTCTACAAAGAGGATCACCAAATCAGATGTTGGAAGAGAACGACATAAGAGGAGATATGGCCCTGATTAGAGATGTGCTAGAGGTAATGCTGGGCATGGGCAGCATGGTCAAAACACCTATGTTCGAGTACCTGAATGTCAGCGTTTTGGGAGACGACATTCAGGAGAATGTTGGGGAACAATGGTACATGCTGGAGTTATGGTCTGTGAGATCACATAAGATGTGACTATCCGCAATTGTCTAAGGATGGACAAGCCCATGCGTCTGCTATTGCGCCTTAGAGAGGTTGTGGTCATGGTCGAGGTAATTTTCAGCATAGGGCGGAAGGCCAGAGGACTATTTCTTATACCGTGGATATTCAAACTGAGTGTGGTGGACCTGTAAGGGTGTATGAACATTGCGAGGGAAGGAATGACATGAATGTGATTATAGGTACTTTTACTTTGCAGTCCATGTTACTACCTTCTTTGGTAGATTCTAGTTCTACACATTCGTATATATTGCGCGAGCATGCACATTTGCTTAATATACTGTAGAAGTGCTATATATGGGTATCGAGTAACTAGTTCTTTTAGGGAGACGGTTGTTGCTAGGAGATTTCTTTTGATGGTTCAAGGTCATGTGTTTGAGGTTGATATGATGGAGTTGTTGTTTCATGGTTTTAATGTAATCTTGGGTATGGACTGGTTGATCGAGCATAGGGCTATGGTTGATTTCGAAACCAGGTGAGTTTTGTTGAAACTCGCCAATGATCACAAGGTGGTGGTTATGGGTGAGAATGTTAAATTCTTATCTAATGTTGTTTCAGCTTTGGAAGCACAGAAGTTGATAGAGTATGGGTGTCAAGCATACCTAGCTTATGTTATGAACCTGAATATGAAAGAGGTTAGGGTTCAGGATATTCGTATCGTTTGCAAGTTTTTGGGGGTGTTTCGAAAGAGTTGCCTGGGTTGCCACCGGATAGGGAGGTAGAGTTCTATATCGAGACATATATGGATATGTCTCTATTTTTGATTGCTTCGTATCGCATGGCACCGAAAGAGTTGAAGGAGTTGAAGATGTAACTTCAAAAGTTATTAGATCGTGGTTTCATCCGACCTATTATGTCGTCATGGGGAGCATCGTCTTTGTTTGTGAAAAAGAATGATGGAACTATAGGATATGCTTTGATTATAGGCAACTAAACAAGTTGACGATTAAGAATAAGTATCATTTGTCGTGAATTTGATTACTTGTTCGATCAATTCTAGGTGTTACGGTGTTTTCTAAGGTCTATTTGAGATCTGAATATTATCAGCTAAAGGTCAGGGATAAATATGTGCTAAAAATAGCATTTCACACACGTTATAGGCATTATGTGTTTTTAGTGATGATGTTCATTTTGACGAATGCACCTGCAACTTTCATGGACATGATGAATCGGGTTTTCTATGAATGTTTGGATCAATTTTTAGTGGTGTTCATTGATGATATTCTTGTGTACTCTTGTACCGAGGAGGATCATGATCGACACTTGTGAATTGTATTCCAAGCCTTGTTGGACAATCAATTATATGCTAAGTTGAGTAAATGTGAGTTTTGGATTAGGGAAATGGTCTTTCTTCGTCATGTTGTTTCGGCATAAGGTATCAGTGTAGATCCGCAGAAGATTGAGGCGGTTGTGAATTGGAAATAACCTAAGTCGGTGATGGAGATTCGTAATTTCTTGGGGTTGACAGGTTATTATTGTAATTTTTTGGATGGGTTTTTGAAGGTTGCTTCTCCATTTACTAAGTTATTACAAAAGGATGTTTGTTTTGAGTGGACGAAAGGTAGACATCAAGCTTTTGAGAAGTTGAAGGAAGCTTTGACACAAGCTCCGATCTTGATTCAAAATGAGTCAGGAAAAGAGTTTTTGGTTTATAGCGATGCATCTTACATTAGTTTGGGGTGTGTGTTGATGCAAGACGGGAAAGTTGCAGCTTATACATCTAGGCAGTTGGAGGTGTACGAGTGCAATTATCATACGCATGATATAGAGCTTGTCGCAATAGTGTCTGCGTTGACGATTTGGAGGCATTATCTGTATTGTGAGAAGTGTATCGTGTACACGGATCATAAGAGTTTTAAAGATTTGATGTCGCAAAAAGGAGTTGAACCTTCGGAAATGCAAATCCTTGGAGTTGCTTAAAGATTATGATTTGATGATTGGGTATTATTTGGGTAAGGCTAATGTTGTAACCGATGCCGTGAGTAGGAAAGTTATAGTGGAATTGAGGGCAATGTTTGTGCGGTTAAGCGTAAACACAAGATGGAGGTTTGTTAGCTGAGTTGCAAGTTAAGCCATCATTATCACAATTGATAAAGGAAAAGCAATCATATGATGATTCGTTGGTTCCACATGTTAAGGGTATTATGGATGGTAATCTGATGTATTTTGTTTTAATGATGATGGTGTTTTATGCTTTAAGATTTGAGTAGTTGTGCTAGAGGATGTTGAGTTAAGGCATACTATTTTGACTGAGGATTATTCTAGTCTTTTTTCTATGCATCCGGGAAGTACAAAGATGTATCAGGACCTGAAGAATGAGTACTTTTAGGTTGGTTTGAAGATGTATGCTTCGAATTTTTTTGCTCGATGTATGGTGTGTCAGCGTGTTAAGGCTAAACATCAGTTACCTTCTAGTTTGTTGCAACCATTAAGGATTCTAGAGTAGACGTGGGAGAGAGTTACCATGGATTTTATGAGAGGGTTTCCTTTGACGCCATTGAAGAAAAATTATGTTTGGTTAATTATGGATCATTTTACGAAGTGTGCATATTTTTGGCTATTCATACAACGTATACGTTGGATAAGTTGGCAGATATATATATTACAGAAATTGTGAGGTTGAACATGGAGCCTAAGTATATAGGATCGAATAAGGATCCACGCTTTACAACGAGGTTTTGGGAGTGTTTGCATAGGGCCTTGGGTACACAGTTGAATTTTAGTACTTCGTATTATCCTCATACGAATGGTTAGTCTGAATGTGTTATCCAAGTGTTGGAGGATATGTTGTGGTGTTGTATCATTGATTTTCAAGGTTTGTGGGAGAAGCAACTACCGTTAGTAGAGTTTCCTTATAACAATAGTTATAAGGCGAACACTCAAATGGCTCCATATGAAGCTTTGTATGGTAGGAGGTGTTGTAAGCCACTTTGCTAGGTTGAGGCAGGGGAGAAATATGTTTCTTTATCGCATGTGTTTAAAGGAACAAATGAGAAGTTGAAGCTTATTAGTGGTCGGTTGAAGGCGACTTTGGATCGATAGAAGTCCTATGCTATTTGAAGCGTAGGGAAGTTGAATACGCAGTTAGCGATAAAGTGTTTCTAAAAGTTTCACCTTGGAAGAAGATGATGAGATTTGGACATAAGGGCAAGTTGTGTCTGAGGTTTATTGGACCTTACGAGGTTCTGGAACGTGTTCGTTCGATAGCTTATATATTAGGGTTTCCAATAAGGTTGGATAAGATACATGATGTTTTCCATGTATCGATGCTTTGGAAGTATACATCAGACCCATCGCATGTAATGCCTGTTGAGGAGTTTGAGTTGAATCCAGATTTGACCTATGATTAGGAACCGGTGAAAATCTTGGACACTAGCAGCAAGGTACTTCGTGGGAAGACTATTAAGTTGGTAAAGCTTTTGTGGCGACACCGGGGTGTCAAGGAAGCCACGTGGGAAAGTAAGGAGGACATGAAGAAGCAATTTCTTATATTTTTCCGTCAGGTAAATTTCAAGGACGAAATTTCTTAAGTAGTGGGGTTTTGTGAAGCCCCGAATTTAGGCCTAGAAGTTAGCTAGATAGATTAGACGGTTTGGGTGAACCGGATTAGTCTGTTCAAACTAGTTTCGAGAAATAAATTCATATTAAATATGAGAAATAAAATATGCAAAAATGGTCTAAAATTTTTAATTAATATATTAAATATAATTGATCTGGTAATTTAATAAAATACATTTAGATTAAATAACGTTTTGGGTTGGTGACCAAAATGTAAACTTTTCAAAACTGTTTTGGGACTAAATCGTAAAAGGGTCAAAACTTAAAATATTTAAGGAGCTAAGCTACCAATATTTTCATTAGATTTTTCCCTTAATTTAGGCTACCTTTACATGGTTATTAAATAAAAATAAAATAGATTTAATTAATTTGGTTTTAATAGCAAAATCACATTTCTCGCGTAACCACATTTGCTCTCAACTTTTTTCTCAATTTTCCTAGGAACCAAACTACCTTTCTTATTCTAAAATGTTTAAGAATCAACTCTTTTTTATTTCATTTTGATTCCACAATTGATTTCCTTGTTTTCTACATCAAACTTTGCTCGTTTTCTTGGAGGTTTCACTCAAGTCATGCCAATTAAGGGAGAAGTCAACCATTAGAGGTGATTTTCGTTTCTCTTCTCTAATCAAAGATTCTTTACTGAAATTCCCAAGTTCTTGATCCTTTAAAATTGATTTTTGATATGTGTTGGTGATTAAATCATGATTAAAAGGTTTAAAGTGAGTTTTAATAAGAAATTGATAGAGCTTTCTTATAAATCTGATTTTTGTGGTGGTCTTGATTGATTTAGATCACATTTATGATATGTTTTAATGTATAAAAGAAATCCTGAAACTAATTGAATTGCTAATTTTCTAGGTTGAGAATAGTTAGAATTTGAGGTGTTTATGGTGTTAAGAGGTTGTTGGAGGTATACAATGGTTATGTAAGAGTTTGTAGATGTTAATTGATGTTTTTAAGGTGTTCAAATCGTTAGGTTATGGCTGGCCTTTGTTTAGGTTGAGTTTAGTGATGTTTTCGGTTGCTTTTAGAAGGCGTTTGATGGTTTTTTTGGTGAGGCGATGATGGAAATTGTTGTTCCTAGATTTTGGGATGCATAAAAATGCATTAATCCTCTATTATTATGTGGACAAAACAAGGGAGAGTGATCCTATAGCAATTGGCGAGGCTATGGAAGCTTCAGATGCTTGATTTTTCATTGACAATTGGAGCTTTATGTTGTCGATGAGTGGGAATGATATTTACAACTTAACAAAGGTTTGAAATTGATTTTGGGAGTTTAGATAAAGCTTGAAATGCTTGTCTGAACTCGGAAGTAAGTATTGGACGCTCTCGCTCTCGTTTTCGATTTAGCAAAATAATTTATCATGCACATGTTTATGATTTTGTTACCTATTGTTATATGCAAGTTTTAGCATTGAAAGATGTTGCAAATGATCATATATTGATGATAAATGAGTAAGACAATAGGTTTGTGAATGGATTTTGAGAATTCTAAAATACATGGTTTATTGTTTTAGAAATTGGTTTGGTTGATGCATATGTGAAACAATGAGGTAATATGTTTTTAATGAAATATATTGGCAAGTGGAAATGGTTAAATGTTACCGAATATAGTTGGCATGCCATAAGGTTTAAATTGAACTATAATAATTCACCTCGTGTGTGTCGAGGGGTTGTAAGCGTACCATATCTCCACCATGAAAACCGTAACGGTCGAGGGGTTAATTGTGTCATATTCTCCCGCTAGTAGATTTATACATCATAACCATTGGGGGGTTGATTGTACCGTTTGCTCCGGTTCAAGGATGTATGTGAAGTGGTCGAAGGAGCAACTTGTGAAATCCGAGTAACCGATGTGTTTTACAAATGGAAAGGTTTGGTTTTAGATCACTTTAATGCTAATATATGAATTAATGTATCATGGTAAATGGACTATGTTTGTATAATATGATTTATACATGTTTTGCTCTTTAAACTTTGCTTTTGGGAGAATGAGAATGTGAAGGCTTAAATTGAGGTTCGCATATGAGTAATGCTAGAGATCCATGATACATGTTTAGCTTATGGTTTAATGTGCATAATTTTGGAAATGTAAAAGAAGCATGAGATGTTTGGCATGAGGTTCAATACATGTTTAGTAAATACAGATAAGTAAAAGAAGCATGAGATGGTTTTAAATGCATTGATGGATGGTTTGGATATCCTTCACAAGGCATTTATGCTTATACTCTCATTTTTAATCAATACAGATAAGTAAGCTTACGGGCCAGCAAACAAACAAGAAGGAATCCAAGAGTTAAGCCATTTTAAATATGGTTTAATAAATACTTGGCAGTAATAAAAGACAATGTGACCAAGTTGTAATTGGGAGGGTTGTTTTGGTTACTCCCTTTTTTGGACATGTTCTATTTGGTGTTTTGGACTTGTAAATTGGTTTATGTTTTGAATTGGGGACTTTGAGGAGATTTAAGCATGTGGGGTAGATGTCAAGCCTAAAGGTCTAGCTTGGTGATTGTTTTTGCTTCCATGATGCTTATGCTTCAATGTATTTGTGGTATTATGTTGTTCATTAGTTAGTATGATGTTTACCTAATGATTGAAGCATGTTTGATTGAGCCTAAGAGTCATATGTTTGGCCAATATGTCATTACAGACCTAGTTGTATCGATATGGGTCCCTAGGATCGGTACGCGGGGTTTGATATGGCTCAAAAGTGTGCAAAACTACACAGGGGTATCGGTACGCCTAGTTCCGTATCGATACGTCCTTATGGAAATTACATCAGATATCAGTACACGAGCAACCGTATCGATACACGTTTTAGCTACCAAAATTGCATGTTTTGAAATTAAACAATTAGTACCGGTACGAGGAGCACTGTACCGATACCCTTTTGCAAAATAAGATCGTATCGATACGGGTGTGGGGTGTATCAATATCGAGGCTACTATTTCTGGTAATTCGTTGCAAATTGGTCTTTGTTTTTGTCTATGTTAAATTAAATGAGTTTGGATGATTGTATTAAAATGAGATTTGACCAGAAAGCATGTAACCTGACTAAATAAGGGTTGGTAATTTCGAATTAAAGTAGGTTCTCACAGATTTTCTAGAAATTGCAATTTGGCCCTTAAATTGCAATTATGCTTAATTGGATGTCGGTTTGATACCTGAATCACTCGTTAACTTATCCACTACCAGTATGCTCACCTTAGGGATTAATTATTCATCTAAACAAGATAAAAATGAAAAAATGGACCTAGTTTTAAGTAAATCATTTGGCTTTGTTTTGGCAAACCCAATGTAGCTCGCTCGGTTCGGTCTAGCGTCTAGGCGGGGTCAAAGGGGTTACATTAAGAATTTGAGTATCATAAGTCGAAGGTTAAAGAGAAGTTGTGAGAAAGATTGGGTTCGATGTGATGTTTGGACTCTAAGGACAAGTTGTGAGGTGGTTTGGATTCCCGAGTACGTCGATATGATCTTGAGTTCCATGATTTGAGTGTTGTTCTACCGAGTTTTGAGATGGTTTATCAACATGTATGGTAAAACATTGTGAATTTTGTCAGAGTAGCACAATAGAAGTGTGGTTTATCGGCTATGGTTATGTGAAACCAGGTTCTTGTGTTGCAACAGATCTTATTGGAAGAACCATTTGAAAATCCTTTAGGGCTTGTTATATTCTTAGTACAACGATTTGTTGGAATTAAGTGGTTGGTTTGGAAGAGAATAATCGAACTTTTGAGGAAAGTTGAGTGAGTTTAGGTCTCTAGTGGAGCTCGTAATTGGCAAAAGTTTTCTTTCAGAATCGAAGTAGCTCGATTAGTTGAATTGCATGATCACAAATTAGCTTCTGTTTGTGTTGTAGCGAGTTCAAGTAAGTGACGTGCTAAGTTACGTTTTAGTTGGCAAAGTCAAGAATGAAAAGTTGTTAATTCAAGATAGATTGGTGGTAGAGTTTCGCTTGTTCTTGAAAACATTTGGTCATGGTGTTGATAATAGATAAAGAAGTGCCTAAGTAGTATACTTTCAAGAAGTGTCGCATTCCAGACACAGTTGAGGTTTGAGTTCAAGAGTTTTGGAAACGCATGTGATGGTAGAGATGATTGTTAACCGAGAAAAAACTCATTTGAAGTGAGTTCAGTGGGTTGATGTTTGGCGGTGTTGTTTGGGGATATCCTTTGTTGATCTGCTTTAAGGTTCGATGTGAGTGTTGTTCGATTGTTGGAAAATGAATCGTTGGAAATTCATGAGATGGGTGTTGATGAGTCCAGTGTTGTAATCTTTGATGAAGAAAGTTTTGTAGAGGAATTTCAAAACCAAAGTAAACATTGTGAAATGGATAATGGATGGATCTACGATAGTTGCATCTCTCTCCTCTACTTAATTTCGAGGAAGATTTTTTTTAGGAGATGAGAGTTGTAATGACCTAAATTTTTGAGTTGACGTATGAGTGTTGACTTGGTTTATAGACCTACATGTTCGTTTGTGTCGTTGGACCCTTTGAGCATTAGGCTTGGCAAGAGACTATTTTGAAAAAAAAGATAAGTTAAGGGGAGGGGACAAGATATCTTTGGGTGAGGTCACCATTTCCCACCCTTTTCCTCATCTTTCTTCTTCATATTTTCTCTCCAACACCCATGACTATTTGGATTTAAAAAAGCCAACTTTCCTAATCATTTTTCTCACCTAAGATTCAAGGTTGAAGTATGTTAATCTCCACCCCAAGAGCTTTAAGAAAAGTGTTTTCTCTTCTCAAATAGGTGAGTTTACCATTTAAGGGTTTTTATGAGGTTTTAAGCTTTGCGGGTTTCTATGGAGCTTTCTTTTGGCTTTTAAGGTTGTAAATTCGTGGTAGATTTTTCAAGAATCTTTGGTGCATGTTTTAATTCATTTTCCATGGTTGTTTGAAAAGAGAAGGTGTTTTGGGGTTTCTTCCAAGCTTGAGTTGAGAGAGAAGGTGTTTTGGGGTTTCTTCCAAGCTTGAGTTGAGAGAGAAGTTGAAGGGTTTTTTGTTGGAAGGCTTGATTCGAGTTTCTTTCTAAAATGTCAGTACATATTTGACCCTACTTTTCTTGAGGATCATAAAGTGATTACATTGCTTGATGTTATGATGTATGCTTGCAAGTTGGGTCTTTAGTAGCTTAGAACCTTATTAATGGGCCAATTCGGATTAAATGTTAATAGGGTGTAAAAAGAGTAGCAAACCACTCTAATCAACTCTCATAAGATGTAGGATTAACTTAAGGGGTTAAAGGTTACATTTTGGGGGCTTGAGGAGTGATTTCCCAAGCCTTGGAAGCCATTTCTAGGCTTCGATATCGGTACACGGGGAACTCGTATCGATACCCTGTGTTATATTTGATGAACACATGAGATTTTAGAAGGGCGTATCAATACACCTAAGGAGGGTACCGATACCCTATGCCTTACTCAAATTCCAGTAGCTAAATTGTGTACTGGTACGCTTGGGAGCATATTGGTACCGAATGGGTATCAGTACACGAGGTCGTTGTTAACTCCTCAAAAGTACTATTTTTTATGCATATTTTAGAATGCCTTTTATTTCACTTTAAGTACACTTAGTTGCATTTAGTTGTTAAATTCATGCATTTGCATAAGGAGTTAGGAAATGGTGTTTATGCCAGTGTGAAGGGCTGCTTTGTTGGCAATCTTACAGGCTTGGCAGATCAGAATAGGCTTGGCAGAGCCGCGCAGGAGCAGGAGAAGGAGATGCCAAAGAGAATGCCAAGTTGCAGATGGCAAAGATGGATCAGAGGTTGCCAAAATTCTTTTGGCATAGAAGCGAAGTATGATGCCCGGTCAGGTAGCCGATTGACCTTGTACATGTTAGCCCTAGGATTTAAAGTTTGGATAAGATGGTCACATTCCTTATCCCTTGTGCATTCAAATTTCAAAGGCTTATCCTAGGGTTTCCCACGCACGACAATTTAAAGAGATCAAGCAAGCACTTGATGAAGAGATCAGATTGGAGAGAAGAGGCTACACTGTGGTGAACCGTGATCGACGTGGTTCGACTAGCTTAAGATTGAGGGCTTGGAGCCATTGAAGGGTTGCATCGATGGACCTCCTTCGTGCCCATTCTCTTTGTTTTATTTATTTTTATTCAACGATGATGTCAAGATATGATAATATTTTTGTGGATGGACCACCCAACCATAAACTAAGATTTTACAGTTGGTTGGGGGATGTTTGCGCTTGACGCTATTTTTATGTTTGGTTTTTAATAATACAAATGTCTTGGCATTGTTTGCTCTATGACATGTACTTCATTTTTCTAAATTCTTTGCCAAGCAACCGCTGGCATTGTTTGCTTATTACACCTTAATATCTTAACAGACTTAAGGGGTAATGATTAGTTGCCAGATACTAAGGAGAGAAGCTTTGAAAGAAGATGTTCAAGTAGATGAGCTTACTTCTGAAGTGAATCTACCCCTTAGGAGTATAGATTGGAACTTAATCAAATTAATTAATGAAAGACTTTACTATTGACATATAGAGTTTTAACATGGTTAATTTCGAGCATTGCCATTGACAGAGACAATGCGAACCTTGAATCTGCTCGGCAATAATTCTAGGCATGACGTTATTAAAAGCTGGCATAAACATTGAAAAATTAGGCATCCCTTGCCGACGCTCGTCACTCATTTGAAACCTCTTCTTGCCAACACTGTTTTACTTCCATTACATTTCTTTAAGTCACTTTCTAAAACCACTTCAAAATCATTTTTCCCTGACAAGTAATAATTGAAGTAGTCAAATTCATGGTCAACCCATGTGGGTTCGATACTCAGCTTATTGTTCTATTACTTGCTAACCTTGTATACTTGCACGCAAAGGACTCATACTTGGCATTATTCTTACATATTTCCATTACACTTTCTACTCTTTTGTCAAGCATTAGCACAATCGACAAGTTTTTGGTGCGGTTGTCGGTGATTGTGACGGAATTTATTGTTTTTAAATTTTTACTTATTTTTCTTTTATTTTTGTTTTTTTATTTTATCTCTTTGTTTTGAATAGTTTATGACCAGAAATCGCCTTGTGGAAGAACATTGGCCATAGGATCCGAAAATCGAAAAACCCTGCGATGGTTAAAGAAAAAAGTTCAAGAGATGGATCAACAAGGGAATAGAAGAAATAGTGTCTTAAACAATAATGGAAATCCACCGATTAACAATGTGATATGACTAGCTCTTGTTGCCCCAACCGTTAATATGGAGGAAGAGAGACGTATTAGAGAACACTCAGAACCAAACATTGACAATTTGATGCCTGGGATAATTGGTCCTAAGGTAAATACACCTAATTTTAAACTCAAACCGATAATGATACAAACGCTTTTGAATGTAGGACAATTTGATGGAGCACCTACTAGAGATCTGAGGCAACACTTGAAGCAATTCATGGAGCTTTGCCAGCTATTTCAGTAGCCTGGAGTATCGGAGGATACAGTGAAGCTAAAGTTGTTTACATTTTCCCTGAGAGATGAAGCAAAAATGTGGCTAAGTTCTTTGCCACTTAGTTTTGTCACCTTATAGGGAGATCTATGATAGAAATTTTTTCTACGATTCCAACCACCTAAACTCACTGTCAGGCTGAGGAGTGAGATCATCATATTTAGGCAGGCTGATGATGAGACCCTATATGATGCTTGGGAGAGATTTAAGGGCTTGCTGAGGAGGTGTCCCATGCATGGATTCCCAAAATGGACCCAGATGGAAACTTTCTACAATGGACTTAATGCACAAGCCAGAACGGTTGTTGATGCTTTGGCAAATGGTTCACTACTTGACAAAAGCTATACAGAGGCAGTTGGCATCCTTGAAAGGATTTTGATCAATGATTTTGAATATCCTATCGCCAGATTTGGGACCGAAACTAAAACTGGTGGGAAATTACAGATAGATGAACTTACATCTATCCATATTGAGATTTACAATCTTACTAGCATGGTGAGAACTTTGTAAAAGTATAATGAGTCCCATGAAGTTAAGGCATTAGACCCATTTGTACAATATGTGGAGAGGATCATCATAGGGAAGATTGCCCTGCCAACCCTGAGTTGATAAATTTTGTTGGCAGCTTTAATCATAATTATAATCCGGATTCCAATACTTACAATGCAGGATAGAGACAACACCCAAATTTAGCTTGGGGAAATCAAGAAGGTAACCAATACAATGCACAACGTCAGAACAACAACATTTAGAGGCAGAACAATGCCATGCCAAGGGTCAACTAGAATGCCATGCCACAAAGAGCACAAAATAATTTTTATGCAGTGCAAAGGAACAACCAGGGGACTTTGACAGAATACATAGAGAGGAATGATGCTACTATCCAGAGTTTGGCAGCATCTATGCAAAACTTAGAGGTACATATTGGATAGATTTCTAGTGCAGTCAGCAACAAACCCCAAGGAGCTTTTCCAAGTGATAAGAGAATGTCGGGCCAAACTGCAATGAACAATGCGAAGTTGTAACTCTTCGGAGTGGCAAACAATGTGAGGTTGAGACATCTTTCAAGCAGCCAAATAGTTTTTAGGAGAAGAAAGGATCAGTAGATGAAACTAAAGAACCAGAGAAGAAAGAAGCAGACATAAGCGATTCTAGATAGCAGTCAGATGCCATACCTCAGTCGGATGCTAGCAAAACCTTGGCAAAACCGGCAGAGCTAGCTTATGCTTATCCACCTCCACCATTTCCACAAAGACTACAAAAGCACAAGCAAGATCAGCAATTTAAGCGCTTCTTGAAAGTCCTTAAACAATTGCAAATTAATCTACCATCAGTGGAAGCTCTCGAGCAAATGCCTAATTATGTTAAATTCATGAAGGACATCCTATCCAAAAAAAGGAAACTGTGTGATTTCGAGACTGCAGCTTTCATTGAGAGATACAGTGAAATGATACTCAATCGGTTGCCACCAAAACTGAAAGATCTGGGAAGTTTTACTATTCTATGTACCATTGGAAACAGATTCATGGGTAAGGCACTGTGTGACTTGGGAGCCAGCATTAATTTGATAACAATGCTATTTTTAGAAAGCTTGGCATTGAAGCAATGCCTACCACTGTAACACTTTAGTTGGCAGACTGGTCTTTTGTACATCCTAAGGGTAAGATTTAGGATTTCTTAGTAAAGGTAGACAAATTCATATTCCCAGCTGATTTTATCATTTTAAAATATGAGGCAGATGTTAATGTCCCAATTATATTGGGCAGACCAGTCCTTGACACGGGTAGAGCTTTGATTGATGTTCATATAGGTGAATTAACTATGTGAATGAATGATCAACATGTTACATTTAATGTGTTTCAAGCTCTTAAATGCGCAGATGAATCTGAGGAATGCCAAGCTAATGAGATTATGAAGTCCATTTTTAAGGTGGATGTGACACAGCTGTGCCAAGACTCAAATGATGATGCTAGTAACCGAGCTAATGTAGAAGAGACAAGTAAGGACACTGGAGGAACAACTTTATAAGAGGTAAGTTATTTCGGAAAACCAGAGCCATTAGAGTTGGCTGGCAGAGAGATCATGGCACCTAAACCATTCTTTGAGGAGCCACCTGAAGTGGAACTGAAATCATTTCCAGACCATCTCAAGTATGCCTACTTACGTAAACACTCAACCTTGCCAATGATCATTGCTACTGATCTAACTAATGATCAGGAGGAAAGATTGCTGGAAATTCTAAGCAATTACAAGCATGCGTTGGGATGAACCTTGGCTGATATCTGAGAAATAAGCCCAACCATTTGCACGCACAAAATAATTCTGGAAGAATATCATGGCAAAACAATTGAGGGTCAGAGAAGATGTAACGCCCTGATTTCGGGCCTAGGAGTTAGCCGGGTTAGGCTAGGTGTTCCGTTTGAACCATTTCGGCGATTCAGACTAGTTTCGGGAATAATTTAGTTTAAACAGTTTTTTAACAAAATTAATTATGGAAAATGTTTTAAAATCCTTAACTATATATAAGTGATTTTGGTGGAATCAATTTTGAAAAATGTAATTTGGAGGTTTGACATTTTGGAACTAGTGACCAAAATATAAAATATGCAAAACTGTTTTTAGTGACTAAATTGCAAAAGATCGGGACTTAGAATCTTTAGGGAGCTTTGACCAAGAGTCACATTCAGACTTTTTTCCCCTTAATTGACTATTTTCAAATTAGTTTAATAAACAAAATAAGTTTGAGAGAATTAATTAGTCATTATTTCTTAAAACATACTTCACGTAACTAACTTTTCTCTCAACTATTTTCCTCACAATTCTCTATCCAGCCAAACATCAAATTTTATTTAAAGATTTAAGGTAAACCTTTGATTTAGTTCATTCTTTTAACATCAAAAGATTTCCTATTGATTTCTTATTAAAGCCTTATGATTTTATCTTTGTTTTCTCATGAAAAATTATTGCAATTGGGGGGAAAAGCATCATTAGAGGTAAGATTTCGTTCTACACCTCTAATGAAAGGTTCTTTAATGAAATTCCCAAGTTCTTGGTCTTTAATGAATGTTTTCTAATGGGTTTTGATGGTATAATTGTGAAAAGATGATTTAATTGAGGGTTAATTGCTTTAATTGGTGGATCTTTGTTTTGGATCTGATTTGATGAGTTTATAATAAGTTAATACTATGATTATGATGTGTTGTTATGCTGATTTAAGTGATTTTAACAATAGAATCCTGAAACTAGATGAATTGCTAAGTTTTGATGTTGATATCTTTGGGTTTGTGGCTTGTTTATGGGGTTAATCGGTTGTTGATGGTGCTTTGGTGTTGAAGAGATGTTTTGGATGTAAATTAATTTTGTTTTAGTGTTAATCTTGCTAGGTGGTAGCTGGAAGTTAGTTAGTGATGTTTCGCTGATGAATTCAGTTGTTTTCGTTAGGCGAAAGCTTGCTTGTTGTAGGAGGAAAGTGTTGTAGAGTGATGATCATCTGATAGCCTCGGAAGGAGTTGCGGTTGATCCAGAAGCATGATTTCACCTTGGCAAAGCAAGCGAGGTGTAGTTGGTGAGTGGCATGGGCTTTAAAGCTTTTCAAAAAGGTTTGAAAGTGATTATGGGGAGTTTAAATTAGGCTTGAAACATTGGTTTAAAATCGAAAGTAAGTATGGTCGAATCCGCTCTCGGTTCTCGGCTTTTTCCATTGTTTTGATAAATCATGCTGATTTTGAAGATGAATTTGTTACCTAATGTTATGCATGCTTGTATGAATTGTGAAATGATTCATGTTATCCCATGAGATTTATTTATGGTTTTCAAGAGGTTGTATCTTGATGAGAAAAATGCTATGCATAGATTATGTTTTAAAATGGGATATGCTATGGTTTATGTTGATGCATTGAAAAATAGTAGGTTAACATGGTTTTAAAGTGTATATTGGCAAGTAATGGAGTCTTTAATAATCAGATATAATTGGTCACCAATAGGATGAGAGTGCACTATAATATGTAGCAAAATTGTGCGTGCGTGAGCCACCTCCATGATGCGCAACAACATCATGTGAGTAGTCATAGGGTGCGCAGCAACACCTTACGGGCATTTAAGGTGCGAAGCAACACCTTGTGAACCTTGGTGCGAAGTAGCACCATATATTCTGCTGATATATGGTGCACAGCAACACCATGAGATGTATCCGCATATCCGATGCATTGGGACGTAGCCCTCCCATGTGTTTGATCGGAATGTAGCCATCTCGGGTCACTTGAGTGGCAATGTAAAAGATTACATGTATCATTGTTTTAAATGGTTTTTATAGAAAGAGCTTTATACATGAGATTCTACTTTTGAGCATGGTGGCAATGTTATGTTTTGAAAAGATAGCTTGAGATTTGCATTGGTTAATGCATGAGCCTTAATGATACATGTGTTAAAAGTTAATTGTTTTGCTTTAGAGAGTTTTAAAGCATGAACCTTTATTGAGCATGATGGAAAATGGTTTATTGAGGAAAAAGGTTTTCAAAGGCATTGTTTACAGTTTTGTTTTGAGCATCCCTCACTAAGCATATTGCTTACGCTCTATTTTCTTAACAATACAAAAAAATAGATTGCTCGGGCTCCAAGAAAGCAAGTGAAGAGGTTCAAGAATTGCTCAAAGTTCAAGTATGGTTTTAACCCTTCAATAGTAATAAGTTTTCCAATGGGTGGATACCTTAATGCTTTGGGAGTGTATATTGTGAACTCCCTGGTTTGTGGCAAGTGTGTAATACCTTTTTGTTTTGTAAATGGAATTTAAAGTGTGGTTTTAGCTTTGGTTTGGTTTTTGATGTTTAACTTGACTTTCCAATTGGATACATGCCTATAGATTTCCACTTTTGAAATGTGAGCATGCCATGTTGGTGTATCTAATGCTTTTGATAGGGGTTTGATCCTTGAATATGTTGTGGTTGTCTAGGAAGTATGTTAGAATGGTTTGGTTACCATTCTGGTGTCTTTAATAAACAATTTGTGGCATAGCAGGCCCAGGCGTATCGATACGTGGGCTATCGTACCAGTACAGTGAAGCCAAACCAGGCATACCGTATCGGTACAGGGTAGACCGTATTGATACGGTCATAGGGCAAAATAGAGAACTGCATCGGTACACCAGATCGTATCGATACCCTTTTGTGCTACTAGAAATTTGAAAGTTTGACAAGGTATTGGTGTATCGATACGGGCACAAGTGTATCAATACACTTGACCGTTAAGTTGGTTAATTGAAGCTGTCTAAAGTTCTGTTTTCTTACATTTAGGTCACTGTATATTCAAATGTTCAATTAAATGAGTTTGGGTAATCGAAAGGAGCTGAAAGTTTATATGAAAGCATGAAACTTGACTGATCGACTATCGGTAACTTTAATTTCACAAATGGCCAGTAAATTTTATAAGTTTTACAAATTGGTCCCTAAAAGCTAAGCATGACGATTGGATGTCAAATCGATGTCCGATCGAGTTGTAATTTCATCCGCTGTTAGTATGTACACTTAGGTTAATAATTTTGCATCTAGAAAGATAAAAAAATAGGGGTTGTTTATTGAAGTGGAACTTTCGGGTTTACTTCAATATTCCCCGTGTGACTCGCTCGATTCGGTCTTGCAACTAGACCAGGTCAAGGGGGTTACATTTGTTGGTATTAGAGCCAGGTTTACAAAAAATTGGGAGGTAAGATGGTTGATTTCTTAATGTTTGATATGTACAGTTTTTATAGCATGTTGTTTGTTATGTGATGATATGGGGTTAGAAGTTGGGGTATCCATTGTTATTATTACTATTGATGTAAAGAGATTTCTTTTTAAAGAATTGAGCATTTTGAACCCTTGTTTCTTGTTAGCCTAACTATTTTTATTGTTGTATTTTATATGCTAGAGATTCATTTTGTTTTTATAATGGAATTGGGACGATAGCAAAGGGTGAATGTGCATAATATGGTTGAAGAAGGGCATAATGAGGATATACCGCCTCCTCCTCCTTCGGGTGGTGATGGAGATGGATCTGGAGTTGGTGCGGGAGGTGCTGGACCTTCGGGAGGCCAGGTTCAAGATATGGGTGACATAACACCGTTGATTCAGGCCATTGCAGGAGCATTTCAGGTCGTAGTGGCGGGTATGCATGTAGTTGTGCCACAACCTGCGGCTAATCCTGGTTTGCCTTTGGAGCACTTACGTAGCTTAGGAGGTACCGAGTTTAGAGGTTTATCTCCAGAGGGTTCTGAGGCATGGTTTGAGAGTACTTAGAGGATTCTTGGACAGATGGGGTGCACGGATATGCGTAAGTTGGGTTGTATAGTATCATTGCTTTAGGGTGATGCTTATTCGTGGTAGACTACCAATATCGTAGGGATGGAACCTGAGGAGGTGACATGGGAGTTCTTTGGAGCTGCTTTCTAAAGGAAATATCTTGGTCCTCACTATCAAGATGAGAAAAAGTGAGAGTTCATGGCTTTGGTGCAAGGTAACATGTTTGTTTCAGAGTACGAGGTTCAGTTCGTCAGGTTGAGCTAGTATGCCCCCGAACTGGTTCCCGATGAGAAAAAGAGGTGTGATCACTTTTGTTATGGTTTGGTGAAGGAAGTGAAGACTTATATGTTGGCCTCTGATTATACAGATTTCAATGTCTTGGTCACTCGCACCAAGGACAATGAGCAGAGCTTGGGTTTGTCCTTTCGCCTAGGGAACTCTAGTTCTAGTAAGAGAGTTGCTGAGTTTGACAGTGGTAGAGATCGTAGTAAGAGGTAGCATGATAGGAGGTTCTTTTCGGATTAGAGGCGTGGTGGTGGTAATTTGGGCCACAGACAGTAGGGCCAAAATGTAGTGGTTCGTGTACCTGAGTGTGGCCGATGTGGGCAGCGACATTCTAGAGAGTGTTGGGGTAGTTGAGATGGTTGTTGGGGTTGTGGTTGTGGTTCGCAAGGCCACATAAGGCGTGATTGTCCTCAATTAGCTAGACAGACACTGGTGCGTGCTGCCAAGCCTTGGAGGGGCCGTGGGCGTGACCGAGGTAATTTCCAGCGTAGGGAGGATTGTCAGAGGAATGTGGCTCATGTTGTGGCAGTTCAGCCTGAGGGGGGTGGACCAGCTAGGGTGTATGCACACTGCGAGGGAAGAAATAACACTGATGTGATCATGTACTTTTACTTTGCAATCCTTGTCATTACTTTCTTTGATTGACTCTAGTTCCACGCATTCATCCATCTTGCACGAGCATGCACAGTTGCTTGATATACCAGTTAAGTATCTAGATGTGCATATGCAAGTGACATGTTCTTTTGGTGAGACGGTTGTGGTTAGGAAATTGTAGGAGGTGTCTGTTGATGGTTCAAGGGCATGCGTTTGCTGTGGACATGATAGAGTTACCATTCTATGGTTTTGATGTTATTCTTGGGATGGATTGGTTGACTGGGCATAGGGCTGTGGTAGATTGTGAGACCAAGCGTGTATCATTAAAGTGGGCTAATGATTATGAAGTTGTTATGGTGGGCAAGAATGTAAAGTTCTTGTCCAATGTTGTTTCGGCGATAGAAGAGCGAAAGTTGTTAACAGGAGGATGTCATGCATATTTGGCATATGTTATGAATCTAAATATGAAGGAGGCACATCCCCAGGATATTCAGACAGTTTGTGATTTTCTGGGGGGGTTCCGAAAGAGTTGCCTAGTTTCCCGCCAGATAGAGAGGTAGAGTTCTGTATTGAGACGTATGCGGATATGGCTCTGGTGTCCATTGCTCCGTATCGCATGGCACCCAAGGAGTTGAAGATGCAACTTCAGGAGTTGCTAGACCGTGGGTTCATTCGGCCTAGTGTGTCACCTTGGGGAGCTCATATGTTGTTTGTTAAGAAAAAGATGGCACAATGAGAATGTGCATCGATTATTGGCAACTGGCCAAGTTAACAATAAAGAACAAGTATCCCTTGCCTCGAATTGATGACCTATTTGATCAGTTCCGTGGTGTTTTCCAAAATATATTTGAGATTGGGATATTACCAATTGAAAGTGAAGGATAAAGATGTGCCGAAGACATCATTTCGCACCCGCTATGGGTATTATGAATTCTTGGTGATGCCTTTTGGATTGACGAATGCACCTACAGCTTTCATGGATATGATAAATAGAGTGTTCCATGAATTCCTATATTAGTTTGTGGTAGTGTTTATTGATGACATCCTTATATACTCCCGTACCGAGGAGGATCGCGATAGGCCTTTGCGGGTTGTTTTGCAGACTTTATTGGACAATCAGATTTATGCTAAGCTATGTAAATGTGAGTTTTGGATTAAGGAAGTGGTGTTCCTTGGTCATGCTGTTTCAACTGAAGGGATTCGTGTAGATCCTCAAAAAATTGAAGCGGTTGTTAGTTGGAAGCAACCTAGGTCAGTGACAGAAGTACGCAGTTTCTTAGGTTTAGCTGGATATTATCGTCGTTAAGTAGATGGTTTCTCTAAGGTTGCTGCCCCATTAACAAAGTTGTTGCAAAAGGATGTTAAGTTTGAGTGGTCAGAGGTGAGGCAACAAGCTTTTGAGAAGTTGAAGGAAGCTTTGACATGAGCTCCAATCTTGATTCAACCCGAGTCAGGAAAAGAGTTTGTAATTTATAGCGATGCATCCTATGTGGGATTAGGGTGTGTTGATGCAGGATGGTAGAGTGGTAGCTTATGCATCAAGATAGTTGAAGGTGCACGAGCGCAATTATCCTACTCATGACATTGAGTTGGTTGTGGTGGTGTTTGCGCTAAAGATTTGGAGACATTACCTTTATGGTGAGAAGTGTGTGGTGTATACGGATCATAAAAGCTTGAAATATTTAATGTCGCGGAAGGAGTTGAATCTTAGACAATGAAGGTGGTTGGAGTTGCATAAGGATTATGATCTATCGATCAAGTATCATTCAGGTAAGGCTAATATGGTGGTTGATGCTTTGAGTAGGAAAATGGTTGTGGAGTTGAGGGCCATGTTCGCGCGATTGAGTGTATCGCGAGATGGCAGGTTGGTGGCTGAGTTGCAAATAAAGCCTTCCTTGATCCAGTTAATTAGGAGAAACAGTTGCTTGATGATTCGTTGGTACCGCATGTTACGGACATTGCAAAAGGTAATCCAACGGAGTTTTGCTTTAATGGTGATGGTGTTTTATGCTTTAAAGGTCGAATAGTTATGCCAGAAGATGTTGAGTTAAGGAGCACTATTTTGACGGAGGCTCATAGTAGTCCTTTTGCTATGCATCCCGGTGATACCAAGATGTATCATGGGTTGAAAGATGAGTACTTTTGGGTTGGGCTAAAAAGGGATGTTGCGGAGTTTGTGAGTAAGTGGATGGTTTACTAAAGGGTAAAAGCAGAGCATCAATTTCCATCCGGGTTGTTGCAACCATTGAGGATACTGGAGTTGAAATGGGAGAGAATCACCATGGATTTTGTGTCCAGTTTGCCTTTGACTCCGTCAAAGAAGAACTCTATTTGGATGATTGTGGACCGCTTGACGAAGTGCGCACATTTTGTGCCGGTGCGTACGACGTATCCTTGGATAGGTTGGCGGATTTGTATATCGCTGAGATTGTGCGTTTGCATGGTGTGCCTAAGTCTATAGTGTTAGATAGGGATTCAAGGTTTACAGCGAGGTTTTGGGAATGTTTTCATCGAGCCTTGGGTACGCAGTTGAGTTTTAGTACATCTTACCATCCTCAGACGGATGGACAATCTGAGCGTGTTATCCAAGTGTTGGAAGATATGTTTCATTGTTGCGTTATCGAGTTCCAAGGTTCTTGAGAGAAACAATTTCCTTTGGTGGAGTTTGCTTATAATAACAGGTATCAAGCTAGTATACAGATGGCGCTTTATGAGGCTTTGTATGGAATGAAGTGTAGAACGCCTTTGTGTTGGGCAAAAGCGAGGCAAAAGTTGGTTTCCTTGCCAGATTTGCTTAAGGGAACAACAGAGAAGGTAAAGATCATTTGTGATCGTTTGAGAGAGGCTTCGGATTAGCAAAAGTCTTACGTAGATTTGAAGCTTAAGGAAGTTGAGTATAAAGTGGGTGATAAAGTGTTTTTGAAGGTTTCGCCTTGGAAGAAGGGGATGAGGTTTGGTCAGAAAGGCAAATTAAGTTCGAGGTTTATTGGACCATATGAGGTGTTGGAATGTGTTGGTCTTGTTGCTTATAGGTTGAGGTTGCCACCTGATCTAAAAAAGATACATGATGTTTTCCATGTATCCATGCTTTGGAGGTATTGATCAGATTCGTCGCATGTTATGCCTATTGAAGAGGTTGAGTTGAATCCAAATTTGACCTTTGATGAGGAACTGGTTAAAATCTTGGATGCAGACAGTAAAGTGCTACGTGGAACGGCCATTGAGCTGGTTAAAGTGTTGTGGAGACACCGAGGTGTCGAAGAAGCTACGTGGGAAAGAAAGGATGACATGAAGAAGCAGTTTCCTTACCTTTTCCCATTAGGTAAAATTTCGAGGACAAAATTTCTTGAGTGGGGGAGAGTTGTAATGCACCGATTTCGGGCCAAGGAGTTAGCCGGGTTAGGCTGGGTGTTCCATTTGAACCATTTCGACGATTCAGACTAGTTTCGGGAATAATTCGGTTTAAATGGTTTTTGAACGAAATTAATTATGGAAAATGTTTTAAAATCCTTACTTAATATATAAGTGATTTTGGTGGAATCAATTTTGAAAAATGTAATTTGGTGGTTTGACATTTTGGAACTAGTGACCAAAATGTAAAAAGTGGGAAACTATTTTTAGTGACTAAATTGTAAAAGATCAAGACATAGAATCTTTAGGGAGATTTGACCAAGAGTCTCATTCAGAATTTTCACCTTAATTGACTATTTTTAAATTAGTTTAATAAACAAAATAAGTTAGAGAGAATTAAAAGATCAGCTGGTGGTTCTTTGGTGTTGAAGAGATGTTTTGGATGTAAATTGATTTTTTTAGTGTTAATCTTGTTGGGTGGTACCTGGAAGTTAGTTAGTGAGGTTTTACCGATGATTTCGGTTGTTTTCGTTAGGCGAAAGCTTGGTTGTTGTTGGAGGAAAGTGCTATAGAGTGTTGTTGGGGATTTTGATGAAAAGAAATGCATTAATCCTCTATTTTACTTTGGTTAGAAGCAGTAGATGATGATCTGATAGCTTCGAAAGGAGTTGCAGTTGATCCGGAAGCTTGATTTCGCCTCAGCAAGGCAAGCGAGGTGTAGTTCGTTAGTGGCATGGGCTTTAAAGCTTTTCAAAAATGTTTGAAAGTGATTTTGGGGATTTTAAATTAGGCTTGAAGCGATGGTTTAAACTCGAAAGTAAGTATGGTTGAATTCGCTCTTTGTTCTCGGCTTTTTCCATTGTTTTGATAAATCATGCTCATGTTTGAAGATGAATTTGTTACCTATTGTTTTGCATGTTTTTACGAATTGTGAAATGATTCATGTTATCCCATGAGATTGATTTATGGTTTTCAAGAGGTTGTATCTTGATGAGAAAAATCCTATGCATTAATTATGTTTTAAAATGGGATATGTATGGTTTATGTTGATGCATTGAAAAACAGTAGATTAACACGGTTTTAAAGTGTATATTGGCAAATGACGGAGCATTTAATAATCGGCTTTAATTGTCGACCAATAGGATGAGAGTGCACTATAATGTGTAGCAAAATCGTGCGTGTGTGAGCCACCTCCATGATGCACAGCAACATCATGTGAGCCGTCGTAGGGTGCGAAGCAAACCTTGGTTCGAAGCAACACAATGTGTTCTACCGATCTATGGTGCGCAACAACACCATGAGATGTATCTGCATATCCGATGCGTTGGGATGTAGCCCTCCCACGTGTTATTGGGACGTAGCCCTCCCATGTGTTTGATCGGGACATAACCATCTTGGGTCACTTGAGTGCCAATGTAAAAGATTACATGTATCATTGTTTTAAATGGTTTTTGTATAAAGAGCTTTATTCATGAGATTCTACTTTTGAGCATGGTGGCAATGTTATGTTTTGAAAAGCTAGCTTGAGATTTGCATTGGTTAATGCATGAGCCTTAATGATACATGTGTTAAAAGTTAATTGTTTTGCTTTAGGGAGTTTTAAAGCATGAGCCTTTGTTGAGCATGATGGAAAACGGTTTGTTGAGGAAAAAAGTTTTGGTTTGAGCATCCCTCACTAAGCATATTGCTTACGCTCTATTTTCTTAACAATGCAGAAAAGTAGATTGTTTGGGCTCCAAGAAAGCAAGTGAAGAGGTTCAAGAATTGCTCAAAGTTCAAGTATGGTTTTAACCCTTCAATAGTAATAAGTTTCGCAATGGGTGGATACCTTAATACTTTGGGAGTGTATGTTGTGAACTCCCTGGTTTCTGGCAAGTGTGTAATGCCTTTTTGGTTTTGTAAATGGCCTTTAAAGTGCGGTTTGAGATTTGGTTTGGTTTTTGATGTTTAACTTGATTTGGCAATAGGATGCTTGCTTATAGATTTCCTCTTTTGAAATGTGAGCTTGCCTTGTTGGTGTATCTAATGCTTTTGATAGGGGTTTGATCCTTGAATATGTTGTGGTTGTCTAGGAAGCATGCTAGAATGGTTTGGTTATCTTTGTGGTGTGTTTAATCAGCAACTTGTGGCATAGCAGGCCCAAGCATATCGATACGCGGGCTACCATATTGGTACAGTAAAGCCAAACCAGACATACTGTATCAGTACAGGGTAGACCGTATCAATACGGTCAGAGACAAAATAGAGAACTGTATCGGTACACAGGACAGTATCGATACCCTTTTGTGCTACTTGAAATTTGAGATTTTGACGAGGTAATGGCGTATCAGTACGGGAACAAGTGTATCGATACACTTGACCGTTAAGTTTGTTAATTGAAGATGTCTGAAGTTCTGTTTTCTTACGTTTAAGTAACTAGATATTCGAATGTTCAATTAAATGAGTTTGGGTAATCAAAAGGAGCTGAAATTTGATATGAAAGCATGAAACTTGACTAATTGACTATAGGTAACTTTAATTTCACAACTGGTCCCTAAATTTTATAAGTTTTACAAATTGGTCCCTAAATTTTACAAGTTTTACAAATTGGTCTTTAATTGACTAATTGACAATCGAGTTGTAATTTTATCTGTTTTTAGTATGTACACTTAGGTTAATAATGTTGCATCTAGAAACATAAAAAATGGGGGGTTTTATTGAAGTGAAACTTTCTGGTTTACTTCAGTATTCCCCATGTGACTCGCTCGATTCGGTCTTACGACTAGACCAGGTCAAGGGGGTTACAGAAGATTGAACAGGAGCATGAAATATGTTGTTAAAAAATAAATTATAAAGTGGCTAGATGTCGAGATAATCTATCCCATTTCCGATAGCTCGTGGGTCAGCCCGATGCAATGTGTGCCAAAGAAATGTGGCATGACTGTGGTACAAAATAGCAACAATGAGTTGATCCCTTCCAGGATTGTTACTGGATGGAGAGTGTGCATAGATTATTGGAAGCTGAATAATGCCACCAAGAAATATCACTTTCCACTGCCCTTTATTGATCAAATGTTGGACAGACTGCCAGGTAAGGCATTTTATTGCTTCCTAGACAGTTATTTAGGATATAATCAGATTGCAGTCGCTCCAAAAGATCAGGGGAAGACCACATTCAAGTGTCCATATGGGACATTTACCTTTAGAAGAATGCCATTATGGTTGTGTAATGCCCTGGCAACGTTTCAACGTTGCATGATGTCCATTTTTTCTGACATTATTCATCATAACTTGGAAGTGTTCATGGATGATTTCTCAGTGTTTGGCAAAACATTTGAAGAATGTTTTCAGAGTGTGGAGCTAGTTTTAAGGAGATAAATTGAGACAAACCTGGTCTTGAACTGGGAAAAATGCCACTTCATGGTGAAGGGGGGCATTGTTCTTGGGAACAAAAGTGACAAAGAGAGGATTAGAGGTTGACAAAGCAAAAGTTGAGGTAATCAAGCAATTGCCGCCTCCTACAAGCGTAAAAGGTATAAGAAGTTTTTTGGGACATGCAGGTTTCTACCATTGTTTCATTAAAGATTTTTCTAAAACTTCTAAACATTTATGCTTGCTTTTAGAACAAAAATGCTGCTTTTGCATTTGATAATTCTTGTTTAAGAGCGTTTTAGGAACTTAAGGAGAAATTGAGTAATGCCCCTATAGTTGTGACACCATACTGGAATGAGCCATTTGAGCTCATGTGCGATACTAGGGACTATGCCGTCAGAGCAGTGTTGGGACAATGACGTGTCAAAGTTTTCCATACCATTTACTATGTCAGTCAGACATTGAATGAAGCACAACTGAATTACACCATTACCAAGAAATAATTTCCCGTGGTTGTATTTACATTTGATAAATTCAGATCTTATTTAGTTGGTAACAAAGTTGTGGTGTATACAGATCATTTGGCATTGAAATACCTCTTCACAAAGAAGGATGCCAAGCCCAGACTGATTCGATGGACGCTTTTGCTACAAGAATTTGATCTCGAGATCCGAGATAAGAAAGGCAATGAGAACTTAGTAGCTGACCACCTATCACACCTAGAGCATCACCTTGAAAATGGTGAGACCACTGCCATAAGAGATGAATTCCCTAACGAGTATTTACTTGCAGTCAATGCCCTGCCATGGTACACCGACATAGTGAATTACCTGGTAAGTAATATCATTCCACCAGACTTGGCATATAATGCCAAGAAACGATTCCTACGAGATGTTCGATAATATTATTGGGACAGGCCAATATTGTTCAAACAGTGTGCCAACCAAGTGATAAGACGGTGTGTGTCGGAAGATGAACAACATAACATATTGCAGTCAGGATTCTTTTAGCCCACACTATACAAGGATTCTTATAACTTTGCCAAGGCATGTGATCGATGCTAGCGGACAGGAAACATCTCTGGTATACACCAATTGCCACTCCAAAACATAATGCCAGTAGACTTTTTTGATGTTTGGGGAGTAGACTTTATGGGTCCCTTTCCCCCATCATTTGGCAACCTATATATCCTTGTGGCCATTGACTACGTTTCAAAATTGGTTGAAGCTGTTGCTTTGCCAACAAACGATACCAAGGTTGTGGCCAAATTCTTTCACAAACATATTTTAACTTTATTTGGTACCCCTAGAGTTATTATTCATGATGAGGGTACACATTTTAAATGCAATCTAATTTCTAAAGCTTTGTGCAGGTATGGAATTCATCAGAGGATTGACACGGCATACCATCCCCAAACAAATGGCCAAGCGAAGATTTCAAACAAGGAGATCAAGAACATTTTGGAAAAGACTATAAATCCAACAAGGAATGATTGGTCCTTGAGACTAGATGACTCATTGTGGGCTTACAAGACTGCTTTCAAAACTCCTTTGGGGACCTCCACATTCAGACTTGCTTTTAGGAAAGCATGCCATTTACCAGTGGAGATGGAACACCGGGCGTATTAGGCAATTAAAATGCCTGATATGGCATGGAGGGCTACTGGAGAAAAAAGGCTACTAGACTTAAATGAGTTGGATGAATTCAGAACACATGTCTATGAGAATGATAGACTATAAAAGGAAAGGACAAAATGATGGCATGACAAACGTATATTGCCAAGATAATTTGAGGTAGGCCAATGTGATTTATTATTTAACTCAAGACTGAAATTGTTTCCAGGGAAGCTCAAATCTAGATGTTCAGGACCCTTTGAGGTTGTGAAGCCATGTGTTCATGGAGCAGTGGATATTAAAGATTTGAAGGCTAGAACAATCTTCAAGGTAAATGACCAACGATTGAAACACTATTTGGAAGGCACTCAAAAGAATGCCAAGGAGGTTATCCTCCTGGTAGAGGTTCTATGATCATCATCATCATTATTTAATTTTTGTAAATAGTAGGTTAGAAGTTTTCCTTTTTTAGTATTTTTCATTTAATTATTTCTCTTTTAATTTTGTTTTGATTTTTCCCTTGCTGCGTTGAAAGGTTTTTCTTTGAGTGAGTGTAGGGTTTTGTGCTAGGCAGAATGCCAAGGTAGAGGCTTGGCATAGGGCGATTGGAGATGTGAAGAAAGAAAATTACCCTAGCCACCCAAGGTTTGATAGAGCTCGGTCCTAGAAAGTGAAAATTTTCTCTTTGAAATTTACCCTAGTCGCCCAAGTGATCAGTTGAAATTTAAATTTCAACCTAATCACACCACCTTATCACACCACTTTGCCGCCCTATCTTATCACGTAAACACTTATCACGTCGTCCCTTTTTATTTTCCCCAAACACACAAAGAACCATCATTATCCCCTCTTAAACTGGCCACATTAATTACTCTACTTAAAACACTCAACCTTTTAGCTTTCATCCACTTTAAACCTTAGTTGTTTCAAGAAGTAAAACCCTTTCACTTTTCTTTCTATTTTCTTTATCAAGCAAGAAAGCCAAAGATTCACTTTCTTCCTCATCCTTTTCACAATCGTTCAAGTCCGCAATTTGTTTCCATGGCTTCATCGTCGATACCATTCAAGATCTTTTTCAATAAGGAGGTCCACAAGAAACATGATGAAAACTTTGCCTCACGAACATTCTTCCAGGATAAAATTTTTGACTTTAAGAGTGAACTAAACTTTTGATTCCCCCCAGATTTCATGGTGGTGGTAACAAGCACAAGTGGGAGCTTTTCTGCCAACAAACGGGGGAAGTTTACTCCAACATCGTCCGAGAATTCTACGCCTATATCACCATCAAAGATTCACCCTTTTCGATGATTCGAGGTACACGTGTGCATTTTGATGAAGGGTACATTAATGCCATGCTTGAGTTGGATGGTGCTGAAGATGAACACCAGGAGTTTGTTGATTCTATGAACACTACCAAAAGGAAGAAGCTGTTGACAGATTTGTGCGAGCCTGCCACTACATTGACTGTTTCATCGAAGGGACACCAGACAGACAAGCGGTTGGCCTTAAAATCATAGCCGAAGGGGTGGAATCATTTTCTCAAGGCAAACCTAATACCAACTACTCACAATGAATCTGTCTCAAAAGAGAGGCTGGTACTACTACACTCTATCATTATAGGTCGCAAGATCAATGTTGGTCGGCTCATCATCAAGGAAACTTATAAGTGTGTTGAAATAAGTAATGGTTGTTTGCTTTTCCCCTTGTTGATTTTTGATATTTGTATGAAGCATAGTGTGCCAAAATCGACTCGGACAAGGTGCTAGAAATCAAGGGAACTTTAGAAAACTATAAGGACTTACTTAAAATTAGATTTACCAATCCTCAGTTAGTCAGGTTCCATACATACATGTCAAATTTTATCTCAAAGTGATCATCCAAACTCATCCAAATGTATACATAATAACCAGGGACCAAAATATAACATTATAAACTATTTTTCAACATAACGGATGGGTCCCCAAGATAAATATCAGAACCATTCAAGGTGGTTTCGAAACCTGCACTCCAGTAGCCAAAATTGGCTAGCTGGTTTCGAAACCCAAGGGCTAGTTTCGAACCCTGGCTGGAGCAAAACGCCCCTGGTTTCGAAACCTGCTAGCTGGTTTCGAAACTTGGCTGTAGGTTTACAAAATCTGTACATTCAAAACACTTTGGAACCTCCCTAAAAACATCCAAATTAACCCCAAACATCATTTAACACTCAAGCATCATACCACAACAGTTATATAAACATCATTTCAACTAACGGCCACAACAATATAAGATCATAAGCATTACAGCAACAAAGGTAATCCTATAGGCATGATTTCTACCCAACATGCTTATATTTCCCCAAATCCCCAAATCAATGCATAAACCATCATGCAAAACAATCACCAAACTTATAAGGCATTTCACAACACCAAAACATCAACATAAACTTGCACAAAAATGGAGTTTAACAAAACACACTCCTAAACAACAATGAGCCCTCATTGCCTTTATTGCTACTTGTTCTAGTTTAAAACCATACTTGTGAAAATCTCAACTCTTGGAATTCCTTTCTTGCTCGCTTGTTGCCTCAGAAACTTTACTTATCTGCATTGATGCGGCTCAAGTACAACTCATGCTTTACTCTCTCTCTAAAACAAGTTGGATAAACCGTTTTCTAAACATGTATCATTGATCTCTAGAATTTTCAAAAGCAAACCTCAATTTAAGCCTTCACATGCTTGTTCATCTGTTAGCAAAGCTTAAAAAGCATCTCATGTATGAACCACATTATACAAATTCTATTCATGAATCAAGATACATTATTTCTCATATATTGGCATTTGAAGTGACCCAAAACAAAATCATTTCTATTTGCAAAAACACATCGGATACACGGATTTCCCAAGTCACGTCTCTACCACTTTCTACATACATCCTCAAATCGGAGCATCAGAACAATTACCACCTCAACAATTATGATGTATAAATCCACCAGTGGTAGAATTCTAAGTATTCTATCCCTCGACCGTTGTGGTTCCCATGGGGGAGCTACCTCTAACCCACATGAGGCAATTTATTAAAATGCACTTTAAACCCTATGGCTAGCCAACTATATCCAATAACATTTAACCATTGTCACTTGCTAATATATAGTTTCAAACCATGTTACCTTGTTGTTTTACATATGCATCAATCAAATCAATTTCCAACATTCCATTTATGAATGAAATAAACCATGTATATAGCGTTTTCTAAATCATGTTGCAAACCATTTTCTAAAATCATAAATCATCAATATGGGATCATTTGCAGCCTCATTCAATTCTAAGACATGCATATAATAGTAGGTAATCAAATATATTTCAAGAGCATGAGAATGTATTTAAATGAAACTACACGAGAGCAAAATCTTTCAATACTTACTTCCGAGCTTAGATCAGCTTTTCAAGCTAAATCTAAACTCCCAACATCACTTTCAAACCTTTAGAAAGCTGAAAAACATGTTTCCACTCACCGACAATACCAAGCTCTACTCGTCAATCCGAAAATCAAGCGTCCAAAGCTAACGAAACCTTGCCAAACGATGAAGGATCAACCACCCCTATTTTATCCACATAATAACAGAGGATTAAGGCCTCACTATGCTTCTAAAATCCCAGCAACAACAACTCCTCACTTCGCCTAACCAAAAGCCACCAATCGTCTTCCAAAAACAACCGAAAACATCGCCAAATTCTATCTAAACATAACTCGGCCATAGCCTCACGATTTGATCATCAAATCAACATCGTTTAACATCTAAAAACATCATCATAACCATCATATAACTCCAGCAACCTGCTAACAACATAAACACCCCGAGATCCAACTATTCTCAACCTAGAAAATTAGCAATTCACATAGTTTCAGAATTTCTTTTGTAAATCTCTTTTCATAACATTAAAACACACTTTAGATGTTATCTAAATCAATGAAGACAACAACCATTTCAATCCATAAACAAGATCAATTAATTTCCGCATTAAAACTCAATTAAAACAATATTTCATCATTTAATAATCAAATCAACATTATAAATCAAATCAAAAGAATCAAGAACTTGGGAATTTCAATATATAACCTTACATTAGAGGAGAAAATGCAACTCACCTCTAACGGATGCTTTTCCCCTTAATCGGATTGATTACATGTAAAAACAAGATCCAAAACAATAAGGTTTTGATAGGAAACCAATAGGAATTCATTTGATAACAAAAGATTAGAGAAAAAACAAGAATTTACTTAAGATTTTGAAGGAGAAAAGAGCGTCCAGAAAGAATTTGAGAGAAAGTCTTTTTGAGAAAGTAGTTACGTGAAGTTTTGTTTTAAATAATTAATTATAAAATAAATTCTCCCAACCTATTTATGTTTTTCAAAACCATTTTAAAAATAACCAGTTAAGGGATAAAATCTGATATTAGACTTTGGGCAAATAGCTCCTTAAAGATTCAAAGTTTTGACTCTTTTACAAAACAGACACTAAAAATAGTTTCAAACTTTACATTTTGGTCACCATCCAAAATGTCACATTACCAAAACTCATTTTTCAAAATTGATCTCACCAATAAAATCCATATATTAAATTATGATTTTTAGTCATTTTTCACATTTTATTTCCACCAAACCATTTAGTTTAAATAAATTCCCAAAACTAGTTTGAACCGCCCAATTTGGTTCGTCCGGGCCATCTAGTCTATTTGGCTAACTTCTAGGGAGGGTGTTATAGACCAACACATTGGTTAAAGCTACTTACAACAATTAGACACATTTAAAACGTTCTTGCAAAATCTCAGGTCAAACATACATCGTTTACTTATTCAATTGATGCAACAACATACGGTGACCAAAATGCAAAGAATCCAAACTTGGTAAAATCCATTAACCGAATTAACCACCAGCTATTTAGATACATGGCTTCACTAAAATGCATTTTGGGGATTCGAATCCGGACTCGAACTTATTCAATTACTTACAAACAACTTTGATATGCTTCTAATACCATACCATTAAACACAATTCATATTTATAAAAGTAATCTAGAGGCATGCTTCCTAACAACATAAAGCATTATCCAATAAGCTAGAGGCATGCTTCCTAACAACATAAAGCATTATCCAACTTTGATAGGCTCAAATAATTACATACCAATTATTCAACACAATTCATATTTATAAAAGTAATCTAGAGGCATGCTTCCTAACAACATAAAGCATTATCCAATAAGCATCGAATGGCCAAGACCTCAACATAAGCTTGAAGATTAATTAAGGAATTAAAGCATATGACCATATATACTCTTAGAATGCAAGCTATCAATCCAACCATTATTTAAACAGTTTTAAATCATTAGATCATAACGATCAAATGTACTTGGCATTATATAAAATCAACATCATTCATATTAAAATAAAGTCATCATCTAATATAATATAAACTCCAACACATAATCAAGCCATATACAAAATATCATCCCAAAATTTAACCCACATTGCCTTATTACAAATAATGATATTACCATAAAACATACTCTTAAATACGGTTGTCTTGGGATCACTCCTTACCTCAAACCACAACCTCGTACTTGATTAAATCACTACATTGACAGAAGAAAAGAGAGTGTAAGCATATAATGTCTAGTGAGTGCACTCTAAAAGGGTAAAACGTCAATACATTTTCAAAACCAAAACCGATATTAGAAACCTTTATCAAAGAAAGTCAAACACATCATTTCCAAATCATTTGAATAAAACATGCTTATTTGAAACATATACTTCATGATTTCATAACAACCTTTTCATTCTCAAGACTGTAATATCCCAAACATTGGCCTAGGAGTAAGCTATGATGTACCGTTAATTAATTCACTAGAGTTGTGTCATCTATTAGAATAATTATATGATTTAGGATCAAAATGAAACAAAGAGAGAAATGGATAGCCATATTGTGAAGGGGCTAAACCGAACATGAAAAGAAATTTTAAGTTTGCATGCTAAAGAAAAAATTGTTTAAGAGTTGAAACACATGTCAACCAAATAGGAGAACATGTGTGGGAGCAAGGTATGCTCGGCTTAGGAGGATGATCCATCTCATTATCATCTTCTTCATTCTTGGCCGAAACTCATGTTGGAGAAAGGAAGAGAAATAAAGCTTTGAAGCTATGGTTGAACTTCATGGTGGATTTAAGTTGAAGTGTAGATTTGAGTAGCTAATTTTAGAGGGGGTAAGCAATCTTCTTTTCCTCTTTAAAATTCGAATCAACTCAAGATAACCTAGTATAATTCCATTAGAGCTTAGTTTTGGTATATTGTGTTATATATGAAGTACTTGAGAATCTTGGTTAAGAGTTCTATGTTGTTGTATTCGATTGAAATTAACAATTGATTGTTGTGATTGAATCCTGCTTTTGGATGAATTTGGTGGCCTTGAAGGCTTGTTTATATGCATGGATTATGGTAGAATTTTTTGGGATTTTAAGTACATATGAATGTTAATGGTTGAAATTGAAAGTATAGGATCGATCATAACGTGAATTGAATTAAGGAGACTGCTTTAGAAGTTAATTGAAGACTAAGCTATTAAATTAAAATATGGAATTGGTTTGTAGTATTGTTGGACTACTTCATCAATGAGTAAGCTATTTTGGGACTGCTTCGATACATTAAAAAAGGGGAGGGTTGTTATGAAAGATTCTGGATTGTTTTAAATATATATAAATAAGTAGTGGATTGTTTTGAATGTATACAAGTATATATTGGACTATTTTGGTACATATGTATGTATACATATAAATTATGGGACTGTTTTGAGTATATATAAGTATACATGTATATTTTGGATTGTTTGTACATGTATAAATATATATTGGACTGTTTTATAAACTTATATTAAAGATTGTTTAACAAGTGAAATAAGAGTTGATTTATAAGTTTAGAACAGGGCAAGGACTAATTTGTGGTTTTAAAGATTGTTTTGGACAATTTATAAAAACTTCAGGGGCTGTTTTGTGATAATTTGGGGACTACTTTATAAAGCCAAAACAAGGGTTGTTTTGAATATATATACTGACTGTTTTTATAACCATAAACATTGCTTGGTAAACCATAAAATTTGGATTTGTTTTCTTGTAATTGAGAATAGAATTGTTTTGAGTTTCACGAAGTTGTAGCATATAGATGAATATAATTATGCATGTAAGATTAGAACAATTCTATATGAATGAAATGTCAATTAAGATGGAATCCATTTGTATAGTATTAAAGAGACCTTGGTTGTGTTTAAGTGAAATGAATTGTAATGCATGCTATATGGTTGTTGTGTTTAGACAAAGAAGAAGCAAAATCCGATGCTGGTAACATTCTAGGAAAGCAAAAAAGGGAGTGGTGTTTCAGAATTAAATATAGCTTGGATCAAACTATGAGTGTAGTTTAAAGTCTCGAGATAGGCTAGAAACCTTCTCGGGCATCTTTTCTTGTTTGTTATATATCTTGTACTTGTGTTAAGCCATGCTTAAATGAGCGTTGATTGAGGGTTGAGGTAAGTACCTAAAATGTAAAGATCATATGATGTGCTATACTTGAATTTGATGACATGTTTTTTATGAAGACTAATCTTACTTTTATAAGCTTGATAGTAACTTTTACTATGCTATGCTACCATTCGAATATGATGGGTAAATGAATTGAAAATTTCACATGATTTGCATGCATGTTTAATATGAAGAACAATAAGCCCTGTACATATGATATTCCGATTATGGAGCTATGCTCAATTATGATTTTGACATGATGTTATAAGATACAAGCCTTGCTTAATGTGACTATATGAATGTGGAGTTATGCTCATCTCCAATATAAATAGGACATGTTACTTGACTATCCGAACAAGGAGCTAAGCTCAATTCTAATTTTGATATGATAAGTTTCAATTGAAAAGCCTTGGTTTCGAGTCAGTTATAGGTATAGTTGGCATGCCATAGAGTCTACAGAGCTCGTGTTTGGGGTGGACTATGGTCCTAGACTACGGTCCTTATTTGGCGACAGTATGAGGGAAGTATTGTGGTCACTTGGCGACAGAATGAGGGATTGACCGGTACTTTGAGTACCTTTTGTTGGCGACAGTTGGTTGGAGATTTGTGTACCTAGGCCACTTGATTCTCAAGGCGATGTTAAAGATAAAATAATGAAATTTGTAAGCTAAACTAATGGATTCATGTTTGATATCTTGCATGATAAGTAATCTATGCCTATGATATGTCATGTTTGATATCTTGTATGATAATTAATCTATGCCTAAGATATGTCATGTTTGCTATCTTATGCGATTAGTAGTACAAGTCTATGAGATACTATGATGGATAATTTAAGAGGCAAGTAAATACTAAATGGAAAAACAGCTAGATACTTGATTAAATTGGAATCTGTCTCGATTTTGATTGAATGTGGTGAATGTAATGGATATGAAGTATTAATTGTTATCTTCATGCTTCTAATTTACCTTAGGCCATCTCACCAAACTTATACTTAAGATAATTTAAAAAAATGAGACTAATAAGTTAAGTTATCAAACTATCATGTTACTTATATGATAAGCAATACTTGTTTACTTGATACTTGTGTTTTTCTCTATAAAGTAAGGATGCCATGTTCGACTAACGTGATGTAAATTACCTATTGCCTAATCTAAATTAAAATCTGATTTAACTTTATTTGACCTTAGTATGAAAGAATAGACATGTATGCTTAAAGGTTGTTTTTTATGCCCTTATCTGCTTCGAATATGGCTAAATTATTATTTAAATTTTTAAGATAAAAGATTACCTACTTGTTAAGTGAAGTTTAGCCACATTTTGATTCATGAACCTGAGAATGTAATGTACCCTTAAATAGTTAAGATATAATCGTCTTATACATTCTTTGAACATGTGAGATATGTGTATTTGGCTGACTTGATCACTAAAGTTATGAAAAATGCTAATGTACCCTTAATTTGTTATGATGTTGTATGGTAAATAAAACCGATATGTGTGATAATTAGATGTCATTAAAGGAAGGATTTTGATGATATGATTAGACCTTAGTAGTTTAAGATTGCAAGTGATCAAATTTTAGATTTGGAGCTTTGTATGATATTGATAGAACCTCAATTCGAAAGGATAGTCATGTTATATCTAAGTTGCATTCATATCCATGCTCTTAATTATCCTGACACTACCTCACTAAGTGTTTACTTACTTTATCCTTTTGATTATATCTCAGGTCAAAACTTTGTTTGTGGCCACCTTTCAAGCTCGGACCGAATCACAAGTAAATTGGTGTATGATTATTGAATTTTTAAGACTCCTAGATGGTAGCATTATGCTAGCATTCTGCATATAGAATGATGTGTCTGTTGATAGTAATGCTTATAAGCATCTAATATTCTTGTAAGTGGTTGTAAATGTCCTCTCTAATTCTTGGTGTTGCTTTAAGGACTTAGAATTTTGGTTGATATGTTTTGGTTATTGTGCTTTGGTTGATATGTATTGGTTGATATGCTTTAGTTGACATGCTTTAGTTGAAATGTTCCACTAATCAGGCAATATGAGGATTAATGAGTGAGTGGTGCGCATATATGTTTCAAATATGAATAAGGGTGTGACTTAAGTATTTGCCTTGATCTTTAAAATGGCTGACGCATGCATGGGTATATAGAAATTCTTGTTACACCCATCTTAGATAACCTAGAATCAATTAACCTGGTTAAATAGTTATATTGAGTGTCTTTATAAATGTCTTAGCAATTTTTATCATGTTAAGTAAAGTGTTAATTATAAATTGGTGATGTTTCGGGTAGGACATGATTTACTTTTGTGGTCTGATTATATGATATATTTTGGTTCGATAGAATGAGGTCGGTATATGTATCTCAAGGTATTATTCATGTTTATCCGATTAGTCTTGGAATACTAGTTACGGTTGCTGCTAGTTTAAACCATTAATGATTAATGAGAATGCTATGATCTGGATGAATTGATTTACCAAATGAAAAATATGGAATTGTTGCTAGAGATTATTGTATGATAGGTTGTTAAATGAATCCATGATTGAATGAGATGTGTAGATCTGGAATGTCTAGTGAATCTTATATGCTTAACGTCTTGATTGAACCTTGCTTTCTTTAACTAAACAGATATAGACAAATTTCTTGGTTTCGAATGGAATCTACGTAAATTATGTTTTAATTCAAAGGTTTAAAGACATAGTATGGATATGATTAATCTTGACAACAACAAAGAAAGTGGTAACCAAGATAAGAATTTTGGCATGTTTCATTGTTGGATGGCTTACGCTAAATGCCCTTAATTTAGCATACCATTTTATAATTGGATTCTGAAACTATGTTAAGATCTTTTGGAAACCAAATGAAAAATTTTAGTCTTGAATTTTTTGTAGAGGATTGTCATATCTCTTATTTTTGGCTTATGTTTCCATCTTTGCTTGTTAGTTATTTGTTCATGTTTGTTGGTAATGTTCCTTAACTCGGTTTAGCTTCTGAACCGGTTAAAGGGTGTTACAAAGACAATTAAATAAAACATGCTTGATCAAGTCATAAGCATCATATCTTCCGGCATAAACAATGCCTTCAATATAAAATGAGATATGTGTGTAAAGCTAACGCAATTTGCTTACTTCTTTTCAAAACATAACATGCATATCAACAGTATGCATCAAAATACTTTTCACAAGTCTCATGCTTAATAAAACCAAAGCATTTTCCCGTTTGTTTCCAAAACGTATCATGCATAACAACCATATGCAACAAAACACTTTCCATATATCTCATATATAACATATATTGACAATTATAGTGACCCCGCATAGAATCACCTCTATCCTCGGATAGACTCACCTCTATCCTCATATTCAAATAGAATGTTAATTAATCACATCGGATACACATATTTCTCATGGTGGACTCGCTTCCACCAAAACTAACTTCGGCCGGGAATAGGCTCACCCCTACCCCGTCGTGATAGACTCACCTCTACCACACAACAATAGGCTCACCACTATTGTAAGAAACCGAAGAATACCATCAGCCCGAGTAGCCTCTCCGCTATACCTCAAGAGTTGCGGAGCGATCGACTTTATTTTTGTAGTGCACTTTAATCCTATGGCTAAACAACTATATCTGATACTTTCTCATTACATCACATAGCCAATAAATCATTTTCAAATACATTTACTTATCGTTTTCAAATGCATTTCACAAAACTGTTTCATATGCAAAATCACATCGCCAAAGGCAACAAGACATTCCTTCTAGGAATAAATCTCAATGTTGATAGGCATTCATATACTTTGATAAGCATTGCATATTAATCCAAAATGATGCGTTTACAGTAAGTAAATCAAAGCATGTTTATCAACCAAAACATGCAAATCAAATCTCATATCAAACCGATATTCAAAAGCGAAAATAGGGAAAAAACTTACTTTCGAGCTTAGTTAAGCTTGCTAGGTTATAACCAAACTCTCAAATCTTAGTTCAAACTTTATTTGAAGAACCAACTCATATTTGCGCTCACCAACTTGCTATTTTCGCGATGCTAACGCCTTGACGCCAACACCTCAACGCCTATCCGAAAAACGTCTGAACACTTGTCATTTTCCACAAGAAAATACAAGGATCACTATAAATTAGACCACACCAAAGCAACCAGTTTATTATAGAACCACCATCACAAATATTCGAACCATAACCATTCGAACAATAACTCACGAAATGGCCAAATTCCATTTCACGTTACTGCAGGGAGTTAGTTCCCATTTCTTTTCAACAATTTACGTTACTGCTCCAACACTCCCTTTTATCCCTTTTTTTATTTCCGATTAACTTAGCACTTAAAGTTTCCCTCCGTTTCGTTATTATTATTTCCATTTCCTACAGCAACCACGTACCACAAAAGCCACCACAAAATGCAAAAAGGCAGCAGCCCCTATTTCGTGCGCCCTACTGCCTTGATCCACATTCGGTTCTTCTCCTCTTTAATTCTCATGTTTAAAGATACAAATCCTTACGGTAATTTCATCGAACACTCATAATGCACATTAATATTTAACCCAATAATTAAATTAACACACTATTATTACCCTCATCTAAGAACTCAAATTCAAATTCAACCAATTAGATTAATTCTGATAATTAAATTTTAAAATCAACTTTAGATTATTATTACCTAAGTACAAAACATTAGAACTTCATAGAAATTATTACATTACTATATTCTAATCAAAATTTATAAGAAAATCCATTAAAATCCAATAATTCCATTAGAAATTCGTTTTAATTATCTCAAAGCATAAGAAATTATAGATAAAGAATCAAAATCATGTAGAGAATTATTAAAGAATATTTTCTCACCTTGCTTGATGAAAAACCAACTTGAAGATGAACTCCCCTCTTGATTTCCAACAAGAAAAATAGTGGAGATAATGTAGAAATAAAAAATCCTTAATCCATGATTGTTTAGAAATGAATGGAGAAGAATTTGAAGTAGAAATGTTTAAGGAATCAAGAAATTCCTAAATTTTGTTTGGAAGAAAATGAGAGAAACTTAAAAATGTCTTTCTCATCTTTTAGAAAATTCTAACCATCAACTTATTTTTGTTAAAAACAAGTGGGAAAAGATATTTTTTATTTAATCTAATATTTCTATTAAAATATTATTTTAATCCCTTTTTTACAAAATTGTCATTTTTAATATTTTACAACATTTTGTAAAATAGTCACTATTTAATTAATATTAAAATAACTCATTTAAAATTATTCAAACTCAATTTCATCCTTTATTAAATTTATTAAATATATTTTTCACAAATATTTATCATGATAAATTTATTGGAAATCAATTTAATTACCCAAATTATTTTCCAGAATTAATTAATTAGCTAAAGTCTAACAAAAAATTCCAACTCAATTTCGATAATCCACCTGAATCTTCTAGCTCGTCTTCCGGGGGGTTACAAAGTGACCTCAGGTAAAGAATGCTTGTGGTTAATATAATCCAAGTATGTCTAGGATGTATCCGTGGCTATGGTGATCCGAATAGGATCCATTTGACCCGACGGCTGTGTGAACACGAGTAACTCGACGGTTGTGTAAGCATGGGTAAAGTAGGGCTTCATTGGCCATTATGTAGATGATGTGTGGATGTATTTATGTATGTTGTGTGGATGCTATAGACAATAGCTTATGAACCCGATGGCTGAGTGATTAGGGTACAATATGTAATAAACTCGATGGGCTGTGTGAGCTCGAGTAACTCGATAGGCTATGTGACCTCGAGTATGACAAAGCTTTGTGGATCATTTAAGACTTCTAGTTGATTTTTTTATGCCTTGAGATAGGCAATCTATGTAATCCCTCGGCCCGGCCTAGTCACAAGACCGAACTGAGCGAGCTACATTGGGTTTGCCAAAACAAACCTGGAAAGATTAACACGAAATATGACCATTTTTTTCCTTTTTATCTTATCTAGATGCAACATAATGACCTATGTTGTGCATACTGGCAGGGGGTGAAAGCTCAACTCAATCGGGCGTTGAATTGACATCCAATTGCTCACAATTGCAATTTAGGGACCAAATTGTAATTTTGGAAAACTGTAGGGAATTAACCCATTTTAAGTTTACCAATCCTCAATTTACCAAAATATTTGGTAATCCCTTGCCCACACGCTGCCTCGCAAACTTTAGTTCTTTGCATTGATGGACAAAAAGAGTGTAAGCATACAAGGCTTAGTGAGGAGTCCTCAAACAACACACCATCAATGCATTTTCAAACCATTTTTCAAAACCACATTGAAATCACTATTTCAATCGTCATTTAAAACATCATGCCTTGAAAATCATGCACATAACACTTTCAAAAACCAGCATATTAAGCCCTATGCAACATGTATCATGGATAAACAGCATGTCTCAATGTTAACCCTCAATTTAAGCCTTCTTATGCATAACAACCATATGCAAAGAGTAAAGAGTAAAACATGTATAAACTAACATTATACATTAATATCCATGAACATGATACATCAACAATTATATTGGCTTTCAAGTGACCATAAACCAAGTTTCACTTTCACAAAATAATTCACCGGGTACAAGGATTCAACAAGTGCCCTCTCAACACTTCAAGCCATCTCAACTGGAATTACAATACAAACACAACCGCGATACAATTACAACCGGGTACAATTAAAACCGCAGTGACACCAACCCCAATCATCGGTTAGACGCTTAATCCACTAACGAGAGTTTTTGGTACCATATAACCCTCAACCGCTAGGGTACTTGGATGGAGTATTCGGTACACCGTATAAACCCCTCAACATCCAAGGTAAATTTTTATAGTGCATTATCAATCCTATGGCCAGCCAACTATATCCGATAACATTTTAAACCACACCACTTGCCAATATAATTCGTTATTAACCATGTACCTCACTATTTTTATATGCATCAATTCAAAACCATTTTCAAAGCAACAAATCATGCTTTTAAACAAGTATAACTCATACTTGCATGGATCACTTACCACGTGCATCCATCATCAATTCATGATTAAAATCAGTATATAACATACTTTAAAAACATGCTTAAATAGTAGGTACCATGTAATTCAAAACAAGTGCATAAAATCATTTCATTAAAGCACGACCGAGAGAGAAATCCCTTTTATACTTACTTTCAAATTTAAACCAGCGTTTCAAACTAAGTTTAAACTCCTATCAACAACCTATAAACCATTTCAAAGCTGAAATCCACGTTCTCAATCATCGGCGACGAAAAGCTTTAATCGCTGATGCAAAAACAAGCGTCTAAAGCCTTCAATGCTTCACCAACGAACTTCGAATCACTCTCCCTTGTTTTAAACACACAACAACAGTGGATTAATGCATCATCATGCATTCATAATCCCAGCAACACAACTCCTCTACTTCACCTCACAACCATCTATCAAACGTCTTAAACTCCTTCCAACTTAACCTAAACTCAACCAGCCACAATCTAACATTTCAATCCATCAATTGACATTCAAAAACAATCCAAAACAATCTGTATACCTCCAGCATACATTAAACATCCACAACTCCTCAAAAACACATAACTAGCAACTTGGAAAATTAGAGATTCACATAGCTTCGGGATTCCAATGTTAGAATCAATCAATTAACATTATTAAACATCAAAATCTTGATTAAAAACGATCAAGAACTCAACAAAATGGATCCAATTCGAAAATCATATAATCATATCACTTAGACCTTGATTTAACCAACTTTCCATAATTAAATCATTAAAACTCATTAGAAAACATTTATAAAGGATCAAAACTTGGGAATTTCAGTAAAGAACCATACATTAGAGGAGAAGGATGAAGTTCACCTCTAATGTTGAGTTTCCTCCTTAATTGTATTGATTTACATGAGAAAACAAGATTAAAATAATAAGGTTTTGATAGGTTACAATTAAGAACTCATTTGCCATTAAAAGATTGAAGAAATCAAGAAGTTACCTGAAGATTTTGAAGAAGAAAAATGTGTTTGGTTAAATTCCTTTTAGAGAAAATTAGTTACGTGAAATTTGTTTAAGCAATTAATTATAAAATTAATTCGTCAGCCTATTTATATTTTCCAAAACCCTTTTTAAATAGCCAATTAAGGACAAAAATCTGATATTAGACTTTGGGCAAATAGCTCCTTAAAGATTCAATGTTCTGATCCTTTTACAAAATAGTCACTAAAAATAGTTTTCATTTCTTACATTTTGGTCACTAACCCAAAATGTCACATTTCAAAATCACATTTTTCAAAATTGATTTGACCAAAAATATCCACATAACAAATAATAATTTTTAGATATTTTTTTCAAAATATTTTCTCACCCAAAAATATTTAATTCAATTTTTATCCTAAATCTGACTCGAATCTCCAACCCAGTCCATCGGACCGTCTAATCAGCCTATATACATCTAGGCCCAAAACTGGGGCATTACAACTCTTCCTCATTTAGGAAATTTCTTCCTTGAAATTTTACTTGAAGGAAACAAATGCGGAAATTGTTTCAACATGTATGCTTTGCTCTCCTATGTGGCCTCTTCAACTCCCCGATGTTGCCACAACACCTTTACAAGTTCAATCGTCTTGCCATGAAGAACTTTACTTCTGGAATCAAGGATCTCTACTGGTTCCTCATCATAGGACAAATCCGGTTGTAATTCAATATCCTCCACCGGTATAATATGCGATGGATCCGATCGATACCCCACAACATCGACACATGAAACACATCATGAATATTCTCCAACTCATGAGGTAACCTCAAACAATATGCCACAGGACCAAAATGCTCCACAACCCCATACGGTCCAATAAACCTCGGACTAAGCTTACCCTTACGTCTGAACCTCATCACCTTCTTCCAATGCGACACTTTCAAGAACGTGCAATCATCAACTGCATATTCAATCTCCATACGCTTCAAATCAGCATAATTTCTGATGATTCGAAGCCGCTTTCAAGCGATCACAAATGAGCTTCACTTTCTCATTCGTATCCTTTAACACATCAGGCAAGGAAACATACTTTTCCCTAGCCTCAGCCCAACACAAAGGTGTACGGTACTTCTTACCATACAAAGCCTCATACGGTGCCTTTCCCAAGTTCCTTGGAACTCAATGATACAACACCTCAACATATCTTCCAAGACCTGGATCACACGTTCTTACTGACCATCCGTCTGAGGATGATACGAAGTACTGAAACTCAACCGTGTACCCAAAGCTTGATGCAAATATTCCCAAAAACTCGTTGTAAACCACAAATCTCTATCCAAAACTATAGACTTGGGCACACCGTGCAAACGCACAATCTCGACAATGTACAAATAGGCCAACTTGTCTAAAGTATACACCGTATGCACAGGCACAAAATGCGCACACTTCATAAACCTATCAACAATCACCCAAATGTAATCCTTTTTAGTGGGCATCAATGGCAACCCAGACACAAAATCCATGGTGATTCTTTCCCACTTTCATCCCGGTATTCTCAACAGTTGCAACAACCCGGAAGGAAACTAATGCTCAGCCTTAACACGCTAACACACAATGCATCAAGCAAAAAATTAGCTACATCTTTCTTTAAACCAACCCAATAGTACTCTACCTTCAAGCCTTGATACATCTTAGTACTATCGGGATGCATAGCAAAAGGACTAGCATGAGCCTCGGTCAAAATGATTCACTTCAACTCATCATCATTAGGCACCACTATCCGATCTTTAAAACACAATACCCCATTAACATTAAAATGAAAATCCGTCGAATTCTCATCCATGATATCCTTAACAAGCGGTATCAACGCATCATCATAAGGTTAGTTTTCTTAAATCATCTGTGACAAATATGACTTTACTTGTAACTAGGCCAACAAACCTCCATCCCGCGTCACACTCAACCGTAAAAACATCACCCTCAACTCCACCACAACCTTCCTACTCAAAGCATCGGCTACAACATTAGCCTTTCCCGGATGATACTCAATCGTCAAATCATAATCCTTAAGCAACTCCAACCATCTACGTTGCCAAATATTCAAATCCTTTTGAGTCATCAAATATTTCGAACTCTTTTGATCCATATACACCATGCACTTCTCACCATAGAGATAATATCTCCAAATTTTCAACGCAAATACAACCGCGGCAAGCTCAAGGTCATAGATAGGATAATTGCTCTCATCTACCTTCAATTGTATAGATGCATAAGCCACAACTTTTCCTTCTTGCATCCACACACAACTCAAACCAATGTACGAAGCGTCACTATAAACAACAAACTCCTTACCCGACTCAGGTTGGATCAATATAGGAGCTTGTATCAAAACCTCTTTCAACTTTTCAAAAGTTTGTTGTCTACCTTCCATCCACTCAAAACGAACATTCTTTTGCAGCAACTTGGTCAAAAGAGCAGCAGTCTTCGAAAAACCATCCACAAACCTCCAGTAATAACCAGCTAACCTAAGGAAACTACGAACCTTTGACACCGGCTTAGGTGACTTCTAACCCATCACCGCCTCAATCTTATGAGGATCAACCTGAATTCCTTCAGCTGACACAACATGCCCAAGGAAAACAACCTTTCTAAGCCAAAACTCACACTTGCTCAACTTGGCATATAACTGATTATCCAACAAAGCCTGAAGCACAATCCTCAAATGTCTATCATGATCCTCCTCGGTATGAGAGTACACAAGAATATCATTGATAAACACAACCACAAATTGATCCAAAAGCTCATGAAACACCTGATTCATCATATCTATGAATGCAACAGGTCATTAGTCAAACCAAACGGCATCACCAAGAACTCGTAATGCCCGTACCTCGTGCAAAAGGCAGTCTTAGGTAGATCCACATCTTTCATCTTCAATTGATAATACTAGGACCTCAAATCAATCTTAGAAAACACCAATGCACCTCTAAACTAATCAATCAAATCATCAATCCTTGGCAAAAGATACTTATTTTTAATCGTTAACTTGTTAAATTATTGATAATCAATGCACATCCGCATTGTGTCATCCTTCTTTTTCACAAACAACACTGGTGCACCCCACGGCGAAACACTGGGCCGAATGAACCCTCAGTCAAGCAACTCTTAAAGTGCGTCTTCAACTCCTTCAACTCTTTCAGAGCCATACGATAAGGAGAAATAGACACTGGAGTTGTATTTGCATACAACTCAATGTGAAACTCAACCTTTCTATTTGGCGAAAATGTAGACAACTCCTCCTAAAAAATACCTAGAAACTCACACATAGTGTGAATATCCTCAACATGCACTTCCTTTGATCTTGGATTCACAACATATGCCAAGAATGCCTCACAACCAAAATCCATCAAATGACTCACTTCCATAGTCGAAACAACATTGGACAAGAACTTAGCATTCTCACCCATGATTAATACCTCGTAATCATCAGCGAGTTTCAAGGTAACTCGCTTGGTTTCAAAATCAACCACAACCCTATGCTCGGCCAACCAATCCATACCCAGGATTACATCAAAACCGTGAAACGGCAACTCTACCAAATCAACCACAAACACATGACCTTGAACAGTCAAAGGATATCTTCTAAACAACCTTCTTGTAACAACCATCTCACCAAAAGAACTAGTTACTTGCATTCCCAGATTTAACACCTCGACAAGTATATCAAGTAAATGTGCATGCTCACGCAAGATATGTGAATGCGTAGAACCAGAATCAACCAAAGAAAACAACGGCAAAGATTGTAAAATAAATGTACCTACAATCACATTGGTGTCATTGTGTCCCTCGCGATGTGCGTACACCCTCACAGGACCACTACCTTCAAGTTAAATAGCAACGGTATGAGCCACCATCCTCGGACCCTTGTCCTTACGTAGAAACTGCCCTCAGCCACGGCCATGGCCTCGTTGTGGTGCAACAACAGGTGCCCTAGCATGTCCACCACCAGCTAACAATGGACATTCACGCCTCAGATGATCGCTTGATCCATAACTCTAACAAGATTTAGCAACAACAGCAGTAGCAGCTTGTCCCTCATGAGTCAAACGTGGACAGTCCCGCCTAAAGTGCTCACGCGATCTACATACCAACAGGTATTAAAAACTGATCTAGCCTAGGTATCTTATCATGATACTTCTTATGCTGACCACTACCAAAACTAGAGTTTACAACTCTTTTGCCCGAGCCAGAACCACTCACACGAGATGATAAACCCAAGCTCTGTTTAATATCCTTCACCCGTATAACTAACACGTCGAAATCAGTGTAGTCAGAAGCCAACATGTACGTCTTCACTTCATGTACCAATCTATAACAAAATCGGTCACAATGATGCCTCTCATTCGGTACTAGCTTAGCAGTATACTAGCTCAACCGAATAAACTAAACCTCATACTCGATCATAGACATACTGCCCTGAACCAAAGCCATTAACACATGTTTCTTGTCATCCAAGTATCTAACTCAGATACTTCTTCTTAAAGGCAGCTTGGAAAAACTCCCAATCCACATCATTGGGTTCCATGCTCTCTGTTACAGTTGTCCACCAACTATAAACATCACCTTGCAATGGGGATATAACACATCCTAACTTACGGACATCATTACACCCTATTAGGTCTAAAATCTAAACAGTACTGGCCATCCACGCCTCGGATGCCTCGAGTGCCAACCCTCATTACTCAACTCCTCCCAAATAGCAATCTCATTTATCCAACAGCTGGCGCAGACACATGCGCTCCAACAATAACAGACTGAAAAGCTCCAATCATCTCCTGTATTAAAGGCGCCATATCACCCAACACTGGCCCAGCTGGTACAAGTGGTACTTGCTCCACATTCTCATGTCAAATAGGAGGAGGGGATGACAACCCTCTAGGAGGTACAACATCCTCCTAATTTCCCTGCCCAACGGTAGCAGCAATCGAACCAGATCGCAACTCTCTCATTGCTCTTATCATACTAAAAATATCTAAGGCATGATAATATATCAAAATAAAACAATCAGACCAACTTTAAGAAAGTATCCAAGACTTCTATTTCAAATCGAAACATTACAGACTGTAGTAATAAGGCAATGTGTCCCCAAAACATATCCTAACATGGCATACAGCAACCAACGTGCATATAACAACCATCGTGCATAGCAAACAATAGGGACATAACCCATTTTAAGTTTACCAATCCTCAGTTAATCAGGTTTCATGCTCATATGTCAAAAACCAACTCAAATGATCATTCAAACTCATTTAATTGTATACATAACATTTCGGGACCAGAACGTAAGGAATAGAAACTTCCAAACATCCTAATAATTAAATTAACAACTACCCGTATTGGTACACGAGCAAGTGTATCAGTACACCTTAGCCTTTTCTTTAAAATTAGATTCTAGTAGCTCAAAACCGTACAAATACTGTTTAAGTGTATCGATACGCATTGCAACAATAATCTTGCACGTACTGAAATAGCTCCCCGCGTATCAAAACGCTATGCCTGAAACAGCTTACCTATATCGATATAGGGACACACGTATCAATACGCTTGGACCTATAATGTCCAATTTTATTGGTTTTATAAGCTTTCAAGGCTATGACAACATTCCAACATGCTTCAAACATTAACATCACATCACTAAGGAACAATCCTTACCAAAACATCACAGAATTAACATTTATGCTTCAATGAGTAAACAAGAGGCATGCTTCCTAAAACCAAGTAAATTAAAGCATAAATTGCAAATCCCAAAGCAATACCAAGCGTTAAAGGCCATTTACAACCTCAAAACAACATAGCAAACATGCTAAAATAGGAAGTTATCAAAACACCTCCCAAACCAACAATGAACCCCATTGCCTTTACTATTACAAAGTCTAAGTCGAAATCATACTTTCAAAACCAAAGTCTTTGGTAATCCCTTACCCGCACGTTGTCTTGCAAGATTTAGTTCTCTACATTGATGGAAAAAAGAGCATAAGCACACAAGACTTAGTGAGGAGTGCTCAAACAACGCACCATCAATGCATTTTTAAACCATTTTTCAAAACCACTTTGAAATCACTATTTCAATCGTCATTTAAAACATCATGCCTTGAAATTCATGCACTTAAGACTTTCAAAAACCAGAATATTAAACCATATACAACATGTATCATGGATCAACAGCATGTCCCAATACTAACCCTCAATTTAAGCCTTCCCATTCATAACAACCATATGCAAAGCTTAAAGAGTAAAACATGTATAAACCAACATTATACATTAGCATCCATCAACATTATACATCAACCATTATATAGGCTTTCAAGTGATCATAAAACAAGTTCCACTTTCACAAAATAGTCCATCGGATACATGGATTCAACAAGTGTCCTCTCAACACGTCAAGCCATCTCAATCGGAATTACAGTACAAACACAACCGTTGTACAATTACATCCGGGTACAATCACAACCCTATGGACACCAATCTCAATCATCAGCTAGACGCTTAATCCACTAATAAGATTTTTCGGTACCATATAACCCCTCAACCGTTAGGGTACTTAGGTGGAGTATTCGGTACACCTATAAACCCCTCGACATCCAATGCAACTTTTTATAGTGCACTATCAATCCTATGGCCTACCAACTATATCTGGTAACATTTTAAACTGCACCACTTTCTAATATAATTTGTTATTAACCATGTATCTCACTATTTTTATATGCATCAATTCAAAACCATTTCCAAAGAAATAAACCATGCTTTTAAACAAGTATAATTCATACTTTCATGGATCACTTACCACGTGTATCCATCATCAATTTATGATCAAAATCAGTATATAACATACTTTAAAAACATGCTTAAATAGTAGGTACCATGTAATTCAAAACAAGTGCATAAAACCATTTCATTAAAGCATGACCGAGAGAGAAATCCCTTTTATTCTTACTTTTGAGTTTAAACTGGCATTTCAAACTAATTTTAAACTCCCATAAACCACCTATAACCCATTTCAAAGCTGAAATTCACGTTATCACTCACCGACAATGCTAAGCTTTAATCACCGATGCGAAAACAAGCATCCGAAGCCTCTGAAGCTTTACCAACAACCTTAGAATCACTCTCCCCTATTTTAAACACACAAAAACAGAGGATTAATGCATCATAATTCATTCATAATCCCAAAAATACAACTCATCTAATTCGCCTCACAACCATCTATCAAGCGTCTTCTGAAAACACTTTTCAACTTAACCTAAACTCAAACCAGTCGTAATCTAACATTTCAATCCATCAATTGACATTCAAAAACAATCCAAAACAATCCTTATGCCTCCAGCATACATTAAACCTCCACAACTCCTCAAAAACACATAACTAGCAACCTAGGAAATTAGAGATTCACATAGCTTCAGGATTCTAGTGTTAAAATCAATCAATTAACATTATTACACATCAAAATCTTGATTAAAACCAATCAAGAACTGAGCAAAACAAATCCAATTCGAAACCCGTATAATCATATCACTTAGACCTTGATTTAACCAATTTTCCATAATAAAATCATTAAAACTCATTAGAAAACATTTATAAAGGATCAATAACTTAGGAATTTTAGTAAGGGAATTTCAGCAAAGAACCATACATTAGAGGAGAAGGACGAAGCTCGCCTCTAATGTTGACTTTCCTCCTTAATTGTATTGATTTACATGAGAAAACAAGATTAAAACAATAAGGTTTTGATAGGAAACAATTAAGAACTCATTTGTCATTAAAAGATTGAAGAAATCAAGAAGTTACATGAAGATTTTGAAGAAAAAAAGAGTGTTTGGCCAGAGAGAATTTGAGAGAAAATCCTTTTAGAGAAAATTAGTTACGTGAAATTTGTTTAAGCACTTAATTATAAGATTAATTCTCCCAACCTATTTATATTTTCCAAAACCATTTTAAAATAGAAAATTAAGGAGAAAAGTCTGATATTAGACTTTGGGCAAATAGCTCCTCAAAGATTCGAAGTTCTGATCCTTTAAAAACAGTTACTAAAAATAGTTTTCATTTCTTACATTTTGGTCACTAACAAAAAATGTCACATTTCGAAATCACATATTTCAAATTGATTTTACCAAAAATATCCACATAATAACTAATGATTTTTAGATATTTTTCCCAAATATTTTCTCACTCGAAAATATTTAATTCAATTTTTATCCTGAATCTGACTCGAATCTCCAACTCGGTCCATCGGACCGTCTAATCAGCCTATAAACCTCTAGGCCCAAAATCGGGGCGTTACAATCTAAGAACTCTAGCTTGGTTAGGCTAGATGATAACTCATAGATAGAAAAGCCTTATCTATGCTCTTTAGACTATATCTATTTTGCATGCTTATTTTATGATAATAACGAAGAGTGGTAGAGTAGAAGTATGTCACTGAGCTTTGTGAGCTCAGCGTGCAGATGTGTTGCTTTTTAAGTGCATAGGTTGACGGGTCACCCTTTGGAGGTGCTCATCAATGAGGATTTCACAGCACCGCGTTCGCTTCAGAGTACAATACTTGTTATTTTAGTTTGAGCTAATGTGTTCATAAGATCTTTCTACTGTTGAGTCTATAACTCTATTTGAAATACTATTTTGGTATACGGTTTTTAAACTTGGAGCTCCTATTTTGTAAACTTATTTAAATGCTTATTTAATTACATGAATATATGGATGTTTGATATTTTGAAAGAAGCTAAACTTGTAATTTTAAATAGAAATTTTGAGGGATCAGTTTTGGGTGATCCAAATGTAGTACTTCGAATCCGGATCGGGATCGGTGTGTTGCACTTACTTTGTACTCCTAAAATAACAATAATGAATGTTTTCTCGAAATATGAGATGAATACGAACATGGTAATAAAAAAAATTAATGTGACTAACAAGATCCGACCATAGTGTCTAGGTCGGTTTTAAGGGGTTACGATAGATGTTTTACTTGGGAGAAACTTGTGATTAAAAGTTCAATTGAATTTTATTTTTAAAACTTGAGTTTGATTCGAAATTAAAAAATTGACCTATTTGAACTTGCAAGATTAAGCCGTTTTACTTATTATAAAATGAAATTGATTTCCATGATTAGGCAGGATTATACTCGATTATCTAAGTTTGAGCTAGAATAGAGATTTTTCAATACTATTAGATAAAAAATCATTTAGACTCGTGAGGTACTCTACCCAAGTAGAAAGGTATTCGTAAGCTACATAAAAAATCATTTAGACTCATAAGCAAGCACATTTGACCAGTTGGCAGGATTAAGATTAAAATTAAAATTTGTCAAAAAAAATTACATAAAAATCAAGACAAATTCAACTTTTTTTTCAAGTCAAATTTACGAGCCTTTAAATCCAATAATGCTATATAGAAGTTTAGATGGTAGCAGTATCAGTGGCTGATCAGTTAATATCATTGCAGATTTTCAGGTAAATATCAACGTATAGCATTGTCAAGAAAATTGATAATAAGATTTAGGGTAAACTACCGTAATGCTCACTTACGTTTGGGTTGTGTGCACTTTTGCTCACCGATTTTAAAAATTGAACTTTATGCTCATTTACGTTTTTGGGGTGTAAACTTATCCTCACTGAAACGTTTTTCACCGTTAACATTTAACGGGAAGGTGATTTGGCAGATTAAAGGTTAATTAATATAAGGCTTAATACCCAAATAGGTTCCCAAACTATGCTTGTGGATCACTTTTGGTGCCTAAACTATTTTTAGCTCTAAGTAGGTGCCTACAGTTTCAATTTTGGTTATTTTAGGTGCCTAACCGTTAACTACGGTTATTTTTTATTTTATTTCTTTTTTAATTTAATCTACTTTTAACTTAATTTTTTTTATAAAACCCTAAATTTCCCAAAACTCACAAAATGGCCCCAAATTCGAAATCCCTAATTTCCTCAACCGAATTCACCGCTGATGGTTACGCCACCGCCCCTATATTCGCTGCCGGACTACCAAGATCGTTTCCCCCAATCGCTGGTAAACGGCGATAGGTGTGTCGATCGGCTTCCTAACGTCGAAAGAAGCCAAAATCGCGAAAGGAAGTCGTCGGCACACCTACCGTCGGTTATCGGCGATGGGTGGTTGGGGGAAACGGTCGTGGTGGTCCGATGGCGATAGTGATGGTCTCCGGTGAGGTAGTAAACGGCGACAACGACAATAATTTGGGGATTTGGGGTTTTGGGTTAGGGATTTGGGACTATTTTGTAAAGATTTAAAACTGTCAATTTTTTTAGAAAATTGAATTTTGAATTTTATTTAAAAATTAATTAAAAGAAATTAAAAATTAAAAACATACCACTTGTCACAATTTAATCGGCTAACATATTTTTATTAACGGTTAGGCACCTAAAATGACCAAAATTGAAATTTTAGGCACCTATTTAGAGCTAAAAATAGTTTAGGCACCAAAAGTGATCTACAAACATAGTTTGGGCACCTATTTGGGTATTAAGCCTTTTATTAATTAATCTTTAATCTGCCAAATTTGCTTCCCGTTAAATGTTATTGGTAAAAAATGTTTCAGTGAGAATAAGTTTACACCCCGAAAACGTAAATGAGTGTAAAGTTCAATTTTTAAAATCAGTGAGCAAAAGTGTACACAACCCAAACGTAAGTAAGCATTACGGTAGTTTACCCTAAGATCTATGTGTCGCTTAAACTAGATTCCTTTTCGGACATTGTCTAATATGTTTTTGGTAACATGTCTGAGAACAACAAGCTCTTCTTATATGCTTAAAAAAAGTCATATGTGAATGGAGAAAATTAGTATTATGAGTTTTGATATTGTGAATGAAGAAAATTGGGTTGGAAAGGTCCTCCAATATTGGACCTTAGTAAAACTCGTTTCGGATTAGTGACCAATGAATTGAATACTGGTGGTAAAAAAAATTATCGTTTGTGACGTGTATATTTAGGGCTTCCACTTTCAATGAAGCTAAATGCCAATTATAGATGATAGATTCAGGATTGTGTATAAAGCGGGAAATCATGCTGCCTTGTGGAACAAGTAAAGCATGTAGAATATGATGTGAAAAAGATTGTGAAACTGTGATGATTGCAGAAGATAATACTTGCAATTGTAGTTTATGAGCCTCTGAAACATTGGGTACTACAACCAGATTCTCTTGCTATTACATGATTTCAATGTAGAAAAATCTATGTTTCATGTGGACTTTGTAACATTCGTGTTTGTTAAGAAAAAGGGGGAAACTATGCTGAGAATCAGTATTTCTCGGAGTAGAGAATTTCACTGTATTGGATTAAGTTTGATTTGGGTCGAATTGAATCTGATTCGTATTTAGTTTTGATCTATATTATTTCAAGTCGGAGTGAGCATCGGTCAGTCAATATCGGATTGGTTGATTTTCGGGTCAAATTAATAACATATCGGTTGAATTTTTAGGTCGGGCCGGTCAATTTTTGGTTTGAGTCAATATATGAACCTAATCTTTTAAAGGAGAAATATAATATCAAACCATTAAACTATTACTAAAGGTGGTTGTTAATTAGTAATATAATACAAAAGAAGAATAAAATATACGCAAATTAAATTCGGGTTGCTTTCAGTCGGGTTATTTTGGTTCAGTTTGATTTTCGGTTCAACTTACTTTCGGTTTGGGTTACTTCGAGTCAAATTGGGTACGAGAAGCTTTCAGTTCAGCTCTAATTCGAGTCGGTTTCAGTTCAAATCAATTTTGGACCATCATTTTTGAGTCTATATTGAATAAATTAGTTCGAGTCTCAGATCAAGTTTATTAGATCTAGATGTTTGCATTGTTTTCGGTCCCATGAACCGGTCTCGAGTAAAGTTTGACTTTCGAGTTTTGAAAATATTGTCAAAAATCCGACTAAAATCGACTGGTGCATGAACAGGTCTGATATAATACATGGTGATTGTGGCTAATGGTTAAAATATCACTCATTAGGTTTAATTAGTATGAAATTAGCAGGTAAATAGATTGACAAAGACAGAAAAGTGAGTTAGAAGTTAGAACATGTGCAGCTGCTGTCACGGGCATTGATTGCTTTTGTTGCAGTACAACCATGATGTCACAGTAACAATGAAATTAATAATTGAACTAACCTAGTGACAAGATTTCTTAGATTTAGAACCCAAAATGGAAAAAGATAAAGTCGGAAACTTGAGGAAAATAACCTGTTTCAGATGATCATCCTTTAATTTTTGTTAGCTGTTGGCTTCCTCGTAATTTCATTTGCAAGAATAACTTAATTAGGGTTTTCTTGCTCAGATATTGTTGTTAAAAAAATGGTTGAAACAGAATGTAAAATTAATTGTTTGTTCGTCTAAGGATCTTTTTACAATAATTAGAAAATTATTTTTTTTCAGTATCTTTAAAATTTAAGAAAAGTCATTATACTTTTTCGACGACTTTAAGAAAAATCGTCATACATTTCCGACGACTTTATAATATGGTAGATTTATTTTTGGTTCAACGAATAATTCCTGCAAAACACCTAATATGACCATTTAACTTTTTCCAAATGCACTATTGGAACAAATTTCCCCTGGCGAGGTATAACTGGTATTACTTTGATTTGTTTTTTTGTAATTAAAGGACAACAAGTCACCAATATGAATTTCAATTATTGATTGGTTTATGTCTGCTGCAGCAGAAGGAAATGAATGATTATATTTATATTAATAGACCACTGGTTTCTGACCAGTTGGCCCTTAATTAATTATTTTTCCATTAAAAATATGAACCCCAAACTTCATTGTCCTATTGGAATGAATAATTCTAGAAGGGTTGTGAATGAAAAAGACTGATTAATAATGGGAAAATGTTATTACAGCTTCTGCAAAATCCTTGAAGAACAAATTAAGCTTTGTTACATGTTCATCTTATTCTCCTCCTCCTAATGATTTTACTAAGGGATTCAAACAGCCGTCCGTTATGATTATAGAGGCCGCTATATAGTACTAGTGGTACCGTTTGAAATTATTATTGTAAAAAATAACAGTCTCTAATGACTATAATAGCATTCTTTATGTCGGCAACCACAATTTAAATATCTAATTCTAATAGCATCTTACCCGTAGCCTGCATTTCTGAATAATGATTGCTTTATGTCTTCAGAACTTATCATTGTCCTCTGCTCTGCTACCTAAGTATTATTGGGGTGAAAGTGGGCAGGTGAGTACAATATTAGACTACTTAAAAAATGAAAATCCAACATAAAAATGAACAAATCTAATTTACCTCTGAACAAGAAGCTTGCATCGAAAAATCATTGAAGCAACTTATAACACACTGTTGAATCTCGAGGCCTAGTGCTTCCAATGTGCTAACTGTAGAAAACAGCAATCCCGGCTTTTTTCCACAGCAGATATCGATTCGAGTATCGGTGTCTCTCCTCTCCACATCAAACTACATGAAGTAAATAAGTTGAGTAAAAGAACAATGTCTTCAATTACATGTTCATATAATGGAATTTCTTACCAAAACTTCATTTGGCTTTTTGAGGGTGCTCATCAAAATCTGTTGATTAATACCCTCTTTTGTTTCTTGTGCCTGCAGTTTATTAATCCTTTGAAGAAGCTCTTTCATGTAATCTATGGCATCGCCGAGTATAGATGTTCTATCCATCTGATTAAGTTCAGTTCACCATTATTGTTGTATCAGTTGCAGCAAATAAAAAAGTTGTTTCGTCTGTCTAGGTTTTCCGTGTGTGACATCAGTGTTTGTTTGGAACTTCTATATCCACTATGTTTAGCGGTTATATTATTAATAAAATAAATTGATTAGCAAAAAAAAATAATGTTGTTAACAAACAAGAGTAAAACCAGGGTCACCTTGCTGATCTTAGAGACTATTGATCTCAGCATTGAAAGCCTATCATTCAGTCGCTTCCTCCTCCTCCTCTCCGCCATTAGATTCTTCGAGGGCTGACCTTGTAACTTGCTTGTCTTGCTCCTTTTCTTCCCCAACAAGTCCTCCATCTCGACTTTGTGGAGACTCTTTGTTTGCTGAAGACAAAACGGGTCGTCATCGTCAAGCATGGGCGGGTGAGACGCGGCATTGACGTCGGTGTACGAAGAATCCATGTGTGGCACTGTAAATCCGTCGACGAAAGGGTAGGGTTGATCGCTGAAAGGACAATCGAAGCTGCGGTTTTCAATTTCATCGGCCGGTGTGGGGAATCCGACAAGGGAAAGAGTTGGTGTAGCAAAAGTTGTATTCTCATCAAAAGAATCAAAGTCCCATGAGCCACTAGGGAGGAACTCAGACTCAGTCAGCCCAGTTGAAAAAGAGGTCCAACTGTCTCGTCTAGAAGCCAATAGCTCCTCCAAGAAATCATGTTGTGAGAACTCCATTTCCATCTCCCTCTCTTGAAAAGTTCCAATGAGAACTGATCTCCCTCGATTAATAACATGCAGTTGGCCCAACTTAGAATATATAGACTATTGGAATAGAATATATAAGGTCTGATTCTGGTTTTAGTCCCTCTATACTGCTAAAATTTTATATTTAACCCTTCCATTTTAATTTGACATTCGACCCCTCTTTCATAATGTTGTTGTCATTAAACTGATGATGTAGACTTCTAATTATTTTTTTGTCTGGTTATACAATTGGAGTCACCTAAAAATTTAGGTGAAAAAATATGGGTAAATTACTACAATGGTCACTTATGTTTTCGCTGAGTACAATTTTGGTCACCGATTTTTAAATTCGACTCATAAGATCATTTACATTTTCCATCTGTAACCTTTTGGTCACTAAGGTGTTTGTTGCCATTTAACGTTAATGGCTTGCTGATCTGACAGCGGAAAATAATAAGGGTAAGTTATTGCAATGGTCACTTACGTTTAGTCAGTATAAACTTTTGGTCACCAATTTCAAAAATTGAACGGTTTGGTCACTTATGCTTTCGTTGTGTAAACTCCTAGTCGCTCGAACATTTGTTTCCGTTACCTTGATGATGTGTACGTTAATAAAAGATGGTTTATTTTTAATTTCACCCATAAATTTTTAAAAGTTCATTTTTCACTCAAAAAGAAGAAGCCTTAATCTTTTTCAAGCCACCAACTTCAACCCACCACCGTCCGTTCGACTTAGCCTCTGACGAACCCACACCCGACATCCTGGCTCTTTTTCCTCTTCCTCCAATCCTCTAGGTGCCCTTGCCAACGTTAACATCGAAATGCTTAAGCTTGGTAAGCCAGCTCTTGTGTTATCCAGTAATGTTAACAAATTTACTACACTCAACCCAACTCAAGTTTGATGATAATGGAGCAAGTTATTCTTTTCTTCTCTTCAAAAAAATGATACTGATGAGAGAGTGGTTCAAAGTTTTTCAGCCAACCCCAAATACTAAAGTAATCAAAGCGTAAAGCAAATAAGAGATTATGTGTTGGCAAGAGACGATAGGAGTTTTGGCAAGAGCACCCAAAGGATTGGAGGAAGAGGAAGAACAACCGAGAAGTTAGGTGTGGATTCGCATGAGGCTAGGTCAGACGGACGGTGGTGGCCAGAAGTTGGTGGCTTGAAAGGGATTAAGTTTTTTTTTCCTTTTGGGTGAAAAAATAAACTTTTAAAAATTCAGTGGTGAAATTAAAAATAAACCTTTTTTATTAACGTGCACGTAACAGAAACAAACATTCGAGTGACCAAAAGCTTACACAACAAAAACGTAAGTGATCAAAACGTTCAATTTTTAAAATCGGCACTGACTAAACGTAAGTGGCCATTGTAGTAGTTTACCCTTATTTTTTTTGCTGCCAGATCAACAAGCGATTAACGTTTAACGGCAACAAACATTTCAGTGGCCAAAAGTTTACAGATCTAAAATGTAAGTGACATTATCGGTAGAATTTAAAAATCGTTGATCAAAATTGTACTCAACGAAAATATAAGTGACCACTGCAGTAATTTACCCAAAAAATGTCCGATCAATAATAATTTACATGTCAATCAAATACTTTTTTTGAACAATTCCTACCTAGGAGAAGAGAAAGGAGAAATTAGTTCCTACTGAATTTAATACCCACAATCTAGAAAAGGAGAGGTATCAACTGAGAACTTATAGCGACTTACTTTAGAGATTGTTCACGTCAATCAAATACTTAAAGTTAATTTAATGAAAATTTTCATCGTCATCATCACCTTTAGCGGCAGCAATCAAAGTGGACATACTAATGGATTATAACATTATAAAAATAAAGAAATTAAATTATCTTAAATTGGAAGGACGAAATCTAAAATTTCACAATTAAAATCAGTTAATTTGTCGATCTAAAACATGTAATTTTTTTTTTAACTTTTCATTATATAAATATATCCTAATTCTTATATACATTGATTGTACTTTGTTATCTACGATGCAATAAATTACAGATTAAAATGGAATCTACTCCACTCTCAAGGTGAATTCGTCTTTTGCACTGAATTTCTCAATCAGACAAACTTAATATTTAATACCCAATTCCCTGAAAAAGCTTTGACCCACAGATTTTGTGTCATAACCAAAACAAGGATGTCTTAACATCACAAACCCTTCTTCTCTCTCACTTTCTACACCTTATTTAAGATTTGGCACTATTTTTTTAATAATTTTATGTGATTATATAATAATATCTATTATTTATTTTTAGTAATTTGAACAAGCACATATATTGTACAAATAAACTACTTAGACTTGAGTTTTTTAAAAATAATAAAATTATCTTTTTTACTGAAACCACTTAATAAACTCAAGATACGGACACTTAGAAACATGGAAATATGTTGATTGTAGGAGCTAGCCAAATTACCTACAAATTTAAATACTGCAAGGAGCACATGCCAAGCAAGACATAAACTAGTAGTATATTATGGATGTACCAAACAAAACAAGCAAAGGCTGCAGCACCTAGGAAGCCTAAGTTGTTTAACTGTTAACTGACAGTCTTGGGGAGCACTGACTGAGGAGTCTTGCCTGTGAACTATATCTTACTTGAATATATTAGAATATTAGGTGGTTAAGAATAATATTAAGTAACATTTTCTTATAATTTGGCATTTGTAGCTCCAACCAATTCTTCATTTTTCTGGGTTCACATTGGAGGATGTTTTCCTGCTTCTTTGAGATTTCGTCAACCGATTAATTTATAATTATTAAACAGAAAATTGCAATAATTAGTTATATTTACAAACTAATGAAGATTTGATTGATAACTTAATTTAATTAAATATTATATTTTCAAATTGAAATCTGAATTTCTTATTAATTTATTTTTTTGTTGCTCTGATTAACCCGGACCGACTCGTATCGTACTTCTGGCTTTGGTGGGTGAGTCTCCCAGAAGCGATTTTTCGCATACACAATGTTTCAAACTTAAGAAATGCTTAAGTGATACTAAACTGCTTACCACTCAGACTTTTATTTTTAAATTCATATATAACAATATATCGAAGGTTATCAAAATCGAAAAATATCTAAACATAAAAAATTGAAAAATAAATGGAAAAAAAATTAAACAATAAAAAGAAAGGAATTTCATAAAGGAAAATTTATATATATATATATATATAAACACATGAAATTAATTCAACCCAAAATATATCCAAATAATTTCCAATTACCCAATTAGTTAATAAAAATTTAATATAAAATAAAATATATACAGAAATTAAATGTAATAAGGGATTTTCTCTCTTTTCCAGGTTTTCCTTCTTTTTGATGGTTAAGGAAGGTGACATTGTTGTCTTTAACCAAGCGAAATGTCACTCTTATAATTTTTGTTGTGTTTTTTTTTTCATCTTCTATTCTTTTTCTATTTTTTTCGTTTTATTTTTGTATATTTAAATTTTGGTGTGATCTAATTTAATAAAAATATTTTTCTTTTCTAACAAAAATAGTGGATGATTTTTTTTTCTTGTAGCACATTTTTTTTTTACTTTTATAACACGTGTTTTTTTTATATCATATTTCTCCTTTTTCGAGGTTGGATTTGACGTTGTTTCTCTAATTAACAATCATTTAATTATCATGCTATCCTTGATTTATTTTAATATTAAAGTTTTATCGTATTCTATTTATTTATTTAATAAAACTAGTAGCTATTATTTATTAAAAAAATAGAACAACCAAAATTCAGCTATGAAATTAAAGAAACCCAAACAAGTTTGTAATCTGTATAATGGTAGACTTCCAAGGCTTTTGCACACTTGGCCGCACTCATATCGTAATTCATATCAATGTATTAATTATATTATATGGTAGTAAAGTATTAATTATACTCACACCACAGATGAATCGAGGGGCTGAAAAAGCGGTCGCCCTCGAGAAATTTAAAATTCGTATATGATGTTAATTTTTTTTTAAATAAATTTTTTATGTATTTTTTATTGAATTTTTTCTTTGGCCCCTGTAATTTTTTAGGTTTGCCCCTTAACATAAAATTCTGCATTCGTCCCGTCTCCTGTTGTTACTACATTAATGATTCACAGAAAAAAAAACTAATTGCAACTTTACAAGCCTGAGCAAACTTAGCATTGTTGTTTATAAAATCTCACGTCAAAGAACTAATATAGAGAGAGGGGAAAGTAGATTCTTTTACACTATATAAAACTTATTTTACATTTTGTTGAACCGTTAGATGAAGATAAGTAGATGCTTCGGATTAACAATAAAAAATGCAAAGATTATCCTATGAAAAAAAGAAAAAAATAAACTTAAGCATTTGTGCGCAAGTCGTTGCAACTGATGATCGGAGGAATGCAAGTGAGCTGATGAAACAAATCAGGCAACATTATTCTTCTACGGGTGATGGGATGGAAAGGATGGCTGACTATTCCCCAACGGCCTGGAGGCACGATTAGTTGGTTCAAAGATACAGATTTACACTGCCCTTATCACAAAGCCGACTTCGAGTGCTGATGTTTTCAAAGCTTACCATCTTTTTCTTGCTGCTTATCCTTTAGAGAGCTATCAAATTTCTTCTCGAATAAAACAATAATGAATTTAGCAGAAAGTGCAACTAAGCTTCATATTATTGACATTGGTATTTCTGTATGGCTTCCAATGGACTTGCCTTACACAACGTCTCTCATCTAAATCTGGAGGACCACCTAAGCACGTTATAAGGATTGATCTTCCACAACATGGTTTATGCCCGGTAGAAACGGTCGAGGAAATGGGGCGTTGTCTTGCAAACTATGCGGAGACTTCCAAAGCTCCATTCAAATTCCATGCTATTGCATATAAATGGGACACCATTCAAACTGTGGACCTTGGTATTGATCGTGATGAGGTGTGTAACACCTAAACTCGACTTAAATATTTGAAACCCAAAACATATATCATAATATAGATTCAAAAGCTGAATAATAATCCATCACCTTAATATCCTGATTAAACAGAAATAAAATCGGAAATATGGTTAAATAAATCCATAATAAAACCGGAAAAAAACCAAAATAAATCCAAAGCCACAATACTGAAAATAATAAATACGAACAAGAGTGGTACTGACATAATTTGGATAAGTAGTGAAAAGGCGCAAGACAATGCCGAATCCAAACCCTAATTTAGTTAATTCGATAAAATAAACAGTAAAATAAAGAATGAGCTAAAAAACCTAATGTGGTCTTTATATACATGTACTAGTTCAAAAATAGTTAGAATACAAAAATTAGTTCAACATAATATTTGCAACAGCTTAACCAGAGAACAGATAGATCAAACAGATGCAGACTCATAGCCAAATACATGTGACATCCTAGAATTTAGTCACGGGCGAGTAAGCTCCTAGCTAACCATCCATCCGCTACACATCATTCTCGAGTTATCCAAAAAACTCGGATCCAACCATGCACATCAACTGATAGTATAGTATTCGGATTATAATAGATATAGATATATGAGCATCTTAACACTAAGCCAGATAATATGACCCCCGTACAAACCCAGTCCCATGCTAAATGTACCATGTTAAACAGACTCTTTGTTAGGGTGATCAATCAATTCGATTTGGTCAAGAGGGGGTGAATTGACAATTTAAAAAATAAAGGGAAACAAATAGAAATATAAAAATTTGTGACACAAGGATATATAGTGGTTCAACCTTCTAACAAGGTCTACATCCACTACCTTAGCTTTCCACTAAGTATTTCCAAAAAATTCACTAAGAATTTCTTCGCATTTTTCTAGGCTAAGGAGGAAACCGTTACAAAATCAAAGCTTTCTACCTAAAGCTTTGATCAAACTCTCACTTTTACAATATAAGGATGGCAAATGATAAAAATCCTCTCAAAGGTAAGTAATTTGCCCAAATACAAGTTCATTCAATCCAAGCATGAAATAAATAATTAGAAATTTGCTCACTCAAGTGGGTTACAAGGATTTGACTCTAATAGGCTCAAGAATGTTGGATTTTTGCTTGAGTACTTGAAAGTTGATCAATAGTTGTTGTTGTAGCTTTAGAGACTTGTTTATATACCCCTCATTGATTTCTAACCATTTGGGTGGTTGAGATTATCAATAGAGATGTTGAAGACAATTTTACCCGCAATAAATGCAGCCTGCCAACCCTCGGTATCGGTACGCAGGCTGCCGTATCGGAACCTGCCAAAAGAAAAAAGAGTTGTTGTACAAAGGGGTATAGATACACGTGAGGGCGTATCAGAATGAAAAGCTTGATTTACAAAGGTGAGTCTATACGGGAAGTACCGTATCGGTACGCTTTTTACTCACTAGATTCTAAGGAAAGATTAGTGGAAACTCGTATCGGTACGAATATGGTCGTATCGTTACAGTATAACCACTTTTCAAAAATTATGGTTCCAATAAAACTAACAAGACAACGGTCAAAAAATTAAATGCAAAGATTTGATAAATCTGAACACCCCGTATTGGTACGAGTAGAGTGATATTCAAAGCTTAGGTAACAAAGGTGTACCAATACGGTGATATGCGTATCGATACCCAATAGCCATCTCGTATAGAAAGAAATTCCAATAGCTAAGGAACGTATCGATACCTAGAGAGAGTGACCATCAATTAGGTCGGTGAGCGGCGAAGGAGGATCATACGAGCAGTCGATCCCAAGTTTGTGAAACATATAGCTCAAGGCGGTGCCATAGGTGAAGGAGGTAACTTGAGAGGTGAAGAAGTTGTGGACAAGGAAAAATAGTTCGGCAAAGATGATTTGGGCTACGTTTGGACGTGTTTTTTCATGAAAACAATAAAGCCAAAAGTCATCGACTTGGGGAATGGTAGACCATTTACCACCGGATGGTTGAAACCACAAAGTGATAAGAAAGTGAAGAGAAAACGCTCATGGGCATCTAAAATGGTTACAGGCCACCATAGGTATGAGGAAAATTAATTTCATCATCTATACCAATATCATCCATTCTCAAAAGATCGGCTATAGTTTTAGAATCAAGTTGAAAAGTTTTTCCCATAAGATAAGATTCAAGAGCTATAACCTCAGTTTTATCTTGGTTGTAAATACACCGAGCATTTGAATATAAAATAAGGACAAGGTTTTTGTATTGAATGTCGGGTATGCTTAGAAAAGGCATGAACTTCTATTCACTTAGTAAATCAAGATATCAAAAATTAAATTCATCGGAAGTAGAAAAAGGTAGGGAAACGACTCGTTCACGATGGATTTTAAAGTTTGAAAATGTTTAAAACAATCTAAAGCATTTAGATTTTCAGGTTCATTAAAACATTAACGGTAAATTTGGATAAGATTTGGCCTTGTACCGTTGTTTTCAGGACTTGGTTTAGAAGGATTTGGATTGGAAGATCTAGAAGCAATTTCCTTTCTTCCTCTTTTCCTAGGAGCCATTAGAAAAACCTAAAAAACAATTTCAAACTACAAAAACAATGTATGCATGAACATCACATTCAATCCAATAAACAATGCAATGATCAAGGTATTAAAAACTATATTGTATATTTTAAAATAATATACAAGTATAAAAAGAATTTTTGGTGAAAGAAAAATTGAAAAACAGTATAGAAAAATATACGAGTATAATTTTATATTCGAACAAAAAATTTGTAGTTTTGAAAGAATTTTTGTAAAATCTTTGAAAACTATGTTATATACATACTATATATAATTTTTATGAAAAATAATATACAAATATGAAATAAATCAAAAATAAAATAAAAAAGAGTTTATACCTTGAATATGGGATTATGGATGAATGATGAGATGATTGTGAACAAAGCTTGATGATTTTGCTTGAAGCCTTAAAAGATTTTGATGATTTGTGTGAAAAACAAAGAGATTTGAGAGGTTTCTATATAGTTTTTCGAACTAGGGTTTTGGAGAAAAAGTAAGATTTGAGTTTGATTAAAAAAACCCTCTTTTAATGACATTAAAAGACCCCAGCGACCACGCGTACCGATAAGCTACTTGTGTGTACCGATACCGCGTACCAGTACAGTTTTTAGCCGTACTGATCCTCAAACCGTATCGATACAAGCTTACCTATACCGAAACACTGCCCCGGATACCCGTATCGATATGCGAAACCCCGTATCGATAAACCTTGATCAAAAATGACATTTTTGGCTGTAAGGTACCCAAAAATTTGAATTTAATCAAATCAATATGCATGTATATGATATGAGAACATCATGAATGAGCAAAAATAGATACATACTCCCCCTAGCAACATGAATAAATGCATATAAGAGCAAAAACACAAAAGCATGGAAATCAACAAAAATTCAAGCAAATTTAAACACCAAAATGGTTTTAAGGTTCAAGGTAGGATAGTTAAACCTAACTCTCTCCTAGGAGACCAAAAACGCTATTTTCCAGCTGTTAATAATGTCCTGCCTTAGATTTATTGCCAAGCAGATTTCAAGAGTGGTATTGCCTCTGTCTATAGCGAAGTTTTTCATTAATTAACTAGATTTAGTTTCAATCTATACTCCAATAGGTAGATTCACTTCCAAAGTGAGTTCATCTACTTGAACATCTTTTGTCGAAGCTTCTCTCCTTAGTACTTGGAAACTGTTCGTTACCCCTTAAGTCTGTTAAGATATTAAAGCATAATAAGCAAACAATGCCAACTGTCGTATGGCAAAGAATTTAAGGAAATGAAGTGCTAGACAAATAGAAAATAATGTCAAGGCATTCAAAATATTAGAAACCAAACATAAACTGGGCGTTAATCGCAAACAACCCCAACCAACTGTAAAAGTTTAGTTTATGGTTGGGGGATCCATCTACAAAATATTATTGTATCTCAATATCATCACTTAAATAAAAATAAAACGAAGAGAATGGGCAAGAAGGAGATCCGTTGATGCAGCCCTTCAAGTGCTCCAAAGCTCTTGGTTTAAGATGGCTGAACCACACAACCTCTAGCTTCCTTTTCCACCATGGTGCTCTCTCAAGTTGATCGATCACTTCATTCAAATAGGCACGCACGGAAAACCCTAGAGTGGGTTTGAATTTGAAATTTGATTCCGCACTAAGGATAAAGCATGTTATCCTCTTATTTTCTTTTGAATTTTAGGGTTGATGTGTACTGGGTTCAATGGCTACTTTGATCGGATATCGAACATCTATTCTTTTCCAATCAAGCTTGGCAATCTCTGGTCCAACTTTGCCAACTACAACTAGGCACTTCTCTTTAGCTTTTCTTCCTTCTGCGCTGCTCTGCCAAGCCATCCAAATCATGAAACACATGTCTGATGTAACCCCTTGACCCAGCCTAGTCGCAAGACCGAACCGAACGAGCTACACGAGGTTTACCAAAGAAAACCCGTAAAGGTTCACCTCGATAAATGACCTTTTTTTTATCTTATCTAAATGCACATTAACATCCTATGTGTTTAGGACTCGTAGTGGAAGAAACCTCAACTTAACTGGGCATCAATTCAACATCCAATTGAATAAAAACTCAAACTAGGGACCAAACTGTAATTTTTACAATTTACAAGGACTTAACCCAATTTTAAGTTATCAAACTTTAATTAATCAGGTTTCATGCCTTCATGTCCAAACTCAACTCAATTCGATCATCCAACCTCGTACAATTGCATCCACAACATTTAGGGACTAAAATGTACGAAAACAGAACTTCAGATTAAGCCAAGATAACTAACTTAACTGCTGGTCGTATCGGTACACTTGAGACTGTATCAATACGGTCTTGTGTTTTCCCAAATTCCAGAATCCAGTAGCTTAAACTCATACCGATACGCCCCCGCGTATCGAAACACCCCACCAATTTACTCTTGGCCCGTATCGATATGGGTCCTCACGTATCAGTACGCTAAGCCTGTTTTGGTTTACTCGTACTGATACGTTAGCTCACGTACCGATACGCCTAGGCCTAAAATGCCCAAATTTTCTATTTTAACTCACTTTGATGCAATCTACACCACTTAAACATGCTTCTAACATATATCTAACATATTTTAGGATCGATCCACAATCAAACACATCGTAAACAACATCAATTCAAAACATCATGCTTCAATTGGAAATATATAGGCATGCTTCTTAAAAACCAAGCCATTCATAAGTCAAAAACCATATCAAAGCAAATACCAACTAATAAAGGCCATTTGCAAAACTAAACAGTAATATAATCTTGCTCAAACAGGGAGTTCGACAAATAACCCTCCCAAATGCCACTTGCTCACATTGCCCTTTATTACTACAAAGTTCATAAAACCATATTTGAGTAAAATTTAGCACTTAGCTTCATTCCTTTCTTGCTAGTTTCCTTGCCCACTTACTTCTTTGCATTGATGTGAAAAGAGAGCGTAAGCATAAATGCTTAGTGAGGGATGCTCAAGGAAAACACCCATTAATGCATTAAAACCATTTAAACCAAAGTAAGTGTTTTTACGTCGTACCAAAACATCGCATGCTTCTCAAATCAATTCAAATCTATGCATAAAACCATTTTCTCACGTGTATCATCTCTAGCATTCACATATGCTAACCTCAATTTAAGCCTTTATATGCTAAACCATCCATAGTAAGCTTAAAGAGAAAACATGTATAAACCTCATTATACAAAACAAAACCTTTTTCCATGAGACATCATCTCATATATTGGCATTAAAGTGACTCAAAACCAGATTCTTACACTACAAAGACACATACATCAGATACACGGATTTCCTAAGTGGTTACTCTTCCCACTTAACATATATTCTCAACCGGGGCATGGCTTACTCTTCGCCCCTCAACGGCTAATGTATACATCCACGCGATAGGAGCATGGCTTACTCTTCGCCCCTCAACCATCGGGGTACTCATGTTTGTGATTGGTTTACTCTTCACCCCTCGACAAACATGAGGAGACTTATTATAGTGCACTTTAAATCCTATAGCCGACTAACTATATCTGATAACATTTTACAAATGTCACTTGTCAATATATAGTCTCAAACCACATTACCTCATTGTTTTTCATATGTATTCAAATGAACCAAATCTCAATACATTAAAAATGTATTCTAGCTTTCTCGAAAACCATTCTCAAATCATTTCTCATACTCATGTATCATCAAAATAAGCTCATTTGCAAACTCTTTCAAAGCTAGTTATGCATATAACAGTAGGTAAACATCATTAAAACATTTGCATGAGATTTACATTTATAAAGCCGAAAATAAGAGCGAGAGAACTCTTTACTTACTTTCGGGCTTAGTTAAATGTTTCAAGCTTAAACTAAACCCCCAAAAATACTTTCAAACCATTTTAACTCATTTTCACTCACCGCCTACGCAAAACGTCCATGCCGATGCGAAAAATAAGCGTCCGATGTTTCCAAAACTCCACTTCAAGATTCTGGATTATCCTCCCTTGTTTTATCCACAAAAAACCAGAGGATTAATGCATCATAATGCATTCAAAATCCCAGCAAGCAATTCCTCAACATTGCCTCGCTAAAAACTAACAATCGCCTATCTGAAACAATTGAAAACAACATCGATTGACCTCCAAACTTAACCCAGCCAAAACCTAACACTTCCAATAATAAATTAGCATCATCTAACATCTAAAAATCATCTCATAACATCCTTATAATTCCAACAACCATTAATCACCCACAACTCCTCAAAACACAATTCTAGCAACCTAGAAATTTAGAGATTCTTATAGTTTCAGGATCCCAATGTTAAAACTATTATCTCAAAATTAAATAACATCAAAATCATGATTAAAATCAATCAAAAACCTAGAAAAATAGATCTAATCCAAAATTCACATAAATCCACTAATTAAACCTTGATTTAATCATACTCTTCAATTAAATCATAAAACCTCTTTAGAAAACATAATTAAAGAGTCAAGGACTTGGAATTTCAATAAAGAACCATCATTAAAGGAGAAGGACGAACCTCACCTTTAATGATTGAAATCTCCCTCAATTGGATGATTTTACACTCGAAAAACAAGAGAAATCAAAATGTTTTTGTAAAAACAAGTTAAGAAATCTTTTGGAAATTTTGAGCTTAATAAACAAGATAATTAACTCAAATATTTGCTAAGGAAATAGATGTTTGGCTGAAGAGATTTTGAGAGAAATATTAGGAGAGAAAAGTTACGTCAAATATAGCTCTTAAGAAATAACTACCTTCTTTTAATAAATCCTCTTTTAAAACCTTTAATTAAAACACTTTAGAACTAATCCAATTGAGAGAAAAATCTGATAAAAACTACTTAGGAATATTAGCTCCTTAGAATTCTAAGTCTTCACCCTTTTACAAAATAGTCACTAAAACCAGTTTTACAGCTTTACATTTTGGTCACTAGTCCCAAAATGCTAAACCTCGAAAACCCATTTTCCAAAATTGATTACACCAAAACCATTAACATATTAAATAAGGATTTTAGAAAATTTTTCCATATTTTTATCAATCCTCAAAAACATTTATTCCAATTTAAATCCTAAAACTGACTCGAATCACCAAACTGGTTCTCCCGAACTGTCTAATCTTTCTGGTTAACATCTAGGCCCAAAATAGAGGCGTTACATCTGAAGCATCAACCAAACATATAAACCCAATTACAACACCAACACAATACAACAAACTTGCTCAAAACAAGGAGTTTAACTCAACCCATCCCAAAAATCAACAACGAACGCCATTGCCTTTATTACTACAAATCTAGTTCGAAACCATACTTTCTCGCTATACAATTCCTTGGATTTTCCCCCTCGCTTTCTCGCTGCCTCCAACCTTTAATTCACTGCATTGATGAACAAAAGAGAGCGTATGCACACAAGGCTTAGTGAAGAGCGCTTAAAACACAACATATGACCTTGAGTAGTCAAAAGACATCTCCCAAACAACCTTCTCCTAACGACCGTCTCACCAAAAAAACTAGCTACTGTAATGACTAATTTTGTCCGGTGTTAACCTTTTTATTTACTTTTCAATAATGGGCTTATATATGTTTATCTTATTATTAGGTGATTATAAAATTGGCTTATATGTGTGCATATCATAAGTGGGTGTTTATTATAAGTGTCTATTTAAGACATGAACATATATGTGTTGTTTGTCCAAATTGCATATGATATATGTATGTGTTATTAGTATATTATGTGTCTTTACTATTGTTTTAATGTGAGTGTACATATGTGTGTATTTGTTAGAATATATATTGTATGTATAATTGCATGTACGTGTGTATTAACATTTGAATTTATATGCGTTATAAAAGGCTATTACTAAAATCACTATAATGTGGGTTGTTCATTAAAAAATATAATTAATTAAAATATATAGATATAAATATATATATATATATATAAACAGATTAAATAAACAACATAAGCAAGTATTTATAAAAAGTCCAAGTCTATACATATTAAAAAATCCAAAAAATATATAAATACACATTTCTAGCCCATATCCAATATAAACAAAAACCCTAAAAATCTAATTATCCATCATCTTTTTTGCAGCCACCTCAAATCTAACCGTTGGATCAGATTTGATCCAACGGTCCAGATGGCACTGAAGCCGGTCGTCCAGATTCACCAGTTTCCTCAGGTGCCGACGCGCCGTCTTCCACGCGCGCGTGAAGCCCACGCGCAGTCGCTTCGTCTTCCACGCGCTGCTACCGTTTTGTCTCCTGGCCATGTGGCTTCATCACCGGCAATCTCGGTATATTATCACCGGCTCCCATCAACCAGCATGGGCAGAAAAAAATAAGAAATTAGAGGTTAACAGAGCCTAATATTAGATGTAATCGGCCACAGTGTTATCCATTAATGTTTGCCTGGGAATATGAACAAAGATTGGGGATAAAAGATGTAATCGGTTTTGTAATTAGGGAAAGTTTTCCAGATTCAAGAATATATGAAAAAAGCCATCTGATTTCCCCATTCATTTTTCCTTTTCTTTTTCCAACATAATCAAAAGAAGCAACCAAAAAATTGTTAACCATGCATGCTTAGTACATCATTATCGTATTAAGCTTTTAAGTTCGAATCAAAAAAATAAGAACGAAATCAAAATGGGGGATTTATACCTTTCGACGGTGACGCTTCTCGGCGAACGGAGGCTCTATCGGCGAATCACAACGGTGAGGAGCTGGGCTATAACGAGGTGAGTCATATACTTCGAGATCGTATCGATCCAACGATTGCCGGCGAAGATCTGGCGCGAGGAAGCCGAAGGAGCTTCGGCCAGTTTCGAGACGAACGACCCATCTTCTGGAGGGTCAACACCGGCAGAAAGCAAGAGTGGGTTAGGAGACGCCGAGCTGAGGTGACGACTCGCCCAACGGAGTACGATTGGTGGCCAAACAGCGACCGAACACACACACTCTCTCGGGCTCGCGACGAAAAGGGGGGAAATAAAAAGAGGTGTCTGATTTAGGGTTATAACCCCTTTTATCACAATCGGTATAATTGGTTTCGTGACCGGCTAAGCCGGTTAGCCTACCCAAATAACGACCCGCTCTGGAACCCGACCCAGTCCGCTCCAACAACCCAGCCCAACAATCTACAGCCCAATTTGTTTGTGCTTGGTAAACCCTTTACCCTATTTATCTAATTGCAACCCATATTTATTTTTTTAGTTATAACATGTTTTATTTATCTTTTTTTATTTGTTATTAAATGTTGTATAACATGTACTCTATATATGTTACATAGTATTTAAGTAGTACATAAAGATTTAATATTTAGTTCATAACATATACTATATATGTATTTTAATTCAAATAAAAGACCCCCTAATATTAATATATTTTATAAAGGTTATATCATAAATATTACAATGTTTGTATATATATATATATAATATTTATAATCCGTAATGTAGAACTTGTTAACGTATTATAAAATATATATATACATGTAAAATTTTTAGAATGTACTATATGTAGTTTTTAATATGTCTTATGATATGAATTTCTTTTATACTGTGCATACAAAATTTTTAAATACATGCTTTTTTTACAAATATAGATAATATATTTTTCATTATGGTATATGTTTTTCTTTGAAATAAAATATTAATATTACTATAAATAATGTTTTTCTTAATGCTAGTTTTATGTAATAGAAAAATTATAATATATGTAAATTTTTTATGCATATATGGAATATATAATTTTTGAAAGTGTATAACATATATAGTTTTTTTTCTTTTTTAAAAAAATAAATAAAGGGGAGAGGCAATCATATTTATAATTTTAAGGTTTGTAATACAATCTCAAATTATATTTTGATAACAAATGTATGAAAATGTTTATGAGCCCTAAACTTTTAGATTTGGTTTTAGTAGTTTGGGCTTTTAGCTTTGGGCCAAATTTTAATAGTTTTAAGCTTTTGGGTTTAGGTTGGGAATAACCAAATTGATTCGAACAAGTTGTATGTTCGTATTATAGGGACATGATTCTAGAACTAATTAGATTAGCCTTAGTTTTTAAGAGCGTTAATTAGATTTGTGTTCGGATTAATTTAGTGAATTTAAATTTATCCTTGGCTTATTGGGGTAAATTTTAAATTCTTTAAGTTAATTAAACACTTCTTAATTACTTTAGGGGAAAATCAATTTTAAGTCTAATCTAGCATTAAATTACAATTTAGTCACCATAAATTGGGTTTCTTAATCTTTTAGGGCTAAATAAGTAATTAGGCTATATATCAAATTGGGCCTTTATTTTTTTAGTGTTTACATTTATGCCCTTGCTTGTCATACATTAATTGACATTCATGTAATCTTATATCTTAATGACATCGTTAATCAACTTAAATCATAAAAGGGGAGGTACTTATTAATTTTAATATTTGTGTCGTAACAGTCCGAGCTTAAAGGACGTTGACCAAATATTTTAATTAATTTTTTCCATCCCGAGGTAAATAGACTAAAAATTAACGATGTCATTACATCATATTTAAATATTTGCATTATGCATAAAGGTGACGTACGAAGGTCAGACCATAAATTAACACGGTAGTCGGGCTTATTCGATGTCGGTTTAATATGTGGTCTGACACATCGTCAACCTTATTAATTAAATGTTTAATTAATTTGAGTCTACCAATTCGATAAGGCCCATTTAATCAAGGTTAATCTTTATCTAAGAACTTCAAATTAAATTCAATTTAAATTTCAATGACTTTTATTCTTTTAAGAGCAATAAATTTTCTGGTACCAATCCCCGGGCGTGATGGGGGTGCTAATCCTTCCCCACACTTAACCAACTTCAGGACCCTTTCGCAATGAATCTATGATTTTATGGTGTCCGACCTACCTTACCTGAGTGGCCGGTGGCGACTCCCAATTTTCATCATCTTGGAAATTTTAAAGTTTTCAAAAGAAATCCCCCATTTTCCAAAGGATTTTCATTAACAATTCAGGGTATAATTAGTAGCCGACTTATTTTCTAAACAAACGCCCTTAACACGACAAAATTTCTTTTTTCAAAAAGGAGAAAAAAAGGTCGATACAGCTTGGCGACTCCGCTGAGGATGTTTCTTGTTTTTTTAAAATAAAAGAGAGCTAGGCCAAAGGAAAAATTGTTGCTAATAAATAATGAAAATTATTGGGATTTTAATTGGTTTTAACAAGGATAATTCTTCCTAGAAATGTGATCGGGTTTGTATGGGATTTGATAATTGGTGGTCCTAGAATTAATTTTTCATTTAATTTCTAAGGAGTCACCGACATGTGTTGCATCATATCATTAAGCTCTATATCCGAGCTTCTTCCCTTAAGTGGGGGTGAAACACCACATACCCACGTGAGTAGCCCTCCATGGGTCGGTAATTCACTTTCAGAATCCACGTCTTTTGACACGTGAGTAGCCCTTCACATCATCAGGTTGTGCTTTTCCTCGAATCGAAACCAATTTGCAAGCTTATAATGGGCCAGAATTGGGTTCTTGTTGCCTTAGTAGGCAATAAGATAGGTTTGGGTACCTTTAATTAGAACCGAACTCATGTGTGAGAATTTAAGAAGCCCACCCCTATTAGAGCCATGCAGATAACCTTAGCGAACTAGAACTCATGTGGTTAGGTTTCTTTCTAAACTATTTATGTTTTCTTACTTTCGTGTTTTTATATCACGACTAACTATTTTCTTCTTTTCTTTTCATTGTTGTTCTTTTGTTTTGCTTATTATCGTCATATCATAAAGAGCACATTGAGTTGGAAATAGTCTGAAGTTAAACGCTAGATTGATGTGAGACCTAGTTTGCAGCAATGATGAAAAGAACTCCGACGTGCAGATATGGTCTAAAGGGGAATAGTTGCATGAGAGAGACAGTATTCCTATCGGGTTTAGGTCAACGTAAGCAGCAAAGACATTCATGAATACAGAATACAATGATACTTCCAGGCTGAAGACAGTGTGGAATAGTTGGGACTTGGAAACAAGGTGCATTTTCAGAAGGGAATATGGTGATATTGCATATTTGCTAGATGTTCCAGTGGATCAGGCGTTGTTGCAAGCCTCGGTGAGGTTCTGAACCCCGCCTACAGTTGTTTCACGATAGGTAACTTCAACTTGACTCCTATGATTGAAGAATATCAAGATCTTTTAAGCTGTGAGAAGATTGACGAAACTCAGGTATACTCGAAGCCTAGTAAGAACAAAGCCTTTTGAGGCAAGCTCAAGAGATTCTCAGACATGTTGGAATCCTGGGTCGACCATCAGGTTATTACTTGGAACGGTAAGGAGTATCTCAGATGGGATGGGATTCTAGCCCTGGCTTCTGTACATCCGGTAGGCTGAGTTCAACGGGATCTCTTCGCATTGTTAATTTATGGGTTAGTGCTCTTTCCCTGCGCACGAAGGCTGATTGATCCGGCAGTCTTAGACCTATTTGACCGTTTGAGTGGTGGAACCAATCTGGTGCCCATAATTTTAGCTGAAACTTTCTGATCTCTGAGGTTTTGTAGGGAGGACGGTGGGGGTTGTTTCCATGGTTGCTCACAGCATTTGACAGTCTGGTTCTACAGTCACTAGTGGTCGGATGCTAATTTCTCGAAGCCTGTCTACCATGGCAGCTTCTCACCTTTAGAAGAGTTTCTGCGAAAGGAAGGTTGGCCCGCCAGAAGAACCGAGGAAGTTTGGGTAGATGTTCTCAGCAACCTGAAGGAGGAAGATATAGTTTGGAGAGGGCTTCGTGGCTTTCTGGAACGAGTATCCTCTACAGGTGCGGGATACATTCTTGGGTGCCATTACTTGGACTTTGGGGGCACACTGCTTATGCTCCTCTCATGGTTTTGAGACAGTATGGCTCGAAGTAGTTTGTTCCGGCTACCAAGGGTGTGAATGAGTTCAACATGAATTATGAGAAGGAAAAGGGATACAAGGCAGTCGTGTACGATGTTTCTTCATCCTGGAACAGCGTGAGACGGGTCAGAGTCATGAGTGCTACCCACATGACTACTCCCGAGTACGAGGAATGGAGATTCAGCCACGTCAATGACAACGTTCCCCAACTGAATCCTCATAAAAAAGTACAATGGAAGAGAGGTTGGCCACACTTCTTTCCGAAGCCGAGTTGATGACAAAACAACTTGAAGAGGAGCAGGAAAGATATCTCAAACTCGAGGAGAAAGCACACCAAGAGAAATTCGACTTTGAGTTGGAGAAGATACAGTTTGAAGTAATGGTTAAAGGTCTGCAAAAGAGAAATGATGAATTGGAACTCAAGCTCAAGTTAGAAAAGGAAGAGATCCAGAAACCCAAAAGGTTAAACAAAAGCAAGAGAGTTGTGGAAGGTGGATTAAGCGAAGGGATAGAGCTCTGACTCAGGGAGGAGAAAGTGAGAGCCGAGAATTATAAAAACATGTATTGCGAGAGCAGAGACCAGGTGCTCACTTTAACCCAAGAAATGAAGAACTTACACACTTCTCACTTTAAGCAGCTCGAGAAAGAACGTCGGCAAAATGAAGCCTTGAAGGATCAAGTTAAGTGTTTGGAGAAGTCTCTCTTCAAGCACAAAGGTTTGACTAACAAGTTAAAGGAAAGCAAGACAGAGAACCATGCTTTAGAGGCTCACATTGAAGAATTGGAAACCGAGGTTTAACAGCTCAAAGATCATGTGGCAAGCTTTAGGGGCAAGTGCGCTCGATGCTGAGTTTGGAGCAACTACAGTTCGCTGCCTACACCATTTGGAGACAAGAACAGGAGTTAGTGCAATGGATGGTTCGGATGCAGGGAGTTGTCCAGAAGATACAGCTCTTAGCAGAAGATGCTACTGAACTTCATGATTGTGTCGACGATGACTCTGAAGAAGGAGAGAGGATTGTTTGGATTTTGAGAGAGATCATGGACCTCGATACCACCCTGAAGTCATATGTTTAGTTGGCTTTCTTTAGTTATTGTACCAAGACTATGTTTCTATTAATGAAAATCGTTTAACGATGATATTTTCCAGACTCAGTGTTGCTCATTGCATTCATGCATATTTCATTTATTTGCATTCTTTGTTTCGGAAACAAATAATTGACCAAAAAGATTTCTGTTTTAGAAACAAAAAAAGATTGCATTTTGGTTCTTTAAAATTACCATCATTCCACAACCATATCACACCCGTTTACGAACAAAGCAAATGGAGGAAGGTTTTGCGAAACTGGAAGCTGATCTCCATAGTCAAATGGAACGAACCCAATATGAATTGAGGGAAACCATTCTCAAGTCCCAGTAAGACATGATGAGGGAGATATCGCAGCTATTGCAAGCTCAACTGAGGCAAGAGTCAAGAGATAAGGGTACCATCGAGAGCCCTGCCCAGAACTCGGGGGATCACCTTTATACCCAAATTGTCAGGAATCCCCTGCTCATCGATCCTTCTTCAAATCCTACACAAGGTGCATCTGCTTCTTATGCTGGTGCCGCACCTCCAACTCAACTAGGAGTGGCCTTTGGGAACCCCGAGATTATTGAAGACGGTATCCCAGATTTTGATGAATTAGAAAAGCTGAATCAAATGAAAGCGGACTTCACTAAGCAACTAGAAGACACTTAGAATGACCTAGAGGAAAAGCTCTGAGTGAAAGAAGATGAGGACGACCCCTATGGGTTAAGTGTTAGAGAACTCAGCCTGGTTCCAGATGGAGATCCCATACAAGTTTAAGGCTCCAGACTTTGAGAAGTTCGACGAAAGTACCTGCCCATCTACTCATATAGTGATGTTTTGCTGGAAGATGGCCGATTTTACCAGCAATGAGAAGCTCTTGATTCACTGTTTTCAGGACAACTTAGTTGGGTCTGCTCTGAGGTGGTGTAACCAACTGACCAGGGCTCAAATCAAGTCATGGAGAGATTTGGCGAAAGCTTTTACTGATTAGTATAAGCAAGTAACCGACATGGTTCTCAGTCGACTACTGTTACAAGGCATGGAACAGAAGCGGAATGAGACCTTTCGTGAATATGCTCAAAGGTGGCGTGATGCGGCAACCCAAGTCCAACCACCGCTTCATGAACATGAGATCTCCCCTATGTTCGTATACACACTGAAAGGGGCACTTTATGATCGGCTGATTAGTAACCCTATTAGTAACTTTGCAGAGATGATCATGACTGGCGAACACATTAAAGCGACCATCAAGAGCGGAAGGATCGATGGAGGGGATCATTCACGGAAGCAGTTCAAGAAGAATGATCATGAAGTGAACAACACCAATGCTTTTGAGAAGACCAAGAACTTCACCATTTCCCAACCGCAGGCTCCAGTAGGGAATTCCAGAAACTTCAACAAGAGAGAAGAAAAAGGGCCTAAGAAGGAAATGGATGATAGGTCTTTCACACATTTGCTAATTACTTACAAAGAGCTCTACTCGCAGTTATACAAGGTCGATCTGGTCCGACCGTACCACGTTACTCCTTATAACCCACTGTACTTGACTTGGTATAGCCCTAAGGGGCACTGCAAGTATCATGCTGATGTCCCAGGTCACTCAATCGAGAATTGTATAGCTTTCAAAAAGTTTGTTCAGAATCTGATTCGAACTGGGGTGTTACAGTTACGGGAACCCAGTATAGCCAACAATCCGTTGCCGAACCTCGGGGGACAGGGTGTAAATGCCATTGAAGACGAGTGCACCGCGAAAGCCAAAAAGGGCGCATCCGAAGTCCAGTCTCTTTTGAGATGGGTCTTTCAACATTTGTGTATGGCGCGTCTCATCAACCGGGGGATAGTGTTGGTCAAAGAAGGATGTGGCCTGTACTGTGAGTACCATCGGTTAGAAGATCATGATATTTAGCATTGTGAGGAATTCCGTCATGTGCTTCAAGCTATGATGGATAACAAGGAGATAGAGTTTTTTGAGAATGGAAAAAAGTGAAAGAGTTTGAAGTCTGTACATCAGAGATTTAAGAAACCAGATACAGTACGAAGAGACCGTTTGTCCTTGGTCTTAGGACGAATGAGGCAAATGCACCAAGAGTGGCTCCCAAAATCATAATTGCTACCCCAAAATCTTTTCCTTTTAAAGACACCAAGATGGTTCTGTGGAATTACATCGCGAGCATCACGATTCTGGGATCATCTAGTGCCCAAGAGGAAAAGAAGATGATGGAGGCAGAACCTGCACAACCGAGTAGCAGAGAGGCAAGCGACGTGGGGAATCTAACAAGAAGTTGCCGGTGCTATCTTCCAGAAAACTTGAGGGATCCAAAGTAAAAAACCCAGGAAGCTGGAGCGGGACCTAAAAGGTTGTTTGGAGAAGACCCACCGGCAAAGGTTAAAGAGCCCATCACAGAAGCACAAGAGTTTTTGAAATTTCTGAAGCATAGTGAGTATAATGTTGTCGATCAACTTCTAAAACAACCGGCTTGCATTTCAGTACTCGATCTGTTACTGAATTCAGAAAAGCATCGCGAGGCATTGTTGAAGGTTTTGAATAAGGACTTCTTTGCAAAAGACATTTCTGTCGGGAGATTAGATCAGATCATAGGTCACATTACTGACGTCAATCATATTACTTTCAGTGATGACGAGATTTCGGGGGAAGGCACGGGATCCGTTAAGGCCTTGAACGTCACTACCCACTATAAAGGTTATGTGTTGCTAGGTGTTTTAATCGATAATGGCTCTGCATTGAATGTCATGCCATTGGCCACTCTACAACGGCTACCAATCGATAGCTCGCATATGAAGCTATGTCATAATATGGTACGAGCTTTCGACGGGACTCGAAGAGATATGGTCGCGAAGATAGAAGTACCCCTGCTCATTGGTCCTACTGAATATGTGGTCGATTTAGTGGTCATGGATATCCAGCCATATTACAATTGCTTGTTAGGAAGGCCTTGGATACACTCGGTCGGCGCCGTTCCGTCCTTACTCCATCAAAAGTTGAAGTTTGTCACCGATGGAAAGTTAGTAACAGTGAACACAAAAGAGGACATCATCGCTTCAGTGACTCCAGATACACCATACACCCCTACTGAAAGGGATGCGATGGATTGTGCCTTCAGAGCCTTGGAACTTATCAACGTTACCTTTGTTGCTGAAGGAAGCAAAGTTCCACACCCCAAACTGTACTAAAATGATGGTGTTCGAAACCCTGGGAAGAGGAGCAAGAAAGAATAAATTTTTAGGGAGAAATCTACAAGGGCGTCTTCGTCCCGTTAGTGTGATTCACAAGGTGGACCACTTTGGACTTGGTTATAAGCCCAATTTTTTGTGAAAGATGCAAGAGTGGAAATAGAGATAAGAATAGAGGAAAGCCAGGTTCAAGGGGGAAGACATTCCCTGGGCTTCCATAACCTACTCAAACTTCAAATGTATCTTCATATTTGGGGGGATCCGAAACTCGAAGGAGGATATCCAAAAGGCAAACCACGAGGGTGAAAGGCACCTCCAAGAAGAGCTTATCAGTGAGACTTTAGAAGAAACGAATGTAAACATGATCGGTAACAGGAGAAAGCCTAACCAGTTTTTGGCCAGAATTCGTCTGTGCCTCCCGGGAGAAGAGCTCAACAACTGGACCTTCAGGGTTGTGCAAACGCTCAATAGGAACCAATCAAAGTAATGCCTAGAACCACTCCGTTACTTTGGCCTGAAAGTAACGGACATCTTTTGTAAAAAGGGCAACTATGTCCTATTCATCTGCAATGAAATATATCTACCTTTCCTTTCCTCAAATGGCAAACATAGCATTCATTCCGTTTATTTATTTACCTACTCATTTATCTTATTAGTTAATAATTTATTTACGTCGTAAACTACACCATTCTTTTCCCAATACACAATTTTACAATCGCGCAGGCCCCTTAATATAAACTGTATGAACAATATGGAACCTAATCCCAAAGTAGACTTCGAAAGACCCATGTACTTGGTAGAGGTAGAGGAAGAAAATGATGATATTCTCGAAGAGTTGCTAAGAATGATGGCTGGTGAGGAAAAGCAAATCCTTCCAGTCCAAGAGAAGCTAGAAATCCTAAACTTGGGGACTGACGAATAAAGGAAATAAGTAAAGATCGGAGGCACTCTGTCACCAGAAGTCAGGCAGAGGTTAGTGGAATTGCTTGTGGAATTTAGAGACATATTCGCATGGTCATACCAAGACATGCTGGGCTTAAACACGGACTTTGTAATGCACAAGCTTCCCATTAGGCCAGAATGCAAGCCCGTTCAGCAAAAGCTTCGAAGAATGAGAACATACATGCTACTAAAAATCAGGGAAAAGGTTAAGAAACAGTTTGAGGCTGGGTTTCTGAAAGTCTCTAAGTACCCAAAATGGGTGGTCAATATCGTGCCAGTACCAAAGAAGGATGAGAAGGTGCGTATGTGCGTGGATTATAGAGACCTTAATAAAGCAAGCCCCAATGACAACTTTCCTTTGCCCCATATTGACACTTTAGTAGACAATACTACGGGGCATACTTGGTTCTCGTTCATGGATGGCTTCTTGGGGTACAACCAGATCAAAATGCACCCCGAAGACATGGAGAAAACCACTTTTGTGACCATATAGGGCACATTTTGTTACAAAGTGATGCCCTTTGGATTTAAGAACGCCGGGGCAACTTACCAAAGAGCCATGGTAACCTTGTTTCATGACATGATGCATAAGGAAATTGAGGTGTACGTGGATGACATGATAGCCAAGTCCAAGACCGAGGATGAACACATCCGAAATTTACGGAAACTCTTCCGAAGGTTAAGGAAATACCAGTTAAAGCTTAACCCGGCCAAATGCACCTTCACAGTCACATCAGGGAAGCTCTTGGGCTTTGTGGTAAGTCAGAGGGGCATCGAGATCGACCTCGACAAGGTAAAAGCAATTCAAGATTTTCTGCCACCACAAACACAAAAAGAGGTTCGAGGATTTTTAGGGAGGTTAAACTATATATCCCGATTCATATCTCAATTGACTAATAAGTGTGACCCTATATTCAAACTGCTCCGAAGGAATAACCTAAGAGTTTGGGATGAAGATTGTCAAGAGGCACTAGAAAAAATCAAGAAGCATCTGACTGATCCCCCAATCCTAGTAGCACCAGTGCTAGATAGACCATTGATCCTATATCTGTCAGTCTTTGAAAATTCTATGGGGTGTGTACTTGGACAACACGATGACTCAGGCAAGAAGGAAAAGGGCCATCTACTATTTGAGCAAGAAGTTTAGGGATTGCGAAATGAGGTACCCGCCAATTCAGAAGTTATGTTGTACCCTGGTATGGGCCACTAAGCGGTTACGGTAATACATGTTGTATCATACCAACTGTCTAATTTCCTGAATGGATCCGTTGAAATTTCTAATGGAAGCGCCAACTTTGACCAAGAAAATGGCCCATTGGCAAATACTCTTTTCGGAGTTTGATATCATTTACGTGAACCAGAAAGCGGTAAAAGGAAGTGTCGTGGCAGATCTTCTGGGTGTAACTGAAGGGAAATCTATGGTGTAACTGAAGGGAAATATGTTGCCGAGAAAGAGGGCTGAAGGCTCTTTTTTCGACGGGGAGTAGAATGCCCTAGGCTATGGAATAGGAGCAGTATTAATTTCCCCTGAAAAAGACTACTACCCTTTCACCAGTAGGCTGGAATTCTTCTGTGCCAACAATATAGCCGAGTATGAAGCTTGTGTCATGGGACTCCGAGTAGCCATTGAGAAGAAGATCAAGGTGCTCCAAGTTTTCGGAGATTCTTCTTTGGTAGTCTACCAACTTCAAAAAGAGTGGGAGACCAGAGATTCGAAGATGATCAAGTATTACGAATTGATCCAAGATTTGGTCAAAAATTTTGAAGAACTCAGTTTCACCTACTTGCCAAGAGAGGACAACCAAATGGCCGTGTTCAAAGTAAATAGGACGGCCGAAATAAAGCCTCTCGAGATGCAAACTTTTGAGGTACCGATCTATTGCTATAGTTTGGAGGAGGAAAGGGATGGCAATCCATGGTATTACGACATCCTCCAATACATCAAATATCAAACTTACCCAAAAGACACAAACAATAATGAAAAAAGAACTATTAGAAGGTTGGCATCGGGGTACGTCCTTGATGGGGAGGTTTTGTATAAAAGAAGAAAAAATCAGATACTGTTGAGGAGTGTCAATGCCCGGGAGGCCGAAACTATTCTAGCAGAGGTCCATGGAGGTTTGTGCGAAACCCACGCTAGCAGCTTCTCGATGGCTAGGAAAATCATGAGATACGGTTACTTCCGGTCAACAATGGAGGGAGATTGCATCAATTATGCAAAGAAGTGCCATAAATGCCAAATCTACGCCGATAAGATACATTCCTCGCCGATACCACTTCACGTCATGAACTCGCCTTGGCTTTTACTGCTTGGGGAATAGATGTCATTGGTCAGATACACCTGAAAGCTTCTAATGGGCATCGCTTCATCTTAGTGGCCATCGATTACTTCACCAAATGGGTAGAAGCGTCTTTGTACGTCAACATCACAAGAGCAACAGTTTGCAAGTTCCTCAAGAAAGAAATTATATGTCGTTATGGCTTACCCGAAAGGATCATCACCGACAATGCTTCCAACCTGAATAATAAAATGACGACTGAGGTGTGTGAACAGTTCAAAATTGTACATCACAATTCTACTGTTTATCGCCCCAAGATGAACGGAGCAGTGGAGGCGACAAATAAGAATATAAAGAAGATCATAGCAAAAACCATAGAAAATTACAAGGATTGGCATGAAAAGCTACCTTCCACAGAAAATTACAAAGATTGGCATGAAAATCTACCTTTTGCCCTATTTGCTTATCGGACCTCTTTGAGTACCTCCACTGGGGTAACGCCATGCTCTTTGGTATATGGCATGGAGACGGTATTACCCATTGAGGTGGAAATTTCGTCGCTTCAAATTTTAAACGAAGTGAAGTTGGATGAGGCTGAATGGATACAAGCCAGAATTGATCAATTGAACCTCATTGAAGAGAGAAGGTTGAAGGCCATCTATCATAGCCAAATGTATCAGAAAAGGATGATGTGGGCCTATAACAAGAAAGTTTGCCCTACAGAGTTTCAAGAGGAGGATCTGGTGCTCAAAAAGATCTTACTTAGCCAAAAAGAAATTCGGGGGAAGTGGATGCCTAATTGAGAAGGGCCTTATGTTGTAAAGAAGGCCTTCTCTAGATGAGCAATGATCCTAGCAGTGATAGATGGAAAAGAATCAAGCAACCCAATAAACTCAGACTTGGTAAAAAAGTATTTTGCCTGAAGAAAAAAAGAAGAAAAAGAAGAAAAAAAGAGAAGATAAAGAAAATAGATAAAAAAGAGAAAAGAAAAGAAAACAAAAAAATAAAGAAAAAAGAAAGAAAAGAAAGAAGAATGAGGGTTTAGGGTGAAAACCCTAAAATGGGTGTCCTAAAACCAGGGGGTGATCTGAATTGAAAATTCGAACATGACGGTTCAGATGTGCATAAATTTTGGAATACGATTGAAAGACTTCATCAAAGGACGACGTTTCAATCCTTAGGTCGTTAAAAGTTGTAGCCCAAGATGGCGAGTAAAATGTATACTATGGTTGATGGGTTCTCATTGTTCATACAATCGACTTTATTTGCGTCTTTTCTTTTTCATGTTTGCCATGACTTTCAAAATTTTGTTAATGTTTCTCTAAGTATTAATAAAATATTATTTCTGTTATTCGTCTCGTCATCATCTCGCAGATGAATTAACATAGGTCACAAAAAGCACAAGATTTCTTGGTATTACTATGAGTTAACCTATTGAGTGCAGGTTATTCCAAGATAGAGGGGGAATCTGCCAAGGTTAAGGCAAAAAGATCTTTGGGGTGAAATTGATGAGATTTACCAAAGAAAAACAATGAGTACCTCACTTATTATTGAGGGAACTAGAGGTGAAAATCAAGAAGGGCGCCCAAAAAAAGAGAAAAGAGCAAAAAGAAGAAAAAAGAAAAAAGAAATAAGAAAAGAGAAAGAAAAAAACGAAGTGAAAACCCGTAGAGGGCACTTTGGAAGTACAAGTCTAAAAGTGAAAACCTAAAAGGATACTTTAGAACAAAAGAATCAAGAAGGGGCAGGAAGGGTGAACCCGAGTGACAAATGGGGCACCGCCGTCACATGGGAGAGAGAGAAAAAAAGTAAAGGAAAGTCAAAATCAAGAGACCAAAAAGAAGAAATGTCTGAGTGAATTATTGTTATTCATGCATCATATTTAGTTAGACATTCCTAGGTTAGGAGCATGCTAACTCATACCATCGCATCATTTCGTCTCTTTTTTACAAGATAAAAGGGGAGACCTCTTAAGAAGAGAAACAAACATCATAGTGGAAACTTGGAGAGAATTTCCAAGCAAAGGATTTCGAAAACACCACTTCCCAGTGAAAAAGGCTGGACAATAGAACCTTTCAAAAAAGGGGAAAAAGAAGTTAACCTATCCGTTCAGACTCACAAAGAGGGGAAGCCTTCATGGAACCCTCATTTGAAGAACTTCTATTTGTTCGTTGCTGCTTCGGAGGAACATGCTGTCTTCATCGAGTTATGTCTACTACCGTTTCGGAGGGACATCCTGGCGTCACTAAGATTGCTTTCGACCGCTTCGGGAAAGCAAAGTCACTTGGATTCATTCGTTACTGCTTCGGAAGAATGAGTCGTTCGAAAGATATTTGGATTCGTTCGCTGCCGCCTCAGAGGAATGAGTCATTCGGTAACTGGTTTGTCCAATGCCGATCGGGAAAGGCATGCCAGCGCTGCCTACTTGTTTTCTGCCATTTCGGGAAACAAGTTATCTCAATTTGCTCGCTGCCATTTCGGGAGAGCAAATCATCCGACGGGGAATTAGGACAAAATTAGTGCTTATGGTCTTTGCTTTATTATTGTTTCACAAGTATAAGCAAATAGGGGCAGCTGTAATCACTAATTTTGTCTGGTTAACCTTTTTATTTACTTTTCAATAATGGGATTATATATGTTTATCTTATTATTAGGTGATTATAAAATTGGCTCATATGTGTGCATATCATAAGTGGGTGTTTATTATAAGTGTCTATTTAAGACATGAACGTATATGTGTTGTTTGTCCAAATTGCATATGATATATGTATGTGTTATTAGTATATTATGTGTGTTTACTATTGTTTTAATGTGAGTGTGTGTATGTGTGTATTTGTTAGAATATATATTGTATGTATAATTGCATGTACGTGTGTATTAACATTTGAATGTATATGTGTTATAAAAGGTTATTACTAAAATCACTATAATGTGAGTTGTTCATTAAAACAATAATTAATTAAAATATATAGATATAAATATATATATATATATATATATAAACATATTAAATAAACAACATAAGCCCAAGTATTTATAAAAAGTCCAAGTCCATACACATTAAAAAATCCAAAAAATATATAAATACACATTTCTGGCTCATATCTAATATAAACAAAAACCCTAAAAATCTAATTATCCATCATCTTTTTTGCAGCTACCTCAAATCTGATCGTTGGATCATATTTGATCCAACGGTCCAGATGGCACCGGAGCCGGCCGTCCAAATTCACTAGTTTCCCCACGCCCCGTCTTCCACGCGCGCATGATGCCCACGCGAGGTCGCTTCATCTTTCACACGCTGCTGCTGTTTCGTCTCCTGGCCACGTGGCTTCGTCGCCGGCAATCTCAGGATATTATCACCGGCTCCCAACCACCAGCATGGGCAGAAACAATAAGAAATTAGAGGTTAATAGAGCCTAATATTAGATGTAATCAGCCATAATGTTATCCATTAATGTTTGCTTGGGAATATGAACAAAGATTGGGGATAAAAGATGTAATCGGTTTTGTAATTAGGGGCAGTTTTCCAGAATCAAGAATATATGAAAAAAAAGCATCCTTCTGATTTCCCTATTCATTTTTCCTTTTCTTTTTTGAACATAATCACAACAAGCAACCAAAAAATAGTTAACCATGCATGTTTAGTACATCATTATCGTATTAAGCTTTTAAGTTCGAATAAAAAAATAAGAACAAAAACAAAAGGGGAATTTATACCTTTCGGTGGTGACACTTCCTGAAGAACGGAGGTTCTATCAGCGAATCCCAACGGTGAGGAGCTGGGCCGTATCGAGGAGAGTTGCATACTTCGAGATCACGTCGATCCAACGGTTGTCGGCGAAGATCTGGCGCGAGGAAGCCGAAGGAGCTTCGGCCAGTTTCGAGACGAACGACTCATCTTCTAGAGGATCAAAGCCGGCAGAAAGCAAAAGTGGGTTAGAAGACGCCTAGCGGAGGCGACAATGCGCCCAACAGAGTACGATTGGTGGCCAAATGGCGGACGAACACACACTCTCTCTCTCGGGCTCGCGACGAAAATGGGGGAAAATAAAAAGAGGAGTCTGATTTAGTGTTATAACCCATTTTATCACAACCGGTATAACTGATTTTATGACCGGCTAAGTCGGTTAGCCTAAACGAATAGCAACCCGCTTCGTAACCCGACCCGGTCTGCTCCAACAGCCCAGCCCAACAATCTACAGCCCAATTTGTTTGGGCTTGGTAAACCCTTTACTCTATTTATCTAATTGCAGCCCATATTTATTTTTTTAGGTATAACATGTTTTATTTATATTTTTTATTTGTTATTAAATGTTGTATAACATGTATTCTATATATGTTACATAGTATTTAAGTAGTACATAAAGATTTAATATTTAGTTCATAACATATACTATATATGTATTTTAATTCAAATAAATGACCCCTTAATATTAATATATTTTATAAAGGTTATATCATAAATATTACAATGTTTGTATATATATATAAAATGTTTGTAATGCGTAATGTAGAACTTGTTTACGTATTATAGGATATACATACTTGTAAAATTTTTAGAATGTACTATATGTAGTTTTTAATATGTCTTATGATATGAATTTCTTTTATGTCGTGTATACAAAATTTTTAAATACATGATTTTTTCTACAAATATATAATATATTTTTCATTATGGTATATGTTTTTCTTTGAAATAAAATATTAATATTACTATAAATAAAGTTTTTCTTAATGCTAGTTTTATGTAATAGAAAGATTATAATATATGTAAATTTTTTTTATACATATATGGAATATATAGTTTTTGAAAGTGTATAACATATATAGTTTTTTTTTCTTTTTAAAAAAATAAAGGGGAGAGGCAATAATATTTATAATTTTAAGGTTTGTAATACAATCTCAAATTATATTTTGATAACAAATGTATGAAAATGTTTATGAGCCCTAAACTTTTAGATTTGGTTTTAGTAGTTTGGGCTTTTAGCTTTGGGACAAATTTTAATAGTTTTAAGCTTTTGGGTTTAGGTTGGGAATAGCCAAATTGATTCGAACAAGTTGTATGTTCGTATTATAGGGACATGATCCTAGAACTAATCATATTAGCCTTAGTTTTTTAGAGCGTTAATTAGATTAGTGTTCAGATTAATTTAGTGAATTTAAATTTATCCTTGGCTTACTGGGGTAAATGTTAAATTCATTAAGTTAATTGAACATTTCTTAATTACTTTAGGGGAAAATCAATTTTAAGTCTAATCTAGCATTAGATTACAATTTAGTCATCATAAATTGGGTTTTTAATCTTTTAGGGCTAAATAAGTAATTAGGCTATATATCAAATTGGGCCTTTATTTTTTTAGTGTTTACATTTATTCCCTTGCTTGTCATTCATTAATTGACATTCATGTAATCTTATATCTTAATGACATCGTTAATCAACTTAAATCATAAAAAGGGAGGTACTTATTAATTCTAATATTTGTGTCGTAACAGTCCGAGCTTAAAGGACGTTGACCAAATATTTGAATTAATTTTTGTCATCCCGAGGTAAATAGACTAAAAATTAACGAAGCCATTATATCATATTTAAATATTTGTATCATGCATAAAGGTGACGTACAGAGGTCGAACCATAAATTGACACGGTAATCGGGTTTATACGATGTAGGTTTAATCTATGGTCCAACATATCGTCAATCTTATTAATTAAATGTTTAATTAATTTGAGTGTACCAATTCGATAAGGCCCATGCAATCAAGGTTAATCTTTATCTAAGAACTTTAAATTAAATTCAATTTAAATTTCAATGACTTTTATTCTTTTAAGAGCAATAAATTTTCTGGTACCAATCCCTGGGTGTGATGGGGGTGCTAATCCTTCCCCACACGTAACCAACTCCCATACCTTTTCGCAAATAATCTCTTGTTTTATGGTGTCCGACCTACCTTACCCGAGTGGCCGGTGGCGACTCCCAATTTTCATCGTCTTGGAAAATTTAAAGCTTTCAAAAGAAATCCCCCATTTTCCAAAGGATTTTCATTAACAATTCAAGGGATAATTATTAGCCGACTTATTTTCTAAACAAACGCCCTTAACACGGCAGAATTTCTTTTTTCAAAAGGGAGAATAAAAGGTCGCTACAACTACTTGCATTCTCGCATCTAACACTTATGAGACAATCGTTCAAACCAAAATTCCAACGAGTGTTAACAACAACAAGCGAAGGAGTCTGTCTCGCCACATGCGATCTCGTGATCCAAAAACCCAACAAGTACTGAGCGCTGCTCTAGCCTAGATAGTGTAACCATGCGGTTCTCGTTCAACACTATCTCTACCCTGCCTCAACTCAGGGCGATACCTCTTATCATGTTACTTCTTAACCCGACCATCACCGGAACTAGAGTTTACAACTCTCTTGTTAGAGCTAGAACCTCTCACACAAATTGATAAACCCAGGTTCCACTCAAAGTACTTTGCCCGTGTAACCAACACGTCAAAACCGGTGTAATCAGAAGCCAACATGCATGTCTTAACATCCTGTACCAATCCATAACAAAATTTGTCACAACGATGCCTCTCATCCGGTACCAGTTCAGGAGCATACCAGCTCAACCGAACAAATTGTACCTTAAACTCAGCCACAGACATACTGCCTTGAACCCATGCCATAAACTCACGTTTCTTTTCATCCAAGTATCTAACTCTCAGATACTACTTCTTAAAGATAGTTCGAAATAACTCCCAAGTCACAACACCGAGTTCCACTCCCGCAACCACAGTTGTGCACCAACTATACACATCTCCTTGCAATAGAAACACACCACATCTTCAACTCACGGATATTATTACACCCATTGGGTCCAAAATTTGATCAGTATTAGCAATCTACTCCCAGGATGCCTCGAGTGCCATCCCTCGAACCTTAACTCCTCCTAAACTACGGAGGTGCTCTAACAGTAACAAACAGTTGTCCAACAGCCGCGTAGTCACATGCAGTCCAAAAACGACAGCTTAAAAAGGCTTCAAACATCACCTATATCAAAGGCGCCCTATCACCCAACACTGGCCCAATTGGTGCAGGTGGTACTTAATTCGGGGTGGCAAACCCCCTAGGAGATATAACATTCTCCTCAACTCCTTGCCCAACGAAAATAGCATCACGCTATTTCTCAATTCTCTCATCGGTCAAAATATAACACATTTCTAAGGCATGGTAGTTATACTAAAACAAAAACAATTTGACCAGCTTCAAGTAAGGATCCAAGACTTATTTTCCAAATAAAACATTTCATACTGTAGTAATAAGGAAATGTGCCCCACAAATATCCCCCAACATAACATATGTCATCCAACAGACATATAAACAATCAACATGCTTATAAACAATCATTGTGCATAGAAAACAATACTAATCAACCAATAACAACATTCCAACAATCATAAACTCATCCCACTTATCGCTAACTTGGCTCTGATACCACCAAATGTAACCCCCACGACCCGGCCTAGCCGCAAGACCGAACCAAGTGAGCTCTATTGGGTTTGCTGAAACAAACCCATAAAGATTAACTCAAATTACGTCCATTTTTTTCTTTTATCTTACCTAGATGCAATTTATTAACCTATGGTGTGCATACTGGCAACGGGTGAAAGCTCAACTCAATCAGGCGTCGAATCGACATCCAATTGCACGCAATTGCAATTTAGGGATCAAATTGCAATTCTGAAAAATTATAGAGACTTAACCTATTTTTAAGTTACCAATCCTTAATTAATCAGGTTTCATGCTCACATGTCAGAAATCGTCTCATAATGATCATCCAAACACATTCAATTGCATGCATAACATTTAAGGACCAAAATAATAGAAAATAGAAACTTCCAAACATCACATTAACTGAAATAACAAGTGTCTATATTGGTACACAATCAAGTGTATCGGTACGCTTTCCCATTTCTTAAAATCCAAGATTCCAGTAGCTCAAAATCGTAACGATACGGCTTATACGTATCGATAAACCTTGCCATAATACTCTTTCCCGTACAAAAATAGCTCCCCACGTACCGAAACACTATCCCAAAAACAACTTACCAGTATCAGTACAGGGACACGCGTACCGATACACTTACACCTAAAATGTCCAATTTTGCTGGTTTAACATGTTTTTAAGGGTTCAAACACATTCCAACATGTCTCAATCATATACACAACAACCCCAAGGATTAAATCTTACCACAACCTCATAGAAACGTCATCAAATTATGGCATTATACTTCACAAAATAAACAACAACAAGTCATTCAAAGCATGAAACATATGTCTGAAGAATCAACCAAACATATAAAGCAATTACAACACCAACACAATATAACAAACTTGCTCAAAACAGAGAGTTTAACTCAAACCATCCCAAAAATCAACAACGAACCCCATTGCCTTTATTACTACAAGTCTAGTTCGAAACCATACTTTCTTGTTATACGAGTCCTTGGATTTTTCCCTCGCTTGCTCGTTGCCTCCAACCTTTAATTCACTATATTGATGGACAAAGAGAGCGTAAGCACACAAGGCTTATTGAGGATCACTTAAAACACAACACCATCAATGCGTTTAAAACTATTTTCCTAACTCACACGAGTTTAACAATTTAAATGATCTTTCAAATCGTTATGCCTTGAAAATCATGCACTTAACACTTTCAAAAACCAGCATATTAAACCATATGTAAAATGTATCATTGATCAACAGCAAATCTCATTGCTAACCCTCAATTTAAGCCTTCTCATGCATAACAATCCATATGCAAAGCTTAAAGAGCAAACCTGTATAAACCAACATTATACATCAACATCCATCACATGATACATTTACAATTATATTGGCTTTCAAGTGATCATAAACCAAGTTCCACTTTCACAAAATAGTTCATCGGATACACAGATTCAACAAGTGTCCTCTCAACACTTCAAGCCATCTCAAATGGAATTACGGTACAATTACAACCGTGGTACACTCACAACCGGGTACAATCACAACCCCGAGGATAACAACCCCAATCATCAGTTAGACGCTTAATCTACTAACGAGAGTTTTCGGTACCATATGACCCTTTAACGATTAGGGTACTTGGATGGAGTATTCGGTACATCGTATAAACCCCATCGACATCCAAGACGACTTTTTATTGTGCACTATCAATCCTATGGCCGGCCAACTATATTCGAAAACATTTTTCACCACATCACTTGCCAATATAATCTATTATTAACCATGTACCTCACTATTTTTAAAGTAACACATCAAAACCATTTTCAATGCATCAACCCAATGCATTCACAAGTATTTCTCATACTTACATGGATCATTTACCAATGCATACATCATCAAAATATGATAAAAAATAGTATATAACATACTTGAAAACATGCTTAACAGTATGTACCATGTAATTCAGAACAAGTTCAAAAAAAACCATTTCCTCAAAAAACGACCGAGGGAGAAATCTTATCATACTTACTTCCGAGTTTAAAGCAGCATTTCAAGCTAATTTTAAACTCCCAAAATAATCACTGTTAAATCATTTCAATTCTGAAATCCACTTTCTCACTCACCGACAACGCAACGCCTCATTTGTCGATGTGAATTACTCCTCCAAAGCTTCCGAAGTGACACTTTAAGCTTTAGGATCAACCTCCCCTGATCTCACCACACAAAAACAAAGGATCCAATGCATCAAAATGCATTCACAAACCCAGCAACATTAATCCACAACAATCCTCTACAAACACTAGCCGAAACCTTTCCCAAAATTACCAAAATCAACATCAAACACCTTCCAAACCTAACCCAGCCAAACCTAAAGGTTTAATCCATCAATTACCTTCAATTAACATCCAACAACAACCTATTATCATCCTTATACTTCCAGCATTCATTAAACAACCGAAACACGCCAAAAACACAACACTAACAACCTAACAAATTAGAGATTCACATAGTTTCAGGATTCCAATGTTAAATCCGACTTATCAACATTATAAAACATCAAAATCATGATTATAATCAATCAATAATTTAGCAAAGCAGATCCGAAATGAAAATCACTTAATCTCATTAATTAAACCTTGATTTAACCAATTTCCATAATTAAATCATTAAAACTCATTCGAAAAACATTTATAAAGGATCAATAACTTGGGAATTTTATTAAAGACCCATACATTAGAGGAGAAGGACGAAGCTCACCTCTAATGTTGACTTTCCTCGTTAATTGTATTGATTTACATGAGAAAGCAAGATTAAAACAATAAGGTTTTGATAGGAAATAATTAAAAACTCATTTGACATTAAAGGATTGAAGAAATCAAGAAGTTACCTGAAGATTTTGAAGAAGAAAAGAGTGTTTGACTGAAGAGAATTTGAGAGAAAATCTTTTTAGAGAAAAATTAGTTACGTGAAATTTACTTAGGAATTACTCAAAATCTATTTATACCTCTCCCCAAATATTTTTAAATATCCAATTAAGGAGAAAAGTCTGATATTAGACTTTGGGCAAATAGCTCCTTAAAGATTCAAAGTTTTGATCCTTTTACAGAACAATCACTAAAAATAGTTTCCATTATTTACATTTTGGTCACTAGCCAAAATGTCACATTTTCGAATTCTAATTTTCAAAATTGACTCTACCAAAACATTCATATATTAAATAATGATTTTTAGATATTTTTCCAAATATTTTCTCACTCAAAAATATTTTATTCGATTTTAATTCCGAATCTGACTCGAATCTCTAACCCGGTCCACCGGACCATCTAATCAGCCTATAAACCGCTAGGCCCAAAACCGGGGCATTACAATACTAGGATCATCCTTTCCAAATTTCTCAAGAATCTTGTCCATATAGTGTAATCGAGTCAATCTGAGACCTTCACGTGACTGTTTGATTTGGATCCCCAAAATCGTATCGGCTTGTCCCATATTTTTCATGTCAAATATTGAATTTAACATGTTTTTGTTACATTTTACCATTTCATTTTTTTCTTCCAACAATGAGTGTGTCATCAATATACAAACATAGAATGATACATCCAATGTCGGTAATTTTGACATATACACATTTGTCACTCATTAATCTTGAAGCCATTTGTCATCATGGCACTGTCGATTTTGAGTAATTATACTGTGCACTGGCGTAACAACAATCTTTAAAATTGTGAACTTTAGTCGTTCAAATACTATAATTCAATTTAATTTGGGGTAATTATACCGTGCACTGGCGGTAAAAACTTTTTGTTTTCACAAGCGCCCAATTTTAGGGGCTAGAGATTTAATTTAGGGTTCATAGTTTAGGGGTTTAGGTTTATGTGCTTTGAATTTAGAGTTTAGGGTTAGAATTTAGGGGTTATAAGTAAAAACCTAAATCCCTATCATATTACCCTAAAACCTCAACCCTAATCTTTAAATCTTAAACACTAAATTTTAACCACAAACTTTAAATCCTAAACCTCTAAACCTAAACCCCTAAACTAGATCCCTAAACCCTAAATTTAGGACGCTTGTGAAAACAAAATGTTTCCACCGCTATTTTCCCTTTAATTTGATTCGATTTTTTTATTTATTTTACTTCTTTTGTTTATCACTAGTACAAAATTTCATGTCGTAATCTGACCATAAAGCATCCCGATCGAGTTGAGCCTCCTGCTGGCTGCTGCTATACGCTAGATGATGCAAATTAAAGTTCTGTTGCCATTCAAGTAATCAGAAACGAAGAAAAAGATGGCCACGGACAGAACTAACAGCTCCTTCTAAAAAGATTCAAATTATTTTCTATTAGTTATTTATTTTATTGATGGAGTTTACCCTAAAAATTTATGAAATTTTTTTGTGCCTACTCTAAACTTTTATTTGGCATCGTTTGCATATAAATTATAATAAAATATTGACCAAAGATATCTATAAGCAGTAATTTATTCTTTCTTAAGAGTCTACAAACAATTCATTTGAGCCAAGTTCATTTACAACTCTACATAAAAGCCCAAAAATAATAACCAATTACAAGAGAAAGAGAAGCTCATAAAAAAATATTTGGGTTCTGTTCCTATTTTGACGTTTTTTCTTCCTCAAATATAAAATTCTCAGGTTTCTAGTTCAAAACTCTCAAATCTCTCAAGTCTAGGTATGTAATTTTTTATTTTTTAAATATTCATTTATTCAAGATATAGAAGTATATTTCAATTAGTATTATTTAATTTTTTTTACAAGATTTCAGGAATTCACGACCTTTTGTTCTCTATCTTACAACTATAACAATAAAAATAGCGATAAAATAAATAAAGAATTAGTTAAATTATGTTTACTTTTTCTTTTTCTAAGTCAAAATACAAGGAATTAACAGAGGACAAAGCCCATGTCGCAAGGGAATGAGCAGCACAATTGGCAGACCGAGGGACAAAAGCGATCTTGAAGTTAGGATGGTCCGAGATGATGGCGCGAGCTGGTGCAAGATAGGAGATCTTGCTGGCCCAGTCGAAGCAGCTTATTTACAACGGTCGCATTATCAGATTCAAGAATAATGGACGATCACCCTTTCTCACTAGCAAGTTAAAGCCCAGCAATCACACCTACGGTTTCAGCATGACCAGCATTCATACTGCTCGGGGAGTGTTGAGTGAGGCCACCAACCACATACCCATCTTCATCACATCCGATGACTCTTATGGCGGCTCCCCGGTTCGGGTCGAAGACGCCGTCTACATTTATTTTAACAAGAAAATCAGAGTGCAAGACTTGAGCATTGGTGACAATAACCCAGGTCGGTTGAAGTTTTTTCTCATGAACCAAGGTGTTTCTGCGACGCCAGAGGCTCCACAGCAGAACCATGAAGCTTGCAAAGGAGGCAGCATCGAGAATGCCGGTTGCATCCTCAAGCCTGGCAAGGATGGACTGCACAGAGCTATGGACCAAGGCGGAGGGTAAGTTGGTCATGAGGAGGGCAGCTTTCGACTCTACACAATCCTGAAGGCATGGAGCGCAGTTTCGATCTCAGTGTTACAGAGGGGGCACAAACCAGGGCTGAGGCCAGCGGATCGAATACGACTCCCAGTCGACAGGCCATCATTTCCCAATCTCCAACTAAAAACCCTGATTTTTGGTAACACAACAAGCTTTGCTAGAACCTTTCATAGCCTCGAGGGTCTGCTGACATGAGGTATAGATCGTTGTAAGTATTAAGTATCCCGACTTAACAGAGAACTTACCTGAGTCATGGCCGCTCCATATCATGGTGTCATCGCGGCTTGGGGAGATTTGAACTTGAAGAATGGAAGCCACATCGACCGAATGGAATAAGGAAATAAGCTTAGTCTCATCCCATTGTGTATGACCCGGTTGCATGAAATTCGAGCAACAAATGGGTGAAGTGGAATTGTCTGAATATGTCGTATGAAAGGTGATCGGATTAGCTCCTCCCAATTTATCTTTAAGCATGCGAACTTTACTATCAGCGCCAACAGTCCAGTGAAAGCAATCACGTAACTCTTGCATGGCTTTGTAGATGCCCTTCCATGCAGAGGAGCTTTTGTCCTTCAGGGGGGCTTCTAGGATATTCCCCGAAGGAAAATACTTGGCCCTGAACACACGAGAAACAAGTGAATTAGGCTCCTTGATAAAATGCCAAACCAACTTACTAAGAAGAGCGATATTAAAACTGCGCAAGTTGCGGAAACCAATCCCCTCGGCATTTTTTGGGGGTACATATTCTATCCCAGGCTATCAAGGGCCAGCCATGCGTAGTTGTCTTTCCCGTCCTCCAAAATGTACGCATGGTCCAGGATATGTCATCTAGCATTGATTGCGGTAGGAGATAGCAGGACATGGCATATTGGGGTAGTGCTTTGGCCACTGATTTAAGAAAGATTTCTCGACCCCCAAAAGACAGCAAGAGCTTGGTCCAACCTATAACACGAGAATCAACCTTGTCACGTACAAATCCAAGACAATTAGTTTTATTTTTACCTATAACAAGAGGTAAACCAAGGTAAATTCTAGAATCAGAAACTTTCCTAACACCAAGAATGTTTGTAATTTGGGAGCGGTGGTGAGCTGGAGTACGAGGGCTGTAGTGCAGGGTTGACTTGTCGAAATTGACTTTCTGTGCAGAAGACGAAGCAAAGATGTGAAGAATCTCCTTGATGCGCCTAGCTTCCGCAGTGGAATTTTTGAGGAAGATGATGCTATCGTCTGCGTATAATGTAAAAAAATTCTTAGGTAGGACGACACATCCTACTTTGTCTACGGCATAATATAAAAAAATTCTCATCACATCTGATTGAATAGTAATTTTAGTATCTATTTTTGAAATATTTTAACCCTCGACGTTTTATTTTAGATTGAAATAACCCCTATGTGGATGTAAATTGTCAGTCAATTGACGATAAACAACTTGAAATAACTTGACAGAATGACACATCATCGAAAAATAATTTTATAATTTATAAAATTTTATAAAATTATTATTTTTGACTAATGTGCCATTCTATAAAGTCAACATATCTATCTATATGACACTACTATGTTAGTGTGCATTGTTATGCAGGTTTGTCACGTCATTTCAAGCTCTTTAATGCTAGTTGACTAACAGTTTTCATCAACAGAGAGACTATTTTAACCCAAAATAAAATGTTAATGGTTAAAATACTTAAAAATATGAGCTAAATTAACTATCCAGTCAAATTTTAAGAGTATTTTTTGGTATCATGCTTTTTATTGTAGGTGAACGACGATTATACTTGTGCAATCCCAAGAAATAAAAAACAAGATCTTTGGGCCCTTGAGACCATGTTATTTTTTATTTATGCTATATCATCTCACGTATAAATAAATATAATATTTACAAAATTTATATAAAAATGACTCTCCATTCAAATATTTTATATTTAATATTGCAAGTTTAGCCTGCTTAAAAGCAAATATGTCATAAGGGTAATTTAGTAAATTTATTTTCAGATAATCTTATATCCCAATTAAATATTATCATCTTACATTTCTGTCAATTAAAGCCATCAGAGTAGGAGTGCTTATCGAGCGAGTCGATCGCGAGTTGAGTAGTGCTCGACTTGTGCTCATTAAAAAATCCCGTTGCTCGACTCGACTCGTTGCTCGTTAAGCTCGATAAAATTTTGCTCGACTTGTGGTCCTAAAAAATCCCGTTGCTCGACTCAACCCATTGCTCGTTAAGCTCGCCAAAATTTTTAAATTATTTTTTTAAATATAGGTAAAATCTAGTAATACTATTAGAGCTTAATATAAACATAAAAATTCAGAATAAAAAACATGAGGTTTGAGGAGATAAATAAATGAACATGTCATGACCGAGTTAGAGATGAAGTCGATATTCAAATACGAGACTCTTTTTTAATTTCTCAACAATCTTCGATGAACAAAAAATGAGAGAATGCCTTAGGACTTTCGAGGTTTTAACTTTCAATCACATTTTTTTATATAGAAAGTAGAAAGTGAAGACTTTCTTGTTTTTTACTTTTATACAGAAAGTAATAATAAAAGAAAAAAAGAAAGACTTTAATAAAAAATAGAAAGACTCATGATTATAATTTAATTTCTTATTAATATAAATTATCTTTTTTTTTTAATTCATGGGAAACACAAAACGTTTTGGAAATTTGAAACCAACGTTTGATGGGTAAGTTACCTAGTAATTTACTAAACTTTTCTTGAGTTTTCAACTAGTATTTAAACTTTTTGAATCATATTTTTTAAGGTGACCACCAAAAAAAATTATAAAAGAATTTATTAAAAAAATAACGAGCTGCTGAAGAACTTATCGAGTCGAGTTGGACCTTGCTCAACTCGACTTACTATGATCTTGAATCGAGTTTGATTTCAAGTCGAGCCAACTTGAGTCGAACGTTAACTAAATTTTGATTCAGTCGAGCTCTAATTGTTTGCGAGGTGCAGCACCCATAAACATGAGGGGATGTTGTGGGCCTGGGGCATGCTGCCTAATGCCTATGCTGCGGCATTGCTACTGGGCTTGTGATGGTGAATCCAACAGGCTGAAAATGATATTATGGATATTTATGAAACAAAAAACAAAAGCCACGAAATGCCGACTCTTGTTCAAACCGTGATGAGGAAAAGGAGTAGACGAACATTCTTCTAACAACGGTGCTCCCTCGTCTAGTGATTTATTGATCATTCTCTTAAAGAAGGGAGGAATTCAAGGTTTTGTCGAATTTTGATAATTGTTTTTGTGTTGATCACCTTGGGCGGTTCGGTGGTTTGGCTACTTGATCGTTTGTTTGCTATTTCAGGTTAGATTCAAATATTCCCCTATCGTTTTTTTTTATCATTTTCTTAAGTTAGTAATTGTTTATTTTTTTTACTATTTTTATAAGATAAACACTCATTGCAGACATATATGCATAAATTCAGATCTCCTAAGATAAATATCCAAAGATAAACTCATGTTCCCTATCATAAGCTTTTCAATCCGGTAATGCATTCTCAAATAATAATTCTATGCCTTTGAAAAATCTTGGATTGCCCAAGTTGCAATGTTTCGGAAACAGAATTCGAAAGTTCATTGACCGATGATTCCGAGTTCGACCGTATATATGAATGGTATGCCTACTATTGTTTTGTTTTTGAGTATTTTAATAATACGTTTTCATTAGAAGAATGCTTTAGTCCTAAGCCTAGGCTTGTAAACGAAAACGAACGATGGTATGTTTATGTTCGTTTGTTTGATTTTAACCGAACACAAATAACTAAATGAACATAATTTTTTGTTCGCGTTCGTTTGTTAAAATAATAAACGAACACAAACGAACAATGAGTATTGTTTAGTTTTTTTTCTTAAGAAGTCTGAAGCCCTGTACATCGTTTATTGTTTAATTTTTTATTTTTATTTCATATTTTAATATATATATTTAAATGAACGGATTACCGAACGTTCATGAACGTAAATGAATGAACAAGTCATTTATTTTTGTCTGTTCATTTAACTAAACGAACGAAAATTTTTATTCATGTTCGTTCGTTTAATAAATAAACGAACATAAACGAATTTCCCGCCGAGCGGTTCACGAACAATTCGCTGAATGTTTAGTTCGTTTACAGCCCTACCTAAGCCTTAATTTTCATTATTTTTTTTAAATTATGTTTTTGTTTAAAATAATATTTAGAATTTTTATGTTAATATATAACATAATCTATGTGGTTGGTTTATATGTGTGTGTGCGTATATGTGTTATTTTATTTATTATTTTTTCAGAAATTCATATTATTTTAAGATATATTTTATATAAATGTATTTTACTATACAAGATTATATTATATATTACATTATCTCTTTATTCTGTATTATATATATACTAATACTTATATGGTAATATAATTTTATATATGTTATATATATGTCATGTTTTTATTGTAAATGTCTTTTTTGTACCTATTAGTATATATTGATAACATTGATACATATATATTACATTATATTTGCAATTGATTTTAATCACAAGTTCTCAAAAAAAAAATCACGAGTTTAAACAAGACAATATTTATCAACAATCTCTATAGTAGGTGATTAAAGTTCTTGATTGGCACTCTACTCTCTCCCCTAAGTTATGAGTTTAATACTCAATATGAGCGAATTTTTTCTCTTATCGCCCCCTAGGTACGAGTTGTTCAAAAAAAATTAAGGCAATATTTCGTTATTAGGGAATTTAAGGAGTAGTGTCCCTAACGTATTGGAATTCAACTCTCTTGATAACTCGAAGTAAGGAAATATCGTTTTGGAAGTTACATTTCCATAATCATGCATATTCACACTTTTATAATATTTTTTAAAAAATAGAAGGCACTATTTTTTTATTAGAATATTATGGGTGGCATCCCTAACGTATTGGTATGTTATGACTATCAGAGTTGGAAGTAAAATAACATCTTAATAGAAAAACCAAGTGAATGAATTTCTCCAAAATTGTTTTTTTAACTTCACTCCTTTCAAAATACATTTAGGGATCATATTAAATTAAATTCAAATATATAACATTCATTGCTAAGAGGACATGTAATCAACTAGGTATCGATTTACGGGCTTCGTTAGAGTGCTAATCAGTCCTCATACTTAACAGACACACAAACGCATTTTCTAGTTTCGTAGACCAAAAAAAATTGTTTTAAAAAAATTATAAAATATTTTTTTTATTAAAATAGTTGTGTCTTAGTTAATCCAATCACATTTGACTTTTTTTTTTAAATTCTTTCGGGAATAAGGATCGTTCCGAAATCCGTCATGCCCCTTATTAAAGTCAAACCTAAGGTTATTGTTTTCGTGTGATTGCTACTATACAATTGTAATATGGCTACATTGTCTCATACGAAAAACATGGAGGGGCAGTCGCTCTCCACTTTAAAAATTAGTTTATTTATGAATTTGCACCATATTTTCAAATATTTATAGTTTGCCCCTTAACCTCAAATCCTAGTTCTGTCTCTGAGTGAGACGCTTTTTATAACGATCGGCAAAAAGTTGGCTTTATGTCATGTAAATAATTTACCATTATATAATTGTGGAACTAAAAACTCAACCTACCTAATGCAACGATAAAGTAATTCTCAGTGCATGCCAAATCTATATATTGTTTTGAACATTTCCGCCATGCGTTAATGCTTTCGAATACTACAAGAAAGTTGTCCAAATCGATGACACCTTATATAGAAAATACAAACAAGGTTATTACGGACAGTTATGCAAGATGACAACAGTAACATAGTCACACTGCTGTTTCTCTTGTTGAGGGGGAAGATACGGAATCATGGGCTTTTTTGCTTAAACACTTATGTGATGACGTTGTCAATCAAGATGGTATATGACAAAATTTAGATCGATGGACCGAGGTCAAAGCAACCGTCAACTCTTTCAGAGAAATATGAGAATCCCCACATGAAAACCATCATTATTGTGTTTGACATATTGCAGCAAACTATCGTGACAAATATAGAAAGGATGATCAATGCCAGATTGTTATACGCATGGGTACTTATCATTTTTAATATTGATATAACAGAGAATATCATTTTCATTTCATTTGCGTGTAACTAATTGATATTGTATGCAATCCGTGGACCCGCCTATATGTTATACATAAGTCTAGGAGGTCACATTAGAGTTACAAGAGCGACCCACATAAAAATAAAAATCAAATAAAATTCTTTTCTTACTAATACTTTTAAAATTGTACAATAAAAATATTTGTTAGACCATCATTACAGAAATCATAAAAATAGAAATCCGAAAAGTATATTATAGACTCCGACATAAAATAAAACACGACATATATGCCCACTCACTGCACTAGTATTGTACTCCGAAAGCAACGCTAAGAAAAATCCAAACACTGATGTCAGTCACTATATCATGATAGGTTTTTTTTTCTAACATGTGTTGGTAAAAACAACGTGAGCTTGAAAAAGCTCAGTAATACCGAACTACCAAGAGATGCTATATGCAACATGCAAGTATAAGGTAAAGCATAGAACAAACATAAAGATCATGGCATCAACAGGCTCCCATTACGATATAGAATCTTGTTTTACGCCATACTTAAAGGCAACATAGTTGTTCAATACTTGAACTTCTGAATATCAGTAAGGGCATTCTACAATCCAGAATAATAAAAAAGAGAGATATTTTATAGGAATTGAGCCATAGGGTTTGGTGTGTCCCAACAATCGCAAATCGAGAAAGATAGACAAAAAGTTTCAGACAACTGTGGAATTTTGACAGAGGCAAAGGAGGAGTCAAGAAAATTTGGTATCAACCTAAATACCCTCAAACCGAACTCCAGTATGCAGTTCCCTAGAGCTGCATCTATACATGCATTAACCCAGGCCCAATGGGCATAGGTACCGACCTAAAGGGTTACCTTAGGTCCCAAAAGGTGTAGGAGCCTAGCAGAAGGTCTGTGTGCACATGTGTCTATCAGAAACTTCTCATGTTATCCCAAAAGTACCCAGTAAAACACTTTTGAACGGTAACAATCATCTCAGTAATTAGTAGCAGTATGCCACAAATTCATGATACGGGCAAATGTTTAATCAGTAGAATCAGAGTATCACCACCCACGAATCGAGTATACTTGTATCATAAATCAGGAACCAGAAGTCATGTTTTTACTTAAGATAACAGGATCACTTGAGATCAGAATGGATAGACTGGTTTCTAATGAGGGAGATTATTCATGTAAACATGGGATGCACTAGATGGTCCAATTTATCACTTAGGGGTCCTTGCTAATTACAGAAAGGAGACACTGAACCATAGTCCATTCTAGACTGATTTTAGAATCAAGAACCATACTGAAAGGAATTTGATAATTATCAACGTCATCCAGGTATTAAAGAATTATACCTCAAGATCATTCAGAATTTCTAAAATATCGTGACTATGCAGAAATTTAGATGTATTAGGATAGATTTTGGGAAGTCGGGTAGACCAGGATACCCCAAATACCGGTTTAAAAGTATTTTGTTATATCAAAGACTTGTTAAATTGTTTTGGCTTGCTTTAATAATAAGTCTAGAAATTATCTAAGAGAACTTATGACCAAATTAAAGAAAGGGAGGAGTGTGTAGTTAATCATAGAAGGACTAAACCAGAAATGATATGAAGTTGTAAGTTTGCATGTTAAAGAAGATTTTGTTTGGGGGTTGTTACACATGTCATGTAAGGGTGTGTGCATGTGTTGGGGAGAAGGAAAGAAAAACATTGTCTTTTTCTTCCCCAAACCAATCGAAACACCATGGATAGAAAGGATTAAGAGCTTGCAAGATCAATTGTTGGTAGAACCTCAAAATTCTTGGACCAATCTTAAGGAGTACTTCGAATAGCTTAGTGAGGAAGGTAAGAAATTCATGTACCTTCTTTAAAGTTGAGGTTAACTTGAGAATTTAGTTACAATTACCTTATGAGTATGGTTGCTGTTAGAATTGCTTGAAGAATAATCTTAGGATATGAATATTGAGCCATTCGAATTGCATGAACTAAGTTACTATAGACTTTTGTGAAATTTGTAGATTGGTTTAAGGTGTTAAAACTATTTAGCAACATATTCGATTGCTTTAATGTTTGATTGAGTTGTTTGGTTGAAGCAAATACATTTCCATGATCATGTCTCATCTTAAGCATTCATAGATAAATTAAAACCATTGTTAAATGGTGTCAAATTTACTAGAATCCTGAGCTATATGGTTTCTTTGTCTGCTTAGTAGTTAAATGAAGATAGTGAGTATAACAGAGGCTGATTTATAAGTTTAAAATAGGGAAAGGGCTAATTTGTGGATTTTAAAGGCTTAAAATGGACAACTTTGCAAACTAAATTATAGACTCTTTTATGAATAAATTGGATTGTTTTGATACACTGAAAAATGGACAGCTTTGCGAACTAAATTATGGACTATTTTGTAAATAAATTGGATTGTTTTGGACTATTTTGATACACTGAAAAATGGAAAGTTTTAAAGGATTAAAATGGTTTGTTTTAGAGTTAAGTGGACTAAAAATTGAATTATTGTAGGTTGATATGAGATAGTATACATACTTTAAAAAATCAAAGTGATTGTTTGTGTTAATGTTTGCTTAAATGAAAATTTTGATATAGTTAGACTTTAAAGTAACAATCTCTCACTTATGTCTCCCTTTCGTGCAAGGTCATAGGGGGAAGAAAGAGTTAGGAAGGGCAAGGCCACAGAAGGGACCTCGGAACACATGCTTAAGGATATCAACTAATCTGTAAAACCTGTGAGTGTAGTTTAAGTCTCGGGACGAGCTTAGGACCTTCCCGAGCATCCTTTATTTATTTAATTACATTACCTTTATTATTGAGCTAAGCTGTGCTTAAATTAAAGCTTGGATTCGAGGTAAGTACCTAAATGTTAGGTACTTTATGATTATACAATGTTTGACTAAGGTATATGCTAAATTTTGAGAGTCATATGTGTTTATTTATGTACTTGATAAGATGAACAACAAGATATGCTTTGGTTGAATATGTGAATATGGAGCTATGCTCAATTATGATTTTGATGAATTATGATTAAAATTAAAAAGCCTTGGTTTCGAGTCAGTCATATGTATAGTTGGCATGCTATAGAGTCCATGCAGCTCTTGTTTAGGGAGAACTACGGTCCTTATGAGGCGAAAGTAGGAGGGATGTGTTTTGGTCATTTGGCGACAATAGCAGGTATTGGCTGGTTCTTTGAGTACTATATTTTGGCAATAGTTGGTTGGGGGAATCGAGTACTTAGACTACTTGATTACCAAGGTTACAAAATATGAATAAGTTTGAAATCACTAAATATGTTATTAAGTCATTTAGTTTGCTTGCATAATAAGTAAAACTTGGTTAAACATTACTTTAGTTCTCTCATTTAAAAGATAAGATGATATGCTTGACGTTGATAAGAAAAAAATGTATGATATACAATCACTTGGTAAAATGATACATGATATTAAATGATCTTTTACATATGTAGAAGTATGATTATTGGTGATCGATAATTATCATGAATTGGTTGTACCTTTTAATGAAGAATGATAGTCTTGTTAACTCTAAAATACTTTATGATAGAATATTTTCAACTATCTTGTTTCTACCTCACTAAGTGTTTACTTACTTGTTTTCCACTCGAATATGTTTCAGGGTGAACTTTTGAAAGCAGCTATGTATAGATATTGAGCTCGATCAGGATCACAAACTATAGTGTTTGTTTTGTCACTCAGTTGTAAAACTCCTAGTTTGGTGGCACAATACTTGTGTATGGTGCATATAGCTCATCTTTTGATATGTATATAATGTCTATAAGTTTTGTAAGTAATGCAAGGCCATTCGCATAATTTGGTTTTTTCTTATTTAATTAAATGCTAAGTATTCATGCCTAGTTTAAGTGATTAGTATGAATTTTGATGAATGGTCATATATCATGGGTACATGTAGTTGGTTGACTAATCCTTATAATATTTGGAATGATTGAATGTTTGAATATGTTACTATAGTAGCACACATGCTTTCCTAGTAATTTGAAATAGCTTGATTTTAAATTGGTTCGAAGCGAAGGTTACAGGGTTCAATTTGAATGATTGTGTTATGCTTGTCTTAAGGTAGTTGTTTAGCTGAAATGATAATCATGTTTAGATCTTCTTGGTGCCATTAATTTAAAAGACCTATCTGCAATTGATCTAAGACAATCCTAGTAATTATAGGTTCGACCGAAGTTCAATATCCTTAAAAAGATTCGTTTTGTTTCGTAGACCCTTCCCTTTTTCCTTGTAAATTGTAGATATGAGTCTGGACAGACCTAAAACCTTGAATGCTAAATATCCTTAATCCAAATCAAGAAGATACCTTAATCCATATTTTTGACCTTAGTTATCTTGTTGTCTTCATTACCTTTCCTTCCAGCAAACCATGAATATTTCTTCTTCGTTTGTTTGGTAACACGCCTTGGTTCAGTTTATCTACTAAACCAATTAAGGGGTTTTACATTTATTGGTATCAGAGCTAGAGTTTAGTCAATTCTAGGACTAAACTAAGTTTCGTTGCATCATCGTTTGTTACATTGCCACACAGAAGTTAAATTTGATAAGTACTTGTGATTTGTGTCTGATAAGAGCTGTCTTTTACATGTTATTAGTCTTTAGAGATGTCTGAGACACATCTGGGCCGAAATAATGAGAGCCCGACTGGCTCCTCCAATGAAAGAGGAAGTGTGAGGATGAACTAGGAGTAATAGAATCCCAAGAATGCTGCTGAACCACAATAGGAAACTCCTCAAATTCATCATGTACAACGAGTATGTCTCCTCAGTATGACAGAGATGTTTAATCAATTGGTTACCTCTCTGAAGCAAAACCCTCAAACTCTTCCCGCTTCTCCTGTAGTTGTGTCAATGAGGGCACCGATAAACAAGTTAGCCCAACATCAAGCCTACACTTTCACGAGAGTTGACGATGAAAACCTAGAAGTGGCCGAATACTAGCTGGAGACTACAATCAGGATCTTGACCAAGCAATTACAATGTTCGGATGAACACAAGCTCGAGTGTGCTCTACCCCTTTTAGCTGATGAAGCACTAAGTTGGTGGGAAACTACAACCCTCACTACTACCACAAATGTTGTCATATGGGAGTTCTTCCTCAAAGAATTTTGGAAAAAGTATATAAGTGGGCAGTATCTAGTTGAGCGTAGAAAAGGCTTCCTTTATATGAAGCAAGGAGGCAGACCGATAGAACAGAATGTCAGTGATTTCTGCAAATATTGTAAATACGAGTTTGAGTATATTAAGTAGGGGTGTGCATTTTAGATATCCGATCCGATCTGAAATTTCTAATATCTAAAATTTTTGGATAGGTATTTTAGTGATCCGTATTCGATCCGAAAAAATCAGATACCTAATTTTTTGATATTCGAAATTTAGGATCGGATATTTGGATATCCAAATATTTGAAATTATGAGTTAATTTAATTATTTTTTTGAATTTGGCGGTCTTATCCATGAACATTTTAGGTTTTTGAATATAAAAATAAACAAATTATTGAGTATAACAAGATTTGTATCCATTTCAATTTTTCATATATAACAAGTATCGAATATAACAAGATTCATATCTATGAAAAATGAAATATTCAGATATTGGATAATCGGATATCCGATCCGAATGTAAAATCACTATTCCTATCCGATCCAAAATTTTTAGATATCCGATCTTAATTATCCAGAAAATAAAAAACAAATTAGATATCCAAAATTTCGAATCGGATCAACGGATAAACGAACCAGATCAATTGGATTGGTTTTTTTGCACACCCCTAATATTAAGAAGGAAGAAGACAAATGTTAGATGTTTATTGTCGGGCTCAACGATGAACTAAGCCTTATATTCACAGTTCTGGGGATTACTGACTTCCAAGATTTGGTGAATTGGGCAATCGTCACTGAAGCCAAGATGAAAGCGTCAGAGAAGAGAAAAGGGAATTAGTCCTAAATTGACAAAAGATAAAGAAATGATAATAAACCTCAGTGTCTATCCAAGAAGTTTAAGAATCAAGGAGGAAGCTCTTCGAATTTTAACTCCTTCCGATGAGTAATTTCTTGTCTAAAGCCTCAGTCTATGGTTAAGTCTTTTGCGCCTTCGGTCTCTATCAATAGCACGCGAAATTCAGGAAAAGATTCACAAGTTCCTACTTGTAATTTCTATCAGAAGAAACATTTGGGCCAGTGTAGAAGACATGCAAATGTCTACTTCATGTGTGGAGAATCAGATTATTATATCAAAGATTGTCCTCAAATCCTGAACAAGCTTCTAACTCTTGTATCAAAGAATTTAAATCTTGTTCAGTCATCTCGAGGTAAAGGATCAAAACAAGCTCAGTATGGTAATTCAGGGAGGAACCGGGGTCAAGCCTCTAATGCTACGCATCAGGAATCTCAAGCTTCTACTCGGGTATATCATGTTCGAGGTCGGGAAGAGGAGGATTCCCCTCATGTCATTGAGGTAAAATCGAATTGTACTCAAATCACGTATATGCTTTGTTCGATTTTGGCTCAACTCTTTCCTTTATATGCTCTACCCTTATTGAGAAATTTAAACTAAATTTTGAACCTAAAAATTGTAATCTTGTCGCCACCAATCCTTTAGGTGATAGAGTGGTTATAAACCAAATGTGTAGAAATTGTCCATTGTTTATACAAGGTATTCCTTTTCCTGCTGATCAGTTAACCCTACCTTTTCATAAGTTTGATCTTATTCTGGGGTTAGATTCGTTAGGAAAACACTAAGCCTTGGTAGATTGTTGTAAGAAAAGACTTTTCCTTCATGGATTAGGGAAGGAATCCATACTCTTGTTAGATAAGAAACCATTTGAATCAGATTCTATGTTTGTTGCTATACCTAAAGTCGATAAGACTAAACTTGCCTTTGAATCTATCCTATCCGTTTCTAAATTTTCTGATGTATTTCTTGAGGAACTTCTGGGATTTCCACCAACTCAGGAAGTGGAATTTGAAATTGAAGTTCAACCAGGACCCAATCCAATTTCCATCACTCCTTATTGGATGGCTCCAATTGAGCTTAAGGAACTTAAGAGTCAATTGTAAGACCTTCAAGATAAAGGTTTCATAAGGCCTAGTTCATCTCCTTAGGGAGCCCCAGTTTTGTTTGTAAAGAAGAAAGATGGATCGATGAGGCTTTGCATCGATTATCGGTAATTGAATAAGCTCACCATAAAAAAGTACCCATTATCGAGAATTGAAGACTTGCTTGATCAGCTTAAGGATGTTACGGTGTTTTCTAAGATTGATCTTCGATCAGGATATTACCAGATGAAAGTTAAGGAAACTAAAGTGCCAAGGACCGCATTTAAGACTCGATATGGTCATTACAAATTTCTCGTGATGCCATTTTGCTTAACAAATTCTCCAGCTACATTTATGGACCATATGAATCGGGTCTTTAGATCCTATCTAGATAAGTTGTAGTAGTCTTTATTGATGACATTCTTATCTACTCCAGAAATGAGGATGAATTTTGGTTGTCTAAAGTATCTTTTCTTGGTCATGTAATATCCGCAGAAGGGATTAAGGTTGATCCTAAGAAGATTCAATCGGTTATTGATTGGAGACCACCGAGAAATGTTGGTGAAGTTAGATGTTTTCTTAGATTAGCCGGTTATTACCGAAGGTTTGTTAAAGGGTTCTCCCTCTTGGCTACACCTTTAACTAAACTTCTTCAAAAAGATGCACATTTTGTCTAGTCGAAAAGCCAACAAAGAAGCTTTGATCAATTGAAACAAGTTTTTACTCACGCTCTAGTTTTGACGTAACCTGAATCGGGAAAGTACTTCATAGTATTTAGTGATGCATCACATCTTGGACTAGGGTGTATACTTATGCAAGAAGGGAATGTGGTGGCTTATGCATCACGACAACTTAAACCCCACGAATTAAATTATCCAACTCATGATCTAGAACTTGCTACTATGGTCTTTGCATTAAAGATTTGGAGACATTACCTTTTTGGAGAGAAATATTATTTGTTTACAAATCACGAAAGTCTAAAATATCTCTTAACTCAGAAAGATCTGAATCTCAGATAAAGAAGGTGGATGGAAGTACTCAAGGTTTATGATTTAGTCATTGATTATCACCTAGGAAGAGGAAATGTGGTGGTTGATGCACTAAGTCGCAAACATTCATCTGGTAAGACCTTAAATAAGTTATGTTATAACCTTAATCGAATTATAGACTTTTATACCTAAAAACATTTCATTGTATTGTAGCTCCTACTACAATTAATGCTCATTTCAGGCTTCAACGAAAACAAAAGCTTATACCTGAACTCCAAGTTCATTCTGATTTGATTTCAAGAATTAAGACCCTTCAAGTTCGGATCCTAAACTACAAAGCATTTTTCTTAAACTAAAAGTGAGCCTAATTTAGATTTCTCGCTAAAGTTGGATGGAGTACTATATTTTCGAAATAGAGTTTGTGTACCCAATGATGAAATCATTAAGAAGGAAATGCTTCGAGAAGCTCATGGTAGTCATTTTTCAATCCATCCTGAATCTGCAAAGATGTATAGGGATTTGAAAGAGTTATATTGGTGGCCAAGAATGAATTCTGCTATTACCGAGTTTGTATCTAAGTGTTTGACTTGTCAAAAGGTTAAAGCTGAACATCAAGTTCCTACAAGACTTTTACAACCCATTAAATTACCTCGGTGGAAATGGGAACGTATAGCTATGGACTTTGTGAGCGGTTTACCCTTAACACCAAAGAAGAATGATGCGGTTTGGGTGATAATTGATAGTTCTCCAAATTAGCACACTTTTTGCCAATTCAGATGAATTTGAGTTTGGACAAGCTAGTCGAATTGTATATCAGAGAGATCATTCGTTTGCATGGTGTTCCTACATCAATAATCTTAGATCGAGATCCTCGATTCACATTGGGATTTTCGAATTCTTTGCAAAAGGTTTTAGGGACTAGGATCAATCTTAGTACAACTTTTCACCCTCAGTTTGATGGCCAATCATAGAGGGTAATTCAAATCTTAGAAGATATGTTTCGTGCTTGTGTGATTGAATTCAGAAAGAATTGGGAGAAATCCTTACCATTAGTTGAATTTGCCTATAACAATATCTATTAGGCGTCCATTCAAATGGCTCTATTCGAAGCATTATATGGAAGAAAATGTAGAACTTCTTTGTGCTGGTCAAAATTAGGAGAAAGCAAAGCTTTATGACCCGAACTTCTCAGGGAGACTGAAGAACAAATAAACATTATAAACATTATACACAGTAGATTGAAAGAATCCTTTAGCATGAAAAAATCCTATGCTAACCTTAAAAGAAGGGATATACAATTTACAGTGGGAGATCAAGTGTTTTTAAAGGTCTCTCCATGGAAAAAGGTGTTCAGATTTGGGAAGAAAGGAAAGCTTAGTCCTCGTTTCATTTGGCCTTTCGAGATCACTAAAAAAATTGGCCCTGTTGCATATTGTTTAGCTCTTCCTAGTAAATTCAACAAGATTCATAATGTATTCCATGTCGCCATGCTTCGTAAGTATCGATCAGATCCCTCCCATGTGTTAGAACCCAAGGAAGTGGAACTCAATCTAGATTTAACTTATGAGGAAAAACCCATCCAAATCCTTGATTGTGAAACTAAAAGACTACATAACAAGTTTGTTTCTCTTGTGAAAGTGTTTTGGAAGAATCACAAGTATGAAGAGGCTACTTGGGAGCTTGAGGCAACTATGAAAGATCAATATCCTCATCTGTTTTACCTCAGGTAAAATTTGAGGACAAATTTTCGTTTAGGGGAAGAGACTTGTAATATCCCAAATACCAATTTAAAAGTATGTTGTTATATCGAGGACTCGTTAAATTGTTTTGGCTTGCTTTAATGATAAGTCTAGAAATTATCTAAGAGAACTTATGACCAAATTAAAGAAATGAAGGAGTGAGTGGTTAATCATAAAAGGACTAAACAGGAAATGATATGAAATTGTAGGTTTGCATATATTGGGGAGTCTTGGTTTTGGGGAAAGGGAAAGAAAAACATTGTCTTCTTCCTCCCCAAACCAAACGAACCACCATGAATAGAAAGGATTAAGATCTTACTAGATAAATTGTTGGTAGAACTCAATATTCTTGGACCAATCTTAAGGAGTACTTTGAATAGCTTAGTGAGGAAGGTAAGAAATTCATGTACCTTCTTTAAAGTTGAGGTTAACTTTAGAATTTAGTTTACAATTACCTTTTGAGTATGGTTGTTGTTAGATTTGTTTGAAGAATAATCTTAGGATATGAATATTGAGGCATTCGAATTGCATGAACTAAGTTACTATACACTTTTGTGAAATTTGTAGATTGGTTTAAGGTGTTAAAACTATTTAGCAATGTTTTCGATTACTTTAATGTTTGATTGAAGCAAATAATGTGCCATGATCATGTCTCGTCTTAAGCATTCATAGATAATTTAAAACCATTATTAAATGGAGCCAAATTTGCTGGAATCCTGAGTTATATGGTTTCTTTGTGTGCTAAGTTGTTAAATGAAGATAGTGAGTATAACAGGGGCTGATTTTTACAAGTTTAAAACAGGGCATGGGCTAATTTGTGGACTTTAAAGGCTTAAAATGGACAGCTAAACAAAATTATGGACTATTTTGATACACTAAAAAATGGAGAGTTTTAGAGACTTAAAATGGACAGCTTTGCAAACTAAATTATGGATTGTTTTGTTAATAAATTGGACTGTTTTGGACAATTTTGATGCACCGAAAAATGAACAGTTTTAAAGGATTAACATGGTTTTTTATAGAGTTAAGTGGACTGAAATTCGAATTTTTGTAGGTTGATATGAGATAGTATATGTACTTTAATAAATCAAAGTGATTGTTTATGTTAATGTTTGCTTAAATGAAAATCTTGATATAGTTATACTTTAAAGTAAGAATCTCTCACTTATGTCTCCCTTTGGAGGAAGTCAAGGGGAGGAAGAAATAGTTAGGAAGGGCAAGGCCACAGAAGGGACCTTGGGACACATACTTAAGGATGTCAACTAATCTGCAAAACCCATGAGTGTAGTTTAACTCTCGTGACGGGCTTAGGACCTTCCCGAGCATCCTTATTTGCTTTAATTACGTTACCTTTATCATTGAGCTAAGTTGTGCTTAAATTAAAGCTTGGATTCGAGGTAAGTACCTAAATGTTCGGTACTTTATGATTATACAATGTTTGATTAAGGTATATGCTAAATTTTGACAATCATATGTGTTTATTTATGTACTTGATAAGATGAACGACAATATATGCTTTGGTTGAGTAAGTGAATATGGAGCTATGCTCATTTATGATTCTAATATGTTATGATTAAAATTAAAAAGTCTTGGTTTTGAGTTAGCCGTAGGTATAGTTGGCATGCCATAGAGCTCATGTTTAGGGAGGACTACGGTCCTTATAAGGAGACAATAGGAGGGATGTGTTTTGGTCATTTGGCGACAGTAGAAGGGATTGACCTGTACTTCGAGTACTATATTTTGGGGAAAGTTGATTGGGGATATGAGTACCTAGTCTACTTGATTACCAAGGTTACAAAATATGAATAATTTTGAAATCACTAAATAAGTTATTAAGTCATTTAGTTTGCTTACATAATAAGTAAAACTTGGTTAAGCATTTCTTCAGTTCTCTCCTTTAAAAGATAAGAAGATATGCTTGATGTTGATAAGAAAGATTTGTATGATGTACAGTCACTTAGTAAAATGATACATGATATTAAATGATCTTTTCCATATGTAAAAGTATGATTGTTGGTGATCGAAAATTCTCATGAATTGGTTGTACCTATTAATGAAGAACGATAGTCATGTTAACTCTAAAATTCTTTATGATAGAATGTTTTCAAGTATATTTTTTCTACCTCACTAAGTGTTTACTTGTTTTGCACTCGAATATGTTTTAGGGTAAACTTTTGAAAGCAACTATATATATATATTGAGCTCGGTCAGGATCACAAGCTATAATGTATGTTTTGTCACTCAGTTGTAAAACTCCTAGTTTGGTGGCACAATGCTTGTGTATGATGCATATAGCTCACCTTTTGACATGTATATAATGTCTATAAGTTTTGTAAGTAATGCAAGTCCAATTGCATAATTTTGTTATTTCTTATATGATTAAATGCTAAGTATTCATGCCTAGTTTAAGTGATTCATATGAATTTTGATGAATGGTCATGTATCATGGGTACATCTAGTTGGTTGGTTAATCCTTATAATATTTGGAATGATTGAATGTTTGAATATGTTACTATAGTAGCACACATGCTTTCCTAGTATTTCGAAATAGCTTGATTTTAAATTGGTTCGAAGTGAAGGTTATAGGGCTCAATTTTAGTGATTGTGCTATGCTTGTCTTAAGGTAGTTGTTTAGCTGAAATGATAATCATGCTTTGATCTTCTTGGTGCCATTAATTAAAATACCTATCTTCAATTGATCTAAGACAATTCTAGTAATTATAGGTTCGGCTGGAGTTCAATATCCTTAAAAGAAGTCGTTTTGTTTTGTAGACCCTTCCCTTTTTCCTTGTAAATTTTAGATATGTGTCTGGTCAGACCTAAAACCTCAAATGGTAAATATCTTTAATCCAAATCAAGACAATACCTTAATCTATATGTTTGACCTTAGTTATCCTGTTATCTTCATTACATTTCCTTCCAACAAACCATGAATATATCTTCTACATTTGTTGGGTAACACGTCTTGATTCGGTTTATCTACTAAACCGGTTTAGGGGTGTTACACTGATTTATATAAGTCATGTTTCAAACTCACAGGGGCATTACAGTTATTTGCGATCTATCAAAGATTTTAGGATTTCCAAGCTTCCACATATCTCAAGTCACGTAGGTATTTCAATCATTTAAGTACTCTATGGTGTTTTAGTTATTTAGGTACTTCAGTACTTCCAAACAATTCATTCATTTCAGAACTCGAGGGTTATCCACCATTTCTATTAAATTTGGAAATTTTGGTGCCCAAAGATACTTCAGTCTTTTTGGTCATTACGATCATTCTGATTAATTCAGTCTTATCAGTATGCCCAATCCTTTTAGTCATTTCAATCAATTCAGTATTTTAAGCCACTTTGATTAATTAAGGCATAGGAATAGTTTTTTTCTGTAAATTTATCTTAGGAGATTTATTCAGAATTCATGAAAATTCAAGTACTGTAATATCTCGAAGGTTTACGACTTGTTATCATAACTTTCCAAGTAATTCGAGGTTTTCAAATGAATTAGTTGTTTTACCAGATCTAGTGTAGATTTCTATATCACTTTCATTATCAGGAGTATTTTAGTCTTTCTTACACCTCAAAGGCATTTCTATAATTTCTTAACTTATCATTTTAGAAATTAAATCATTAACAAAGCATAACAAGATTTAAAGCATAATAGTCTTATAAATTATTCTTGGATCTCAGAAGTTCCTACTGGTCACCTATCTTCCTAACTTAGCAGTTCAGTCTTAACTAGTTTACTATCCCTTTTCTGTAATCGATTAGACATTAACATAATTAACCCTATGCTTAAACATGAACATGCAAGCATTTATCGGATACCAATATGTTTCATAAATCATACATGAGGTAGTAATGTAACACCCTAAATCCTAGCCTAGAAGTATTGAAACCAATTGCTTAAGTTGATAGGTTAATTGAACCTAGAATTTAAGCTAAATTGATTAGTCAAGGATCTAATTGAAAGAATGAAAGAACAAAGTGACCAAATTAAGGTGACCAACTTGTAAACTCTAGCAAGTTTAAAGAATGCATGCTAAAGTTTCAATATCCCATAGTCGCCCTTGATTAAGTTAATATTAACGATAAATTAAGGGACATAGTGGACATTTCACAAATCCAATAACTTGGATTAGATGTTGTCATCTTCTTCTTCATTATACTATTGCCGAATCGAAGAAGAGAAAATAAGGAGAAAGAGAGCTTGAGAGATCACCCATTGATGAAAGAAAATTAAGCTTGCATGTATAGGGTTTTGTAAGGAAATTAAAGTTAGAAGCAAAGTAAGTATGAATCTACTCTTGTTCAATCGAATAGGCAACTATACTTGTTGAATTGGACTATTTTGATGATTATAGATGAAATTAACTATTCAATATGTTGTTAGATGATTGAATACTTGTATAATTATGCAAATTTGAAGAATGAACACTAGGTTTTACGCTGGAAATTATGTGTAAGGAATGGTGTAACAAAACTAGGTTGCTGGAAATTTGAAATTAGATGTTGATGTAAGAATTGAATAGTTAGAACTTGTAATTGAGCTATGGAATTAATGAATTGAACATGATCATGATTAGGAAATATAAGTAAGGTGTTAAACAAGCTAAATTGTTAGCAACCAATGCTGGAAAAGAAAGATAAAAGTATGAACATAGTCATATAGCATAGAAACTGTTTTAGTAAGAACCTATTGTGTAAACATGCAAAATTAAGCATTGTAACCAAGTCACTCTGTTTTGGCTGCCTTGAAAAATGAATTACCATTGACTAAACATGTTTAGGATTGCATATGAAATGAATTATAGGGCCAAAACATTGATTAAAATGAATTTAAGGAATTAAAATATGAATAGGTGCAATCTGCCCAGAATTGCTCTGTTCTGGGAAGTAACTTTGAAAATTCACTAAAATTTGTATAGATCAAATTCTGGGATGAAATTTTAGTGACACGATCCTTAGTATGTCTACTTTCATTAGGTGAAAACAGAACTAAAAACTGGGTCCTATGCTGGAAACTGTAAATAGAAATTGCTGGACAGTGCAAACTGTCCAGGCAGTGTAAATTCCATGTCTTTAAGCAATAAACTGTATTAAATGGTAAAGAATTAAAATGTAATGTTTACATGTATGGATAGAGGATTAAGTAAGATTTCCAATGGTATAAATTAATTGAAATTCTGACGTATGAATTGAAAGATATGCCTGTTTAAGTATGTAGTGTGCAAGCTGCCAGGCAGCAGCAGTTAAGCTAGTTGGAAACTGTTTTGTAACAGTTTGGGATAATTAGATCCTGTCTAGTCTTGTTTATTGAAATGTTGACAGAATTGTATGTATATGTCTATATGTATTGAAATAACCTTGCTTCCATGATGAATTGTTTTGTGTATATATATTGATGAGCGTGTTTAATCATGAATTTGCTAGATCAAGGAGTGAGCTTGGTGGAAGAAGAAAGGGGAAATCATCCAAAGGCTAAGAACAAAGGAATAGCTATACAAGACAATTGCTAGCTTGCTTGGATTGTATAGTGAGTATAACTAAACGTAGGGTTAGGACTAGGTCCTAACCAACCTTGTTGGCATTTTTAACATGATGCATCATGCATATATATATATACATGAGTATGACATTAAATTGGGGAAGTATGATGATAAATTGAATGTTTGATCCATGTTTGAACGTTCTTGATCCATGTTCGAAATGCTAGCATGTAAATTGGTTCAATGAAGCTTGATGATTAATGCACATTGATTGACTTGTTCTTGTAAAACCGAGACTTGAAATGCTAGCATACATGAAATTACTAATGTTGAATGATGAGCTAAGGCTCTAATGGTCTAAGGACCTCTTTCATGAAAGAAATTACCATGATCTTGCTCGAATGAACACTTGAATAAGCCTTGCTTGTCTTGATCTTGAATATGTAAACTTGAAACGTTAAATGTAAGCTTGGATAGCCTTGGTTACTACTTGTATAGGTAGGAAGGCATGCCTTAGAGTCTAGAGCTCTTGTGTAAAGGTGGACTACGGTCCAGGGCTAAGGCCCCTAATTGGCGACAGACGAAGAGTACGTATGTCGTCTTTGGCAATAGTAGGAGGGTTGACCAGCACTACGGTGCATCTTGTGGCGACATTTGGTTGGAGACTCGAATGCCTAGCAAACTAAGAACCAAGGATTGTGTCAAGGATTGTACTAAGATAATAAACAAGCTAAAATGAACTTGAAAATCTTGTTACTTGTTACAAAAGACATGATTCTATTGATTTCTTGTTACTTAAGTATGATAGCTTGGTAACCTACCATGATAATACTTGGAATGAAATTCATGCCTAGTGATCCTTGATGATCGAATGGAAATCTATGCCTATGTTCACTTGTTTGCTTGCTTGATTGACACATAAAATAAGTACTACATGCTCTTATGACTATCTATTGCTCCTACTCTTGTAAGCCTTAGATAAGTTGACTTATTTAAAGACTATATATACTTGAAACTTGACTAGTTTTAGGAGTTACCTCACTAAGTACAAACTTTGTACTTATCACTCTTGTTTTCCATCCTTCCCCCCAAAATAAGTTAAAGCTATTGATCGTGCTTGTCTTGGAAGCTAGAACCCTTGTCCTTGAAGCAATCTCACAAGCAAGAAGCTAAAGTATGTCCTCATACATCTTTTGTAGTCTCCTAAGAGGTGACACTAGTCTTGTATATAGAAGTAGTGAATCATGCACTTTGAGATCTTGAATGTTTTCTATAAGCATGTTCTTGATAGACCTATCATGTAACTAACTATATGACTTTAAGCTTGGTATGTAAACACTTTAAATTTGGTATAAATGTCAATGGTTGCTGCGCAAATCTTGTTAATTGAGATGATCTCTATATGTAGTCTAACTTGCTTGATCAAGTACCATGTATGATTGAAATGTAAATGCTTGAATGACACATGTCTAGTGAACCAATCTTGATTGCCGAATAGGATACATGATTCTTGTCTAAGATCTAGCCTTGAATGAAATGAACTATGATGTCTATCATGTCTAATTAAGTTTCATATGAATCACCATGACTTGTAATTGAAGAAAAGTATTCGAGCTTGATCATCTATTATATCATAAGTCATTCGAATGCTATAAAATGTAAATGATAATGAAAGTTTAAAATGGATCATATGCTTGGTTTGTAATGTATTCAAATGGTCTTTCTTGTTGGCTAAGTGATGTATGTTATGTTGTTTGTTAGTTAAGGAACTCATTAATAGGATGAGTTCTTCTTGCTTGCTTGCCTTGTCTTGGTAATACTCCTAAACTGGGTTACAACTAACCCGAGGTCAGGGGTGAAACATTTATTGGTATCAGAACTTTAGGTTTAGTCGATTCTAGGACTAAACCGGGCTATCATGCATCATATAGGATACTTGTGCCACCTAGGAGACTTGTATTGAATATCTTGTGTCTTACTTATTAAACTGAACCCCTAATTATTCTATTTGAACGTAGAATGTCTGAAACAAGACTCAGTCGGGATAATGAAAGTCCTGAAGGCCCCTCGAATGAAGGAGATAGTGTGAGGATAAAGCAAAATCCTCCTCAACAACAAGCTCAACATCGAGCTCAAGCTGCTGCTCAACAAGAAGCTCCTGCTATCAATCTTGTGTGGCAAGAATATCTTATAAGTATGAAGGAGATGTTCAATCATCTTGTATATACTTTAAAACAAGATCATCCTACTGCTCTTACTGTTGTTGTGCCAAACCGAGCCCCGATTGACAAACTGGCTCAACATCAGGCTTATACCTTCAATGGCACCGATGAAGCAAACCCAAAAGTAGCTGAGTACTGGCTAGAAGCCACTACTCGAATCCTTACCAAGAAATTACCCTGTCCCGATGAGCACAAGCTCAAATGTGACATAACTTTGTTGGCAAACGAAGCTTTAAGGTGGTGGGAAACTACTACACTGACTGCCCCTGCAGAAGCCGTGACATGAAAATTCTTCCTCGATGAATTCAGGAAGAAGTATATCAGTGAACAATATCTGGCCGAGTGCCAGAAATGTTTCTTGTACCTCAAGCAATGGGGTCGACCTATTGAATAGTATGTGAGCAACTTCTGCAAGTATTGCAAATACGGGCCAGAATATATCAAAACTGAAGCTGATAAATGTCGGATGTTTATTGATGGACCGAATGATGAATTAAGTCCTATTTTCACTACCCTGGGTATCATTGACTTCCAGAATTTGGTGAACCGGGTTATAGCAACCGAGGCAAAGATAAAGGCCTCAGAGAAATGTAAGGGTGGAAACTCCTAGAAAGATAAACGATCCAAAAATGATGACAAGCAACATTGGCAGTCAAAGAAAGCTAAACACTATAAAGATCACTCTTCAAATTATACTCATGTCCTGAAGAGCAATTATATACCGAAACCTCAATCGATAATCAAATCTTCAGCCCTGATCATCTTTGTTGATAGTAAATGGAATTCTGGTAAAGCTGCTCAGTATTCTTCTTGCAAGTTCTGTCAGAAGCACCATACCGGGCAATGCATAACTAAAAAAAACTTGTGCTTCTTATGTGGAGCCTCCGATCATTATATCCGGGATTGTCCCCAGAATCACAATAAGGTTCAAAGTCGAACCCCTGGAAATGCTAGCTTAGCTCTCTCCAATCCAAACAAGGGTCCTAAACAAGTCATTCTGGAAATCAAGGGAGAGGCAAGGGGAACCATTCGAATGCCCCTACTCACCAAGAATCTCGAGCCCCTGCTCGAATCTATCATATCCGAGGATTGGAAGATGAAGAAGCACCCGATGTCATAGCAGGTACCGTTGAGCTAAATTCAACTCCTGTTTATGCTTTGATAGACTCGGGATCCACTCATTATTTTATATGCTCATCTTTAATTGTCAAATTGAACTTGAAGCCTGAAATTGTAAAACAAAGCCTTGTAGTGTTGAATCCAATAGGGGGAATTACAAATATAAGCCTAATCTGTAAAGAATGCCCTTTGTACATTCGAAACATACCCTTTTATGTTGATCTATATGTACTCCCAACATGTGAATTCGATCTAGTTCTAGGACTAGATTGGTTAAGCAAACACGAAGCCTGGGTAGATTACTTAAATAGGAGACTGTATCTCCAGGGTTTAGGAAATGAATCAATCCCCCTATTTGATAGAAAACCAACTTCAATCTTTGGTGCTATGGTATTACAAGATGAATTTGAATTTGGCTTACTTAGTATGCCAATCGTGTCTGAATTTATTAATGTTTTTCCTGAGGAACTCCCTGGTCTCCCTCCAATCAGAGAAGTAGAGTTCGGGATTGAAGTTCCACTTGGAAACAACTCTGGTGTCCGTCACTCCATATCAAATGGCACCTGTTGAGTTGAAAGAACTCAAGAAGCAACTTCAAGAGCTACAAGGCAAGGGTTTTATCCGACCTAGCTCGTCTCCTTGGGGTGAACCAGTCTTGTTCGTGAAAAAGAAAGATGGGACCATGAGACTCTGTATTGATTACAGACAATTGAACAAGCTTACGATCAAGAATCGATATCCTCTTCCTAGAATAGAAGATCTCTTCGACCAGCTCAAAGATTCTTTGGTATTCTCTAAGATCGACCTTCGATCAAGATACTATCAAATGAGGGTAAAGGAAGAACACATGCCCAAAACGGCCTTTCGTGCTCGATATGGCCATTATGAATTTCTCATAATGCCATTCGGGTTAACGAATGCTCTGGCTGTTTTCATGGATCTCATGAATCGAGTGTTCAAGCCCTATCTCGACAAGTTCATGGTCGTCTTCACTGATGACATCATAGTTTACTCCCATAAGAAGGAAGAACACTCCGAAAATCTTAGAATCGTATTGCAAACTCTTCGAGAACGTCAATTGTTTGCAAAATTCTCTAAATGTGAATTCTGGCTAAACGAAGTCTCTTTCCTTGGCCATGTCATTTTGGCAGAAGGAATTAAGGTAGACCCGAAGAAAATTCAATCCATCCTGGATTGCAGACCTCCAAGGAATGTTGGCAAGGTCTGAAGTTTTCTCGGTTTAGCTGAGTATTGCTGAAGGTTTGTCAAGGGTTTTTCTTCAATTTCCGCAAGCTTAACCAAGCTAACTCGAAAGGATACACCTTTTGTTTGGTCAGGAAGCCAACAACGAAGCTTCGATCAACTTAAGCAAGCCCTAACTCATGCTCTGGTTCTTATCCAACCAGAATCGGGCAAGAAGTACACTGTTTACAGTGATGCATCTCATCTAGGGCTAGGATGTGTTCTAATGCAAGATGGAAAAGTGGTTGCTTATGCTTCAAGGCAACTCAAACCACACGAATCCAATTATCCTACTCACGATATGGAGTTAGCAGCTATCGTATTCGCACTCAAAGTCTGGAGACACTACTTGTACAGGGAGAAATGCAATCTATTTACCTACCACAAGAGTCTCAAGTATCTCCTAACTCAGAAAGACCTAAATTTAAGGCAAAAGAGATGGCTCGAATTGCTTAAAGACTATGATTTGGTTATCGACTATCACTCGGGGAAATCAAACGTGGTTGTTGATGCCCTTAGTCGTAGACCACACTCGGGTAAAATTCTAAACTTAAATCCTTTAGTAATCCATTCGAATTAAGTCTTTCTTGAACTGCAAGTAACCATTCGGAAGCTTTCTTGCATTGCAAGTCACCATTCAAATTGAATCCATAAGGCTTGCAAATAGATTCATTCGAATTGTGTTTTTCTTAGCTTGCAAGAAAACTATTCGAATTAATCCTTTCCTATCTTGCAAGTAGCCATTCGAAATGTATCTTGTCTTGCAAGAAACTACTTGAAAATTTTCCCTAATGGTCTTGTTGATTCTTTCGTAGCTACTCCGGCTATCAATGCTCATTTTCGGTTATCCAAAGGATGAAAATTTCTATCTGAACTTCAAGTTCAATCCAGCTTAATCTCGAGGATCAAAGAGCTCCAGCAAACTGATCCCGATCTTCAGAAGATCATATCAAAGCTTGCTTCTGAGCCTAATTCTGATTTTTCCTTCAAGTCGAATGAGCTTCTCTACTTCAAGGATAGAGTGTGCGTTCCTAACAACAAGGAACTAAGGCAAGAGATGTTACAAGAAGCTCACCAAAGCCCTTTCTCGATTCATCCTGGACCGGTCAAGATGTACAAGGACCTAAAACTACTATATTGGTGGCCAAGCATGAAATCGGCTATCATAGACTTCATATCTAAGTGTCTGACTTGTCAAAGAGTCAAAATTGAGCATCGAGTTCCTACTGGATTACTTCAACCAATCGAATTCCCTCAGTGGAAATGGGATCATATTACAATGGATTTCGTTACTGGTCTTCCTTCCACTCCAAGAAAGAATGATGTTGTATGGGTGATTGTTGATAGATTCACAAAGTCTACTCATTTCATCCCTGTTCGAATGAACATGAGATTGGATACCTTAGCCGAGCTATACATCCGTGAAGTGATTTGATTACACGACGTACCTACAGCTATCATCTCCGATCGAGACTTCAGATTTGCTTCGCGATTTTGGAAGTCTCTATAGAAAGCTCTAGGAACCAAAGTAAATCTAAGTACAGCCTTCCATCCTCAATCAGATGGAAAATCTGAAAGAATCATTCAAGTACTCGAAGATATGCTACGATCTTGTGTTATCGACTTTGGGAAGAATTGGGAGAAATCCCTACCTCTTGTAGAATTTGCCTACAACAATAGCTATCAATCTTCTATTCAAATGGCACCATTTGAAGCTCTATACAGGAGGAAGTGTAGAACTCCCTTATGTTAGTCAGAATTGGGGGAAAACAAAGTGCTAGGGCCTCAATTGCTTCAGGAAACCGAAGAGCAAGTGAAGATCATTCATGATCGATGGAAGGCAGCTTTCGATAGACAAAAGGCGTATGCATATTTAAAACGGAGAAGCATTCAACATAATGTTGGAGACAAGGTTTTTCTCAAAGTCTTCCCTTGGAATAAAGTGCTCAGATTTGGAAGAAAAGGGAAACTCAGTCCCCGATTCATTGGTCCATTCAAAATCACTAAAAGAATTGGACCGGTGGTCTATCGATTAGCTATCCCTGGAGAATTCGATAGAATCCACAATGTATTCCACATATCTATGCTCAGAAGATACAAATCAGACCCATCCCATATCCTTGAACTGAAAGAAGTTGAGTTAAACCCTGACTTGTCCTACAAAGAAGAGCATGTCCAGATTCTTGATCCGGAAGTAAGAAAGCTTAGGAACAAGATTTTTCCTCTTGTCAAGGTCTTATGGAGAAACCGCAAGATAGAAGAAGCTACTTGGGAATCTGAAGAAATCATGAAGAAGCAATATCCCCATCTATTCGATTCAGGTAAATTCGAGGACACATTTATTTTAAGGGGGGAGAATTGTAACACCCTAAATCCTAGCCTATAAGTATTGAAACCAATTCCTTAAGTTGATAGGTTAATTGAACCTAGAATTTAAGGTAAATTGATTAGTCAAGGATCTAATTGAAAGAATGAAAGAACAAAGTGACTAAATTAAGGTGACCAACTTGTAAACTCTAGCAAGTTTAAAGAATGCATGCTAAAGTTTCAATATCCCATAGTTGCCCTTGATTAAGTTAATATTAAGGATAAATTAAGGGACATATTGGACATTTCAAAAATCCAATAACTTGGATTAGATGTTGTCATCATCTTCTTCATTATACTATTGCCGAATTGAAGAAGAGAAAATAGGGAGAAAGAGAGCTTGAGAGATCAGCCATTGATGAAAGAAAATTAAGCTTGCATGTATAGGATTTTGTAAGGAAATTAAAGCTAGAAGCAAAGTAAGTATGAATCTACTACTTTGTTCAATCGAATAGGCAACTATACTTGTTGAATTGGACTATTTTGATGATTATAGATGAAATTAACTATTGAATATATTGTTAGATGATTGAATGGTTGTAGAATTATGCAAATTTGAAGAATGAACACTAGGTATTATGCTGGAAATAATGTGTAAGGAATGGTGTAACAAAACTAGGTTGCTGGAAATTTGAAATTAGATGTTGATGTAAGAATTGAATGGTTAGAACTTGTAATTGAGCTATAGAATTAATGAATTGAACATGATCATGATTAGGCAATGTAAGTAAGGTGTTAAACAAGCTAAATTGTTAGCAACCAATGCTGGAAATGAAAGATAAAAGTATGAACATAGTCATATAGCATAGAAACTGTTTTAGTGAGAACTTATTGTGTAAACATGGAAAATTAAGCATTGTAACCAAGTCACTCTGTTTTGGATGCCTTGAAAAATGAATTAACATTGACTAAACATGTTTAGGATTGCACATGAAATGAATTATAGGGCCAAAACATTGATTAAAATGAATTTAAGGAATTAAAATGTGAATAGGTGCAATCTGCCCAGAATTGCTCTATTCTGGGAAGTAACTTTGAAAATTCACCAAAATTTGTATAGGTCAAATTCAGGGCTGAAATTTTAGTGACATAATCCTTAGTATGTCTGCTTTCATTAGGTGAAAACAGAACTGAAAACTGGGTCCTATGCTGGAAACTGTAAATAGAAATTGTTGGACAGTGCAAACTGTCCAAGCAGTGTATATACCATGTCTTTAAGCAATAAACTGTATTAAATGGTAAAGAATTAAAGTGTAATGTTTACATTTCTGGATACAGGATTAAATAATCTTTCCAACGGTCAAAATTAATTGAAATCCGGACGTATGAATTGAAAGATATGCTTGTTTAAGCATGTAGTGTGCAAGCTGCCAGGCAGGAGCAGTTAAGCTAGTTGGAAACTGTTTTGTACACAGTTTTATTGAACTGTTTTGTAACAGTTTGGGCTAATTAGATACTGCCTAGTCTTGTTTATTGAAATGTTGGCAGAATTTTATGTATATGTCTATATGTATTGAAATAACCTTGTTTCCACGTTGAATTGTTTTGTGTATACATATTGCTGAGCGTGTTTAATCATGAATTTGCTAGAGCAAGGAGTGAACTTGGTGGAAGAAGAAAGGAGAAATCACCCAAAGGCTAAGAACAAAGGAATAGCTATACAAGACAATTGCTAGCTTGCTTGGATTGTATAGTGAGTGTAACTAACCGTAGGGTTAGGACTAGGTTCTAACCAACCTTGTTGGCATTTTTAACATGATGCATATATATATATATATATATATATATATATATATATATATATATATATATATATACATGAGTATGACATTAAATTGGGGAAGTATGATGCTAAATTGAATGTTTGATCCATGTTTGAACGTTCTTGATCCATGTTTGAAATGCTAGCATACATGAAATTGCTAATGTTGAATGATGAGCTAAGGCTCTAATGGTCTAAGGACCTCTTTCATGAAAGAAATTACCATGATTTTGCTCAAATGAACACTTGAATAAGCCTTGCTTGTCTTGATCTTGAATATGTAAACTTGAAACATGAAATGTAAGCTTGGATAGCCTTGGTTACTAGTTGTATAGGTAGAAAGGCATGCCTTATAGTCTAGAGCTCTTCTGTAAGGGTGGAATGCGGTCCAGGGCTAAGGCCCCTAATTGGCGACAGACGGAGGGTATGTATGTGGTCTTTGGCAACAGTAGGAGGGTTGACCAGCACTACGGTGCATCTTGTGGCGACAGTTGGTTGGAGACCTGAATACCTAGCAAACTAAGAACCAAGGATTGTGTCAAGGGTTGTACTAAGATAATAAACAAGCTAAAATAAACTTGAAAATCTTGTTACTTGTTACAAAAGAAATGATTCTATTGATTCCTTGTTACTTAAGTATGATAGCTTGGTAATCTACCATGATAATGCTTGAAATGAAATTCATGCCTAGTGACCCTTGATGATCGAATGGAAATCTATGCCTATGTTCACTTGTTTGCTTGCTTGATTGACACATAAAACAAGTACTACATGCTCTTATGACTATCTATTGCTCCTACTCTTGTAAGCCTTAGATAAGTTGAATTGTTTAAAGACTATATATACTTGAAACTTGACTAGTTTTAGGAGTTACCTCACTAAGTACAAACTTTGTACTTATCACTCTTGTTTTCCATCCTTCCCCTAAAAACAGGTTAAAGTATTGATCGTGCTTGTCTTGGAAGCTAGAACCCTTGTCCTTGAAGCAATCTCACAAGCAAGAAGCTAAAGTATGACCTCATACATCTTTTGTAGTCTCCTAGGAGGTGGCACTAGTCTTGTATATAGAAGTAGTGAATCATGCACTTTGAGATCTTGAATGTTTTGTATAAACATGTTCTTGATGGACTTATCATGTAACTAACTATATGACTTTAAGCTTGGTATGCAAACACTTTAAATTTGGTATAAATGTCAATGGTTGCTGTGCATATCTTGTTAATTGAGATGATCTCTATATGTAGTCTAACTTGCTTGATCAATTACCATGTATGAATGAATGGCACATGTATAGTAAACCAATCTTGATTGCCGAATAGGATAAATGATTCTTGTCTAAGATCTAGGCTGGAATGAAATGAACTATGATGTCTATCATGTCTAATTAAGTTCCAAATGAATCACCATGCCTTGTAATTGAAGTAAAGTATTCAGACTTTATCATCTATTATATATTAAGTCATTCGAATGCTATGAAATGTAAATGATAATGAAAGTTTAAAATGGATCACATGCTTGGTTTGTAATGTATTCAAATGGTATTTCTTGTTAGCTAAGTAATGTATGTTATGTTGTTTGTTAGTTAAGGAACTTATTAATATGATGAGTTCTTCTTGCTTGCTTGCCTTGTCTTGTCTTGTCTTGGTAATACTCCTGAACCGGGTTACAACTAACCCGGGGTCAGGGGTGCTACAAGTAATGTATTACCTCGGCCCCAAGCTACATCTGTCGATCCATGTTACTCCATTCGATCACTCTCAAACCCAAATTTGACGTCCCTCAACATCTTAGATACAAGGAATTGTGAATACCTTCAATTACATAAATTTCAAATTCAGTCCTTATTGACATTGCTCTTAACTGAATAATTAAATGCATATGCATGCTCAGGTTCAAGGTCAGATTCGAAGGCTTTTGGGTTAGAATTTTGCAAAAAAAGACATCAAAATTTAACTGAGGACGTAAAAAAATATTGAATAAAAGTTTTTAGAAAATTTGACTTTTTAGTCAAAGTCAACACTGACATCATCAGTCAGCGCTGATGTCATCGATCAGCACTGACATCATCAATCAACACTGACATTAGTAGTCAATCAGGTTGACTCGGGCGAGTAAACTCACTGAGTTGACTTACTAAGTTGACTCGGATGGGTTGACTCAATGAGTTGACTCGAATGGGTTGACACGGTCAATGAGTTAACTCACGCTCCGGTTGGGTCAAAGTCAGTTCGGGTCGGTTGAGTCAAACATGAGTCGGGTTAGATAGATTTAGGCTTGGACTAGCTAGGTAATAGGATAAAGGCCATTGGGCTTTAACAGGCCGACCCAATAACTATTCGTCAGGCCTAGTCTGGTATTACTGATTCAAAAGCCAGACAAATTTAGGGTTGAACCTTCTTGGCTCATTGGCAGACCAACCCTCGGTGATCAGAAATCACCTCTGGGCAACACGTGGTAGCCACACGCAACCTAAAAATGCAAAAAAAACACTCCAAAATAGCGAACAATGGCCGAAAAACTCAACAATATTAGATCCAACGGCTTACCTAGCTTACCCATGGAAAAAAATGGCCCAAAAATAAAGAAAACTAAAAGGTTTCTCAAACTTTGGTGGCCTTCAAACGGTGACACTACGGTGATCGGAGGGCACAACTTCACTCGCCTTGGTACGGTGAGGACGAAAGTAGTGACGGTGTTTCACACCGACAGCAAACGGCAGCAAAAAAAGTAGAAAACCCAAACAATAAGCAGGGTGGTTTCTGTCGAACCTTCAAATCGATCCCTACGAAAAACGATAGTGAACGACAGCTAGTGGCTCGCCTGGTTTTGGTCGAAACAAGGTGACAGTCACGAGGGTGATGGTGGTGCATACCACGGAGCGGCAGTGGCTGAGATTGGGATGAACGGTGAAAGGGTTTGAGGAGATTTCTTTCATATTCCATTAGATATTTCATATCTAAAGGGCCTTAATGAGGTGGTATATCGGGTCTTTAATTTATTTTTGGTTCAAACCTTACAACTACGTCTTAAAGTTAAGTTGAGGTAAACTAAGACCAAGAATGGCCTTAGCCACGATGGTTAAAATGACAGCCCATTTAGCCAAGGGGCATGGGTTTGTGTCCCCTTGGCAGTAACCAAATATTTTCCTTTTCCCTTGTATTTTTAATTAGTTACCAAACACCTTTATTCATTAGGGTGTGACAGTAATCATTGTATTTCTTCCAGTCTCTAGCCCAAAAATAAATTAAACCAAAAATTTCAATCCTTTAAAGTAGAATGTCTATTTTACAAGCCCAAACTGAATCCTTTACCCATTTATACTATACTACATGACCCATGTCAAGCTCGAAGACCAACTATGTCCATTATTCTAAAATTTTTTATTATCTTTAAACCCTAATTGCTTAGGAACCAACCTTCGGCCTTCCTTAGCTAGCAGAAGGTTCACGTGACCCATCATCTATCATGATCGAATGGTCATGATCAAGCTTCCTACACCTGTGACTGTCGGCCTCCTCTACCAGCATAAGATGTAATGTTGACACTGCCCACCAGTCGTTCCTCGCCTTGTCCACTAACAACCATCTATAAACAATATTATAAATCGGCTAAGTATCAAGATGACTTGAATCGGCTAAGTATCAAGAGGAACCAATATTATAAAAGATTATTTACCCGAATCTTATAAATCACTTAACATAAACAAGGTGGATTCAAATAGGATTGTGACCCACCATCTATAAACAAGATAAGAACCGACGATATCAAAACGGGGTGAAGGTCACACTTGGAAAGTGATAAGTTGATATGAAGACGTCACAAGGTAACCTTGATAAGTCTAAGGATAAACCAGAGTATAAACTTTAAATATATTTCTTCGAAGAAAGGTGTACAAGATATATCTATCAAAATGAGAAATGTAGCCACTATTTATAGGATTTTGCAAGGTAGGTGAATGATTTAAAATAACATGAACTAAAGCTAAACAAATTTTATAATATTAGGATGCATTCTCCAAGGTGGACAACTATGTATTTTCAAGGGAGGGGAATGGTTCTTCCTAGGTTCATGGTTTCAATACATATATTTATTTGATGAATGAATTCTCCATGTCTTCATGTATCTTCCATGATGCTTCTTTGCCTCTCAATGCATGAACTAGATGAATGAGAGATTGGTAAGATGAATGGTCTCATGAATATCTTCATTTCTGTCCATACTTGAACTTGAGGTATAAATGAATGTTCCTAGCTTTCAAACATTCCCCTTAGTCGTTAACTCGTATATGTGTAGGAAATAATGAAGTGAACTAACTATGCATGTGAACAAATTAGTAGTGCACCAAACAAGCACACAACTCATTCCTTTAAGTTTTTCACTACTCGTGTATTGCACATCAACCATGCAGCCTTGTAGTTTTATTTCCATGCACATGTCCAAGTGCGAAAGCAAGCATGTTAATACAAGCACCTCAACAAACGTGAACACAAGTTAGCACCACGATAATTTGCAATGTGAACACAAGCAAGCATGTCAAGAAAGTAGGTCATATCTTGACCTCCCAATATCAAATTGATGTGTTTCAAAATACGTTGCAAAACTAAGAGATAGATGATTAAGTTGATAGAAGACTTTGTGACCGAGATATGCATGGTCCTATTAAAAAGTTCGAAACAAGCTGACTGATGTTTTGATCTTACAACGATGCAGCTTCAAACATGTATCAAGTGACCATTGACCATGCAACTTCCATGCTACCATGTTTCACACCTAGGCCATGAGAGGATGAATGATCCCTAGCTAGTTTTCATAATTGCACCATCCAAAAAAGCTTTGCAATACAACCGTTCAAGCATTACACCAAATGAACCAACCATCCATGCATATGTCCAATGCTCCCAACATGTTGCATATGTGACAAATTATTTTTTTTGACATTTTAAATGTAAAAAAGACGTGTATATATAATAAAACATCCCTCCGATCTAATATGTCAACCTGATGGTGTAGGCTCTTCCTTTAGATAAACAAAGGTCTTCACAAACTCACAGTTGCCTCGAGCATCAACACTTGGGCACTTCAAATATCCGAGTTTGTTGCAAACATCTTGGATTAAGTTTTTTGAAGCTTCTTGAAGATTATTGGACATAGGAAACTTACCGTGATCAAATGGCCTTGTAAACATTACCTTGAATCTCGCAAGGCTCGTTTTCGTTCTAGTATAAAAAATAGAAATGGTCTCTTCCTCATATGAGACCCACATGCACATAACAAAATAAAAAACATGAGGAATTTTAGAAATACACAAATCAAAATCACATGAAGATAAGTAGGATAAAAAAGATAATTTTAGTTAAAATCAGCCAATCACACCCTTCCTTAAATTGAGTATAAATAAAGAGGAAATCAACAACAAAGTAAGGGGGATTGAGCATCAAAATATTAGGGAGGAAAGGGGATTTTTTTCTAGTCACAAAATAAGGAGAACAAAACTTGTAAGAAAATAGAGAAAAATATTCTTTTTTTTAGTTTTTACGATTCAAAAAAGAGAAAAATACATAATAGAAAAGAGAAAGTTTAGGAAAAATGGGTACCTTTTTAGGCTTTGTTCCTTCTTCTTTTTGGAGGGTTTTTGGTAGTGATAGGCCTTTGGTAGAGGGTTTCGAGATCTCATCTACCTTTTATGCCCCTCCGACCGTTGGTAGGAGTGAACGATAGACGAGCACTGTCAATGAATGGTGCACAAAAAAGGTGGGATGTTGGCTATTTTGTAGGACTTCAGGTCATAGAGTTAGTCGCACAAAAACCAACTTGTTTTTCTCTATGAATGTTCCTGTGAATTTAAGTTCGAATATCAGTATGGGTTTTGGCTTCACGAGGGTTTTAGATCTTGGAAAATACCTTGGGGTTCTGTTGTTGCATCAAAGAGTAACGTCAGCGTCCTATAGTTACTTGGTTCCGACTGTGCAGAGGAAGTTGAGTTGTTGGAAGGCTAGCTTGCTTTCCTTAGTGGGGAGAATTACTCTTGCCAAATTAATTTTGGTGGCAATACCTTCTTACACGATGCAATCGACTGTTATCCCTAAGAAGACATGTAATGAAATTGAGCATATGATTCATTGCTTTATATGGGGCATTACTTCGGAGAGGCATGATGTTTCTCTTGTAAAGTGGGAGGATGTGTCGTCCTTTGGAGGAGGGTGTCCTTGGATTTCGTTAGATTGCTATTCAAAATGAGGTTTTTCTCATGAAGTTAGTGTTTAATTTGCTTGCACAAAAATATTTGTTATGGGTTCGCTTCCTTCGTGCCAAGTATAAGTGCTCTAAGCATGTTCCTAGCTTTTGCTTAACCAAAATTTCTCAAGTCTATGGAAGGGACTCAGTTTGGTTTGGGATGTCACTTGAAATAATAGTAATTGGAATATTGGACATGGTCGTGATGTTGATTTTTGGTTTGATTCGTGGCTTGGTGAATATGGTCCTTTTGTGACATATTTGGTGATGGATTAGCACCCTAATATGGTATTAATGTTGTTGATATGTGTAATACTAATGGGGAGTCGCGTTGGGAAAGTTTTCAACATTTACTTCCCTAATCAATTTTGTTACAGACTGCTGCGATTGATGGTCCTCATCCATGCTTGCCTAATGCGGTCGTAGGATGGAAGGGGAGTGAGCTAGGTGTTTTTAGTGTCAAGGCTACCTATCATGTTCGCATAGGGAGGTCTTTTGCTTAGCCGGATAAAGGATTGAAGATTTTTCATCATTTTTGGGGCCCTTAATGTATTCGCATTTTTCTTTGGCTTGCGTATAGTGCTAAGCTCATGACTAATTTAGAATGAGCTCGGAGGAATTTTACACTTGTAGACACTTGCTCAGTGTGTGGGTGGAAGCAGAGACTGTGAGTCTTGCTTTGCTTTCTTGCCCAACTGATGTCTCCGTATGGGTTTCGATTGTTAAATCTGATTTTCGTTTGGAGTTCTTTTCTATGGAGTTGCAGGAATGGATCCTAAAGAATTTGGAATCACAGTCATATTTTGCTATACAACCAGAAAATTAGGATCTATTTTTTGGTATTTTGGCATGGAATATATGGAGAACTCAGAACGAGACAATGTTTGATAACCCATTTGATGGTTGGGGTTCAATCCTTGAACAAAGTAGGTGCTCCTAGATACTACAGTGGTTGAGTTAGAAGCTTCGTCGGCGTTTCTCTAGCAACCAGACTACGACTGAACTGAGTCATTGGATTCCTCCAAAGGTAGGTTAGGTTAAACGAAACACAGACGATGCTCGACGAAATGTTGATGGCGTATCATCTTGCAGGGGAGTTTTACGTAATGCTAATGGTAACTGGTTACTTGGCTTTACAAAATTCGTAGGGTTTTTTCAGTCTTTCATGCAGCGATTTGGGGAGCTTACATTGGGATTATCGAAGATTGGAATGTCGGGTTTAGGCAGGTTATTCTTGAGATAGATCGTATGGATGGCTCTTGTGCCCTGCAGATTGATGTTGATGGGAGTAAATACTCGTAGTTGTTGGTACAATTTACCGAGTTCCGTCAACATGGTTGTAACCCCTTGATCCGCCTATGTGTTGCATCAAAATCTAAAAGGTTACATTAGGGTCACGAGAGCGACCCACAGTAAAAATCCACATAAAATCTTTTTCTTTAATCATATTAAAGCTGAAAAACAAACTTCTAGTTAAAATACTATTTCAAGAAATCATTTAAACATTTAACAAAAACTCAGAAACATATTATAGATTCTGACATAAATCAATACACGACATACATGCCCACTAACTATACCAGTACCGTACTCCAAAAGCAAAGCCGAGAGAACATCAAACACTGATGTTGGTCACTATACCACGATAGATTTCTTCTAACCTGCAATGGTAAAAATAACGTGAGCTTGGAAAATCTCAACAATATAAAACTACCAAAACATGTTGTAAGCACGTGCAAGTATATGGCAAGCATAACAGTGTCATGATATTCTGGGTAACAATAGAATCCGATTATAATTCGATATTTCATTGAAGCGATAAGTTTAGAGTTAACATAATTGTTCTTTATTCAATCATTGAGTATCAGATGACAAACATATAGACTGGAGAATCTGAAGAGCGGTAAATTATGGAAGTAGAACTAGGAAGTTTAGTGTGTGTTCCAACAGTGCAAAGTTAACACATACAATGTAATAGTGCAGTGAACATTTTATTTTAGGGACATATAATAGTAGTAGTAAAGTTCATTTTAAATTTCCTATCTACCCTCCAACCAAACTCTAGTATGCAGTTCCTCAGAACTGCATCTATAGGGGACGTTAACCCAGGCTCATTAGGCGTAGGTGCCAGCCTAAGGGGATACCTTAGTTACGGTAGGAATCACCCTAGTCAAAGCATAGGAACTTGAAACGGTAAGGAATTTCCAGCCAGATCAGGGCTGAACCTGCGGTAACTTCACAATCTATCCCAAGTACCATAGTAACAGTCTAGATAGTGATAATAGAAATAACAGTAATAATCAGTAATAAGTAGTAATCGGTAATAATAGTAGATATAAAGCTAACTTTAGTTTTTATTGAAATAGTAACCAGAGAGCACGTTTTTTTTTTAGATATAAAGGTATGTTTTGCACAGATAAAAGACATGATTCAAATCAGGAGACAATATTGGGTACAAAACGGAGAAAAATATTCATGTGCACTTGGAACACACTAGATGGAACAACTTATTTCTCGGAGATACTTGATATTTACAAAAGGGGGAACACACTGAACTTCTGACAAATTTTGAACAGATTTTTGAAATGAGGTCCCTATTAAAAGGGGCTTGGAAACCAACATCTCCTACCCAACATTTGAAAATTGATACATTTGGATCATTCAGGATATCAGATATATCACGAATGTTCCGATCATTTTGGCCAACAAGGGCATTTTGGTTATTTGAATTCTAGGGGCGTTTTCACAATTTAACCTCGATAGGGTAAGTTGGTGTTTTTTTGTGCTAAAGATTATTTACGGCTTGTCAGGCTTCCAAGTCTATTCTATTAAACACGTCTCATGAATGCGTTACTTCCAAGCATTCAAATAGGTACACTTCACACATGGTCAATATTTAGTTCTAGCTACGTTGTATAGTTAAACAGGTCACCATCACAAATTATCCTGGAACGAGCCTCAAATGGTTGAACATGTATTTGTGCAAAAATCTTCTATTATTGTAACAACATTACGAATGACTGATTTACATAAGTCAGGCTTCAAACCCACAGGGGTATTACAGTTATTTGTGATCTATAAATTTTTTTAGGATTTTCCAAGCTTCCATTTATCTCAAGTCACGTAGGTGTTTCAATCATTTAAGTACTCGATGGTGTTTTAGTCATTCAGGCACTTCGGTATTTCCAAACAATTCATCCATTTCAAAACTCAAGGATTTATCCGTCATTCTAGTTAATTTGGAAATTTTGGTGCTCAAGGATACTTCAGTCCTTTTGGTAATTACAATCATTTTGATCAATTCAGCCTTATCAATATTTCCATTCCTTTTTGTCATTTCCATTAATTTCGTACTTTACACCACTTTGATTAATTCAGGCATATGAAAAATTTTACATAAATTTATCTTTGTAGATTTATTCAGAATTCAAGAAAATCCAATTATTATACAATCTCGAAGGTTTAAGTCTTACTACCATAACTTTCCAAGTAATTCGAGGTTTTCAGATGAATTAGTTGTTTTACTAGATCTAGTGTAAATTTCTAGACCACTTTCATTGTCTGGGATATTTTAGTCATTCTTATACCTTGAGGGCAATTTTGTAATTTCATATTCAAATATTTTTGACATTGAATCCTTTAACACTATTTGTTGGGTTTGGAGACTAACTACCTTCTTATTTATTTATTGAAATTTAGATCCTTCTGATTTGTTAACCTTCTCATTTGAGTAGTTCAATCTTATCTAAATTATCATACTTATATTTCATATCTGATTTGACTTAAGTAGAGCTAAATGTACACCTCACCATAAGTTTGCATGCATTAACCAAATACCAATATGATCATAAAGCATACAACAGGTACTAATGTATTGCCTTGAATTCTTGTTAGATTGGCCGACCCTTGAAACGACATTTAAACAATCTCAAACTTAAAATTGACATCTTTAACATCTCGGATACGAAGATATGTGAATACTTTCAATTAAACATAGTCCATAATCAATCCTTAGCTTGATCATATACCTCTTAAACTGAAAAGCTAAACACATGCATTCTCACGTTAACGTCGAAAAACATAGAATAGGGGTTTTCAGGAAAAGTTGACATTTTAGTCAAAGTCAATGGTCAACATTAACGTCACTAGTCAACGCTGACGTCATGTTGATGGCACTAGCTAACGATGACGTCATTCTGGCATCACTGGTCAATGGGTTCTAGGTCAGGTTTGTCAACTAGGGTCAGGTTTGGGTTAGGCGGGTAGGGTCAGATATGGGTTTTGGTCAGACTCATGTTTCTAGCTTGAGCCGACTTAAATGGGCTCGGTTTGCCATTGTGATCAGGTTGGTTTGGTTTAGGTTGGGCCGATTTGGATGCCTCAGTTTGACTCAGGTTTAGCTAGGCCGGTTTAGAGTTGAACCAGCTCGATTCACAAGTGAACCAACCATTGTGGTCGAAAATTGCCAACGACGACGAATGGAAGTCACGTACAGCCTGAACGGCTCGAAAACATACTAGAAAGAGCAAAAAACTACCCCAAACGCAATGATTAACTCAAATAACCTCAATTTAAACCAAAATCTTACCTAACTTACCTAGAATAGAGGAAACATGATTAGAACGATGAAGCTATGGTGACACTCCAAACGACGATAGATGGATGTTCAATGGCCAAGGTTTTACTCGGCTTGGCACCACGAGCACAATGGCGAGGTCGGCGACTCACATGACAACGAGAATGACCGAAAAAGGCAAAAACATAAGGTGTTTAGGGGGGTTGTTCCATCGGGCTTTTAACTGGTATTTAATGGTAAACGTCGTGGCTTCACCACTAGTAGAGGCTAAGGGCACGATCGACGAGAGGTGATGGTTGCGTTCATGGTGGCACTGCATGACACCAACAAGCGGTGGATGAGATCAAAGAAGACAGATGGTGATGGGTTTGGGGGGATGACTTTTGGGATTCTCTGGATATTTCCATATTCAAAATGAGGCATTAATGGCAATAAAGAGGGTAGTTGCGCTATATCAGACTTTTTTTTCTATTATTTAATTTATATTACCCAAAGCATAAAAAATAAAATAAAGTTGGGGAAGCTTAACACCAAGAGCTTCTATAACTTAGTTAGCTGGGTGCCAGGCTCACTAGCCTCAGTTTGTGGGTTGGATTCCCACAACCAACATCTTCCCTTAATTCATTCATTTTACACCCTCTTTTTTTACCTTATAATCTAGGGGTGTTACAACTCTCCCCCCTAAAAAGAAATTTCAGCCTCAAAATTTACCTAGTTTAAACAGATGTGGAAACTACTCTTCCATTGACTCGAGAGTGCCCCAAGTAGCTTCTTTTGGATCACGATTACTCCACTGAACTTTAACCATAGGAATACTTCGGTTCCTTAGAACTCTCTCATCTCGATCAAAGATCTGAACATGCTCCTCCTCATAAGATAAATCAGGCCTCAGCTCCACATCCTGAATCTAAATAACATGACTCGAATCTGGATGGTATTGCCTCAACATCGACACATGGAATACATCATGAATACAACTAAGATGATGAGGCAACTCTAGCTGATAAGCAATAGGTTCAACTCTCTTCAGAATGTGGTACGGTCTAATGAATTGGGGACTCATCTTACCTTTACGTCTAAATCTCATAACTTTCTTCCACGAGAATACTTTCAGAAAAACCTGATCACCGACCTCAAACTCAAATTCTTTCCACCTCCGATTAGCACAAGACTTATGTCTATCAAATACCTCTTTGAAGCAGTCACAGATTAACCTAACAGTCTCCTCAGTCTCTCAAACCAATTCTGGATCCAAGGACTTCCTATCATGTAACTTAGTCCAGCATATAGGAGTACGGTATTTGTGACCATATAGAGCCTCATACGATGTCATACGAATACTAGCATGATAACTGTTATTATATGGAATCTCGGCTAAGGACAAAAATCCTCCCAACTACCATGAAAGTTAATCATACGACCTTGAAGTATCTCCTCTAGAATCTGAACTACTCTACTAATTGTCCGTCAATTTATGGATGAAGAATTGTAAATGTAGTTCAAATGAGTACCCTAGGCCTCCAATAGGGCCTTCTAGAATCAAGATGTAAACATCATATTTCAATTAGTAGGATACATATGATGGTACACTGTGCTACTTTTTCCCCAGAATGTCTTTCTTCAAGCCGATCAAACATAACCAAGGTTTTAAATGGATGTCACTTAACTTTAGTGTATTATTCAAGCAATTGTTTTCTTTGTGTATAACGGAGTCACCACAAAGTTTAAACTTTTATCATGTTCACGAACACCTTTCTTTTAAATTCATATTACTTTTATCAAATTTTTATCGAAATATACGTAAACATAATCATTATCACTAAATACCCTTACATGAAATCTAGGAGGTCATATTATGGTCAGAGAGTGATCCACAATAAAGAATCACCCTAGCCGAAGCATAAGAACCTGAGGAGGTAAGGAATTACTAGCTAAATTAGGGCTGAACCTGCGGTAACTTCACACTCTATCCCAAGTACCAGTAACAGTCTAGACAGTGATAACAGTAACAACAACAATAATTAGTAATAAGAGTAATCGATAATAATAGTAGATATAAAGAAAATTTTAGTTCTTAGTGAAACAGTAACAAAGAGCACATTTTTTTAGTTAAGATACAGAGGTATATTTCGCATAGATAAAAGTCTTGATTCAGATTAGGAGACATTCTTGTGTTCAAAATAGATAAAAATATTCATGTGCACTTGGAACACACTAGATGGAACAACTTATTTCTTGGAGATACTTGACATTTACAAAAAGGGGAACACACTAAACTTTTAACAAATTTTGAGTTTTTGAAATGAGGTCCCTATTAAAAGGGGTTTGGCAACCAACATCTGTAACCCAACATTTAGGAATTGATACATTTGAATCATTCAGGATATCAGATATATCAGGAATGTTCCGATCATTTTGGCCAACATAGGCACTTTGGTCATTTGACTTCTAAGAGTGTTTTCATAATTTAACCTCGATAGGGTAAGTTGGTGTTTTGTTGTGCTAAATATTATTGACGGCTTGCTAGGATTCTTGGTCCATTCATTAAACACACTCATCAATGCGTTACTTCCAAGCATTCAAATATGTACACTTCACATGTGGTCAATATTTAGTTCTAGCTGCGTGGTATAGTTGAACAGGTCACTGTCACAAATTATCCTAGAATGAGCCTCGAATTGTTAAACATGTATTTGTGCAGAAATCTTTTGTTATTGTAACAGTATTAAGAATGACTAATTTACATAAGTCAGGTTTCAAACCCATATGGGCATTACAGTCATTTGCGATCTATTAGAAATTTCAGGATTTTCCAAGCTTCCATTTATCTCAAGTCCCGGAGGTGAATCAATCATTTAAGTACTCGATGTTGTTTCAGTCATTCAAGTACTTCAGTATTTCCAAACAATTCATCCATTTCAAAACTCAAGGGTTTATCCGTCATTCAAGTTAATTTGGAAATTTCGGTGCCCAATGATACTTTAGTCCTTTTGGTCATTACAATCATTCCGATCAATTCAGCCATATCAATATTTCCATTCCTTCTTGTCATTTCGATTAATTCAGTACTTTACACTACTTTGATTAATTCAGGCATATGAAAAGTTTTACATAAATTTATCTTTGGAGATGTATTCAGAATTCAAGAAAATCCAAGTATTATACAATCTCGATGGTTTAAGTCTTGCTACCATAACTTTCCAAGTAATTCAAGGTTTTCAGATGAATCGGTTGTTTTACTAGATCTAGTGTAAATTTCCAGAACACTTTTATTGTCAAGGGGTCTTTTAGTCATTCTTATACCTCAAAGGCATTTTCGTAATTTCATACTTGGAAGGCATTAACCAAATACCAATATGTTCATAAATCATATAAGAGGTAGTAATGTATTACCTTGAATCCTTGCTAGAATGGTTGACCCTTGAAACAACATTCGAACAATCTCAAACCCAAATTTGACGTCTTTAACATCTCGGATACGAAGATATGTGAATACCTTCAATTAAACATAATCCATAATCAATCCTTAGCTTGATCACACAACTGTTAAACTAAAAATCTAAACACATGCATTCTCAGGTTCAAGGTCAGATTCAGAGGCTTTCAGGTTAGAATTTCACGAAACAAACATCAAAAACAGGCTTAGGACGTCAAAACACCTAAAATAGGTGTTTTCGAAAAAAGTTGACTTTTTTAACAAAGTCAACGGTCAACAGTCAACGCTAACGTCACTGGTTGATGCTGATGTCAAGCTGACATCACTGGTCAATGGGTTCTGGGTCAGGTTTGGTCAACTCGGATCGAGTTTGGGTTAAATGGGTCGGGTCAGATATGGGTTCTAGCCAGACTCAGGTTTCGAGCTTGGACCAACTTAAACGTGTATAGTTAATTAAGGCATGTTTGAGTTACCAAATGGGTGAAAACTAGCAAATTTGGACATTACAGGTCTAGACGTATCGGTACGCCTGGCTTAGTATTGGTACGAGTTCGTGTAAAATTAGCTTGAGTATTGGTACGCTGGGAAGCGTATCGATACGTGTTTTAGCTATTAGAATTTGGGATTTTGGTCATGTAACCCACGTACCGATACAGTTAGGGACCATATCGGTATGACCCTACGGAATAAGCCTAGTGTCGATATGGTGTCCCGCATACTGATACGCTTAGGCGTTATTTCAGTTAAAGTGTTGATAAAGTTTTACATTCTTTCATTTTGGTCCCTAACTTTGATATATGCATTTGTGTGAGTTTGGTTCATTGTTTGGAGCTGAAAGTTTGCAAGTAAGCATGTAACCTAACAATTGAGGATTGGTAACTTCAATTTCATTAAGTCCCCGTAACTTTCTAGATTTGCAACATGGTCTCTAAATTGCAACTATGCGCAATTGGATGTCAATGCGACGCCCAATTCAGTTGAGATTTCACCCGCTGCCAGCATGTTCACCTTAGGTCTTAATGTTACATCTAGAAAAGATAAAAATAAAAAATGGACCTCAGTTTAGTTAATCATTTCAATTTTGTTTCGGCAAACACAATGTAGCTCAATCGGTTCGGTCTGGCGTCTAGACTAGGTTGAAGGAATTGTTGTGGGTTGCTAAATCGATATGTTATTGATTGTATATATATTTATGAGTGACATTGATGATATTTGTTGTGATTGGGTATAATGGGACACATTGTTTGTTACCGTGGTTTTAAAATGATTTTGGCAGGTTGTCTTGGACCACTTGCCGAGCCTACGCCCCAACTGTTAGGTTTAAACAACGATAATAATTTCAATTTTTGAATGAAAATGGTTTATTTAGAAATTAATCTCGAGCTCAGTAAGCGTTGTATGGGAATTTTGATAGTATAAGATAAGTGATTTATGATATTGAGATGATTTGGTCCTCGATCGAGAATGGTTAAGAATGGCATCCGAACTTGAGTGATGTTGTCCTCGTTCGTGAGTCTATAGGGGGCGTAGGTCCACTGTTTTGAATATTAAAAGTGGTTTTTACCATTAAGGATGGTAATGTATTTTCTCATGGAGATAAGAGGTTCGTAAAGTGTTGTAAAGGGAAGTGTGTATATCGTAGCGTATTATAAGCTTAATGATAACATCAAGTCTATAATGTGTGCTCGATTTTTTGTCGATGGGGCTGTTCTCGAGATTCTAATGAAAATTTTGGGAGTGTTTACATTAATAAAGGGGTTCTAACGCACGCATTGGGTAGGTAATTTGATGTTCAGGATCGAAACCTAACCAATAATGATGTTGTTAAGGGGGTTGATAGTATCACTAGCGTCATTCTCCACGAGGATGGTTAGGGTGTGAATTATGCATAAGGCAATGGATTGACCTCCATTTTTGGGAATCAAAGTACGCAACAGAAACGTGGAACATTGGACAACCCGTATCGATACAGGTCTAGATGTACCGATACGAGTTCTTGAATTATTGGGAATTATCATCCTTGAATGTGGTATCGATATGAGTTGGATGATTCCATTTAAACCTCAAACTCATGTACACCTATACCGATATGACCTAAGATGTATTGATACGATGGTAGTTAATTCTGTTAAAAGTCATTGAACCCAATTTTGAAACATTTACAGAATGGTCACTAAATATTGTAAGGCCTAATTGGAAGGTAGTCGACATCGAAAATGCCCGAAAATTTACAAGGACATCGTTATTGTACTGAAATCCACCGTTGTTTAGTTAATTGTATGAAAGGACTCCTAACTTACTAAATTCATAGATTAGCCCCTAAAACTTGAAAAAAGTCATAAATTAGTCCAAATTGATGAATTTTTGTTGCATATTGGAAAATTGGATTAATGTTTACCTTCGCAATGTTATAAAGCAAAATATCGTTTAATTACAGATTATTAATTGAAATTTATTGCACTGATTACAGTTTCGTTCATCGATAGCATTCTCTGACTTGATTCTCGACCAGGCCGGGAAGGGGTGTTACAAATGCAATTGACCTCGCAGTCTATGCCAATACAATATTTGGATAATTCTAGTGTAGGGTTTCCGGTCAACGGAACTCAATTTTGACTTGGCTGAATTTCAGGGTGTTATAACTCTCCCCCTTAAGAAAATTTGTCCTCGAATTTTACCTAGATCAAAGAGGTGAGGATATTGCTTTCGCATTATTTCCTCAAGCTTCAATGTTGCTTCCTTAGCAGTGTGGCTCCTCTAGAGTACCTTAACCAATAGGATAGTCTTGTTACGAAGCCTCTTGACTTCCTTTGTAAGAATCTAAACCGGTTCTTCCTTATAAGATAAATTTGGCTGAATTTCCACCGACTCAGGTTCAATAATGTGCGAGGGATCAGAACGATACTTCCAAAGATTGGTTACATGAAACACATCATGGATTTTACTCAATTCTGAAGGCAACATCAAACGGTAAGACACAAGGCCATCTTTTTCCACAACCTTGAAAGGTCCAATAAATCGGGGACTCAATTTCCCTTTCTTACCAAACCTCAGAACTTTCTTCCATGGTGAAACTTTGAGGAAAGTTTTCTCACCAACTTCATATTGAATATCCCTACACTTAAGATCAACATAGGCCTTCTGTCGGTCAAAGGCATCTTTCAAGCGATCATGAATGACAACAGCCTTTCCTTTGGTTTCCTGGAGTAGGTCAAGGCCCAACATCTTGCCTTCACCTAGTTTAGACCAACATAGTGGAGTTCTGCAATGTCTGCCATACAATGCTTCATACGGTGCCATCTTGATAGAAGCTTGGTAACTATTGTTGTAGGGAAATTTAATGAGGGGTAGGGATTTCTCCCACGATTCACCAAAATCAATTATACATGCTCATAGCATGACCTCTAAGATCTGTAAAGGAGGATTCAATAACGGTGCACTTAATCAATGATTTGAAGGAAGGATTTTCCAATTATTACCTGTATTACCCTTTCTGGTTGGCCATCAGACTAAGGGTGAAATGCGGTACTAAGATTGACTCTAGTGCCTAGAGCTCCTTACAAAGTCCTCCAGAATCGAGAAGCAAATCGTGGATCTCGATCAGAGATGATCGATTATGGCACCCCTTGAAGTCAGATAACTTCCTTAATGTACAAGTCAACTAGCTTGGGAAGTCCATAATCTATTCAAACCAGTAAGAAATGTGCTGACTTGGTTAAATGATCCACCATGACCCAAATGGCATTGTGTTTAGCCGGGAGTCAAAGGTAGACCACTAACAAAGTCCATAATGATCTTCTCCCACTTCAATTGCGGTAGATCAATGGGTTACAATAATCTGGTAGGGACACAATGTTCAACCTTAACCTGTTGACAAGTGAGATCCCGAATGAATAGAGAATAAACTTGAATGGGTTTCCTTAAGAATATCATTCCGAAGCGATTCATCATTGGGTACACAAACCCGATAGCGAAAACATAAGATTCTTTCATAATTGATTCTGAAGTTTGGATTATCCTAAAGCTTAGTGGAAATGGATTGGAGTTTGGAGTCTTGATCTTGTAATGTTTTAATTCCTGAAACACTAGTAGACTAAACTTGAAGTTCAACTACGAGACAACGATGCTTCCAAAGTCAGAAGTGAGCATTAATAGCTTGAGGGGCTACAAAACTAGATTTGTAATGAGCCAAAGGTGGTAGTCGATAACAAGATCATAATCTTTAAGGAGTTCCATCCATCTCCATTGTTGAAGATTCAATTCCTTCTCAGTAAAGAGGTAATATTTCTCTCCGTAGAGATAATGCCTCCAAATTTTTAATGCAAAGACAATTGCAGCTAATTCTAGATCATGCGTGGGGTAGTTCATCTCACGCAGCTTAAGTTGCCTCGAAGCGTAAGCAATGACCTTGCCTTCTTACATCAATACACATCCTAACCCGATATGTGATGTATCACTGTAAACTATGTAGTCTTTTCCATACTCGGGTTGGGTTAGGACTGGAGCGTGAGTTAACACTTGTTTCAACTGACCAAAACATCATTGTTGGTCCTCGATCTAGACAAATATAGATTATTTTCGCAAAAAGTTAGTCAATGGAGCTGCTAACAATGAAAATCCCTTGACGAATCTTCTATAATAACTAGCAAGACCAAGGAAACTTCTCACTTCACCAACGTTCTTCGGTGGATTCCAATCAATAATGGCTTGAATTTTCTTCAGATCTACTTGGATGCCCGAAGCTGGTACAATGTGCCCAAGAAAGGCAACTTCGATACGCCATAACTCGCATTTGGATAACTTGGCATACAGTTGCTTCTCATGAAGAGTTTAAAGCACAATACGAAGATGATAACGGTGTTCCGTAGTATTCTTGGAGTAGATTAGAATGTCATCAATGAACACCACTATGAGCTTATCGAGATAGGGTCTAAAAACTCGATTCATTAAGTCCAGAAAAGCTATCAGTGCATTGGTTAGCCCAAAAGGCATCACTAGGAATTCATAGTGACCATATCTCGTTCCGAAGGCAGTTTTGGGTACATGACAGTCTTTGACTCTTATTTGATAATATTCAGACCTTAAATCGATCTTGGAAAACACAATGGCATCCTTAAGCTGATTGAATAGGTCATCAATCGTTGGCAATGGATATTTGTTCTTGATAGATACCTTGTTCAACTATCGATAATCGATGCATAGCCTTATAGAACTATCATTCCTCTTCACAAAGTGAATTGGAGCTCCCCAAGGTGAGGAACTTGGTTGAATGAAGCCTTTGTCAAGCAAATCTTGAATCTCAGCTTTCAATTACTTTAACTCAATGGCTTCCATTCAATAAGGTGCAATGGAAAATGGGGCAGTTCCAGGTTGGTAAGCCTAGAAGTTCATCAGGGAAGACATCAAGAAATTCACACACTATATCAATGTCTTGTATTCGAGGTTCATCCTTGGCTTCCAATGTTAAGGCATACAATGAAGGATTTCTAGAACTCATCAACTCGATGCTCTCCTTGCCAAGGCCTCGAAGATATAGCTTTCTTTTGATGCAATCTACCCAAGCCTGATGCTTACTAAACTAGTCTAGACCCAGTATAACATCAAACTCATGGATCAGTAAAGCGAATAGGTTGGCCACAAAAGGAATCCCTTGGATCACTAAGGTACAATTCTTACACACAAGGCTTATGGTAACGCAATCGCCTAGTGGATTAGTTACGAAGATTCTCGATGCCATAGGTTCACTAGACATTCCATGCTTCCTAACTAGTTCCGTGCTTATAAATGAATGCGCAGAGACAAAATCAGTCAATGCATATAAGGAGTGAGAGTACAATTTTATGGTACCTACAATCATGTCCGACTCATCATCCTCCTCCCGACTCCTCTCATGATACATTTGAGCAGAAGCCTTCGTTTCTTGCTTGTTGAATGATTTTCCTGAGCCACTAGGTTTCCCTGAAGCTCTTGATGGCACTTGCCTTGAAAGGATTGAGCATGGGAAGCAACATTAGCTGGTGTAGCAGTGGACTTGGTAGCACCCAGGGACAATCACGGATAAAATGGCCTTGTTCACCACAATAGAAACATGCTTCAGTCTGCTTGCGGCACTGACCCAATGGGTGTCGTTTCTGGCAGTAGTTGCAAACTGGATTCTGTATGCTTTGGTTAGATCCTCTGATGCTTTCAACTAAGGCCGTCTTAGCAAAAGACTGGGTCACCGTTTGAGGTTTCTCGATATTCATAGAACGGGAAGGCTATAAGTGTGTAACATGTTTAGGGCCTTAATACTTGCCCTTCTCATTCCACTTGGGAGGTCGGGAGTCATCTCTAAACCTTTTCTTAAATTTAGCGGGCCCACCGACCCTTTGAGCTCTCTGTGCAGTTTTGGTAGCTTTAACTCGATTCACCATATCTTTGAAATTGGTGATGCCTAAAGCAGTAAACATAGGGTGTAACTCATCGCTTAGCCCAGTAATAAAATGCATGCACTTATCCTCTTCATTCTTAATGTATTCTGCACCATATCGGCAGTACTTGTAGAAGTTATGGATATACTGCTCGATAGGTCGACCACCTTGCTTTAGATGGAGAAAGATGATGTGCCTTTCTACGAGATAGTACTCGCTAACATACTTCTTTTGAAATTATTGAAGAAAGAACTCCCAAGAGATGGTTCTTTTAGGAACAATAAGTATAGTGGTTTCCCACCATTGGAGTGCTTCATCCGCTAACAGTGCCAGGGCACACTCTAGCTTGTGCTTATCAGAACACTATAATTGCTTATTCAGGATTCTCAGTGTGTTGTCCAGCTAGTATTCCGCAGCCTTAGGGTTATCATCATCTTGTCCAGTGAAGGTGTAGGCTCGGAGTGATGCCAGCTTATCAATGGGGGCCGGAGCATACTGGACAACAGGTGGAGCTGATTGCGCAGGTTGTTCAGCTCTCATTGAGGTCATAAATTGTTTAAACATGTCGGCCATGTTCCGGTAACACTCAGCCTAAGCATTGGGTAACTCATGCTCGACGTTTAGAGGTGGCAGATTAGGTGGATTAGGTGGGTCTCCCCCCTTTATTTCCTCACCGTGCATCGAGGAGCCGGTAGCGGGCTCATCTATGTGAGCTTCGTTAGTTCCAAACATATCTATAACATAAAGAGATTAGATTAGTCGACAAGTCTCAATATACACAATATATAACTCATCGGTGGCAAAGTAACACAATAAAAAACAATAGGCTACGGTTTAATCCTAGAATCGACTAAACTCTAGCTCTGATACCACAAATGTAACACCCTTTCCCCATCCTGGTCGAGACCCGGGTCGAAGAATGCTAATGGTGATCGAAACTATGAACGATGCAGTGAGATTTCAATAACAAGCAACACTTGCTCAACATTATGACCTTCAAACATTATACAATATCGTATTCGGTTTAGCTTATCCCTTTTGTAACAAAGACTGATCAATTAGGGCCAATTTCTAAATTTAAAAGTTTTAGGGACTAAATAGTAAATCTAATAATTTAGAGGTCATTTAGTGCAATTAGCTATACAATACTAAAATTCATTACATCAACAACGTTCCTGTAAATTATCATGTCATTATGATATCATTAACCCATCCAATTAGGCCTTGCTATGTTCAGTGACCGTTCTATAAATAAATTAAAACTGTGTTCCATACCTTTTAACCGAATTACCAACCTCCGTACTGATACCCCTTAGCCCGCATCATTACGGATATGCACATATTCAATTTTAACTTGAGGGATTAGAGGCTTCGTATCGATACCGTAGGGACTGTATCGATACAGGTTGACCTATTTCGGTACAGCCTAAGACTGTACCGATACATTTAAATGACCAGACTGCACTGCCTAAGTCTGTATCGATACATTTCTTTTGGGTATCGATATGCCCTGTTTCACCATGACCAATTGTTAAGTGTTCAAAAGTACTATTTTTATAACCTTTTTACTCATATTATTGTTATACTTAGGCTTATTTTAGTTGCATTATTAGGCATTCATGCATGTTTTCATGATTTCCTTCACTGTCATGCTTGATTTCATAATTTAGTTGATTTTTTGGAAAAAGGTACTGCTGGTGTGTGTTGTTGTGTGTGCAGGATCTAATTGCCCAAGCAAGTAGGAGATTGTCGTGGCAACTAAGGAAGGATGCTGATGGGTCTGCCAAGGTAATCGAAGCTGTTTTCTGAATGCCATGCTGAGCAGATTGCCGAGGCATGTCAAGACAAATCCACTTCATTAGGGATAAGCACGAAAAGAAAGATATAAATCCCAAATATTTGGATTTCCATGCAGCATTTAATGAAGATTTAAATTCAAATTTATGAGGAGTTCTTGGAGATCAAAGGGAGATTAAATTCCAAGAGTTTTAGGAGAAGTTTTTGGAGGAATAAATATATAATAAAAGAGATATATTTCTTTTATTCTATTTAATTCCAACTTAACTTCCTCCTCAAGAAAGACTTTGACCTAGCCAACTCCTATAAATAGAAGACCTAGCCACCTACTTCAAAGAAGTGCGATTATATAGAGCAAATTGGGGGCTATTTCGATTTCTTATTTTTTTTGCTTCGACTAGATTCATGTTTAGGGATTTTATTCTTGAGTTTATTTTGTGCCCAGTTATGATCTAAACTTATTTAGTTTGGGTTATTGTGTTTTTGTGGTTGTGAAAACGATTGGATTTGTTTAGGTATTGAGTTTGCAATTTTACTTCAAAGTTTGTTCATTCTTGGTTCTTAAATTTTGCGAGTGAATTGGGAGAGGATCTTGTGAATTCGTCCATTTATCTAATATCGGGATAGTTAGATTCAAGAAACAAATGAGCATGGTCTTTATTCAATCAATCGATGGTGAAGACTAATTCGAATTAGGGATAAGTTGCGAATTTCAATGGCTAAAAGGAGCGCAAGATAGGTTGTTGTCCACCATTGGTTCACGAAGGGATGTATTTTCAAGGCATGCACAATTGCAGTGTTTCGAATTAGGGATAACGAGAAACCATTGAAGAATGCTTCGCTGAACTTTGAAGGCTGTTGCCCAATTGCCCAGGCAATCGCTCCATTCCCAATTGCCCAGGCAGTCGCAGACTACCCAGGCAATCGCAGGTTTGCCAAGGCAATCTGACTGGATTCAATTGTTAAGCAATTGAGCTACTCTAGCACTTGATTACCACAACGTTCCATTCAATTATCACGCCACGACTCACGATAACCCGACCTACTCTCTCTTATTCGATTACATCTTCTTTTTATTTAAATGCTCTTTTATTTTCTTGTTAATTAGAACTCCTACAATCATCAATTTGTGTTTTTACTTTCAATGTGAGAAGTTAGATTCTTGAAGTAGCACCAATCCATGTGGAAATGATATCTATACTCTACTATAACTTGCGACGTGTACACTTGCACCAATTGCGAAGCACTTAATATGCGAAACAAGTTTTTTTGGCGCCGTTGCCGGGGATTGGCAATAACGACTTTGTTTTTATTTTCTTGCACCTTTATTTCTTTTTATTTTTGTTTTATTTCTAATCGGTTTCATGGGACGTATAACTTTGGTTTTGCATCTGTGTATGACCAGGGCGAGACCAACAACACAAGACTACCCATTCGAACCCGAGATAGAACGAGTTCTTCATAGAAGAAGATGAGAACAACGAGCAGCAATGACAGAACAACAAGGTAACCCAGTCGGCAATCTGAATGCCAATGGTAACCAGAACATCGTAGTAAGAGGAGGAGGAGATCAAGTCGTACAACCTGTTCGTAACAGACCCATTTGTGACTACTTAGAGGAAGATCTCAATCCAGGGGTTGTCGCACCTGAGATAGAAGATGCCCACTTTGAATTAAAACCTGGGATGTTCAACATGATCAACACAATTGGGCAATTTGGCGGCTTGGCAATTGAAGATGCCAGACAAAATCTCAAATCATTCCCGGAGATTTACAATTCATTCAAGCTACAAGGAGTTCATGAAGATATTCTAAGGCTGAAATTATTTCCCTATCCACTGAGGAATAGGGCAAAAACGTGACTGAATAGTATTCCATCTGGATCTATAGGATCTTGGATGGATTTGTGTCGAGATTTCATCGCTAGATTTAGTTCTACAAATATGACTGATAAGTTGCATAATGATATTACTTCTTTTTGGCAGACAGACGATGAATCCATGTACGAGGCTTGGGAGCTATACAGAGAGCTTTCACACAAATGCCCCATGCACGGATTTCCATTGTGGACACAAGTGATGATGTTCTACAACTTAGTGAACACGCCGACAAGGATGATGCTAGATGCCTCAGTAAATGGCATACTCTTGGACAAGTTACCTGAGGAAGCGATAAAGATTCTGAACCGTCTTTCCAAGAATGATTATCAATTCCCAACCACCCGAAGGGGAATAGTTAGACGCAACACCACAATAAATGAGCTTGATTCATTCGGATCTATTTCTGCACAATTGGCTGCCTTAACCAATATGGTTAAGAATATGCATTTACCTATCAACCCATAGGAGGTCAAGGTAGTTGGTTCATTTTGTAAATTAGGTAACGATAACCATGATTCTTCTAAATGTCCGCAGAACCCAGAATCTAGTTTTTACATTGGAAACTACAACCGAAATAGCAATGTGATGTCCAACTGTAGCGAAGGTGGCTTTTTTCCACATATCGCTAAAATAAAAACGATGATTTTTGAACGGTGTTTTTGAAAGGTGTTTGTGATATTTAAAAATATTTATTCCGTGGGGTTTACAAAAACCTCATAAAAATGGAGTCGCCACCGGCCACTTAGGTAGGCCGGACACCACAAAACCAGAGATTCAAAAAGACAGGGTTCGGGAGTCGGTTACGGATGGGGAAGGATTAGCACCCCCACACCGCCCAAAAATTGGTACTTTAATAATTACCGCTTTATTAATATTGGATTTTCCGGATTAAAGTGACGATTATTTTAAATTTCGGTCATAATTGCGAATTAATTTTAAGGGTCCTGTTACCCGAGAATAAACGTCCAACCACTATCACTACGCTTGATACTGGCCCCGTTTACGCTCGGGTAAAAGGACACCGCATTAACAATTTATATCTCGATATGCAATCTTAATGGCAAAAAATATAAAACATGGTAAAATGCTTAAATGTAGTAAATATTGTCATAGCAGAATATTAATCTAACATAGATGATATTCTAGACTAAAACATGCATACATACATATTATTCTAAATGATAAATAAAGACAACTTTAACAAATTAGAACAACAATGCAGGAATAATTACGTTATATGTAGACGAACAAATATTAAAAATATACATGCTATTAATAAAATATATTTTAACATATATGAACAATATATTATACGTAAAAGAAAACACACTAACACATAACCTAAAAGCCAAGGGAACGTGCAATACGTACAAAAATACAAAACATACTTTTTACGAATTAACTAGAACATAACATGCTTTAATACGAATAATCAGATAAAAAAACATGAATATCATACTTAACACATATATATACAAACATAAAATACGAGTCATATACGAGGGACATGAAATAAAATAATATTAACATATACGATTATAATACGAACAATAATATTTACAAAGGAAATAAGACTGAAATGAAAGAAAAACAAAAGTCAATGGCAGAAATTAAAGAACAATAATATGTAATTTGGGGACAAAATTGCGAAACAAACAAAACTTAAAAGGACCAGAATTGTAATTAGTCCAAGGGGCAGACCCAAAGTGAAAAATTCAAAAACGCGGGATGGTTAAGGGCGTAATTTTACCATTCAGAAACTGATTCGGAGTAATTTAGGGACTAAATTGTGACCTTTTGAAAAATCAGAGGGACTGGGACTGTGATTATACCATGCGGCAAGACAAAAATGAAAATATTGAAAACGCGGTGGGATTAAGTGTGTAATTTACCCATTTAGTAAAATAATAATACCTATATAAGGGCTATTTTCAGACCGAAACCAAATTTTCTCCATTTTCGTTTCATTCTTTAGTTTTCAAATAGCCCGTGTTCTTCGTTTTCTCTCAAATGTTCTTGAGAAACCCAGAATCCGGCGGCCGGCCGTCGTATTCTCCGCCGCCGGCCGCCACTAACCGGCGCCGATAGGCTCCCAAAATACACCAAAACAACCCCCTTGTCGTCCTCAATACGAATCCGTGGTTGGATTCAGAGGATACCCTTCCTTTTACTCTAGATCTAAGAAATACGAACCCAAAAAAAATATTTTTTAGACCAAAACACAACTACAAAGGGTCTTCTCTTCCCTTTAGTTCACCAGATCTAGCTTGTAGAAGCCGAGAGGTTTGTCACCGAGAGAAGGAAGACCCACAAACGACTCGGTAAGACTACTTTCCTCTTTTATTTCCTTTTTTGTTAATCTTTCGTGTATGCATGTAAAAAACAAGTAAGAAAAAAGAGACAAAAATTTACCACTGGACTGCCTTTTGATTATCTTCGATGTTTACAACTTTCAGGTTTTTTTTGTGTTACAAGATCTCTGTTTTTTGTTACTACCCTTGTTCTCTCTTTTTTTTTTGCTAATCTTTTTTTCGCTCGCTAATCCCCGTTACAACAGCCCCATTTCATATATATATCGCCTCTATATTTTTGTTGCAAGTTGCATCTTCTTTTTTTGGATCGACATTTTTGCTTGTTGTCTTTGGCATAATCAACGAACGGGACTGAATATCGGCGCGGTGGCGGTGTGGTCATTTCGCGGTGGTCGGGCGTGTTGTTCGGCCGTTAGATCGATCCGATCTAACGGTCGAGATGGCTTGAAGAACGATCGGCTGGATGAAGCCTCGATCCGATGAGACGGCTTGAGATTTCGCCACGTGGAGCTCCGCAATCGAGGAGTCGAACGCGTGGATCTTACGCGCGTGGGACATTAAAGCGTCCGCGCGTGGACCCACGCGCGCGTGGCACTCGAACGGTCCATACGTGTGGAGCACGCTACCGCGCATATTTTTGACCTTGGTTGCATCGTGGCCGTTGGATCAGATCTTGATCCAACGCCCACGCTACCCGCACGTTGTAATTAAATAGGATTGATTTGGGCCAAACGGGCCTTGTAATTGGATTTGTAATTGACCTGTAATTCCTATTTATTTGGGTTTAATATATTTAATTTTTTCATTTTGTCAGCCCAATAATAATAATAGTATAATTATAACAGCAATACATATACATATGAAAATATATACTTATATTATACGATCATTAATTAATATAATATTCTAGTATACGTACGTATAATCATACATATAATTAACATAACATCTATATACGATTATACCCTAGATACATACGCGACATACATACACTCCTAATACGTATACATAGTTATACATGCACACATCACCTTATATTAGTAACATTCATATAATAAATATACATGCAATATTAATATATTTACAAGTAAAATGAGTGATTACAGTTGCCCCTCTTTGCTTGTTCTCATGGAATGGGAAACAAAGCAAAGATTCATAAGCACTCAATTTTATCAGACTTCCCTGTTTGTAGCCTTGGAAAAACGAATTCTTTTGGACATTTCCGCTCTTCCTTGGCTGAATCTTCAGGCTCGTAAGTTCTTTCTATATAGGGCTTCGTCACCTTCCGATCCTGGAGTTTTATCAGACTTCCCTGTTTGGTTTGTAGCCTTGGAAAAGTGATTTTTTTGGACATCTCCGTTCTTTCTTGGCTGAATCTTCAGGCTCGTAAGTTCTTCCTATATAGAGCTTCGTCACCTTCCGATCTTGGAGCTACAGGCTCTTTCGACATAGACCCCTTCGCTCTCATTTTTATCAGACTTCCCTGTTTGTAGCTTTGGAAAAATGAATTCTTTTGGACATCTCCGCTCTTCCTTGGCTGAATCTTCAGGCTCGTAAGTTCTTCCTATATAGAGCTTCGTCACCTTCCGATCTTGGAGCTACAGGCTCTTTCGACATAGAACCCTTCGCTCTCATTTTTATCGACTTCCCTGTTTGTAGCTTTGGAAAACGAATTCTTTTGGACATCTCCGCTCTTCCTTGGCTGAATCTTCAGGCTCGTAAGTTCTTCCTATATAGAACTTCGTCACCTTCCGATCTTGGAGCTACAGGCTCTTTCGACATAGAACCTTTCGCTCTCATTTTTATCAGACTTCCCTGTTTGTAGCTTTGGAAAAACGAATTCTTTTGGACATCTCCGCTCTTCCTTGGCTGAATCTTCAGGCTCGTAAGTTCTTCCTATATAGAACTTCGTCACCTTCCGATCTTGGAGCTACAGGCTCTTTCGACATAGAACCCTTCACTCTAAGACAATGCAGCTCGGAGTCTTTCCTATATAAGACTCTTTGCTATTGACACAACAGGTTTCCTATATAACCCTGTGTCATAGGTGAATTTCTTTGACCGGGAGTTCTTCCTATATAGAACTGCGAGTCTTCACCTTGGAGCCGTCGGTCCTTCCTATATAGAACTTTTCGGCGTCTTGAAATCTTGGAGTTACGGATTCTTCCTATATAGAATCTTTCGCTCTAAGACATTGAAGCTAGGAGCCCTTCCTATATAGAACTCTTTGCTTTCGACACAGCAGGATTTCCTATATAATCTTGCGTGTCATGGGTGAATTGCTTTGACTGGGAGTCCTTCCTATATAGAATTGTGAGTCTTCACCCTGGAACTGTCAGTCCTTCCTATATAGGACTTTCAGCTTCTGAAACCTCGGAGAGGAGGATTCTTCCTATATAGAACCTCTCTCTAGAGCTTGAAAACATGTGCCTTTATGTAAAAACATTGTCTTCTCATTTGGGATTCACATCGTAATGACCCTCGATGTCTCTTTGGATCTGCAGATACCTGTCTGAGATGAAAACAAAATGCTATGACAAATGAATGAATTGACATGCTACTAATCCTAGTGATGTCTGACTATTCATGATGCATGAGATTCAATATCTTGGTGGGCTTGTTTTGGTCCTTATTTGATCTTGATGTTCGCTTTATCCTTTCTTACGGGCATCGATACCCCGCTTCACTGCCAAGTTCAGCCATCTCGATCTTTCTCTTTTTTCAATTTCGACTTGGAATTCTAGAGTGCCCTTTCAGGTTTTCACTTTAGAGATTTTTTTTTGAGAGGGCTGCCCTTCTGGTTTTCACCCAAAAGATCTTTTTTGTTATCTCGTACGCCTTTCTTGAATAGATAGGACATGTGCCATTGGTTATCCTACCAGGTTGTTTGAAGCTTCCCGCCTTCCCTATCGACAGCCATTAGGGAACTAGAGGACGGAGTTAACATCGTTTTCTTTGATTACCTGCATTTTCAAGGTTAAATCATAGTAATGCTTCGAAATCTCTTGTTTCATTATAAGCCTATGTTATCTTATCTGACTGAAATTGACAAGAAGGCTAGGAATGGATGCTCAAAACACAGTTTTATTATGATTAAGGGTTTCGAGATATCTTGAAAAGAAAGGTATGACACACATGAGTTAAGTATGAAAATACAAGATCCCTCATTATCTTCGATATGAATGATACATGACCCTGTCAACTGGTGTAGAATTTTTTGCCTGAAGCCTTCTCTTCACAATGTTCATGAAGATGCCCTTCTCTTCGGATATTCAATTTTCCAACTTACCCGAGCCGCCCTTCGCGGGTTTTCAACTCGAGTCCTTCCTTTGCTTCAAGATTCCCGGTTTCGGGTTTTCGTCCTGAGCTCTCCAATTTTTTTTTTTTAGAGATAGTATTTCTTGACGGCATCAGAATTTACGGGATTTTTCAGCTCATCCCCGTCCATTTCTGTTAGGATCAGAGCTCCTCCTGAGAAGGCCTTTTTTACGACGTACGGTCCTTCCCAGTTGGGCATCCATTTTCCTCGAGAATCTTTTTGGATAGGGAGGATTTTCTTGAGTACCAGATCCCCTTCTTTGAATTCTCTTGGGCGCACCTTTTTGTCGTATGCCTGCACCATCCGCTTTTGGTACATCTGACCATGACAAATGGCCTTTAGTCTTCTTTCGTCAATGAGATTTAGCTGGTCGATTTTGGCCTGCACCCATTCAGCTTCTTCCAATTTTACTTCGTTTAAGACTCGGAGAGACGGAATCTCTACCTCAATTGGGAGTACTGCTTCGGTACCATACACCAAGGAGTAGGGTGTTGCCCCTGTTGATGTACGAATGGACGTCCTATAGGCGAAAAGGGCAAAAGGCAACTTCTCATGCCAATCCTTGTAGGTATCCGCAGTCTTTGCTATGATTTCTTTATATTCTTGTTTGCTGCTTCCACTGCTCCATTCATTTTAGGATGATAGACTGTGGAATTATGGTGTATTATCTTGAATTGAGTGCACACGTCCTTTACCATTTTGTTGTTCAGATTGGAAGCGTTGTCGGTGATGATCCTCTCTGGCAGTCCATATCGACAAATAATTTCCTTCTTTAAGAACTTACAAACTGTAGTCCTAGTGATATTGGCGTAAGATGCTGCCTCTACCCATTTAGTGAAGTAGTCTATGGCGACCAAAATGAAACGGTGCCAATTGGAGGCTTTCGGATGGATCTGCTCGATGACGTCCATGCCCCACGCTGCGAAAGGCCACGGAGAATTCATGGTGTGTAGAGGCGATGGGGGTGCATGAATTTTGTCAGCGTAAATTTGGCATTTGTGGCATTTCCTGGCGTAATCGATGCAATCTCCCTCCATGGTCAACCAGAAATAATCGTATCTCATAATTTTTCGGGCTATAGACAGCCCGTTGGCGTGCGTTCCACAGATCCCGTCATGTACTTCGGCTAAGATTTCCTTCGCCTCCCGGGCATCCACACATCTCAGCAATGTTTGATCATGACTTCTCCTATATAGGATTTCCCCATCTAGGATATATTTTGTTGCCATTTTTCTGAGCGCTTTTCTGTCATTGTCGTTTGCCCCTTCTGGATACTTTCGAAGTTTAACATATTACAGGATATCATAGTACCATGGATTCCCGTCAATCTCTTCCTGTACATTACAACAATGAGCAGGCTTTTCAAATGTCTGCATCTCAATGGGTTTCATTTCTGCCCAGGTGTTTGTTTTAAACATGGATGCCAAGGTTGCCAATGCATCTGCCATCTGATTTTCTTCTCGGGGCAGGTAATTAAAGCTGACCCTTTCGAACTCTTTGACGAGCTCTCGGATTAATTCGTGATATTTGACCAACTTCGGGTCTCTGGTTTCCTACTCCCCGCGCAATTGGTAAATGACTAGGGATGAATCTCCGAACACTCGAAGTTCCTTAACCTTTCTTTCGATGGCTGAGTTCAGTCCCATAATGCAAGCTTCATATTCAGCTATATTGTTTGTGCAGAAAAATTCCAATCTGCTGGTGAAAGGATAATAGACGTCCTCAGGTGAAATTAACACTGCCCCTATCCCATGTCCGAGGGCGTTGGAGGCTCCATCGAAGTAAAGTTTCCATGACATATTATCTGAAATCTCTTTTTCGGTTGTGATGCACATCAAGTCTTCGTCTGGGAAACTAAAGTTCAATGCCTCATAGTCATCCGAAGCACGACTAGCCAGGAAATCTGCTGCGGCACTCCCCTTTACAGCTTTCTGATTAACATATACGATGTCGAATTCGGATAAGAGCATCTGCCATCGGGCTATCCTTCCCGTTAGCGCTGGCGCTTCCATTAAGAACTTTAATGGGTCTAGCTTGGATATCAACCAGGTAGTATGGTACAACATGTACTGTCTGAGCCGCTTGGTAGCCCAAACTAGAGCACAACACAGCTTCTGCACTGGCGGGTACCGTGTTTCGCAATCATTGAATTTCCTGCTTAGGTAATAGATGGCCTGCTCCTTTTTTCTTGACTCATCGTGTTGCCCCAGTACACATCCCATTGAATTCTCGAAGACTGTTAAGTAGAGAATTAGTGGTCGACCAGGTACTGGTGCGACTAAAATTGGAGCATTTGTCAGGTACTTTTTGATCTTTTCTAGGGCTTTTTGACATTCTTCATCCCACACGCCAGGATTATTCTTTCTAAGAAGTCTGAAGACCGGGTCGCATTGATTGGTTAATTGGGAAATGAAACGAGAGATATAATTCAGCCTCCCCAGGAAACCGCGGACTTCCTTCTGTGTGCGGGGTGGTGAAAGGTCCTGGATGGCTTTCACTTTATCAGGATCAATCTCAATCCCTCTTCTGCTTACTACGAACCCCAAGAGTTTTCCAGAAGTAACGGCGAAGGTACACTTGGCAGGATTGAGCCTTAGTTGGTATTTTCGTAGTCTTTGGAATAGTTTTCTCAAGTTTTGTAGGTGTTCTTCCTCTGTTCGAGACTTGGCAATCATATCGTCCACGTATACTTCTATTTCTTTGTGCATCATGTCATGGAAAAGAGTCACCATTGCTCTTTGGTACGTTGCCCCTGCGTTCTTTAGCCCAAACGGCATTACTTGATAACAAAAAGTGCCCCACATGGTTATGAATGTGGTTTTCTCCATGTCGCTAGGATCCATCTTTATCTGGTTGTACCCTGAGAAGCCGTCCATGAAGGAAAACCATGAATGTCCTGCGGTGTTGTCAACCAGCGTGTCAATATGTGGCAAAGGGAAGTTGTCTTTTGGGCTAGCTCGATTCAGATCCCTATAATCTACACACATACGAACTTTCCCGTCTTTCTTTGGTACTGGTACAATGTTTGCAACCCACTCGGGGTATTTGGCTACCTCCAAGAATCCAGCATCAAATTGCTTTTTCACTTCTTCTCGGATTTTTAACAACATATCTGGCCTCATTCTCCGAAGTTTTTGCTGTACTGGTTTGCACTCCGATTTTGTTGGCAATTTGTGCACCACTATATCGGTGTTCAATCCCGGCATATCTTGATAAGTCCAGGCGAAGACATCCTTGAATTCCTGAAGTTGGGCTATCAGTTCATGCTTGGTTTTTGAGGAAATAGTCGTTCCTATTTTTATTTCTTTTCTTGCTTCTTCAGTCCCTAAGTTGACAATTTCCGTTTCTTCTTGGTGGGGCATAATCTACCTTTCTTCGTCGTCCACCATTCTCTTTAACTCTTCCGGGACCTCAATTTCTATTTCATCATATCCTCCCTCAATTTCCTCTGAGACCTCAGGGCATTCGAAATTTACTCCAGGATTGGATCCGGTGTCATTCATATCGTCAATCATGAGCGACCTGCATTAAATGAGAATGAATTGTATTGGGAAAGAGACGGCTTTACATGAAGGGAATGAATATGAAGAATGCATGAATGGAATAAATGAGACTTTGGTCATTTTTAAGAAAGTGGGGATATTTTCATTTCAATCAAAAAGTTAACATAGGTGCCCCATACAAGAGATCCCCATTGTCTATGGGCAAAAACAAAAGGTTGATTCGGAGCATTACTCTGATCTATTCCTAAAAACTATAGGTAGATCAATGCAGCTCCAGTTATCGAGTGTTTCCCCGGGATGGCAAGGGCGGATGTTGGTCAACATTTTGCTACCTCGGTCCTTTTCAGCTATCATGTTGATGTACATCCCTTCAAATGATTTACTGAATATTTCCTCCTGGTTAAGTTCATCATTTTTCTTCATTGCCTCTCCAATGTCTTGACCTGGCTGGTAGAACCCTCCGGAGATGAAAGTGGCTTTCAAACTAGGAAAGGACATCGACCTCCACGGAATGTCTTCTCCTTTAGATCTGGCTTTTCTTTGCTCCTCCTTTCTCTTATATTCTTCTTTCTTCTGTTGGACACTTGGTTGGTAACCCAGCCCGAAACGATCCTTCTTGGTTATCATATTCTTGGGTCTCAGGTTTCCTTGTAATTTCTTTCCCAGCCCTTTTCCTATTTTGGCTCCTCGGCCCAGAGTTTCTGCGACGGTCATCTTGGTACAATTAGATAACCTGGGGTAAGGGATCCGGCTTCCTTCTGAAACGAATGTGGCATTTACTAGTTCTAATGCTCGGAACGAGCATTCTGCAGCATCTTCATCATTTTGAATGTAGGGGGTGTCTGATGTCACGGAAGCAACAAATTCATGCTCTGCTTCTACGGTGACCAATTTGCCTTCAACTACAAATTTTAATTTCTGATGCAATGATGATGGGACAACTCCTGCGGAGTGGATCCACGGTCTTCCCAATAAGCAGCTGTAAGATGGTTTTATGTCCATCACCACAAAATCAATCACATATTCAGTTGGTCTGATCAATAGGGGCACCTCAATTTTCCCCATTATTCCTTTTTGCGTACCATCAAAGGCTCTTACCGAGTTGTAGCAAGGCTTTAGGTGCGAACCATCTATTGGTAATTTTTGCAGGGTTACCATAGGCAAGACATTCAATGCTGACCCGTTGTCGATCAAGACGCTCGTAATACATACCCTTTGCGGTGGGTAGTGATGTTAAGGGCTTTGGTAGACCCCATTCCTCCCTCCCGGATTTCATCATCATTGAATGTGATATGATTATAGGCGATAATATGCCCTATTATCATGTCCAGGTTTGTTCTGTAAATGTCCCGGGCACAAAAGTTTGATTTAGCACTTTCAATAGCGTCTCCCGATGCTTCTCTCGAACTCAAGAGTAATTCCAAAGATTGTGATCCTGGCGGTTGTTTCCGTAGTTGTTCCACTACGCTGTACTCGCTATGTCTCAAGAACTTTAGAAATTCTTTGGCCCGGGCCTCGCCACGGTTCATTTATCTTTTGGGGAGGTTCTTCTCCAAATATCTGCGTAGGGCTAATCTTTGTATTCTTCCCCTATCTTTTTCAATTTTGCTCTCAAAACCTCGGAGGAATAACATCGGCCGCTCCTTGTGAAATGGCCTGCTTCACCGACGTTCACATTGTTCTGGCTTTGTTGGTTTTCCAGCGTAGACTCTTTTTCCTGTTCGTGTTCTGATTTTTCTAGCATGGTCACATTCGTGGCATAATTCCAGGGAATTTGTCGCATATCTTTGAATGGGAATGGAGATGGTGCTGAAATGACGATCTTGGGATTTATCTTACTGGTTTCCCCTTGGGAGACACCTGCATTCCCTATCCTGGGAGAGATAATAAAAGGTCTATCCTTCCCGTATCTAGTTTTGGGGCTATCTGTCATGTGTACGTCTGATCCCTTCCCCATGGGCTCCTCAAAGAATTCTATTTGTTTTTCATTCATCAATTTCTGCACCAATTTCTTGAATTCTTCACATTCTTGGATATCATGCCTTTCGGTCTGATGGAATTCACAATATTTTCCACATTCCTTCTGCCTTATTATCATGCCTTTGTTGATCATACGAGCCATGCATAATTGTTGAAATACCCACCGTAAAGGAGACTTGATTTCTGACACGTCATCCTTTATCCTCCTGGTAAAGCATTCATCTATGGCATTTACCCTTCTATTCCCATGATTAGGTAGCGGGTTGTTGGCTACACTCGGTTCTTCAAATTTCAATATCCCAGAATCGATTAAGTTCTGTACAAGCTTTTTGAAGGCAAGACAGTTCTTAGTGGGATGTCCAGGGGTACCGCCGTGATAGTCGCAATGCGTGCTTGGATTATACCAAGGCTGGAAGGGTGGATTGACAGGATTAACGATGTATGGTCGGACCAAGTCTGCTTCATACAACTGGGAATAAAGCTCTGAGTATGAAACAGGTAGGGGAGTGAAAGTTCTCCTTTCTTTATCCTTTCTGGTGACCCTCTCATCTCTTTGATTCGAATTTTGTGTTTTTCCCACAGGTGCTTGTGGCTGTGAGACTGTGAAGTTCTTCGGGGCGGTATAGGTGCTGGTGGTGTTTACTTCACTTCTCTTGTTGTACTTTCGAGACCCTTCCCCACCATCAATTCTGCCGCTCTTAATTGCCAGTTCGAGAGACTCCCCGGTCCTGATCAAATCGGCAAAACACTGTGTTGTGTTATTAATGAGGCGATCGAAGAGTGCCCCTTTCAGAGTATTGACAAATAATGGCGTGATTTCATGCTCCGGAATAGGTGGCTGGATTTGGGCGGCCACTTCTCTCCACCTTTGGGCATATTGTCGCAAGCTTTCATTGGACTTCTGCCCCATATTTTCTAGCATGATTCTGCTAGGGATCATGTCTGTTACACGTTTGTATTGCTCGGAAAATGCTTTAGACAAATCTTTCCATGTCTTGACATTCGCTTTGCTTAACTGAGTATACCAACGTAACGCCGCTCCAGTTAGACTATCCTGGAAACAGTGGATCAGTAGCTTTTCATCTTTATGGTAAGCCGCCATTTTTCTGCAATACATCGTTATGTGTGCAGAAGGACATGTGGTTCCGTCATATTTATCGAACTCTGGCGTCTTGAATTTTGGCAGCAAGACAAGATCAGACACCAGACTTAGGTCACTAGCGTCGTTTCCTGATTCTTCATTTGATTGTAACGCTTTAAATCTTTCTTCCCACTTTCTTTCTACCTCATTCCTGATCCTTTCGACCATATTCAGGTCCGACACTTCTTCTTCATAAAGTGCTTCGGTATCAAGGGGTTGAGTCTCAGGAGCCCCTATTTGAAAGCTGGAAGACATTCCTGCAGGGTCAATATACACCTTCCTAGCCTGGTTTGGTGCAGTTGGTTGAACCTTGTATTGAGCCGGGGTACCTTCTGGCTCTGGGATATTTTCTCCTTCTACTCGTTTTCCAAGACTTTTTGCCAGCAATGCCGTTATGTCAGATACTATTGATGTTTGTGACTGTGCAATCTGATCACTAAAGCTTCTCTGGGCCTCTTCAAGCCTTGTCTCAAGCTCCCTTTGCCCTCTTTCTAGACTGATTATTCTTTCTTCCATGAGCTTTCTTTGTAGCCGGGTAAAGTATAGGTGATGAATGATTGCGGGTTAACACTACATAGAATGCCACAATATTCATATTGTTAATATGGTTGCAAAAATAAATGCATGTACAATGATGCAAATGTTATGATGCAAATGCAAGAATGCATGCAGACAAGGTACTGATTCCGCTGGTAATCACCCTTTTGAATTACTTCCACGGGAATGAAAGGGTCTTGATTACAACAAAATTCGTGTTACAAAGTAAAGATCCCTAGTACAAAAGATCTAATTATAACACAGAGTCCTATAGATAGACTCTAGCTCTATCTCCTAACTTTCCAATTGCCTTGAGCAGCTTGAGGAACCTAGGAGCTTCTTCCATTCCCAGGGCTATAAAAGGTCGGAGTGTCTCAGCCTCGACAGCTAAATCATTTACATGTCTGGCGACTCGCTGTATGTCCACCATTAGGGTTGCGTAGTACTGGTCTCTGTCCTGTACCATTCGAGCAGCGTCGCGTAATCTCTTCTGCCAATAGGTGTCCCCTCCGGCTGCAGCTTCCTCGAACACATTAATTCTTTCCTTGTAATCCTCCACAACTGCTTCGAGGGACCCGATTCGTGCTTGTAACACACCCACTTCACGTCCTCTTTCTTGCAGTTCAGCGAAGTTGTTCCTGTGGCAGTACATTCGAAGTGAGTGTTCGACTTCCGCTACCTTTCCTTTTAATTCATCATCCTTTTGACTTTGGCTTTGCCCCAAACTCTGAATAGTTTCATCGTACAGTTTCTGCATTTCTAACAGTCTGTTTCGGCTATTCATGGATTTTTTTTCCATACGGCGACACTTTCTCTCTCATGATGGACAGCTTGTTTCCCCTTGCTGATTTCTTGTCTGAATCTTTCTCTCTCTTGATCAATGGCCTTCTTGGTGAACCATTTTTCTTCCTCCATAGCCAAACGGCAACTTTCAATCTCTTTCTCGATCGCTCTTTTGTTAATTTCTCGTTCTTCTTCCACCAAAGGATGCCGTTCATTCTTTCTCTTTCCACAGCTATGAACTGACTCCGGCCGGTCTTTTGTATTTTTGCCTGTAATAGGAGGGCATCTTTTTGATAAAGAGTATTCTTGTCACTCAAATCTGCATTTAATTTCTTCAATTGCCTAATGATCCCATCCCGCTCGTCAACTTCTAGGCTTGCCTTATAGAGTTCGCTCGCATGTTGGGTCTGTTGAACGTCCATTTTCCTTTTAACTTCTTCGAGTTCAATCCTTAAGATGTCGGATTCGGACGGTACCACCCTTGTAAGCTCTTCGAGTGACACCGTTGGTCCTTGATCAGATTCAGGAATCACATTATTAACCCTCAAACGTCTCCAAAGATCGTAATCTGGGGTAGTCATGTGCTCGGTATCTCCTTCCACCCTGATCCGGTAACAATGATCTCAGGCCCTCATGATGGTCTGAATTTTTCCTTTGAACTCTCCTTTGAAAAGAAATTCAGTTTGGCTTAATCCGGCGGTATTGGGAATGAACTGTCGTGATCCGAACTGCCGAGACACTAAAAGTGGAGCACAAGCGATCCCTCCATGCAATCCTAACATCATCAGCCAGTTGAAGTCACCACAACTGTATAGAAAATAATTAACTTTACCGAGCCATGGGACCCTCCATGCTATGTCCTCATCTCGAATGTTCCTGAAGAAACTGGTCCACATTTTTGTTTTCAAATCTTCTCGCCATTCCTTCGCTAAGTATTCTCGTAAAGGCGAAAAACCTTGGAAGGATATCCCCGGCAGGACCCGCATCGGCGTCTTCCACATATGACTCTGGATCCATACTTGTAATAGCTGTGCGCAGCCTCGAAAACGTCCTTCTTCATGTTTCCGGCTAGCGTTTAAGGAAATGAAAGTCTCGACCAAGATTGCTGGTACCGGATTTGCTTTCCGTTTCACCCACTCAAACAGATCCAGAATGGCTATGTCAATGTTCCCGAGTACTCTGGGAAAGATCACCAAGCCATATATTCCTAAAGCGAATAAGTCCATTTTCTTTGCCTCGTCTGGATGTGTCGATATGACGTCCCGAATACTTTCCCATGCAAAGGCTGTATTATCTCCTCGGATTTGAAGGAGGCCACTAACCCAATCGTCACTCATTCCCGCAAAGGTTTTGAGTTTAGCAGTGTAATTCTAATTCCTTGGAGGCTTCGCGTAGATCCAATCTTCCTGAATATTTTTCTGGTTAAGTAAAGCAGTGTACTCTTCTACCGTAGGCATCATGTCCTGCCTATTGAAGGTGAAGCAGCAAAAAGCCAGATTCCAGAACTGGACTATAGTTCGGAGTAGGGGCTGGTTGATCCGAACATATAATAGCTGCGCGATGTCACCATAACTATCGCTAAATAAGTCTTGTAGTCTTCGGTCCCATCTTTCCCAAATGCTTTGAAGATCCCACAAGTCGTTCTGTTGGAGACTCACATAGGTGTATCCAGCTATTACGCGTTCGTTAGGCAGACTGTCCCCTTGGATTTTCTGGTTGACCTCTGACCAATGTCTGACTGACAAATTAAGCTCTTCTTTCCTAAGACACCTTTTTTCCATAATGAAAGACTTTCTGATCAGGCAAACCACTTGATCCAGTACCTTTATGCGATGCAAATGCAATGATGTATGAGAAAAAGAACAAAAAGCTTAAAAAAGAAAACAAGTCGAGTACCAGATAAAATTGATAAATATATAAATAAAATGACAAAATTAAACAGAATAAACACACAAAACAACCCTATTTATCCCGTCTAAAACCTAAGGTTATCCGCATGGCTCTAATAGGGTAGGTTTCTATGTTCTCTACATGCAGTGTTGGTGCTAGGAGGTACCCGAATTGTCCTTGTTGTCCTCTACTAAGAGTAGCAAGGCCCCGATCATCACCCATTATAGGCTCCTTTCAACCGGGTTCAATTCAGGGGGACCCATTCGCTTATGCCCGTCACGAAGGAACGATATATCTTACGAAAGCATAAGGTACTCGAGCCCCGAAGGTACTTGCTAGGCCCATACGGGAGAACGATATCTCCACGAAAGCATTAGCGTTTCCCCCCACTTAAAAAAGACGGGTTTATATGCCATATTTTAAATGCGTTAAAATAAACGCGCAATTATGATCGAATGTTATTTAATAGTCACTTTAATCCGGAACTTCCAATATTAGTAAAGCGGTAATTATTTTAAAAGCTTGACTCTCATTTGTTTTTTTTTCAAAAAAAACAAAAATATCCCCAGCGGAGTCGCCATCTATAGCGAAGGTGGCTTTTTTCCACATATCGCTAAAATAAAAACGATGATTTTTGAACGGTGTTTTTGAAATTTAAAAATATTTATTCCGTGGGGTTTACAAAAACCTCATAAAAATGGAGTCGCCACCGGCCACTTAGGTAGGCCGAACACCACAAAACCAGAGATTCAAAAAGACAGGGTTCGGGAGTCGGTTACGAATGGGGAAGGATTAGCACCCACACACCGCCCAAAAATTGGTACTTTAATAATTACCGCTTTATTAATATTGGATTTTCCGGATTAGAGTGACGATTATTTTAAATTTCGGTCATAATTGCGAATTAATTTTAAGTGTCCTGTTACCCGAGAATAAATGCCCAACCACTATCACTACGCTTGATACTGGCCCCGTTTACGCTCGGGTAAAAGGACACCGCATTAACAATTTATATCTCGATATGCAATCTTAATGGCAAAAAATATAAAACATGGTAAAATGCTTAAATGTAGTAAATATTGTCATAACAGAATATTAATCTAACATAGATGATATTCTAGACTAAAACATGCATATATACATATTATTCTAAATGATAAATAAAGACAACTTTAACAAATTAGAACAACAATGCAGGAATAATTACGTTATATGTAGACGAACAAATATTAAAAATATATATGCTATTAATAAAATATATTTTAACATATATGAACAATATATTATACGTAAAAGAAAACACACTAACACATAACCTAAAAGCCAAGGGAACGTGCAATACGTACAAAAATACAAAACATACTTTTTACGAATTAACTAGAACATAACATGCTTTAATACGAATAATCAGATAAAAAAACATGAATATCATACTTAACACATATATATACAAACATAAAATACGAGTCATATACGAGGGACATGAAATAAAATAATATTAACATATACGATTATAATACGAACAATAATATTTACAAAGGAAATAGGACTGAAATGAAAGAAAAACAAAAGTCAATGGCAGAAATTAAAGAACAAAAATATGTAATTTGGGGACGAAATTGCGAAACAAACAAAACTTAAAAGGACCAGAATTGTAATTAGTCCAAGGGGCAGACCCAAAGTGAAAAATTCAAAAACGCGGGATGGTTAAGGGCGTAATTTTACCATTCAGAAACTGATTCGGTGTAATTTAGGGACTAAATTGTGACCTTTTGAAAAATCAGAGGGACTGGGACTGTGATTATACCATGCGGCAAGACAAAAATGAAAATATTGAAAACGCGGTGGGATTAAGTGTGTAATTTAACCATTTAGTAAAATAATAATACCTATATAAGGGCTATTTTCAGACCGAAACCAAATTTTCTCCATTTTCGTTTCATTCTTTAGTTTTCAAATAGCCCGTGTTCTTCATTTTCTCTCAAATGTTCTTGAGAAACCCAGAATCCGGCGGCCAGCCGCCGTATTCTCCGCCGCCGGCCGCCGCTAACCGGCGCCGATAGGCTCCCAAAATACACCAAAACAACCCCCTTGTCGTCCTCAATACGAATCCGTGGTTGGATTCAGAGGATACCCTTCCTTTTACTCTAGATCTAAGAAATACGAACCCAAAAAAAATATTTTTTAGACCAAAACACAACTACAAAGGGTCTTCTCTTCCCTTTAGTTCACCAGATCTGGCTTGTAGAAGCCGAGAGGTTTGTCACCGAGAGAAGGAAGACCCACAAACGACTCGGTAAGACTACTTTCCTCTTTTATTTCCTTTTTTGTTAATCTTTCGTGTATGCATGTAAAAAACAAGTAAGAAAAAAGAGACAAAAATTTACCACTGGACTGCCTTTTGATTATCTTCGATGTTTACAACTTTCAGGTTTTTTTTGTGTTACAAGATCTCTGTTTTTTGTTACTACCCTTGTTCTCTCTTTTTTTTTTGCTAATCTTTTTTTCGCTCGCTAATCCCCGTTACAACAGCCCCGTTTCATATATATTACTGCCTCTATATTTTTGTTGCAAGTTGCATCTTCTTTTTCAGATCTGACATTTTTGCTTGTTGTCTTTGGCATAATCTGAATGCGGGGACTGAATATCGGCGCGGTGGCGGTGTGGTCATTCTGTCAGCGGTCAGACGTGTTCTCGGCCGTTAGATCAGATCTGATCTAACGGTCGAGATGGCTTGAAGAACGATCGGCCTGGATGAAGCCTCGATCTGATGAGACGGCTTGAGATTTCGCCACGTGGAGCTCCGCAGTCGAGGAGTCAGAACGCGTGGATCTTACGCGCGCGTGGGACATTAAAGCGTCCGCGCGTGGACCACACGCGCGCGTGGCACTCGAACGGTCCATACGTGTGGAGCACGCGCCTGGCAGATATTTTTGACCTTGGTTGCATCGTGGCCGTTGGATCAGATCTTGATCCAACGGCCCACAGTTACCTGCACGTTGTAATTAAATAGGATTCAGATTTGGGCCAAACGGGCCTTGTAATTGGATTTGTAATTGGACTGTAATTCCTATTTATTTGGGTTTAATATATTTAATTTTTTCATTTTGTCAGCCCAATAATAATAATAGTATAATTATAACAGCAATACATATACATACGAAAATATATACTTATATTATACGATCATTAATTAATATAATATTCTAGTATACGTACGTATAATCATACATATAATTAACATAACATCTATATACGCTTATACCCTAGATACATACGCGACATACATACACTCCTAATACGTATACATAGCTTATACATGCACACATCACCTTATATTAGTAACATTCATATAATAAATATACATGCAATATTAATATATTTACAAGTAAAATGAGTGATTACACCAACACTTACAATCCAGCCTAGAGGAAGCACCCAACTTCGCATGGAGTAATCCCAACAATGCCCTTAACCAGAGTAGTCCGAATACACAAGCAACAGGATTCCGACAGAATTTTCCACGGCAACAGATGCCGTAGCAACAATCAACACCATCCAGTTCTTTGGAAAATTCTCTCAATGCTTTCATGTTAAAAACTGAATCTTATATGGTAGAGAATAGTAATTTCATGAAAAAGACTGATGCTTTTATGAACAGGACGGAGATGAGATTGCAAAATCAAGAGGCAACCTTGAAATCCTTGGAGACACAAGTCGGGCAATTCGCTCAGAACTTGAATATGAGACCACCATGCGGTTTACCTCGTGATACTGAAGTCGCAAAAGGAGCAAACCACGAGCAGTGCAAAGCAATCACCACTCAGAGTGGCCAACAACTTAAGGAAACCCAAGCTCACTCAATAGAGAATAGTCAACCAAAGGAGTATCCCCTTGACCAAAAAGACGAGTCTAGCAAAAAAACCTCTACCAAAACTTAAGAATTAGAGAATGCCATGGCAATGCCACATGCCTCAGCAATTCCACATGCCTCGGCAACTGCACATGCTTCGACAAGTTCTGATGCCGCATCGACTCCTTCCATCAAGTTCCAAACCAATGAAAAGATTGAAGACATCCGACTTCCACCACCATTCCCACAGAGGTTGAAACAGCAAAAGCAAGAATACCAATTCAAGAAGTTCCTTGACATCTTGAACAAGTCTACGTCAACTTGCCATTGGTTGAAGCAATATAGCAAATGCCGAACTATGCTAAGTTCCTTAAAGACATCGTCTCTAAGTGAACAAGGCTAGGAGAATTTGAAACCGTTGCTGTAACAGAGGGATGCATGGCCATGTTGCACAACTACATGCCACCTAAACTCAAGGATCCCGATAGATTCACAATACCATGTTCAATCAGAAACCAATATGTCGGGAAAACATTGTGCGATCTTAGAGCAAGCATAAATTTGATGCTCAAATCAGTTTTCTAGAAATTGGGAATAGGGAAGGCAAGACCAACAATAGTTATGCTACAACTTGTTGACAAATCCTACGTGCATCCAGAGGGAAAAATCAAGGATATTCTGGTAAGAGTTGATAAATTTATTTTTCCCGCTGATTTTATTATTTTGGATTGTGAAGCAGATGAGTTCACACCTATTATCCTTGGGAGACTGTTTTTAGCAACGGGAAGGACCTTGATCGATGGTGAGAAAGGAGAACTCACCATGAGGGTAAACGACCAGCAAGTGAAGCTCAATGTTTTCCAAACCCTTAAGCATGCCAACAATCCAGAATAGTGCCAAGTCATCCACGCCACCACTGAATTCAATTTCAACATGGAGGAAAATTGCCTAGACAATTGCCTCGACAATTGTATTGCTGAACCTGAGGAACTAGAAGAGCCAGACGATGAAGAGAAGGATAAAGCCAAATGGATAGCAAGTCGTCTAGGTAAGTATTTTGAGCCATTGGATTACTCAGGTAAGAAAGTTAAAATCGAAAAACCCTCTATTGAGCAACCTCTTATTCTTGAATTGAAACCATTGCCATGGCAATTGACATGCTTACTTGGGGAATGATAACACTTTACTTGTAATAATTTCTTCCAAGTTGCAGCCTGAACAGGAAAAGAGGTTGATTGACATGTTGGCATTGCACAAAAAGGCAATAGGATGGACAATTGCCGACTTGAATGGAATTGGCCCGATAGTGTGTATGTACAAAATCCTATTGGAGGATGATCATAAACCGGCAATTGAGGCACAAAGGAGGCTTAACCCTGCTATGAAGGAAGTCGTGAGGAAGGAAATCATCAAATGGCTTGATGCCAGAATTATATACCTATCTCCGATAGAACATGGGTAAGCCCGGTACAATGTGTACCAAAAAAGAGAGGTATAACTGTGGTAAGCAATGAAAGCAATGAACTACTCCCAACTAGGACTGTGACCGGTTGGAGGGTTTGTATGGATTACCGCAAGTTAAATAAAGCTACTAAAAAATACCACTTTCCTTTCCCATTTATTGACCAAATGCTTGACCGACTTGCAGGTAAATCTTTTTATTGTTTTCTTGATGGCTACTCAGGTTATAACAAAATTGCCATAGCACCGGATGATCAGGTTAAGACCACCTTCACATGCTCGTATGGTACCTATGCTTTTCGAAGGATGCCGTTTGGATTATGCAATGCTCCGGCAACTTTTTAGAGATGCATGATGGCAATTTTATCTGACATGGTGGAAGATTTCCATGAAATCTTTATGGATGATTTTTCAGTATTTGGAGATGACTTCGACAATTTGAAGAAAGTTCTAACACGATGTGAAGAATCCGATCTAGTGCTCAATTGGGAGAAGTGTCACTTTATGGTAGATGAAGGAATAGTGCTTGGTCACAAGATCTCCTCCAAAGGAATTGAAGACGACTGAGCCAAGGTGGAAGTAATAAAAAATTTGTGACCACCAAATTCGGTCAAAGGAATTCAAAGCTTTCTCGGTCATGCAGGATTTTACAAAAGGTTCATTTATAATTTTTCTAAAATCTCTAAACCTTTGTGTAACTTGCTTTAACAGGACAAAGCCTTTAATTTTGATGACTCATGCATCCAAGCATTCGAAGCCTTGAAAAAGCAACTTGCCTTGGCGCCTATTGTTGTTCCGCCCGATTGGACCTTACCTTTTGAACTCATGTGTGACGCAAGTGATTTCGCGGTAGGATCCGTTCTAGGGCAGCGCACATGTAAGACTTTTCATGTGATTTACTACGCTAGTAAAAGTCTAAATTGCGCACAATCAAATTACACCACGATAGAGAAAGAATTACTAGCAGTAGTTTTCGTATTTGATAAGTTTCGTTCCTACTTGATTGGTACCAAGGTAATTGTTCATACTGACCACTTGGCAATTAAATACCTTTTTGCTAAGAAAGATGCTAAACCTCGTTTGATTTGTTGGATTTTACTTTTACAAGAGTTTGACATTAAAATTAAGGACAGGAAAGGAACAAAAAACCAAGTTGCTGATCACTTATCAAGGTTGGAAAATGACGATCCAGACTCTTTGGAAATCCATGACACATTCTCGGATGAGCAGTTGTTAGTTGCCTCGGCAACTCCCTGATATGCCGATTTGGTTAATTTCTTGGTTAGTGGTATTTTGCCTTATAACCTTACTCACCAAGGAAAGAAGCGATTCCGACATGATGCTAAACATTATTATTGGGACGAGCCTCTTCTTTTAAACAATGTACAGATCAGGTGATACGACGATATGTTCCCGAATGGGAGCAGGACAATGTGCTTCAACAATGCCATTCTTCACCCTATGGTGGCCATTTTGGAGGAACTCGCACCGCGACCAAAGTCTTACAATCCATCTTATATTGGCCAACTCTTTACAAAGATGCTCAAGAATTCTACAAGAGGTGTGATCGTTGTAAATGAACAGGAAATATTTCACGCCGACACTAGATGCCACTATAGAATATCCTTGAGGCCGAGTTGTTTGATGTATGGGGGATCGACTTCATGGGACCCTTCCCATCCTCATTCGGCAATTTGTATATCGTACTTGTCGTGGACTATGTGTCTAAATGGGTAGAGGCAGCTGCATTTCCTAGTAACGATTCCAAGACTCTGCAGAAATTCTTGTAGAAAAACATATTCACACGATTTGGAACACCAAAGGCAATTATCAGTAATGGTGGCATACACTTCGAAAATAGGCAAATTGCCAAAATGTTGGAGCGATTTTGGAGTGACGCACAAAATTGCCATGGCATATCATCCACAGATAAATGGGCAAGCCGAAATTTCCAATCGTGAATTGAAGGTTATCCTTGAAAAGTTGTCAATCCTTCTCAAAAGGATTGGTCGGCAAGAATTGCTGAAGCACTATGGCCCTACCTAGGCACCTTTAGGCATGTCACCTTACAGATTTGTCTACGGCAAGACTTGCCATCTTCCGGTAGAGATCGAACACAAGGCTTATTGGGCAATCAAAACTGTCAACATAGACTGGGAGAGTGCTGGACAAAAGTGATTACTGGACCTTAACAAAATTGAAGAATTGCGTGCCCTAGCTTACGACAACGCGAGAATCTACAAGGAGAAAATGAAGTGTTGGCATGATAAGAAGCTTTTGCCGCAACAATTTTTGCCCGGGCAATTAGTTCTTCTCTTCAATTCTCGATTAAAACTCTTTCTGAGAAAACTGAAATCGAGATGGTCCGGGCCCTTTGAAGTCGTAAAACCTTTCTCCCATGGTGCTGTGATAATCAAGTCCACCATTGACAGACATGAGTTCAAAGTTAACGGGCAAAGATTAAAGCACTATGCCGGCAACCATGTTGAGCGCGACAAGGAAGTAGTTACTTTAGGATAAGCATGATCATGCTCTCCTTTAGTATTTTTAGTTTTATATTTTTAGACTTATTTTATTTTTGGATTTATATTTACGATTAAAGTATGTTTTTAATTTAATTTTTATTCTTTTTTATATTTATCTTTCCACATATTCTTTTTCTTTCTTTTTTTTGATTCCACAACCACAATCACCATGGCCAAGAACATCAAGACAGTTCCTCATCGGCTAAGGAACAAGAAGTGCCAAAGAAAGCCCCAACAGCAAAACTTGCCCGGGCAACCAAAATTGCCTCGGCAAGTCCTGATGCCCAGGAAGCCGAGCCCTACTTCAGTGAACATGGATCGCATTGAAAAGGAACCACCAGCCACACACACTCAACCATCACGAATCATCAAAAGAATCAAGCAAACGGCACGAAGGAAACACATCATTCAAGGTGATGACCTTTCCGACTAACTCATTTGCATTTTATTTTAATTTTTGCATGCATTGAGGACAATGCTTCTCTCGACTTTGGGGGGTATTGGTTTCTAGTTAGTTTCATGTTTAGTTGCATTCATAATTAGTAATAGCATATAGGTTGCATATGATTACTTGCCATGCCTTTGATTGGATTTAATTGCTTGAACTTGTTGAATATCCGATGATGAATTTTTGCCACTGCCTTTAATTAAAAGAACCTTTAAATTTTAGGATTGCATGAAAAGAACCTATAATTTTACTATGATGCTAAATATTATGAACATGGTTGTGGCTTGTTGATTGAAAGAAACTTAGTGAACTTAGGTTCCTTAAAATTTGGGTAAATTTAAAAGTTAATTTCTTGCTAGAGGTGCCTGAAACAGGCTCTATTAGTTGCACATTAAAGATATCGCTAGAGGTGCCCAAAATTGGCTCTAGTCAATAAAAAAATTTAATTAATTAAAAGGAGAAATTGCTTGCTTTACTAGAGGTGCCCGAAATTGGCTCTAGTAAAAAGATGAATTAATACTCCGGTAATAAAATTGATAAAAGCCTATTGTTCACATATAATCTTAAAAATCAAATTATATACAAATACGCACACACATTGTCACGAGCATTATAGTTTGGATCCGAGAATTTTTTTTGTGCTATCCGAAAAATTCAAAAGGTGATCATACTTTGTGTCACAGGTTTGAAGGCAAATTTAAAGCATGTCTTTGATAATTGATGTAATACCCCAAATCATGGCCTAGTAACATGTTATAAACTAATTAGAGTTTAATTGTACAAACAATCTACAAATTAAAGGAATTGATTAAACTTAGTGACTAAATTAGATGGATTGCTAAAGAAGTAGCCTAATCATGAAGGATCAAATAATAACAAATTGTAAATGTAGAATTTCATGCAATAAGGATGAGTAATTAAGGATTTATGAAGCAATTAGACCAAAATTTGACAAGTGGAGGCCAATAGCTAAGCCATGTGATAACACCATGGCCAAGTGGCCATCTTCCTATCATCTCCTCCACTCCACCTTGGCCGAAACTCTCCTATCATCCATCTAGGAAAGAAAACACCATTGTTGGGGAAGAAAGCTTGCATGAGATCACAATTGCATGAAAATTGAATATCTAGGAAGATTGTAAGTGGATTTTAAATCCTTCCTCCCTAGCAACTTGTTTGAATGAGTGATTGATGATGTTCTTATTGTGTAAATTGAATTGAATGATTTCCATGTATGTTAGGAGCATGCTAGTTTCAATTTGAACTTGAAATTGTGATTTATAGTAACCAATTTGATATAGGAAATATGTATAGTTGCTGGAAAATTGAGAAATATGTACATGGTTGAAAACAGTCTTGATTAGGGACTATTTTAGATAGAGAAAGTGTTTATACATGTCAATTGAATATAGAGCTCTGTTTTGATCATGTATCTAGATGAAATGAAGATTGAATTGAATAGATAACCACCTAATTGGACTAGTTAAATTAGGTAATGGACTGCTCAATTGGTAAATTGAATGTGCAATGTTGATCAAATAGATCAAATTAGGTTCAACATGATAATGCTCTATTTTAAGCTCATTGCTAGGTGAATTATAATGACCTAGAAATGTAAAAACATAAAAATGAATTGAATTGCCATGTTAGAACCTTGTTAAAATGAGTTAAGAAGCTAGAAACTCAACCTAGAGTAATCTGCCCAGAATGCTCTGTTCTGGGCAGTAACTTTGAAAAATCACTATAAATTTTATAAAATGAATTTAAAGCTGAATTTTTTATGGAAAACAATTTGATATGTCTAAATTCATTAGGAGAAAACAGAACTGAATTCTGGGTTGTATACTGAAATGTAGAGTAGAAACACTAGGGACAGTACAAACTGTCCAGTGTAACAAATTTCCTTGTCTTTAAGTTAAAAACTATATTAATTGGCAAAGAACTAAAATGCAAAACTTATATGTTTCAAGGAATCACAAATGAGCTTCACTTTCTCGTTCGTATCCTTTAACACATCAGGTAAGGAAACATACATTTCTCCAGCCTCAGCCCGGCACAAAGGTGTACGACACTTTCTATCATACAAAGCCTCATACGGTGCCATTTGTATACTAGCTTGATAACTATTATTATAGGCAAACTCCACCAAAGGCAACTGTCTCTCTCAGGTTCCTTAGAACCCAATGATACAACACCTCAACATATCCTCCAAGACTTGGATCACACATTCAGACTGACCATTCGTCTAAGGATGATACAAAGTACTAAAACTCAACCGTGTACCCAAATCTTGAAGCAAACACTCTGAAAACCTTGCTGTAAACCGTGGATCTCTATCCAAAACTATAGAGTTAGGCACACCATGCAAACGCACAATCTCGACAATATACAAATCTGCCAGCTTATCCAAAGTATACGTCATATGCGCAGACACAAAATGTGCACACTTTGTTAACCGATCAACAATCACCCAGATGGAATCCTTTTAGTGGGCGTCAACAGAAACCTAGACACAATTTCCATGGTGATTCTTTCCCACTTCCATTCTGGTATCCTCAATGGTTGCAAAAACCCAGAAGGAAACTGATGCTCAGCCTTAACATGCTGACACACCAAACATCTAGCAAACAAAATCAGCCACATCTTTCTTTAATCCAACCCAATAGTACTCTCCCTTCAAGCCTTGTACATCTTAGTACTATCAGGATGCATAGCAAAAGGACTAACATGTGCCTCAATCAAAATGATACGCCTCAATTCATCATCATTAGGAACCACTATCTGATCTTTAAAACATAACACCTTATCATCATTAAAATGAAAATCTGTCGGATCCACATCCATGATGTCCTTAACATGCGGTACCAACGCATCATCGTAAGGTTACTTTTCTTTGATCAACTGTGACATAGATGACTTTACTTGCAACTCGGCCAATAAACCCCCATCCCGTATCACACTCAATAGTGCAAACATCGCCTTCAACTCCACTGCCACTTTCCTACTCAAAGCATCAACATTAGCCTTTCCCAAATGATACTCAATCATCAAATCATAATCCTTAAGCAACTACAACCATCTACGTTGCCTAAGATTCAAATCTTTTTGAGTCATCAAATACTTCAAACTCTTGTGATCCATATACACAACACATTTCTTACCATAGTGATAATGCCTCCAAATTTTCAACGCAAACACAACCGCGACAAACTAAAGATCCTGGGTAGGATAATTGTGCCCGTGCACCTTCAATTGTCTAGATGCAAAAGCCACAACTTTTCCTTCTTGCATCAACATACAACCCAAACCAACGTATGATGCATCGCTATAAACAACAAACTCTTTACCCGACTCAGGTTGAATCAAGATAGGAGCTTGCGTTAAAGCCTCCTTCAACTTTTCGAAAGCTCGTTGTCTATCCTCCGTCCACTCAAAACGAACATTCTTTTTCAAAAACTTGGTCAAAAGAGCAGAAACCTTTGAGAAACCATCCACAAACCTAAGGTAATAACCCCCAACACACGAAAACTACGAACCTCTGCCACCGACTTAGGTGCTTCCAGCCTATCACCACCTCAATCTTATGAGGATCAACCCAAATTCCTTCGAACGACACAACATGCCCAAGGAAAACAACCTCTCTAAGCCAAAACTCACATTTACTCCACTTGGCACACAATTAATTATCCAACAATGCCTGAAGCACAATCCTCAAATGTCTATCATAATCCTCCTCGGTACTAGAGTACATAAGAATATCATCGATAAACACGACCACAAATTGATCCAAAACCTCATGAAACACCCAATTCATCATATCCATGAACGCAGTAGGGGAATTAGTCAAACCAAACGACATCACCAAGAACTCGTAATGCCCGTATCTTGTACGAAAAGTAGCCTTAGGCACATCCACATCCTTTACCTTCAAATGATAATACTCGGACCTCAAATCAATCTTGGAAAACACCAATGCACCTCTAAACTGATCAAACAGATCATCAATCCTTGGCAAAGGGTACTTATTCTTAATCATCAACATGTTCAGTTGTCGATAATCAATGCACATCCACATTGTGCCATTCTTCTTTTTCACAAACAACACTGGTGCACCCTATGGCAAAACACTTGGCCAAATAAACCCTTGATCAAGCAACTCCTAAAGTTGCATCTTTAACTCCTTCAACTCTTTCAGAGCTATGCGATAGGGAGAAATAGACACTAGAGCTGTATTTACATACAACTCAATGCCAAACTCAACCTCTCTATTTAGCGGCCAACCAGGCAACTCTTCTAGAAAAACACCTAAAAACTCAAACACTGTGTAAATATCCTGAACACGCACTTCATTTGATCTTAGATTCATAACATAGGCTAATAATGCTTCACCGCCAGAATCCATCAAATGACTCACTTCCAGAGCTAAAACAACATTGGACAAGAACTTAGCATTCTCACCCACGATTACTACCTCGTAATCATAAGCAATTTTCAAGGTAACTCACTTAGTTTCAAAATCAACCATAGCTCTATGCTCGGTTAACCAATCCATTCCCAATATTTCATCAAAACTATGAAACGGTAACTCCATCAAATCAAACGCAAACACAAGAGCTTGAACAGTCAAAGGACATCTTCTAAACAACCTTCTTGTAACAATTGTTTCATCGAAAAAACTAGTTACTTGCATTCCCACACTTAACACCTCAACAGGTACATTAAGCAAATGCACATGCTCATGCAAGATATATGAATGCGTAGAACTAGAATCAACCAAAGAAAACAACAGCAAAGATTGCAAAGTAAATGTACCTACAATCACATCAGTGTCACTGCATCCCTCGCGATGTGCGTACACCCTCGCAAGACCACCACCCTCTAGTTGAATAGCAACAGTATGAGTCACTATCCTCGGGCCCTCGTCCTTATGCTAAAACTATCCTCAGCCATGACTCCATTGTGGTGAAATTGTAGGTGCCCTAGCCTATCCACCACCAACCAACAACAGAAAATCGTGCTTTAGATGATCTATAGATCCAAAACTCCCACAAGAGTTAGCAACAACGGCAGTAGGAGCCTGTCCCTCATGAGCCAAATGTGGACAGTCTCGCCTTATGTGCTTATATGATCCACATACCCAACATGTATTAAAATTCGATCAATGCCCAGCACTACTTCCACCATGTCTTGTCTTAGAATGATACCTTTTATCACGATGCTTCTTATACTGGCTACCACTGAAACTAGAGTCTGTAACTCTTTTGCCCGAGCCAGAACCACCCATACGAGATGATAAACCCGAACTTCTTCTCAATATCCTTCACCTGTGTAACCAACATGTCGAAACCGGTGTAGTCAGAAGCCAACATGTATGTCTTCACATCCTGTAACAATCTGTAACAAAATCAGTCACAGTAATTCCTCTCATCAGGTACCAGCTCAAGAGCATACTGGCTCAATCGAACAAACTGAACCTCATACTCAGCCACCGACATACTGCCCTAAACCAAAGCCATGAACTCACGTTTCTTTTTATCCAAGTATCTAACTCCCAGATACTTCTTCTAAAGCAGCTTGAAAGAACTCCCAATCCACTTCATTGGGTTCCATACCCGCAGTTACAGTTGTCCACCAACTATAAGCATCACCTTGCAATAGGGATGCAACACATCCCAACTTACGGGCATCATTACATCCCATTTGGTCCAAAATCCAAACAGTACTAGCCATCCACGCCTCAGGTGCCAACCCTCGGTGCTCAACTCCTCCCAAACTATAGAGACGTTCTAATGCTAATCCCGTTTGCTCAACAGCTGGTGTAGGCACATGTGGTCCAGCAATGGTAGCCTGAAAAGCTCCAGTTATCGCATGTATCAGAGGCGCAATATGACCCAACACTGGCCCAGCTAGAGCATGTAGGACTTGCTTCACATTCTCAGGTGGAATAGGCGAAAGGGGTGGCAACCCTCCAAGAGGTACAATATCCTCCTTATTTCCCTGCCCAACGATAGCAGCAATCATACCGGATCGTAACTCTCTCCTTGGTCCCATCGTGCTAAAATATCTAGGGCATGATACTACATCAAAACAAAACAATCAAGCCAGCTTTAAGCAAGGATCCAAGACTTCCATTTCAAACTATAGTAAAAAGGCAATGTGTCCCCAAAATACACCCCAAGATGGCATATAGCAACCAACATGAATATAACAATCACCGAGCATAACACACAACAGGGGTATCCAATTATAACATTTGAAAACTCATAACCCTATCGACCCAGCCTAGTCGCAAGACCGAACCGTGTGAGCTACATTGAGTTTACTAAAACAAATTCGTAAAGATTAACTCGAATTACGACAATTTTTTCTTTTATCTTATCTAGATGTAACATATTAACCTAGGGTATGCATACTGACAGCGAAAGAAAACTTAACACAATCGGGCATCAAATCGATATCATATTATTTGCAATTGCAATTTAGGGACCAAATTGCAATTCTGCAAAATTACAGAGACTTAACCCACTTTAATTTTACCAATCCTCAATTGATCAGGTTTCATGCTCATATGTCAAAAATCAACTCTGAACGATCATTCAAACTCATTCAATTGCATATATAACATTCACAGACCAAAACGAAAGAAATAGAAACTTCCAAACATGCCAATAACTGAATTAACTACTACCTGTATCGGTACATGAGCAAGTGTATCAGTACGCCTTGCCATTTCTTAAAATTTCAGATTCTAGTAGCCCAAAACCGTACTGATATGGCTAAAGCGTATCGATTCTCATTGCTAAAATACTCTTGCCCGTACGAAAACAACTCTCCGTGTTCTGAAATGTTGTCCCCAAAATAACTTACCCATACCGATGCGAGGACACGCATACCGGTACGCTTGGACTTGTAGTGTCCAATTTTGTTGGTTTTACAGGCTTTTAAGGATACGACATCATTCCAACATGGTTCAAACATTAACACAACATCCCTAAGGATCAATCTATTCCAAAGCATCACAGAATCATCATCATAGCATGACTTTATGCTTCAAAGAGTAAACAAGTGGCATGCTTCCTAAGAACCAAATCATTCAAGCATGAATCACAAATCCAAACAATGCCAAGAATTAAGGCCAATAACATCCCGAAACAATTTAGCAAACATGCTAAAACATAGAGTTTATCAAAACGCCTCCCAAACCAACAATGAACCTCATTGCCTTTATTACTACAAGTCTAATTTGAAATCATACTTTCAAATCCCGAAGTCCTTAGTAATCCCCTTACGCACACGCTACGTCGTAAAGTTTAATTCTCTGTATTGATGGACAAAAAGAGCGTAAACACGCTAAGCTTAGTGAGGATTGCTCAAACAACACACCATCAATGCATTTTTAAACCATTTCCCAGAACCACATTGATATCACCATTTCAATCGTCATTTAAAACATCATGCCTTGAAAATCATGCACTTAACACTATCAAAAACTAGCTTATTAAACCATATGTAACATGTATCATGGATCAACAACATATCCCAATGCTAACCCTCAATTTAAGCCTTCACATGCATAATCATCATATGCAAAGCTTAAAGAATAAAACATGTATAAACCAACATTATACACTAACATCCATCAACATGGTACATCAACATTTATATTATCTTTGAAGTGATTATAAACCAAGTTCCACTTTCCAAAATATTACATCGGATACACGGATTCAACAAGTGTCCTCTCAACACTCTAAGCCACCTCAACTGGAATTATGGTACAATCACAACCGTGGTTCACTCACAACCGGGTACAATCACAAACTCGGGGACACCAACCCCAATCATCGGTTAGACGCTTAATCCACTAACAGGAGTTTTTGGTACCATATAACCCCTAAATCGTTAGGGTACTTGGATGGAATATTCGGTACAACGTATAAACCCCTCGACACCCAAGGTGGCATTTTATAGTCCACTATCAATCCTATGGCCGACCAAATATATTCGATAATATTTTAAACCACATCACGTGCCAATATAACTCATTATTAACCATGTACCTCACTACTTTTTTATATGCAACAATTCAAAACCATTTCCAAAGCAACAAACCAAGCTTTTAAACAAGTATATAACATACTTTAAAACAAGTATTTCCACATAATTACATGGATCATTTACCAATGCATCCATCATCATTATATGATCAAAAACAATATATAACATACTTTAAAACATGCTTTAATAGTAGGTACCATGTCATTTAAAACAAGTGTATAAAAACCATTTCGTAAAAGCATGACCGAGAGAGAAATCCCTTTATTCTTACTTCCAAGTTTAAACCAACATTTCAAGCTAATTTTAAACTCCCATAAACCACCTTTAAGCCATTTCAAAGATGAAATCCACATTCTCACTCACCGACAACGTAAAGCTTTACTCGATGATGCGAAAATAAGCATTCGAAGCTTCACCGACGACTCTAGGATCACTCTCCCCTATTTTAATCACATAACAATAAAGGATTAATGCATAATCATGCATTCATAATCCCAGCAACACAACTCCTCCATTTCGCCTCACAAACACCTATGAAACGTCTTCTGAAAAACATCCAAAAACACCTTCCAACTTAACCTAAACTCATCCAAGCCACAAACTATCACTTCAATCCATCAATTAACATCAATTGATATTCAAAAACAATCTAAACCAATCCTTATATCTCCAACAAACATTAAACCTCCATAACTTCTCAAAAAAACACATAACTAGCAACCTAGGGAATTAGAGATTCACAAAGCTTCGGGATTCCAATGTTAAAATCAATCAATTAACATTACTAAACACCAAAATATTTATTAAAACGAATCAAGAACTCAACAAAACAGAATCAACTCGAAAATCTTATAAACTCATCAATTAAACCTTGATTTGACCATATTCCATAATTAAATCATTAAAACTCAATAGAAAACATTTATAAAGAGTTAAGAACTTGAGAATTTCAGTAAAGAACCTTAAATTAGAGGAGAAAACAAAGGTCACCTCTGATAGATTGCTTTCCCCTTAATTGGATTAGTTTATATGAGAAAGCAAGATTAAAACAATTAGGTTTTGATAGAAAACCATCAAGAATCCATTTGAAATCAAAAGATTAAAGAAAAAAAAGAATTTACCTTAAGATTTTGAATAAGAACAAGTGTTTGACTGTTGAGAATTTGATAGAAAATCCTTTTAGAGAAAGTTGGTTACGTGAAATTTGTTTAAGAAATTAATTATAAAATTAACTGTCCCAACCTATTTATATTTTTCAAAACCCTTTTAAAATAGCCAACTAAGGGATAAAAGTCTAATATTGAACTTTGGACAAATAACTCCTTAAATATTCAATGTTTTGACTCTTTTACAAAATAATCACCAAAATTAGTTTTCATTCTTTACATTTTAGTTACTAACCCAAAATGTCCAATTTCCAAAACTGATTTTTCAAAATTGACTTTACCAAAAATAACCTTATAATAAATAATGATTTTTAGATTTTTTCCAAATATTTTCTCTCTCAAAAATATTTGATTCAATTTTAATCCCGAATGCAACTTGAATCTCTAACCCAGTCCATCGAATCGTCTAAACAGCATATGAAACTCTAGGCACAAAATTGGGGCGTTACAGTACATGTATTTGAAAACGATATATTTGCAATGTGACGTAATGAGAAAGTATCAGATATAGTAGGTTAGCCATAGGATTTATGTGCACAATAAAAATAAAGTCAATCAGTCCGCGGCTCTTGAGTTATAGCAGTATGGATACTCGGGCTAATGGTATTCTCTGGTTCTTACAATAGCGGTAAGCCTATTGTTGTGTGTTATTTGTAAGCCTAGCACGACAGGGTAGGGGTAAGCCTATTCCTGGCCGAAGTGTGATTTGGTGGAGGTGAGTCCATCATAAGAAATCCGTGTATCCTATGTGCTTGAATAACATTCTGTTTTGAGTGTGAGGAGAGAGGTAAGTCTATCCAGGGATAGAGGTAAGTTCATTCGGGATCACTATAAATGCCAATAAATGAGATATATGTAAAAAGTTTTGATGCATATGGTTTTTATGCATGATTTGTTTTGGAAACAAATGAGGAAATGATTTGGCTTAATTAAGCATGCTTTATACTTCACATAATATCTGGTTTTCAAATGGATTTTGAAATGCATCTATGTTTTGTTAAGAGCGACCTCACTAAGCATTGTGTGCTTACACTCTCTTTTCTATTAATGCAATGATGTAGAGTTGGGGGCAGCATTCTCTCAGCAATGAAGGTCCAAGAACACGACAATTACTTGAGTATGGAAAATGTAGTTTAAATTAGGTTAATAAGGCAATGTGTTAACATGTTGTTGGGGAGTTTTGTGACTTTGATTTAATTGTATTATGGAGATTTATTTTTTGCGGTTTGACGGGTTGAAATGTTGATGTCTTGAGGCTTGATTGTTGATGACTTGCATAAATGTGTTTGGTACTTGATGGTTTTCATAGCATGCATATAGGGTGGATAAGCCTTTGCTTATGCTTTTATGGTTCAAGCATGTTTTAACTGTTCGTCTAAGTCCATTGATGTGTAAAATATTCCTGAGTATCGGTACGTGGGGAAGCATATCGATGCAGGTTTTACCTATTGGAATTTGGGATTTTGGCCATGTAACCCGCATACTAATACACTTAGAGACCGTATCGGTACGACCCTGAGGAATAAGCCTGGCACTAGTCTGGTGTCCCGCGTACTAGTACGCCTGGGCATTATTTCTGTTAAAGTGTTGATAAAGTTTTGGATTATTTTATTTTGGTCCCTAATTTTGATATATGCATTTGTATGAGTTTAGTTGATCATTTAGAGCTGAAATTTAGCAAGAAAATATGTAACTTGACTAATTAAGGATTGGTGACTTCTAATTTAATTATGTCCTCATAACTTTCCAGATTTGTAATTTGGTCCCAAAATTGAAAATACGCGCAATTGGATTTCAATGCGATGCCCAATTCAATTGAGATTTAACCCGCTACCAGCATGCTCACCTTAGGTCTTAATGTTGCATCTAGAAAAGATAAAAATAAAAATTGTAACCCCCTCGACCTGGACTAGTTGCAAGACCAAACCGAATGAGCTACATTAGGTTTTGCCAAACAAAACCCGTTACGATTAACTAAGATTAGGTGCAGTTTTTATTTTTATCTTGTCTAGATGCAACATTAGGAACTAAGGTCAACATGCTAGCTACAGGTGAAAAATCAACTAAATTAGGCATCGAATTGACATCCAATTGTGCATATTTGCAATTTAGGGACCAAATTACAAATCTAGAAAATTACAAGGACTTAACCACTTTCAAAGTTACCAAACCTTAATTAGTTAGGTTACATTCTTACTTGTCAAAAACCAGCTCAAAACAATCATCCAAACACATTTAATTGCATTCATAAGATCTAGGGACAAAAACGAAAGAATCTCAAAACATAAAACCTCCACCAACTAACTTCACGGCCAGTCGTACCGATATGGTCCCAAGGTGTATCGGTACACGGGCTACACCAGCTAAAATCGAATTCTAGTGGCGAAAGGGCGTGTCGAAACACGTCTCTGTGTACCGATATGAGGCCACCAGAAACACATACCCTTACCGATATAGAGCCCCGCGTATCGGTACACTTGGACCTGTAATATCTAAAATTATAGGTTTTTCTCTCGAACATTGACTCAAACATGCATTAACTCAACATAATCATACATACAACTAAACTAGGGATCAAACCATGCTATAAACACAAGGTAACATGATCAATTCATGAAGAGGTACTTCAATCCCAAATCTAGAGGCATGCTTCCTAAGAACCATCTAACTCAACATTCAGAAAGATATTCAAGGCACATTTCATCATAGGCATGGCATCAAAAATCATTTAACAATATTTAAGGTATGATAGAAACACAAAAACATGAGCATAAGCATAAGCTTTCCAACCAATATGCATACGAAGGGAAAACCACAAAGCATAAACTTATGCTTCCAAGTCATCAACAATCATGCCTAAAATCCAACCACAAAATCCATCAAACCACAGCAATTAAACCATCACAAAACAACAGAAAAATTCAGATTACAATTCCCCTAAAACATGGTAACACATTGCCTTATCTACCGAACTTAAACTACATTTTCCATACTCATGTAGTTGTCGTGTTCTTGGACCTTCCTTGCCGAGAAAACGCTGCCCACAACACTACATCACTGCATCAATGGAAAAAGAGAGCATAAGCACACAATGCTTAGTGAGGATGCACATATTCAACATTGATGCAATTGAAAACTATTTGAAAACCATAAAGTATCTTGTTTCCCATAACAAGCTTACTTCCCAAGCATTACACAATTGTTTAATTATCAACTCATGCTTAACTACCCAAGCATTTCACTTTTGATTGAAAATCCTTTTGGAAACAATAAACCATCTTGTTTTCAAAACATGCTTAACTACCCAAGTATTACTCATTTGTTTTCACAACAAATTTTGCATAATAACCATATGCATTAAACACATTTCACAAGTCTCATGCTTAAAAAATTCCAAAGCATTATATCATTTGTTTTCTCAAAGTCATTTTTCAATTCCATTTATCACAAATATTCTCATATATTGGCATTTATAGTGACCTAGATGGAACTACCCCCATCCTTAGATAGCACTACCCCTATCCATACGTGTTCGGATACACGTATTCCACTTGATGGAACTACCCCCATCAAGCTTTTCTCATGGTGGTACTACCTCCACTATAACTCACTTCGGCCGGGAATAAAACTACCCCTATCCCGTTGTGATAGCACTACCACAATCACTTCATAATAACACTACCCCTATATGTAACCGAAGAATTTCACACGATCAATTTTACATTTTATATTGCATTTTAATCCTATGGCTAGCCAACTATATTGAAACTTTCTCAATACATCACATAGCCAATATATCATTATCAAATACATTTACTCATTGTTTTTTAATGCATTTCTCAAAATCGTTTCATATGCAATACCACACTGCCAAAGGCAACAACACATTCCCTTTAAGGAAAAATCTCAATGCTTAAAGGCATCATATACTTTGTTTAAACATTGCATATTAATCCAAAATGATGCATTTATAGTAAGTAAACCAAAGCCATGTTTAATCCCAAAACATGAAATCCGCAAGCTCATACCAAAGCCGATAACCAAGTGAAATAAGGGAAACTTACGCTTGAGATTAGTTAAGCTTGTTAGGCTATAACTAAAGCCCCATGACCCATCAATCAAACCTTTAAAGAGCTTTAACACGTTTATACACTCACCAATACGCCCCACCTTGCTCGCCAACGCGAATCGAGCCACCGGTGAGCAACGTACCCAACTAGGCAACCTTGCCTTGATCATCCCCTGTTTTAACCATATAAAACCAGAGGGAAAATGAATCATTATGCATTCAACTCGTTGCCAAAAAAGGATGCCCTGCATCCTTCACATTAACCTTACAAAAACTAGCTGAACTACTGAAATCCGCACCAATCTTCGCACAACCAACTCCTAACTTCAAACCAGTGATTCTAACATTCAAACCACATCAAAACATATCCATAAAAACCTTCTGAACATCCTTATATCTTCAGCAACTCAAAAACACATAGAACAACCCCAAAAACCATTAAAAACACACCTAAAAATTAGCCAATTAAATAGTTTCAGGATTTATTCTCATAATCTCATTTCACATTATGATTACCTTATCAAAACATGAAATAACCCAATTAAAATCTCCAGGTTTCATCAAGTTAAACAAATCTTTACGCAAATCATCAAAATTACTATTAATAGCTCAAATCTTGAAATCCATTGCAAAACCATGTTAATATCAATCCATAATCAGCCAACTAATAGGGAATATAAATAAAGAATCTTAGTTTAAAGAGAGGAAAAGAAATTTACCTTTGAAGAAACTCCCACCAAAATTGACATAAGATTTTTCTTGAAACTTAACTTGTGAAATAGATGAAATCCTTGAGAAAATCTTGTGAGGTTTTGTTAAGAAACAAAAGTAGAATCAAATGATAATTTATCCATTGAAAGTCAACAAAGAATTATGGAGAATCTTGTTTGGAAGTTGATATGGAAAGTGAGGGAAAATAAGGAGAGAAAATGAGGGAAAATCAAAACAATAGGAAAATGAATTGGAAAAAAAATTAATCGTCAATCCCATACTCAATTAAGGTGGTATTTTCAGATTAAAACATTTAGAAAATATAGTGCTCTAAGGATTCTTAGTATTGGCCCATTCACAAAATAGTCATTAAAACAGTTTTGCATTTTTTATAATTTAGTCACTATAGCAAAATGTCACTCGAAACCATTCAATTAAATCCCAATTTAATTACCAAAACACTTGATAATATATTTAAACATTTTTTTTAAATAAAAACCAATTTTTATCTCCTCAAATTTTATTTTAAAATACTAATTTCCTGAAACCTATTTAACCGACTAATTTGGTTCGACTGGGTCAAACCTCACCTGATCTAGCATCAAAACGTATAGCTCTATTTTTGGGGTGTCACAAAAGAATGGACCTAATTTTAGTTAATCTTTTCGATTTTATTTCGACAAACCCAATGTAGCTCACTCGGTTCGATCTAGCATCTAGGCCAGGTCAAGGGGGTTACAAGATTCATGGGTATGGCACTGTGTGACCTGGAAGCCAACATCATTTTGATGCCAATGTTAGTTTTTAAAAAGCTTGGAATTGAAGTAAGGCGTACCACGGTAACACTTCAGCTAGCAGGCCGATCTTTTGCACATCCTAAAGGTAATATTGAGGATGTATTGGTAAAGGTAGACAAATTTATATTTCCAACTGATATTATCATTTTAGGTTATGAGGTAGATGTTAATGTCCCAATTATATTGGGTAGATCATTCCTTGCCACAGGTAGGGCCTTAATTGATGTTCACAAAGGTGAACTTATAATAAGCATGAATGACCAACATCTTATGTTTAATGTGTTTCAAGCTCTTAAATGCGCAGATGAACCTAAGAAATGTCAAGCTGATGAGATGATAGAGTCTATTTTCAGTATGGAAATGGCACAGATTTGCCAAGACCCAGATGATGATTCCAAAGAACTAGATGATGAAGTTAAGATAAGTAACAAACCTGAAGGACCAACCTTGGAGACTAAAGTTGTGAGTTCTTTTGGACATCCAGAGCCACTATAATGGGCTGGCAGAGAAATCAAGGCACCCAAACCATCTACTGAGGAGCCACTAGAATTGGAGCTGAAACTATTGCCAGACCACCTTAAATATGCTTATTTAGGTTATAACTCAACTTTGCAAGTGATCATTGTTGCTGATATCACTAATGATCTGGAGGAAAAATTATTAGAAATATTAAGCAATTATAAGGAAGCTTTGGGATGGACCTTGCTAATATTCGAGGAATCTGCCCAACTATTTGCATGCACAAAATCATTTTTAGAGGAGTACCATGGCAAAATAATTAAGGCCCAGAGAAGACTGGACTCGAGCATGAAAGAGGTAGTGAAGAATGAAATCATAAAATGGTTAGATGCAACAATAATTTATCCTATTTCTGATAGCTCATGGGTCAGCCTGGTGCAATGCATACCAAAGAAGGGTGGAATGACTGTGGTACAAAATATCAAAGACGGGCTGATTCCCTCCATAACTATTACAGGTTGAAGAGTGTGCATGGATTACAGGAAGCTAAATAATGCCACCATGAAAGACCACTTTCCACTGCCCTTCATCAATCAGATGTTTGACAGGTTGGTAGGTAAGGCATTTTATTACTTTTTAGATGGCTACTCGAGATATAATTAGATTGCCATCGCTCTAGAAAATTAGGAGAAAACCATGTTCACTTGTCCATAAGGAACATTCACTTTTAGAAGAATGCCCTTTGGATTGTGTAACGCTTCAGCAACGTTTCAACATTGCATGATGTCGATTTTCTCTAACATAATTTAGAATAATCTAGAAGTTTTCATGGATGATTTCTTGGTGTTTGGCAAAATATTTAAGGAATGCCTTCAGAGTTTGGAACGAGTTTTGCGGAGATGTATTGAGACTAACCTGGTCTTGAACTGGGAAACTGCCACTTCATGGTGAAGGAAGACATAATTCTCGGACATAAAGTGACCAAGAGATGCCTGAAAGTAGACAAAGCAAAAGTAGAGGTAATCAAACAATTTTCTCCTCCTACAAGCGTAAAAGGTATCAGGAACTTTTTGGGATAAGCAAGTTTTATAGTCGTTTTATTAAAGATTTCTTAAAAATTTCTAAACCATTATGCTTGCTTTTGGAACAAAATATCATTTTTGCATTTGATGATGTTTGTTTAAAAGTGTTTCAGGAACTTAAAGAAAGGCTAATTAATGTCGCGGTAGTCATGGAACCAGATTGGAATGAGCCATTCGTGTTCATGTACGATGCCAATGACTATGCCGTTGGAGCTGTGTTGGGACAAAGGCATGGGAAAATTTTCCATACCATCTATTATGCCAGTCAGACGTTAAATGATGCCCTAGCTAAACTACATCACAACTGAGAAAGAGTTTCTCAGAGTTGTCTTTGCATTTGATAAGTTTATATCTTACTTGGTAGGTAACAAAGTTGTTGTGTACAGAAACCATTCGGCATTGAAATATCTCTTGGCAAAGAAGGATTTCAAGCCTAGACTGAAGGACACTCTTGCTGTAAGAATTTGATCTCAAAATTTGAGACAAGAAGGGGAGTGAGAACTTGGTAGCTGACCACTTATCATGACTAGAGCATCACCATAAGGATGGTAGAGCTATTGCCATAAGGGATGAATTCCCCAATGAGTATTTACTTGCAGTCGATTCTATGTCATGGTACGTTGACATAGTCAACTACCTGGTAAGCAATATTTTGCCACCAGATTTGGCAAGAAAAACCAAAAAGCAATTTCTACGAGATGTTCGACAATATTATTGGGACGAGCCAATTTTGTTTAAGCAGTGTGTTGATCCAGTGATATATCGGTGTGTGCCAGAAGATGAATAGCACAACATATTGCAATTATGCTATGCAACACCGTATGGAGGCCATTTTGTAGGGATGAAAACTACGGCCAAAGTGTTACAGTCAGGATTCTTTTGGCCTACACTGATCAAGGATGCCTATAATTTTGCCAAGGCATATGATCGATGCCAATGGACGGGTAACATCTCCAGCAAACATCAATTGCCACTCTAGAACATTATGCAGTAGAATTATTTAACGTATGGGGAATAGACTTCATGGGTCCTTTTGCCTCAACATTTGGTAACCTATATATCCTTGTGGCCATTAACTACATTTTAAAATGGGTTGAAGTTGTTGCTTTACCAAAAAATGATGCAACGGTTGTTGCCAAGTTCCTGCATAAGCATATTTTTACTAGATTCAATTCTCCTAGAGCTATCAATCATGATGAAGGTACACACTTTAAATGTAATTTAATTTCTAAAGCTCTGTCCAGGTATGAAATCCATCAAAGAATTGCCATAGTCTACCATCCCCAAATGAATTGCCAAGTGGAGATCTCAAATAAGGAGATTAAGAACATTTTGGAGAAAACTATGAACCCAACAAGGAATGAGTGGTCCTTGAGACTAGATGACTCCCTTTGGGCTTATAGAACAACTTTTAAGACTCATTTGGGAACCTCGCCATATAGACTCATTTTTGGGAAGGCATGCCACTTGCCAGTGGAATTTTGGAACATCAAGCTTATTGGGCAACCAAAAATCTTAATATGGAATGGAGGGTTTCCAGTGAGAAGCGGCTATTAGATTTGAATGAGTTAGAGGAATTTTAAGCTCAAGTCTGTGAGAATGCCAAGTTGTATAAAGAGAAGACAAAAAGGTTGCATGATAACAGAATATTTCCAAGGCAGTTTGAAGCCAGTCAAATAGTTTTGTTATTTAACTCTCGGTTAAAGCTATTTCCAGGGAAGCTTAAGTCCAGATGGTTGGGTCCCTTCGAAGTTGTCAAACCATATGCTCATGGAGCAGTTGACATCAAGGATTTGAAGATGGGAACAACTTTTAAGGTAAACAGCCAAAGGTTGAAACATTATCTAGAAGGTAATCAAGGTAATGCCAAGGAGATCATTCTCCTTGCATAGATTGAACGATTTTGTCATTTTTGATCGATCAATGTAAATAATTAAGATAGTTGTTTTTGTTTTTCAATATTTTATTTATTTTCTATTTTTATTTTCTTTTTGCTACTTTAAAAGGATTACTTTGAGCGAGTGTTGGTATAGGATACATTGCAAGGTAGTCTGCTGAGATCACGACTGGCATGTGAAATCCAACATTGCACAATTGGACTTGTGTGAGTTAGGCCCAAGAAGAGTGAAATTCTGGCTAAGCGTGGGATTAAAACCCTAGCTGCTTAGGGTAAAAATTGAAATTCAAATTTCAACCCAATCTTTTTACCCTAATCCCTTTCTTGTGTCGTCTTATTTCATTAACCCTTTAACCCATCATTATCCCTCTTCCCTAAACATGCCTAACCGCCACTTCTCCATCATTATCCCCATTTAATCACCCAACTTAAACATCCCCATTACAACACTCAACTGTTTCTTTTTTCCACTAAAATCCTGACGTTTGCCTTAGCTAAAATATTACACTCTTTCTCTTCATCTTTTTCGGCAAGAAAGCAAGAATCCAACTTTTCTTTTCCCTAATTCTTCTGATTTCTCCAAAAGTTTCTCTATGTCATCTTCTTCAACCCCCTTCAAGATCTTTTTTAATGAATAAATTCAAAAGAAGCATGAGGAGAACTTTGCCCACGAACGTTTTGTTATGACAAGAATTTTGAGTTCAAAGATGAACCCAACTTGGGTTATTCATCAGAGTTTGTAGCGGTGGTCGACAAGCTCAAGTGAGGTCTATTTTGTCAACAAACTAGGGAAGTCCATTCCAACATAGTCCGCGAGTTTTATGCCCACCTCACAACCAAAGATTCATCTTTCTTGCTTATACGAGGTACGTGTGTTAGATTTGATGAGGGATCTATTAATACTATGTTTGAATTGGATGGTGCGGGGGAAGAACACTCTAAGTTTGTTGAATCGTTGGACGTTTCCAAGAGGCAACTACTGTTGAAGGATTTATGTGAGCCTAACACCAAATGGAATGTGTCATCGAATGACCACCGGACGGTGAAGCGGCTAGCACTAAAGCGACAGCCAAAGGGGTGGAACCACTTCTTAAAAGCAAATCTTATGCCAACCACCCATAATGAGACTGTTTCAAATGAAAAGATGACTTTACTAAATTCGATCATTGTAGGCCGCAAGATCAACTTTGATCGTATCATTATAGATGAGACCTATAAATTCGCTAGTAAGGGCAGTGGTAGTTTTTTTCCCTTTATTAATCTCTAATATTTACAACATCCACAATGTTCCACGACTTGATTCGGACAATGTCCAAGAGAGAAAAGGAACAACTATCGCTCCTGCCCTATGGAGGCAATTAACTGTCATAGAGCCCAAGGAGCAGGGAAAAGGAAAGGCTACAAAGCCAGTTTCAAGGGCTAAGGTGCCCAAGGTGGAACCTGTGACTTCTATGCCAGTTGGTTTAGTGGCAATGCTTTCTCAAATCTACCAACGCCAGGAGCTCATTCTTCAAAAGCTGGAGAAAGAAGAGGACCAAAACACCATGCTCTAGCAATATACCCATGCCTAAGACTGTGCCCTCAAGAAAACTCTTGTAGGAATCTTCGTGCAAACTTTATCAGTCTTCCATGAGTTCCCTATTGACCTCCTTGACAGCGATGATATGCCAGCAAATCCTCATTCTATCCATACTCCAACAAAGTCAAACACCACCATACCAGTCTCCATTGTCCAAATCGAGTTCGCAAGAACATACACGCCGCCTGAATCAGAAAAAGAAGGAATCCAAGTCAAAACTGCCGTAACACATGTTGCACATGCCTCATATGCTGCCACCAACATCCATGTCGCCTCTAATCTAATGAGGATTGTTGTGGAGGTCCTCCATAACATCGGAGCCTCCACAGTTGCATCAAAGCCTAGCCTCAAGCGCAATAAGCATGTGGCTCCCAACCGATGGAGCTTTGTCAAGAGAAAGACCATGTATCACGCCCAACAAACTTTAGAGGGGGTCCTCTTCCCCTTAAAACTCCTTACATTCATTTTGTTTATTTGTCATTCATTTCATTTTATTTCATTTGTATATATGTCTTCATGTATTGAGGACAATGCACACCTTTGGTTTGGGGGGTGTGTGTCACCTGTTACACCTGCCTCATATGCTACCATCGACGTCCCTGCCACCTCTGATCTAGTGAGGACTTTTACGGAGGTCGTCCGTGACATCGAAGCCTCCACAGCTACATCGAAGCCCACCATCAAGCACAAGAAGCATGTGGCTCCCAATCGAGGGAGCTTTGTCAAGAGAAAGACCATGTATTACGCCAAGAAAACTTCAAAGGGGAGTCATCTTCCCCTTAAAACTCCTTACATTCATTTTTTTCATTTGTCATGCATTTCATGTTATTTTATTTGTATATATGTCTTCATGTATTGAGGACAATGCAGACCTTTGGTTTGGGGGGGTATTGCCCCAAATCTTTTGTCATGCCATGCATTCATGTTTATGTTTCTGTTTGCATTCTATTGTCATATAGATTAGGAATAACCATGCATACCAAACCACTAAAAAAATTTATTGCCTCGGTTAAATTTGGAATAATGCCAACACTTTGCCAGCATAGTTAGAATTTGCTTTAGTATACTCTGTCCCATGGTGAATTTTGGAAATCCTTACTTTGCATGTGTCGGCAAGTTAGTAATGCCAGGACTACTTGGCAATTAATCTCTAGTCTAGGAAACCGAAGCCTCACTTAACACGTAGTATGCATCAAGTTCCCAAACAAACTTAGAATTCTTGAAACTAAGCTCGAAAAAATGATGACAGGGTAAAAAGAAAGAATAAGGCAACAATGTTTTGCCAAAGGCAAGAAAAAAATAGAATTCTCCTCTGCTTTAGAGATAATACGTAACTTGGGGCTTCGTGGTTTGCTTCCTCTTAATTCTCAAGTTAAAAACTTTAGGGTAAGAGTTGAAGAGTAAAGCCTAGTAATGTTTAGATTAACGTAGGTGTTCATGATATGCTCCCTCTTATTTCTCATGCCAAGCAGTATCACAAAGCAAGCCTGAAAATATTGCCAACAAAAAGCCTTGGTGATTAAAAGAAAATAATAATAATTTTGAGTTTGGGTAGTAAATTTGACTAAGGGAGTAAAAGGATACTTGATGCATATTGCTTGTACTTCATGCACACTTCATGACCTTAGAGTAGAGTTATATTGTTGCACTTGAATTTGCTTATATGTTGCATTATTGCACTAGGATATCTAAGGACATAAATAGGGCTAGATTCTACTTACTAGCATTTGTTGACATTCAGAACAATTTTGCAGAGGTACTCTTTTCACTTTTTTTAGTTTTCTTAACTGCATTACTTGAGGACAAGAAATGAGCTAGATTTGGGGAGTGTTAACTCCTAAAAAGTACTAATTTTTATGCATGGTTCACAATGCTTTCACTTGTCTTTAGGTATATATATTTGCATTTAGTTATTAAAATCATGCATTTGCATAAGGAGTTAGGAAGTTGTTATTTTGTCTATTTGAAGGGTTGTTTAGCTGGTGTTGGTATAGGATAGGAGTAGGGCAGGCTTGGTAGAGCCGCGCTTGAACATGAAGTAGGAAAATCATAAGAGAAATGTTGAGTCGCAGTTGGCAAAGTTGGACCAGAGATTGCCAAGCTCAATTAGCAAAGAATTGACGTTCGATGTCCAGTCAAAGTAGTTGTTAAACCAGTACACATCAACCCTAAAATTCAAGATTATAAGAGAATAACACACCTATCTTGGTGTGTAATCAAATTTCAAACTCATCTTAGGGTTTTCACGAATGCCTATTTAAAGAAGACCGATAATGGATCAAAAAAAGAGAGCACCATGGAGAAAGAAGAAGCTAGAGGTAACGTGGTTCAACCATCTTAGACCAAGAGCTCTGGAGCATTTGAAGGGCTACATTGACAAACCACCTTCTTTGCCTATTCTCTTAGTTTAATTTTTATTTAAATGGTGATGTTGAGATACAATGTTTTGTGGGTGGGTCCCCCAACCATGAACTAAGCTTTTATAGTTGGTTAAGCTTTTATAGTTGGTTATGGATGTTTGCGATTAACGCTCACTTTATCTTTGATTTTAATAATTTGAATGTCTTGGAATTTTTTTCTATCTGGCTAGCACTTCATTCCTTAAATTCTTTGTCATGCGACATTTGGCATTGTATGCTTATTATGCCTTAATATCTTAACAGACTTAAGGGCTAACGATCAGTTGCCAGGTACTAAGGAGAGAAACTTCGACAGAAGATGTTCAAGTAGATGAGCTTACTTTGGAAGAGAATCTACCCCTTAGGAGTATATATTGAAACTTAATCAAGTTAATCTATGAAAAGCTGCATTATAGACATATAGGGGTTTTATCGTGGTTAACTTAGGGTATTGCATCGATAGAGGCAATGCCACTTTAAAATATGCTCGGCAATAAATCCAAGGCAGGACATTATTAATAACTAGCATAGCTAGCATAAAATCTAGGCATCCCTTGCCAACGCTCATCATCCATTTGAATACTTCTTCTTGCCAAATTGTTTTTATTTTTACTACATTGTTTTAGCCATTGTCTAAATCTAAAATCCAAATCAACTTCAACATTCTTGATTCCTTTAACAAGTAAACCATTGAACACTTAAATTATTGGTCACTTCCCGTAGATACGATACTCAGCTTATTGTTGTATTACTTGCTGATTGTGTACACTTGCACGCAATAGACTCACTCTTGGCATTATTTCTTACATATTCACACAACATTCTCAATATTTTGCCAAGCGTTAGCAAAGTCGACGGGTACTCTTGTACCAAATTCGTTGTTTTGAGTACCAAACACTTATAAAAACTTTTTGGTTTAAGGTTTTGACTTAGATATTTTAAGTTCGATTCCTTGTCAATTTGGGAGTCTTTAAAAAATTATCTCATTTTATAAAATATGCTTTGGTATATCAGAATAAAATATAGGTTTAACAATCTCCCCCTTCTTTATATAACAAAACCAAAATAAATTTTTAAGTTCACTCCCCCTTTCTTTAAGGCTAAAATTTATATTTGAAAAACCTTTGAAAATTTTATATATCTCGTACTTCTCCCCATTTTATTAAATCAAAATCAATAGGAAAAATAAACAAAAAATATAAAGCAAAATAACTCCAAAGATAATTAAAAAACATAAATATTATAAATTGAAAGCATAATATTCAAAGCAACAAAATATTCAACTTAAACTTAAAACATAAACCAAAACAAATGTCACAGGAAATCAAATATAAACAAGGTGCATAAAACTCAAATCCTAATAGATAATATGATATGAGATGACTGAGATGCAAACCCTAAGAGTCGTCCTCATCTTCATCATCCTCATCTCCATCTTCCTCATCATCATCACCAAGAGCATGACCACGCCATTTAGTACGAAACGCAGTAAGAGACATGTCCATCGAGGCTTGACGTTGCTCAATGGAGATAACTCTAGGATCCAAGGAAGTCAAACGAGTACCAATGGTAGTGAAGCTAGAATCCAACCTTGCATTCAAGGTAGCAAACTTCCCATCAAGGAAACCCATAAGAGCATCGAGGGAAGGTTGAGCAACCGGAACATTATCCACTGGATCGACTTGAGCACTATCAGGAAGATCTGCATTGCGAATCCATTCTCCATTGTAGACGGTGTACTTGGCTCGCCAGAGAGAACGATCATCGATGGGGTCGGTGAGAGGCACTCCAAGAACAAGAGAACAATCTATCTTAAGCTTGTAGAACATGCAACTAAGAGCGGTGCCATAGGTAAATGAAGACATGAGGGTGGTAGCACGGTTTTGGACAAGAAAGACTAAAAGCACTTTCATCATCTATACCTTCATCATTCATTCCCAAAATATTGACAATTTTTGAAGAATCAAGTCAGAATTTTTTTCCCATGAGATAAGAATCAATAGCTATGACCTCGGTTTTCTCTCGATTTAAAATACATTGGGCATTAGAGTAGAAAATATGGACAAGATATTTTTAAATAATGTCGGGTATGGTTAAAAAGTCATGAATTTCCAATGCATTATTAAATCGAGATACTAAAAGTTAAAAGTATCGGAGCACATAAAAGCATTGTCAACAATTCGCTCATGATGGATTTTAAAAGTTTGAAATTATTTAAAATATTCCATAGCATTGGGATATTCCGACTCATTAAAATAATAGATAAAAAGTTGGTTGAGGTTTGGTCTTGTACCATTGTTTTTGGGATTGGGATTGGGATTGGGATTGGTAGGATTGGTAGAACTACAACTCATCTCTTTTCTAGATCTTTTCTTAGGAAGCATGGTTAAAAACCTGAAAAATTCAAACCACAAAAACACATGTATGCATATACATCAAATTCAATCCAATGATCAAGGTAGTATAAAAATCTATATTGTATAGTTTAAAATCATATAAAAGTATAAAATAAAATTTTGATAACTTAAAACCTTGAAAACTAGAAAATAAAATATACGAGTATAATATTATATTCGAATAAAAAATTTCAATTTTGGAAAAGATTTTGTAAAATTTTTGAAAACAAAGATATATACATCCTAAATATATAAACTTTATACCAAAAAGCTATACAAATATAAAAGAAATTGAAATATAAAGAAAATAAAGTTTTTACCTTGAGTATGGATGAATGAGGAGATGTTGTGCACAAAGTTTGATGATCAAAGCTTGAGTTTGATGTTTAGAGTAAAAGCCCCAAAAAGATTTTTAAGAATTTGGATGAAAAACCTAGAGATTTAGAGGATTTTAATAGGGTATTTTCAGCTAGTGTTTTGAAAATAAAGAAGATACACTTTGATTTGAAATAGAAAAGGTCATTTAAAGGATCTAGCTCACTCATACCGATACGCAAAAGTGTGTACCAAAATCATGTACCGGTACGAGTTTACCCCGTACCAATCCTTGACCTGTACTGGTATAGGCTAAGATGTACCGAAACACTACTCCTAATACCCCATATCAATATGCTAATCCCTGTATCAATACCCCTTGACCAAATTTGACTGATTTGGCTGCAAGGGACTCAAAAATTTGAGTTTACTCGAATCGATATGCATGATTATGATATGAGATCATCATGAATGGGAAAAAAACAAATACATACTCCCCCTAACAACATGAATAGATGCATATAGGAGCAAAATCACACAAACATGAATATCAACCAAATTCAAGCAAGATTTAAGTACAAAACAAGGCTCTAAGGTTCAAGAAAGGATAGTAAGCTCTAACTCTTTCCTAAGAGTCCAAAAATGCTCTTTGTCTAAAGGTTTGGTAAAGATATCCGCTAATTGGTTCAAGGTGTCGACATATTCTAGAACAACATTATTTTTCAAGACATGCTCTCTAATGAAATGATATATTATCTCTATGTGCTTGGTTCTAGAATGTTGGATGGGATTTTTAGTGAGACAAATAGCACTAGTATTGTCACACTTTAAGGGGATGGTACCTACATCAATATCATAATCTAAGAGTTGTTTCTTCATCCAAAGGACTTGAGCACACCAACTATCGACCGAAATATATTCTGCCTCGGTGGTAGATAGTGCTACACTATTTTGTTTATTAGAAAACCACGAGATAAGCATGTTACCTAGGAATTGACAAGTACCAGGGGTACTCTTTCTATCTATATTACAACATCGATAATCCACATCCAAATAAGCATGCAAACTAATGGATGAGTCTCTGGGATACCAAAGACCTAAACAAGAGGTGTCTCTAAGGTATCCAAAGATTCTCTTAACGGATTGTAGATGTGATTCTCTAGAACTAGCTTGAAATCTAACACATAAGAAAATACTAAACATGATATTCAGTTTACTTGCAGTAAGATAAAGCAAAGATCCTATCATGATCTATAAAGCTTAAGATCAACACATTTACCTTCTTCATCTTTGTCAAGCTTTGTAGAAGCACTCATCACTGTGGCTTAAGGTTTCACATTTTCCAAGCCAAACTTCTTGGGCATATCCTTGATGCACTTTGCTTGATTGACGAAGATGTCAATCTTTCTTTATTTGATTTGGTGTCCCAAAAATAATGAGAGCTCCCCCATCATGCTCATTTCAAATTCACATTGCATCAACTTAGCAAATTCTTGGCAAAGAGATTCATTAGTGGAACCAATAATAATATCATCAACATATATTTGAACTACTAAAATATCCTTGACTTTTATTTTTATAAAAAGTGTAGTATCAACCTCCTTTTTGTAAAAACCTATTTCAATTAGGAAATTTGACAACCTTTCATACCAAGCTTTATTAGCTTGTTTCAAACCATATAAAGCTTTTGAAAGTTTATAAACATGGTTTGGATATTTTGGATCTTAAAAACTGGGTGGTTGTTCTACATACACTTCTTCGTTTATTAAACCATTTAGAAAAGCACTTTTAACATCCATTTGAAAAAAACTTGAATTCATGATAACATGCAAATGCAAGCAACACCCTAATGGCTTACATTCTAGCCACGGGTGCATAAGTTTCATAAATCAATTCCTTCTTGTTGAGTGTAACCTTGAGCAACAAATCTAGCCTTTTTTATCACTATGTTACCATTCTCATCTAGTTTGTTTCTAAAAACTCATCTAGTACCTATAGTAGATTTATTACTAGGCTTATCAACTAATGTCCAAACTTTACTCCTCTCAAATTGATTAAACTCTTCTTGCATGGCCAATATCCAATAATCATCACTTAATGCTTCTTTAATATTTTTAGGCTCAATGCATGAGATAAATGCAACATAATTACATGTATTTCTAAGAGAGGATCTAGTGGTTACCCCTTTTAGATGGATCACCCAAAATCTCACCACCTTTGACATAGTTAAACTCCCTTGGGTAAGTGACCTCCCTTTCCTCTAGAGACATGTCCTTCAAGGCTTCTAGAGGTGGATCTTGTGGTTATTCTTTTGGTGGAACTTCTTCTACCTTTGATAATTTTCCTTCACCATCATTGTCTTCAAAAATTCCTACATCATCATAATCACAAGTATCCTTCCTTGGAAGGAGGTTATCATTGAAAATAAAATGGATTGACTATTCAACCACTAAAGTTCTTTTGTTAAATACACGATAGGCTTTAGATTTTAAAGAGTAACCTAGAAAAATAGCTTCATCACTTTTTGCATCAAACTAGCCTATTTTTTTCCATTGTTTAAAACAAAACATTTATATCCAAAGGGATGAAAATAGCTAATGTTAGGATTTTTATTTTTGAAAAGATCATAGAATGTTTTCTTTAAAATAGGCCTAATCATTACTTGATTAACAATATAGCGAGCCGTATTAGTGGCTTCCGCCCAAAAATACTTAGGCAAATTGTTTTCACAAAGCATGGTTCTAGTCATTTCTTCTAAAATTCTATTTTCCCTTTCAACAACCCCATTTTGATGAGGTGTGCGACGAGCGAAAAAATTATCGCTAATCTCCATTAGAGTTACAAAACTCTTCAAAACCTATATTTTGAAATTCGGTTACACGGTCACTCATAACATGTGAAATAGAGTAACCAACATCATTTTCATTTGCTTTTGAAAATGTGATTAATTTTTGTAAAGCATCATCCTTGGTACGTAAAAATAAAACCCAAGTAAATCTAGAGTAATCATCAACTAAAATAAATGCATATTGCTTTCCACCCAAGCTCATATTTCTAATAGGTCCAAAAAGATCTATACTGCACAATTGCAAAACTCTACTAGTAGAAATATCATTAATGGATTTAAAAGAAACTCTTTTGTGTTTGCCTTTTGCACATGCATCACAAATTTTGTCAAGAGAAAACTTGATTTTTGGCAAACCTCTTACTAGATCATTTGAAATTAATTTTTCCAAAACACTCAAGCTTGCATGTCCTAGTTTTCTATGCCACAACCAAGAATCATGCACATCTTTTGCAACAAGACATGCATTTGAAATCTAAATGTCATCTAGATGCACCATATAATTGTTTCATATACGATAACGAATAAGCACAATTTTGTTGGAATCAATGTCAATAATTTTGCAACAATTTAAATCAAAAAGGATATTGAAACCTTTATCGCATAATTGGCTTATGCTCAAAAGATTATGCTTAAGACCGTTGACATACAAAATATTATCAAAAAGTATAGAAGAATGATTACCAATAGAACCAATTCCTTCAATGTGGCCTTTGGAGTTGTCACCAAAAGTCACTACTCCTCCACTTTTTGGTTTTAGATCCAAGAATCGACTTTTGTCTTCGGTCATGTGTCTTGAGCATCCACTATCAAGTACCATGAATTTGCACTTGAAGTTTTTGCCTTGTAGCAATTCTCCCCTTACAAACATAGCATCAAGTCTTGATTTTTGGTACCCAAATTCTATTGGGTCCATGAGTATTAGCACTCAAAATCTTGGTTCCCTTGGGAAATCAAGAAGCAATAGCATCAAGGTTATTAGAAGTAACTAGTTCCTTACGAGCCCAAACACTTCTAAACTTTTTACCATTATAGGGCATTTGGAAGCCTCTATGTATGTAATCATTAAAATTCTTTCTCACATAGTTGGGTTTTGAAGTTGTTCCTTTTTCAAAATGTGGTTTCCCAACTTTGCTCAAAGAAGCTTTAAGATCACCTACTTCCTTTTGGTGATCATCATGGATTTTTGAAAGTACGTTATGCAAGTCTTGGTTTTTCTTTTCAAAATATTTTTGTTTTTCTTCCATATCCACAACCTTTCCTTCAAGTTCCATGTTGGTTTTAGATAAAGAATCATTTTGGTTTTTCAAATCGGAAATAGTTTTCTTGCTTTTTAAAAGTGATTCTTTATACTTTAAAACCAACTCATCATAAGCTTCTTAAACCTCATCAAAAGTAAAATCGAAATTAGATGAGTTTGAGGTTACCTTAAGATCCTCCTCCAATTCCATGAGACAAAATTTTTTTACTTCTTGCTCTTCCTCATAGGATGAGTCCTTATCACTCCAAGTAGCAACATGAGCCTTGAACTTCTTCTTCTTCTCGAAGCTCTTCTTTTTTTGTTAGGGACAATCGAACTCGATGTGTCTCGGCTTATTGCACTTACAGCAAACGATTTGATCTTTCTTTTCCTTCTTTTGTTTGTTCTTGAAACCGTCTCTCCGTTGGAACTTTCTTCCCTGGTTAGATTTCATGAGCCTTGTGAATCTCTTGGCTAGCATAGCCATTTCTTCATCTTCTTCCTCACTTGAATAATTTTCTTCTTGTGAAGCTTTGGGAGCAATTCTCATCTTCTTCTTCTCCACTTCCTTCTTCTCCATCTTTTTCTCTTTATTCTTCTCCTCTTCTCTTCCTTTCTTCATGATCTCATGAGTGAGAAGAGACCTCAAAAGTGCATCAAGCTTCAAGGTCTTGAGATCCTTGGCTTTGATGATGGCGGTCTTCTTTGATTCTCATTACTCAAGAAAAGAGTAGATAAGCTTTCAAACAAGCTTATCTTCCCTTATGTAACACCCCCAACCCGGATTCACAATTTGGGCCTTAAGCCTAAACCAAAACCATAAAATTACTCAAACTAAGATTACCCCAATAAGGTAATTCTCAAAAGCATTTAAAGCCAACAATTGAAAATATAGATAAATAATTTAAACCATCATAAAGGAGCTCCACTTTAAATTAAAACAATTAACATTTGACTTGATAAATACGATTTCAAAAGTAAGAATTATAGACTCGACCATGTAAGGTCCTATGAATACTTAGCCCACTAAACACAAGTATCGTTCACTGAGAACCTCCACATGCTAGAATCACGTACTGATAGTACTCCCCGATCCTGCAATCCAACAATCAACCTATACATGAAAACAATAATTATGAGCGTTGATCTTACAAATCTTAGTGGTACATATCTACTCTACTATACTTCATACTAATCATAAACAGAGGCATGCAAGCTAGTATGAGCAATAAGGAGAGATAAATAAACATGTGGCGCTACCACTAGTCGCCTAAACACATGCTTTCAATATAGCATTCATCATACATGGCTCACAAGGCCCAACCATATTCGAGACCACCCTAGATCATTCCAGAAATAACATACAAAATCGTAACCACAAACTTGGAGTAAGGCCTGGTGCCACACAGCTTCGGGAACGTACACTTTTTAGGTGGGACTCAATGCCACGTAGCTTCGGGAACATACACCCATGCTTGGAATCTCTCATCGAGCATCTTCGAATGAGACCTAGTGCCACACAGCTTCAAGAACGTACATTCGGCATCTCTAACCATGGTGTTACAACACTTTCTCATTGGGTATCCGGATCCCATCAACCAAGGAGACTCAACCAATCAAATGCCTATCTGGCATACAAGCAACTTGATCGCAAGGATCCCCTATTATTGCTAATCGTCAACACATCATTTATTTTACATTACCAAATTGTTAATATATTATGGAGAAGTATATAATTAATCTCATTTATTGCCTCTATTAATCCCCGTTATCTCATTTATCAAGGCATAATTTAATTACTAATAGACACATTAATTTTGACCCTTAATTAACATTTATTAATTATTTAACGTATAAAGTATCGGTACTCAAACACGAGTATCAATACAGTATCCTCGGGTATCAGTACCCACACGCATACCAATATAAAAATTGCTAACTAGAAATCCTAGATTTCCACAAGTACCGGTATGGGTCAACCTGTATCGATATGGCACTCAAACGCGTATCGATACAGTCAAAGCTCATACCGATACCCTGTACACGGGTTCGCATCATTTCCTTGAATTACGGTATTACAACACTTTATTCGATCCCTAAAGCTTATGAAAGTCATTAGAGTTTGTTTACTATTGCATTCACTCGATTAATGCTAATTATTGTCTTCATAATCATTTCATATCAAATCTTGACTTTATGTTCAATTATTTGAATATTGCCAATTATTAGTCCATTTAGTATAATTTTCAACAAATCTCATCAATCTATTCGAATAAGCATACAAGCCATCATAATTATATCAATTAGTCAAACAATCATCAAATAATTATATGAGCATCTCAAATGACCCTACCCGGTCTCTAAAGCCTTCACGTGTCACATCATATTCACGACATCATCATGCATTTCATAATTATCGAATCTTATAATATCGTTCTATACTAATGCATATTCATCACCTACCTATTTTGCAGATACTAACACGCAAAGAAATAACATTTATGATGCTAATGAAGCAATAGGAGTTCAAGGTGTACTAACCTAAAACAAACGCAATAAATCCTCATCTGAGCTCCACCAAACATCTCTTTAAAACCAACACTCGACTCCTCAAATTCCTCAAGTAAAACAAATACGATTGCATAAGCCATTTCACACTATCAAACTCTTTAGGGTATAAAACGTGTAAAAACAACTTACCGGGTTCGAATTTGGCAAAACGGACTGCACCAACAGACTCAAAATGTCGAGAAAGCCTTGCGTAGGGTCCCCTAATAAAATTTCACCAGACAACACTGGTCAACGGTGGCGTGGTGGCGGTCAACGGCTCAGCTCAAATCGAGGTCAACACAGGACGAAGCCCACGCATGAACGGCGACACGTGCGGCAATGGCCGGACGACAGCGACAAACTCTAGATATACATTTCTGGTGACAAGAAGCTCGACTCACGGTGAATCACGGTCGAACTCGACGTTTGAACACTCTTGAAACTTCATACACTTCACCTTGGTGAGTGGCGACAGTGACGGCAAAACAATGACCACCGACGGATGATTCTAGGCGAGTTCTACCTGATGGTGCTGGCGGTGTCACTCCCAGGGTTCCAAACAACGTCAAACGCAAGCTTGAAAGCTTAAACCTTTCAAAACTCTCACAACTCCTATTTTTCTCTTACTTTTCACTTTTCTTTCTCTCTCCTCAAAAATATCTTCCCTCTTTTTTTCAACCATACACCACCTATTTAAAATTCAAATAGCATTCTTCTTCCAAACTAATGGGCCCACACTTTAATACCCATGACTTAGGCTCCCAAAAATAATAGCCCGTAATCTGGGTCCAAGACCCACTTCACTAACCCGAAGCTCAGGTCGTTACAACTTTCCCCTCCTTAAAAGAAATTGTGTCCTCGAAATTTTTACCAGTAAACCAGAGAAGGTGCTAAAACTTTTATAACTCTCCAGCATTCTCAAACATATATCGCTGCGCTACTGTGATATCTCAACACACTTTTCAAATATAACCCTTGTCTTCTAACGATATAAATATAATCTCATCTGATTCTTTCTCTTAGAAGGAATCCATCTTCATTCGGCACATTACAGATGACAAGCAAAACCCAACGGTACCCCGACCAAACTGTCACACAAAATACGTCAACAAAGAAACTTAACTTATGCTGAAGAACCCAAAAAATTGTTGCACATTGAATTATGCTCAAAAATTTTGTATGATCTAAAGGAACATGAGGTTAAACAACCATTGCAACGACGAAATGATTCCTCTCGTGATGACTCTCTGGAGAAGACTCTAACTCGAATGGCATCCCTTACCAATATCAGTGTTTGCCCGATGCAAGATTTCTTAAACGAATGGCATCTCGACTCACCTGAAGAACTTACCTTAAACTCGGCATGATTGCTCATATCAGCAACTAAAGCAACACCCATAACTCGGTTTACGCATGAGTCTTACACTCCAACCTATAACTCATCTAGAAAATACGTCATTCGTTTCCTCACTAGGATCTTTCATTGCATGAAATTCCACCATAGGATAAGGTTCTATCGCAAACCTCGAATCTCATGTCAAAGGTAACATGTACTCACTGCATTGTCGTGCAACCAAACCCGCAAACAAACCAAGCAGACTTTCAATTTGGATCTCACCTTACCGAAAACATCAAACGGTACCTACCAAGAAATATCATTACTCAACGAAATCCCATCGAAACTCTGTATTAATCCTTTACAAGATCCACGATCATCAATTTAATTTCCACTAAAGAATATCCAAACATTACAACAACTATGAAGAACTTGATGTTAGACTCCCAACTGAGGGCAAGTCAAGCACCTATCACAATCTCAAACACACTTCACATTGTCTCCCAAAACACACGATGAAAGTTCAGTACAACTGTCCCTCTCAAAATTCAACATACCCTGACCATTGTACCATACAAGAAGAATCTCTTGCCTTGACATATCATTCTTTAAAAACACCCACAACAAGACCTCAAGGCCCATCAGAGACCATCAAACCTAAATCCAATCATAACACTATGTCCCCTTAATTAGAATCAGACGCTACTTCCCACTACTTCCAAAGCAAATCAATCCTTAACTCGTATCTTAACTAACAAATACATGGGTACCGATACTAACCGATTAGTACCGACACCAAATGAATCGAGTATCGGTACCATATACAGCTTGTATTGGTACTCTCATACACGACCATTACTTGCGATCCTTAATCGCTCCATATGGGTAGCATGATACTCTAACCTGAACTAACTCAATACATTCCATCACTTATCAAGATCAGTTTACTTAGGCGGTGATGGATCACACAATCAATAGCTCTTAATTACTCTGACATACGTCACGGTCCAAATCTTTAATTCCTTAAATATCAAGTACCTAAAATCCACATTGTTGAGGTGAACACAACCTTCCCTCATATAGCACAAAATAGAGCCCTGACAAAACAACAAAACATCCTCAAAGATCTCAAAACCTTACTCGACTTTAATCGAGTCAGCGCTACTGTCACAACAAAACAGTCTCATATAGCTTGAATTTCCACCAACATTTCTCGGCTCCTTCCAAGGAAACTGTGATACAAATCAAAAGCATTCATGAAGTCTCAACCCTTGCTTCCTTAGTTGATTACACATTAACTAACATTTCCCACACACAATGTTATTAAGGTAATTATCTTGCCAACTGATCCTTCTATGTTCCTTTTACACTCACATGTGTCACGCAAAGCATCAAACCTATTTTCTAGTAATAACACGGTGGCTCCTACCTTATCATAGCTGAAACGCCTCTCACGTCACTACAGACATCAAACGTTACCATGACACGCCCTAAAGAGAGAAATCCTCATTCCAAAATTCATTTTGAAACTACTAGCCTCCAATAATTTAACCATAACAATCTCACTCTCGAACCAATTCCGAAAGAACACACGGGTACTTCATAATTGGTTAAACGATTCATCCACCTTATGAGACACGTAACGGTCTTCCACTGTCACTTAACAAGTTGTCAACGGTTTAAGCACCACTTCAACAAACCAACTTCTTACTAGTGAACAAGCTCAACTCTCCTTTGGGTGAAACACTTAGACAAAAGAAACCTCGTTCGGGTTATGCCTTCACAACTAAACCTCGTACTTTGTCAATTGGGTTGGTATCCTCTAACAAGTGCGATGGGCACCAATATCCCACTTGGCATTACCTCAACGTCCACTCATGTCCTTGACAGGGAGGAAGTCTTGACGACACCTCCTAGAAGCATAAACAAACACTCTAACGGTCTAAAAGCTCTTGACCATCGAACTACACATGTTGCCATCTACCAAGCGGTCAAACATGCCCCACAACCTTGTTGTGCCATACTCTAAACAACCACTACAAAAATCGCGGTAGAAGGGTAATGGTTCAACATTCTCATTATTAGAGGTTGGGTTCCCTCACGGTCTCGAAGCCTCGAGCACAACTCTCGACATTATCGGTTAGCGTCGCGCTTGATTAACCAAATCACCTTCAAATGTGTCACAACTCTCAAAAAGGTAGCTCTATCAAATATGTAGAACGTCAAACTTCAATCGCACTCTAACGAACTAGTAGATCCCAAATCCACTACCTCAGATAATTACCTTTGAGAAGGGTGATGATACTCCCCAAGTATCAACGAGACTCCCTTTAAGTGGACAAAGGGTCCTCCAACCAACGCGCATCCACTAACTGATTTTTGAAAATGGGTTATCCATACACTTAACACAAATGTTATTCACACATAATAATGAAGATTCTTTGTCAAAATCTCTTATAACACATCCAAAAGGCTTGGGAACTTCTACAACAGGCAACGAAGACACCATTCAGGTGGCGGGAGAAGGATACATCCCCAACTCCGGCATCATTCAACTACCTCGCAACTAAACAATATTGGGTAACCTCACCCTCGAAATTGCTCCCATGAGCGAATTAGCTCTTAACTTGGCCCTCACGGCCACAATCGTAACCATCTTATTGTTGCAACGTTGGTCACACAATCAAGATTTTTGTCTTAAAGAGTACGAACTTAATTTAAGGGCTTGTACTCACTAGACACCTTACTAAAACACCAATACTACCATAGGGTTTCCTAGAATCGGCTAAACATAAGCTATGATACCAGTATTGTAACACCCCCGACCCGGATGTCACAATTTAGGTCTCAAGCCAAAACCAAAACAATAAAATTTCTCAAATTGATGTTAGCCCAACGAGGTAAATCTCAAAAGCATTTAAAGCCAACAGTTGAAAAGATAGATAAATAATTTAAACCATTAAAAAGGAGCTATACGTTAAATTAAAACATTTGACATTCGAATTGATAAATACGATTTCAAAATTAAGAATTGTATACTCGACCACGTAAGGTCCTATGAATACATAGCCCACTAAACACAAGTATTGTACTCTGAGAACCTTCACATGCAGGAATCTTGTACTAATAGTGCACCCCGATCCTGCAATCCAACGATCAACCTACACACGGAAACAACAATTCAGAGTTTTGAGCTTACAAAGCTCAGTGGTACACATCTACTCTACTATAATTCATGCTAATCATAAACATAAGCATGCAAGCTAGTACGAGCAATAAGGAGAGATAAATAAACATGTGGCACCGCCACTAGTCGCCTAAACATATGCTCTCAACATAGCAATCATCATACATGACTCACAAGGCCCAACCATCCTCGGGATCACCCAAGATCATTCGATCAACAACACACAAAATCATAACCACAAACCTAGAGTGAGGCCTAGTGCCACACAGTTACAGGAACGTACACTATTTAGGTGAGACTCGATGCCACATAGTTTCGAGAATGCACATCCATGCTCAGAATCTCTCGTCGAGCATCTTCGGATGAGACTTGGTTCCATACAGCTTCAGGAACATACATTCGGCATCTCTAACCATGGTGTTGCAACACTTTTTCATTGGGTATCCGGATTCCATCAACCAAGGAGACTCAACCTATCAAAACCATTTTTTATGCGGGAAAATAGCTTGACGATTTATTTTCTAAAAATTAGGATTTTTTTCCTTTTTTTAATTTGATCTTAAAAATCAATTTTGGGGTCGCCAATGATCACTTCGAGGTAGACCAGGAACCATAAAATAACTAGAGATTCTTTCTTTGTAAAATTGGGTTCGAGAGTCGATTACGTGTGAGGAAGGATTAGCACCACCACAAACGCATGTGTTATCGGTACCTTTAATTTTACGTGGCATTTTGGCATTTTGAATAATATTTTGAATTTAATTAAACCCTTAATTATTAAGTGGATTTAAATTCCAAATGGAGATATTCCTTTTATAAGGAAATATATTTTTACTCGAATATGAGATTTAAAGCATCAAATTACGTTAGAACACCCCTATTCATATTCAAAAATATATTTCCAATATTAAAATTTTTAATGCATGATCAATTATTATCTTATTTATTTTAAGTTCTAACATATAAAAGGCTCTAATTAATTAAATTGCTTAAGATTATTAATATTATTCAATTTAAAGGCTTCCATGAGATAACACCCAATTGATTGAGCACCATCCATATTAAAACCCCTAAATTTTAGATAATATTCACTAATTAATTTATTATTCTAATTATTTAAAGTGATAATCTTAATTAAAGCTCTAATTAACTAACTAAATTATTTATCAAATTATAAGGTTATAATGGATATTAAATGTTCTACTTAAAAGCCATGTTTAAATAACAGTGTAGCGACCTTTTTTATAAAGTTCGAAGCTATGGGTTATCCCCATCATTTTTTGAAAATTGGTTTAAGGGGAATTTCTTTTGAAAATTCTTATTTTTGAAAACAATGAAGGCTTGGAGTCGCCACTGACAACTTGGATAAGGTAGGCCAAACACCATAAACCAGAGATTCATTTTGAAAGGGTTCGGGAGTTGGTTATGTGTGGGGAATGATTAGCACCTCCATCACGTCCAAAAATCGGTACTAAAATATTTGTTGCTTTTAAATGGATGGAAAATGTTGAAATTTAAATTGAATTTAATTAAGTGTACTTAATCGAAAATTGACTTTAATTGAACGGGCTTTGTCAAATTGGTGGGTTCAAATTAATTGGACATTTAATTAAAAAGGATGATGATACATCGAACCATAGATTAAACCGACATCATATAAGCCTGACTACCGTGTTAATTTATGGTTCGTATTACGTACGTCGCCTTTATGCATGATGCAAGCATTTAAGTATGATGCCATGACTTTATAACTTTTAATTTAATTTACCTTAGGACGGTAATGATTAATTAAAATATTTAGTCAACATCCATTAAGTCAGGATTGTTGCGACACAAATATCGAGATTAATGCATACCTCCCTTTTATGGTTTAAATTAATTATCATACAATTGATACATTAAAGGTCATATGAATGACAATTATAAATGCATGTCACATAAGGGTTTAAAGAATAAACACACAAAAGTCCTAACCTAAAATGCCCAAATTTTGGAAATTTAATTAGTGATCTAATTATTACTTAGGTGAATCTAATATTAACCCTAAATCAATTAAACCCTAAAACTAGAAAACCTTAAATAAATTATGAATTCTCTTGCACCATGATATTCATTTGATTAATTTTAAACTAGTATCCCAATGAGCCAAGGATGCTATTTAAAATGAATCAAGTTAATTAATCATAACTTTAAATTAAATGTACATACGGTCTCATTGTCAATTTCATCCTAAAGGGGTGATTAAGAAGTGTTCAACTAATCTAATGAAATTAACATTTATCCCGATAAGCCAAGGGTAAATTTAAATTCACTAAACTAATTCGAACCCTAAGTCTAACTATGGCTCAAAAAATTTAATACTAAATCTAATTTAATTAATTTAAAGATTATACCCCTATAAGCCGAGCGCATACTTTAAATTAATTAAATTAAACTAACCTAAAAACTTAACCTAGCAAAAACAAAAAGAAAAACCACAAGCCAACTAAACTATGAACACGTAAATAAAAACCAATATATATATATTCTCATATAAATATCTTTATTTTAACTATATTATATAATATGTAAAACAAGTAATATACATTAAAACTATATTATATATATATACCTATATTTCAAAAAAACATATATACCTTAATAAAACCGTATATTATATATATACCCATATATTATAACATAAATATTAAAGCCATATATTTATATCTTAAAATCATATATTACATATAATATAAAAAACATATGTTATGTTATATAAAACCGATATGTTATATATATATATATATATAACCATATATTATATACTATATTATATATTATATAAAACTATATGTTATAAAAAAACATATACTACATATTATAAAAAACTATAAGTTATATAAAAATCACATATTATATAAAAACCATACATTATGTATTAACCATATATTATACATTATATATTATACATTATATCGAAACATATATTATGTACATCCACATCTCAACAAAACAACAAGCTAGCATTAGGAAACATAAACTGAAAATTAAAGGAAAAAATGCAAGATAAAAAGCATGTAAAATGAGATAAACAAAAGGGTTTTAACGCTAGAAAAAGGACTAAATTAAACAAAACTAAACTTTGGGGCCAAATTTAAAAAATAGATTTTGATTTTTTTAAAAAGGACGAGATTGAAAGCATTTAAAAAACACAAGGATTGGAATGGGTTTTAAAAAGACGGAGTGGTCTAGGGTGTAATTAAACAGGGTGGAAGGACTAAAAATGTGATTTTGAAGTGCGGAAGGGTCGCGGAGAGATTAACAGAACGCGGAGGGATTCAAATGAGAAATAAACTATTTCTCAAACCATTAAAACAAAATAAAAAGGGCTTTTTTGGCCCTACATTTTCCTCTTTTGGCCATTTTCTCCTAAACATTTTATAAAATCCATTTCTTTTCTCTGAAAACAAATATAAAAAACCACCCTTATCACTCCAAACTCATATCAAAACTGAGAAAATGGGATGAACACCATCCGTTGTTCATCGTGTTCATCATAAGCACGTGAACTCAAACCCAGAACCACCACCAAACCCATAATCCAGTGGCCTCTCCGTTGTACGCCGCCACCAAACCCTAAAACGAGCCTAAACAACCACTTTCCTTTTCTAAACCCAAATCTGAGACCATCCTTTTTTTAAAAAAAAGATGAAAGCCCTTTCCTTTTATAAAAACAGGATCGAACCCCTTTTGCCGATTCACCTCATCCAACCCCGAAGGATGACTCAAAGTTTATCATCGGAAAGAGGAAGATCGATTAGCGTCAAGAAAGCTGAACGGTCATCAAGGTAAAAAACAAAACCCTAAAACGCTTTTTGTTAATTCTTATGCTTCAAACTGAAATGAAATGAAGAGAAGAGAGGAAAAAATACCTCAAAAAACTCGAGACTAACTTTTTTCTATTGCTTTTTAAATCCCCGTCTACCGTCACAATTGATTTAGGGCCTCTTTTTTATATCCCCTGAATTACATATTTTTATATAAATATAAAATCATCAAAAATCCCTATTGGTTGCCTTTGTCCTTTTTTGGTCGGATTCAACTACTGTCTGCCATTTCTGATACTCTGATTTTTTTGCATGTGTTGAACGGCTTGAGAGAGTGGGACCAGATGGATACAGCATGCTGACGTAGCTGTTAACGTGTCCAGGCGACGGTGATGTGGCATAGAGCCACTGTTCTTCCTGCCAACGTGGAGACGGAGCTGGAAAGGTGACAAACGTGAGTGGAGGTTGTAGAAGACAAAAAGGAGAGCAACATCTGAGGCGGCATGCGTGAGGTCCACACGCGCGTGGGGAAGCTGAAGGGTCACGCATGCGGCGCGTGAGGAGCTAAAGGGACTTTCTCAGTCAGATATGGACCGTCAAATTAGATTTGATCCAATGGTCCATCTACAGCTGCGCAAGGAAAGGGGAAACCAAATTAGGGTTTTGGTTAAGCTTAGGCTCAAATTAGGTTGAATACGGATATGTAGTTGTTTTGAGTTTTTCAAATGTAATAGGACTGATTTTATTTATTTTGTTAGCTTGAGTTTTATTTAATTAATAATAGTGTATATATATTTTGGTATCTTGGTGTTTCGGTTGTTAATATATATATATACTATTGTTTTTTATTTAATCTAATTTGGTTTACATTTAATATATAATATGGACTTGGGTTTTAAATATTTTAATTAGTCTTTTTATTTTTTTAGTTTCATAATAATAAAAGAAAATAAGTAAGATAAGCAATAAAATAAAAATGGGTTATTAACCAAGACAAAATTAGTGATTACAAATGCACCTCTTTGCTTATTCTTGTATAACGAGAATAAAGCAAAGACCATAAGCACTAATTTTGTCCCACTTCCCTGTTTGAAGATTCCAAGCTGCGAGTTCCGGCTATAAAGAACTATTCACCCTTCCTCTTCCTGAAATCTAGAGCTATGAGTATCTGCCTCCTTCACTCCAATGTCCTTGAGCTACGGGTATTTGCCCCTTTCGCTCTAAAAACCCCAAGCTACGAGTATCTACCTCTTTCGCTCTAAAAGCCCCGAGCTATGAGTATCTGCCACATGTGCCTTGGAAACATCGAGCTATGAGTATCTGACTCCTTCGCTCAAAAAAACTTGAGCTATGAGTATCTACCTCCTTCGCTCTGAAATCCTGATGCGGCGAGTTTGAAATCCTTTGCCTAAAATCATTGAGCTTTGAGTATCTGGCTCCTTTGCGCTGAAGTCTTAAAGCTGCAGGTCTGTTGATTTTGAAACTGGGAAATCCGAATTTTAAGAAAACATCCTAAATGAGGGATTAAAATTGAGAAATTGGAAGTTTGAAAAAAAATGTTCTTTTGGAAGGGTTAAAATTAAGAAATTTGAATTTTAAGAAAAACATCAATTTGGAAGGGATAGAATTGAGAAATTGAGTTTTGATAAAAAAAAACCATCCTTTGAAAGAGATAGAATTGAAAATTTGAGTTTTGAGGAAAATGTCCCTTTGGAAGGATAAAATTGAGAAATTTGGGTTTTGAGAAAAATGTCCATTTGGAAGGGATAGAATTGAGAAATTTGGATTTTAAGAAAAACATCCTTTGAAGGGATAAAATTGAGAAGTTGAATTTTGAGGAAAACATCCTTTGAAGGGATAAAATTGAGAAATTGAGGTTTTAAGAAAAGCATCCTTTTGGAAGGGATAAAATTGAGAAATTTGGGTTTAGAAAAACATATTTAAGGAGGATTAAAATCGGGGATTGGAAGACCTTTAAAAATCCTAATTATACAAGGTGAAGGACTCTTCATTCTTATAAGATATATTTCTCCTCTCGTGAAGCTGTAGATCCACTCTTTTATCAATCTTCAAATGCCTATTTAAAATAAACATAATGCTATGATGGTATGAGTTAGCATGCTCCTAACATAGGGATGTCTAGCTATCAATGATGCATGAACATGTTTCATGATGCAAAGAATGCATGTGTTCATGAAAATGCAAAGATGCATGAATTTAGCTTGTCTTCGTTCTCTAGAGTCGGTGGTCGTCATCTTGGGACTACAACCACTCATCAATCTAATGTCCTGACAAAATCTTCCCTCAAACTTGTGTTGCTTATTCTTCGAGCCAAGTAACCTCGGTCGTATTCAAAATCATTAATCAAGTTCTTTCAAGCCTTGCACCATCTCTCATCTATTCTGATTTGAATTCTCATGCAAAAATTTTGTTACCCCACGGACAATGATGCCCCATCACTATTAATTAACCTCAATGACTCTTCGCCATCCCATGTCATGTTGTGCCCCTCAATTTTGGGCCTCACTGATGGTGATGCATTTATCTCCGAAGTAACACAAAGAATTCTCTTTGCGTAAAATATGTCAGTTTGCTAATTGTCATTTTAATGAAGGATGTCTTTTTTAGATTAACATGCAGAACCTTGAAACCAAAATCTTAATTGAAAAAAAATAGAACAGGAAGCCCCAAATATGAAATGAAAGAGCGTCTTAGATTCAATTCTCTGGTGATCATTTCAAGCATTCATTGTGTCTATGAAGACTTTGAATGTTATGGCGATATACGAAGTTGTGAAACTCCTCACAGGTCCTTGGTTCATCCTCGTGATTATGGTATTTGCTTGATCTGTTCGAATACTACTCCTTCTCGTTCTCATCATCTTTCTCCATTCATATTTTCAAGCTTTCCGACTTTTGTTTAGCCTATGGAACGCATAGAATGTCGCTCTAAGAACTCTAAGTGTAAGCGTGTACTTCTGATTGTAATCAATATTGTGTCAGTGTCTTCAAGGATTCATCTCTGACACTAGGGTATTGAACAGGTGAAGCATGGCTCCTTATTAGATTTGTTCTCCCCCCACAGCTCCATCAGGATGCTCCAAGACTTATTCAAATTATTCATTAATTTCGTTTTCCTTTTTTCATTAAGAATTTAACTAATCACAGTCCTTTATCTCAAGGATAATGATGGAGCATACAACAATACCCCGAGTTACTCGGCATAGTCACGATTTGAAATTTACTCATATAGCGACGGCTTTTGACTCAATTGGAGTAAATGAAGCAAAGCATCCTTATTTAGCCTTTTTTCTATTGCGGAGTACCCTTCCGATTTTTCTTTTTCTTTCTTTTTTATTTTTCTTTTCCTTTTGAAGCATATTCAAGCAACTTTATTGGGTTCTTCTAGGAGATTTTCTTATCATCGAAGATCATTGAATGAATAGTAATCTTACTTCTCGCGCTACACCGAATAGAACAGACTAAAGGGAAATCACGTTTCATTATTATCATAATATTCGATTGATTTCTTTCATTAAAATCAATGCCACATCATGCATGTGATATCCAAGGACCTACGAAGGGTAAGAAAGGGATATACATATATATGATTTCAAGGTCATTGTATGTTAAGCAAAATGCATTTTCATTAGAAAGAATATATGTAAACATAACAAGTGCTCTTATAAAAAGATCATTGCTATCTTCGGGCAAATGATAGAAAATTTGGTTCCATGCATTACTTCAAGAGAAAGTGCAACATGCAAGAAAACATAAACACATGAACTTCTAAAAAGAAAACCAGGAATCAACACCTCCCAACAGTCGTGTTCATCATTCATTCTTTTCAAAACTTCAAAAGACCACTCTCGATCAAACTCTAGACCTTGTTTTTCAGTGCCCTACAATTCTCTGTGGTGTGGCTCGTACTTCATACATGGTAGTCACACACGGCATTAACATTATAACCATCAGGATAGGGAGGATCCTTTGGTTTGGACTAAATTGGAGTCTGAAGTTTCTTCTCAATAAGCATTGGGAGCAAATTGGTGTATGACATAAGAACCGGATGAAGAACCCTTAGAGGCTTTGCAGACCAAGATGATTGATTATGGGAGTGACCACGAGGCTGATTGTTTGGGTGAGAACCCACCATATGAACCTGAGAATGATGCCCTTTATGGGTGGTTGTGCTATAGGGGTCCATTATCTTCTCATTCTTGATGGCATCTTCAATGCGCTCTCTTTTCATGACCACATCCAAAAAGTTGCTGATCAAACGATCGTACAAGACTCCTTTTAGAGTGTCCAAAAAATGGGAATAATTTTATTTTCTCAAATTGGAGGATGCACTTGGGCTGCCATGTCTCGCCAACATTGGGCATACTCACGGAAACTCTCATTGTGCTTTTGTTCCAAACCTTGTAGTGGAAGCCGATTGGGGACCATATCAGTTATGTGCTTATATTGATCTATGAAAGCTTAGGCCAAATCTTTCTAAGACTTGATTTGGGCACGAGTTAACTGATTATACCACCTCATAGCGGTTCTCCCATCAAATTGGCCATCTTCCGGCAAAACATGGTTATATGTGTAGCGGGGCAAGTCCTCCCATCAAACTTCTCGAGTTCCGGGGTCTTGAACTTGTACAAGATTTCCACATCCGGGACCAAACTGAGCTTTCTAGCGTTCAGTCCATAAGAACCTTCTTCATCTTCCATTACCTAAAATTTTTCCTCGAGATCATTCTGGGTGTCTCCCGATTGCTTTGAGAATTTTGCCTTCATTTGGTTCAATTTCTCCAACTCATCAAAATCCAAGATACTATCCCCGACATCGTTGACATTTCTGAATGTCATGTCCAGTTGAGCTTGGGCAGAAGCAACGACCTGGTGAGAAGAAGATGCCCCTTGCGGAAGGTTAAAGATTGGGGCATCCAAACAGTCTCCTGAGTCTTGAGTCGGATTCTTGACAGCACCTTTTTCCTTTCGAGTCTTGTCTTAGACTGGACTATAGCAGCTGAGATATGTCCTTCATCATATCTTGTTGGGATTTGACGATAGTGTCCCTTAATTCTTGCTGAGTTCACTCCAATTGACCTCTCAAATCAGCTTCTAACTTAGCAAAACTTTCTTCCATTTGCTTCTTTTGGTGTCGGGTAAAGTGTGGATGCGGAATCTTTGGTTGCTAAGAATACTGCCACGAACCCCCCATCAATTAATCTTATTTGTTTTATGAATTAATGTGTGTAATGCGTCGTATGCATAACAGAGATAGATGATTAAAGGTAATTAATTAAAAATGTACAATTGAATGCAAAGAAGCATTGATTCGACGAACATTCTCATTAAACAACTTTTCATAACAAATATCAAGTCCCATTACAACGAGAAAAGAAAATAACCACCACATATTCATAACGAAGATCAAGTCCCATTACAACGAGAAAAGAAAATAACCACCACATAGGGCACAACTGAAATCTATGTTCCTTTTCCACCAATAACTGGGTTGGCCTTTGCTCATTTTCTGATTAGTCTTAAACTTTGGGATTCTTTAACTCGTCATTATGGACTCTTTCTCCCATTACGAAAGCCTTAAATTTAGATTGTTCTCGAATCAACACTTCATGTGAAAATGTCATGAATATGCGAAATATGACAAGACAAATAAATGGGTTGGCAATAGATATAATGAACAATTAATATAAAGTACATAAAACATACCAAAGCAGATGTAACGTCCTCTACCCGGTCTAGAAGAAAGACTAGCGTGGAACGTGCTACCAAGCAAACTTTCCAAGATTTTCAATCAGAGAAGACGAAATATTTAAGTTGATCGAACACATCTGGTGAAAAACAAAATAATTTAAAACCTTTAAATATGAAAATAAGGCTTATTCTCAAACTTAACTCAAAAGGGCATTGACCTTTTTAACTTATAACATGAGCCCTAAGATTTCAGATTACAATTGTCATTTGGTTTCTATTAGAAACAGAATTCAATTAGGAAATCAATAAACTTTATAAAGCAATTAAACAATATCTCTTTAACTATCCTATCAATTAATAACAAGTAAGTCCCAACTGAGTTTATTATGAAATGAAAGTCAATTTATTGATACAATATTATCTACCCATAAGCTCAAAGTTATTAAAACCTTTAACTTGCAAGGACTACTTCGAAATCAACAAGTATAAAATAATAGACAAGAAGTCTCCTTATTAACCATGAAACTACCCAATTCACAAATCCATCTCTTTTATACACTTGATACTAGGGAAACATTATTATCGGTTAGGCTTTAAGGAGCGTAAATTCGTTTTATTTATCTTCTTGTCATGAATGTATAGATTTAACTAAGAGCTTAGACTATTCTAAATCCATTTAAGATTATCAATTATATATTACCTAGCGTATGTATTCATGCTAGTGTTTTACTAGATCATTAACCATTTTAAGTTTATCTTTCTTTCGATTCGTTCTATCATATCATCTATTAACTACTATAAGAGAAAATTATTACCAAGCAATCAAAAGAATAAATGGCCCGATACAAAATTATAATGCATGCATATAATCAATGAGACTATAAAGACCAATTTATACATATCGACCCTGTGCCACCGACTAGGAGTTACTAAGGAAGGCACGAACATAACTTTTGAATCAAATATCACGTCCAGACTAAGAGTGCTTTGTAAACGGTTCCTTCTTGAAATATGAATGGAAGGATCAAATAAGCATATGCTTGTGAGGTAGTTAAAATAGATAATAACAATATGAAAACATGACTTTTCATTCTAAAATTTCCAAAGAACAAGTTTAACTGCTAGCTTGCATATTCAAATGCTTCTAATTAAACATTCAAATCGAACTCACAACCATTCACATTTACCATTAACTAATCTTAACAACATAGTCGAGCCATCTCACGAGAAGGAACTCAATTTCCTTAACAACATGACTGAACTAATTCAACAAGAAGGAACTCAATTTCCTTAACAGCATAGCCAAACCGAATCAAAAGGAATGAACTCTTTTTCCTTAACAAAAAGCATGAATACGTTTAACAAATTTGAGATCTAATTTCAAGGTTCATGGTGATCGTCTCTTAAATTAATAATCTGATTAATCATTTCTATATTGTATTTGTTCTTTTAACAAACGGTAATGATCTTATGAGCGAATAAGTCATCCACACGAAATTATCATAGCCCTCAATCTTACATCCATATAATATCTTAGTTGCTTCATGTTTACCTCACAAGTTTCCAAATCAAAGGATTATTTCTAGACTTATAAACTTTCTTGGATTCATTTGTCTTAGCTAATTACTCCATAGTTCATTGATTCATTGATTAATAACTTTTCTATCCAATAATACATCCTTACTACCCATAACCAAGACTATTTTCTGATCCAATGGAATTCTTGATAGGATTTTAATCTATCATAGTGATCACATTTAATTCTTTAGAATTTCTAAATTACAGCAGGGCAGCCCCTAAACTAGTAATAAAATAGTTTTAACTCCTCCAAATGTGACTCTAACAATTCATCTAATCACTTTATAAATTGGCATTATTCAACACCCTTTTAATGAGCTATTATACCTTAATTTTATTCTTAAGGTCTTATATGATTTAACTCAAATAAAGCAGCTCTAACTCTGTTCAACTAGACTGGATCGAGCGGTCCCTAGGTTCCTAAAATCTCAGTAAAACCATTTATTTTATATAGTAGTATTAGCACTCAATCATTACCAAATTTGTGATATCATAACAATCCAATATAAACATTACTTCCCTTTTCTAGTAACACAATTTAAGTCTTTACTGAATCAGTCTAATTGATCTTTTAAGAGCATACCAAAGTCTCATTCAATCAAGATTATTAGTTTCATTTTAACGGGATTATATAACCTTTTTATTCAATCCTAAAATTCATTCTTGTGTCACAACTTTGCATGCTCATTTGAACAATATAATTTGATTCAACCATATATATACAGATATCAAAAGTTCATGATATCAATCATCCATTCAATTCATTCTTTATCTAGTAAGCATCTAATAATTTTCCAAAGTTCAATTCACAATCATACAAGGCTCATTTAGTTCAAATCATCTCATTATTTAACCTTCAAACAAATGTGATCAGCTCATAGGTTGCATCAATAACATCTTAACTTACAACAATCCATGGTCACCAAATCAAACATATGTTCACATAGCAAGTATTGTATGCTTTCCATTCAATTCATTACTTCATATTTCTATATAAGTTTGAATGGTACTAACTTCTTACTAGAACAGAATTTAACAAAACAGATTTATCCATATTGTTTAAGGCTTCCATGTCATGCAATTTGATATTCTAACATATCAATATCATAGTCTTAGTATAATATATCAAAGATAATCCATGGGTTTTACCACCCAATTTCAAGTAAGCATAGAGACATTCTATTTTAGTTTGATTCATTTCATAATAGACCATCTATAAAATTCATATCTAGGAAAACCAATCCATTATTTCATTCCATTCAAATTTAAATCCAAAACACTCCCCCTTAGAGAGTTCCATTCGAGTACTTCCTAGGGACACATGCTCCAAACTTAATCAAGGGATCAATATCCAAACAAGCATCAAGGAACCTAATCCAATTATTAATTATACGATATCAAGATCCATTAACAAAAATATTTAATTTAACTTAAGCCTTTATTGACAAGTTACTAGACACACGAATCCACAATAAGTGTAACATTAATAAGGGTACACATAGTACCGGAAGAAGGGTATACAAAGTACCGAATCTATTCATCATTGAACAAGGGTACTAATCGTACCAATAGATCACTTGATCTTAACAACAAGGGACCGTAGTCTAGACTAGCAAGCTCGATGGACTCTATTGCATGCCAACTGTGTCTAAACTAACTCGAATCAAGGCTTGTATTTATAAACTCATTCTTCATTCAATCGAGAGGAATTGTATACCTTAAATAAATAAATTGATTCATACTATTCACATTCAATTCTAATCTCAAAGTAACTAGAAAGGTATCATGAATTATTATCTTAGCTAGCTTATGCTTACCATAAGATACTTACCTCATTTTGCATTTATTCAAACCTTAATCAAGCCTATATGCACTTACATTAACCTTTAAAGAAATTCGATATTCAATTAGAATTTGACAGCCTCATGCTTGTCCCTAATCTAGGTTGCACGTACTTATTTTTATACAAAATTTTACTAAAGCAAGCTTATACTTTCAAGTATAAGTGTAACCATTGATCAACAATATGATTTTTAAGTCAATTTCAAATTATAAGTACTTTCAAAGGAAGCACATACCTTTTTTTCCCAAGCTTAGTCATACATGCCTCACTAGTTAAATAATCCAATAGGATTAATTTGAAGAGAAACAAAGATACTAGGAATAGTTTTATTCTATTCAAAACTCTAAACTACACTCACCTCTTATCCCGATGTTACGGGATACCTGAATCCTCACTCGTATTTTGCTACTTATTCCATCCATTTCTATCTTCTTCTTGGTTTTTTCTTCCTTAGAATCGATCAACAAGGGATGTGGTTCTAATTTCCATTGATGTTAGCCGAGTTCTCTCTCCCCCTCTTTCTTTCATTTCTTTTCGGTTTTGCCTAGAGAGGATGATGATTCACTTGTTTCCAAGGCCAAATGGCCAACTTTCTTCCCACATGAAATCCCTTACGATGACATGTGTGAAAACCACACATTTTGGGTGGTTTAACATGCAATCCTCCTAAATTGAAAGGCTTTCTTTTTAATACTTTAATTAGACTACTTAATTCTTCTATTCTTTTATTTTGGCCCCACTCCTAATTAGAAAACGAATGTCCAAGACATCCTTAGATCAAACTAAGTTACTACAACTTTGTAATATACTACTAGCCATAATTCGGGGTGTTACAGCAGATTCCTAATAACATGGATTCTAGTTCGCTATGGTTATCCGCATGGCGCTAATCGGGGTGGGCTTCCTAAATTCTCACACATGGGTTTGGTTCTATACAAGAGTACTCAAACCTATCTTATTACCTACTAAGGTAACAAGAACCCTAATTATGGCCCATTACAAGCTTGTGAAATAGATTCGGCTCGAGGGAAAGCACAACCTAGCGACGTGGAGGGCTACTCACGTGGGTATGTGGTGTTTCACTCCCACTTAAGGGGCCGAGCTTGGGTGTAATGCTTGATGATCATGATGCAACACATGTCGGTGATTCCTTAGAAATTAAATGAGCAATTAATTCGGAAACTACCAATCATCAAAGCCCGTACAATCAAAGTGACATCTTCAAGAAAGAATGACCAAACTAAAGTCAATTTAAATTTCAATAATTTCCATCATTAAAAGCAACAAATATTTTCTTGGCTTAACTTTCTTTTTGTTTTGTAAAAACAAAAATGATCCTCAGTGGAGTCGCCATGCTGTAGCGACCTTTTTTCTATAAAGGTCGAAGCTACGGGTTGTCCCCGTCATTTTTCAAAATTTGGTTTAAGGGGAATTTCTTTTTAAAATTCTTATTTTTGAAAACAATGAAGACATGGAGTTGCCACCAACCACTTGGATAAGGTAGGTCGAACACCATAAACCAGAGATTCATTTTGAAAGAGTTTGGGAGTTGGTTATGTGTGGTGAAGGATTAGCACCCCCATCACGCCTAGAAATCGGTACCAAAATATTTGTTGCTTTTTAATAGATGGAAATTGTTGAAATTTAAATTGAATTTAATTAAGTGTACTTAATCGAAAATTGACTTTAATTGAACGAACCATGTCAAATTGGTGGGTTCAAATTAATTGGACATTTAATTAATAAGGATGACGATACATCAGACCATAGATTAAACCGACATCATATAAGCCTAACTGCTGTGTTAATTTATGGTCCGTATTTCGTACGTCGCCTTTATGCATGATGCAAGCATTTAAGTATGATGCCATGACTTTATAACTTTTAATTGACATTTACCTTAGGACGGTAAGGATTAGTTCAAATATTTGGTCAATATCCATTAAGCCAGGATTGTTACGACACAAATATCAAGATTAATGGATACCTCCCTTTTATGGTTTAAATTAATTATCATACAATCAAAACATTAAAGGTCATATGAATGACACTTATAAATGCATGTCACATAAGGGCTTAAAAAATAAACACACCAAAGGCCCACAAAAGTCATAACCTAAAAGGCACAAATTATGAAAATTTAATTAGTTATCTAATTATTAATTAGGTGAATCTAATATTAACCCTAAGTCAATTAAACCCTAAAACTAGAAAACCCTAAATAAATTATGGATTCTCTTGCACCATGATAATTAATTTGATTAATTTCAAACTAGTATCCCAATGAGCCAATGATGCTATTTAAAACGAATCAAGTTAATTAATCATAATTTTAAATTAAATATCCATATGGTCTCATTGTCAATTTCATCCTAAAGGGGTGATTAAGAAGTGTTCAACTAATCTAATGAATTTAACATTTATCCCGATAAGCCAAGGGTAAATTTAAATTCACTAAACTAATTTGAACCCTAAGTCTAACTATGGCTCTAAAAATATAATCCTAAATCTATTTTAATTGATTTAAAGATTATGCCCCCATAAGTCGAGCGCATACTTTAAATTAATTAAATTAAATTGCCCTAAACTAACCTAAAAGTTTAACCTAGCAAAGAAAACACAAACCGACTAAACTATGAACACATAAATAAAAACCATACTTATACATATTCTCATATAAATATCTTTATTTTAACTATATTATATAATACGTAAAACAAGTAATATACATTAAAACTATATTATATATATATACCTATATTACAAAAAAAAAAACATATATACCATAGTAAAACCGTATATTATACATAAACTCATATATTATAACATATATATTAAAGTCATATGTTTATATCTTAAAATCATATATTACATATAATATAAAAACATATGTTATGTTATATAAAAACTATATGTTATATAAAAAACATATATTATATATATAAATATATATTATATACTATATTATATATTATATAAAACTATATGTTATAAAAACATATACTACATATTATAAAAAATTATAAGTTATATAAAAATCACATATTATATAAAAACATACATTATGTATTAACCATATATTATACATTATATCGAAACATATATTATGTACATTCACATCTCAACAAAACAACAAGCTATCATTAGGAAACATAAACTAAAAATTTTAAAAAAAAATATGCAAGATAAAAAGCATGATAAAATGAGATAAACAAAAGGGTTTTAACACTGGAAAAGGACTAAATTAAACAAAACCAAACTTGAGGGCCAAATTTAAAAAGCAGATTTTGATTATTTTTTTTAAAGGACGAGATTGAAAGCATTTAAAAAATACAAGGACCTGAAATGGAGTTTAAAAAGATAGAGTGGCCTGGGGTGTAATTAAACGGGCGGAAGGACTAAAAAGTGATTTTGAAGTGCGGAAGGGTCGCGAGCATGATTAACAGAACGTGGAGGGATTCAAAGGGGAAATAAACTATTTTTAAAACCCTTAAAACAATATAAAAAGGGCTTTTTGGTCCTACAATTTCCTCTTTTGGTCATTTTTCTCAAAAACCTTTTATAAAGCCCCTTTATTTTCTATGAAAACAAACATCAAAAACCACCCTTATCACTCCAAACTCGGATCAAAACTGAAAAATAGGATGAACACCATCCATTGTTCATCGTGTTCATCATGAGCACATGAACTCAAACCCAAAACCACCACCAAACCCAGAATCCAGTGGCCTCTCCGTTGTACGCCGCCACCAAACCCTAAAACAATCCTAAACAAGTCCCTTTCCTTTTGTAAACCCAAATCTGAGACCATCCTTTTTTTAAAAAAAAGATGAAAGCCCTTTCCTTTTATGAAAACAGGATTGAACCCCTTTTAGCTGATTTACCTCATCCGACCCCGGAGGACGACTCAAAGTTTATCATCGAAAAGAGGAAGATCGATTGGCGTTAAGGAAGCTGAATGGTCGTCGAGGTAAAAAATTAAACCCTAAAACCCTTTTTGTTAATACTTATGCTTCAAACTGAAATGAAATGAAGAGAAGAGAGGAAAAATACCTCTAAAAACTCGAGACTGTCTTTTTCTATTTCTTTTTAAATCTCCACCTACCGTCACAATTGATTTAGGGCCTCTTTTTATATCCTTGAATTACATATTTGTTTACATAAATATAAAATCATCAAAAATCCCTATTGGTTGCCATTTTCCTTTTTTGGCCGACTACTGTCTGCCATTTTTTATACTCTAATTTTTTTGCATGTATTGAACGGCTTGAGAGGGGAGGATAAGACGGATACAACATGCCGACGTGGCAGTTGACGTGTCCAAGTGATGGTGATGTGGCATCGGGCCACTGGTTCTTTCTGCCAATGTGGAGACTGAGTTAGAAAGGCGTCAGACGCGCGTGGAGGTTGCAGAGGACAAAAAGGCGAGCGACATCTAAGGTGGTATGCGTGAGGTCCACGCGAATGTGGGGAAGCTAAAGGGTCGTGCGTGCGGCAAGTGTAGAGCTGAAGGGCCTTTCTCGATCATATCTGAACCGTCAAATTGGATTTGATCCAATGGTCCATATGCGGCTGCGCAAGGAAAGGGGAAACCAAATTAAGGTTTTGGTTAAGTTTGGGCTCAAATTGGGCTAAATACAGATATGTAGTTGTTTTGGGTTTTTCAAATGTAATATGGACTGGTATATATATATGTTTGGACTAATTTTATTTATTTTTTTAGGTTGAGTTTTATTTAACTAATAATAGTGTATATATATATATATATATTGGTATCTTGGTGTTTGGACTATTAATATATATATACTTGGGCTTTTTATTTAATCTAATTGGGTTTACATTTAATATATAATATGGACTTAGATTTTGAATATTTTAATTAGTATTTTTATTATTTAGTTTGATAATAATAAAAGCAAAGAAGTAAGATAAGCAATAAAATAAAAATGGGTTATTAACCCGGATAAAAATTAGTGATTACAAACACCTCATTGCAATGGGATACTACCTAAATTTGAACTTCAAAGTTTTCCATTTAATATCCACTAATTTGCTACAATTATCTCACTTAATTAATTATTGAAAGCCTAATTAAAGAATCTAAAAGACTAAGGCACTAAACAATTAATTAGATAAGTGATTTAATTGTCTGGCATACAAAACTACATGCCTAATTTAAAATATTCATCACACATATAATTAAACAACTAAATTAAAATTAAAGAACATGTTTAAATTGAAAGAAATAAACTTGCAAATTAACAAGGTATGACCAAATTGAACTTTTATTGAGACTGAAGTACCAGATTACAAAATTGAAGGAAAACGGGCACGGGCTCGGCCGGGGATTCGCGGGCTTATCGGCTCGAGCCTCGCGTCTATATAAGGGTGCACTCAGAACACCGTTTTTCTTTTTTTCTTTTTTTTTAAATTTCAATCTCTCTCTAAGCTCGCTCTCGATGGTGAGGTCGGTTCACGGTGACTCGAGCCAAACTCGACGTTTGAACACTCCTGAAACTTCCTACACTTCACCTCAGCAAGTGGCGATAGCAGCGGCAAAACGGCAACCACCAGCTGATGCTCCTCACGAGTTCTACCCGTTGGTGTCGGAGGTGTCACTCCTGGCGATCCGAACGGCAGCGAAAAACGAGCTTTAAAGTTCCAACCTTTCAAAACTCTCTTAACTCTCATTTTTCTCTTACTTTTCACTTTTCCTTCTCTCTCCTCAAAAATATCTTCCTCCCTCTTTTCACTCATACACCACCTATTTAAAATACAAATAACACTAATCTTCGAAACTAATGAGCCCATACTTTAATACGCATGACTTGGGCTCCCAAAAATAATGGCCTATCATCCGAGTTCAAGATCCGCTTCACTAATCCAAAGCTTGGGTCGTTACACCTTAAGCCCATTGAGTACCAAGCACTTAGAAAAACTTTGGGTTTAAGGTTTTGACTTAAAAATTATTTTATGTTCGATTCTTTGTCAATTTGGGAGTCTTTAAAAATTTATTTTATTTTACAAAATAGTCTTTATTATATCAAAACCAAATATAGGTTTAACACAAGTGACCGGAAACGACTCTATTTTTATCAATTTTCAAAAATCAAAAACCGAGTTTTCCAAACCAACCCATGATATAGTGGATCATGTATACTTCCTTTCGCAAATCTTCAAGGTTTACGATATCAAGTTCTCCCTCACTGGTAACAAAATAGAATGAAATAAGGTCCAAACTTGGCCTACAATTCTATTGGATCTCATGTTGCATGCAAACCCTTTAGGTAGTCCGTCATCAACCATAATTCGTAATGATATGGGTTCAAAGAGAAGACCAAACAACCTAAACATTATGGATATTGTAGGCACCCAGTACACTAGGAAAAGGCATAAAGTCAAAAAAATAACCCTAATGTTTGGCTGAATAGTCACTTTGGTCCATTTTTTTGAGTAATTCAACCCTCAACGTTTCATTTTGGATCAAAATAGCTCCTCCGCGGATGAAAACTGTCAGTTAACTAACGGTAAATGACTTGAAATAACGTGATAAATCTATATGGCAGTGCACACTGATATGACGGTATCATATAAAATATAAAATAGTTTCTTTTGTTGACTTATCATTCTTTCAACTCATTTCAAATTTTTTACCGCCAGTTTTCTAATAATTTTAATCTGCATGAGGGCTATTTTGACCTAAAATAAAACGTTGAGAGTTAAATTGCTCTAAAAAAATATGGGTCAAAGTCACTATTCAGTTAAACGTCGAGATTTTTTTTTTTGACTTTATGCTATAGGAAAAATATCCATCTCTTTTAGCATCTCGCAGCCACCAACTATACCGAAGTGTTATTGTATCCCAATGTTATTGTATCCTGTAATTTATCTTCTGTAATATTAACTTTTATTTCAAATATTTTTGTTATTAGTATATCCTTACATAGGATGTTCCAATTATATTTATAACTCTAACCTTACCATAAATAACCATAACGCAAATTACTCTCATTTCATCGTCATACAAAATAATAATATAATCGGAAGTGGATTTCTTCAACAAAGGCACGTTTTGGGAAAATTGCTTTACTTCTCGGTGTCACGTAGGCAAAAGACACGGCTAGTCAAACGTGTCTTCTATAAAATTCTTCTGGTAGAGCGTTCCTTTGCTCTCAACAGTACAAACGAGTTTCATTTTGAGAATTAATCTTTGAGAGTGTTAATTCAGTAAATAATTAATCAAAAAGGTATATTTGGTTTTAAAAAAAAGGCCAAGTCGTGGAGCATCAAAGTTACAAAGAAGAGAAAAAGGGATCATTCAAGGAGACTTGGAGAGGGGTCCTACGTTATTGAATACAAGTTAAGGAAATGGAGGGATTGGTCCATGGTTGTCTCCTCGGAAAGACTATGAGGAATGGATTAAACGAGCAGCGTCATGTTGCTTGTCACCAATGGAAGAGCTACCAACTGCCCACCGGGCGGGGACATGGAAACAAGGTTTTCACATGCCCTAATAACATCCTTCAACAAACCACATGCCCTTGTTCAATTATTTTCCACATAATTCTAAACCCAAACCAAAATCGTGAACTCAAAATTGTTGCCGTTGTGCCCTTGTCAAGGACTATACCAGGTCAGTTCATCTATTGCCCTCCTAAAGATCATCATTAGTGACGAAATTTGGAGTAAGAGAGAGTTTACCTAAACTAAAATTTTATAAAAAATCTAGGCTTAAACTAAATTTTTCAAAACAATAGAGGGTTTAGCTAAAATTTTTAATAATTTTGAGAGTTTTGATCAGAACTTTTAAAAATTATGAGAGAAAGTTTAATTAAAAGTATTCAAAATTTTAAAGCTTATTATTAAGGGTAATTTTTTTCACAATTCCGGCCTAGGGGAGGGAGAAGAGGAAATTTGCTCCTAATGGGTCTACAACCCACAGCCTAGAAGAAGGGGAGGTGTTAACTGAGAGTTTTTTTTATTTAACTACTTACTCTAGAGGTTGTTGGCATTATTAGGAGTAAAATTAATTTTTAAAAAAATAAAGATCAAATTCTAATTTATTAAAATTTTAGAAGGACGTGATCTTTAGCCCCTATTACTTTCCGCATTATTGCTAACTATAGTGATGTACATAAGTACGTTGATAATCAAAGATGAGTACTGTGAATATATACATATAAACCACATTACATTATTAGCTTCGGGATTTCGCGTCATGTTCTCTTGTCGTTCAATGGCCATGCTTATGTCTCTCAAACCAAATGCTTATGAAAGCGAATCAATCAGATCAGTGTAGCCCTTTCCAGGTCCCGTTTGCTGCATTGAAATAAGTATTGAGGAACCTGATTACATTATCCATGGTTTATGCTCATCAATGTTTTAAAATTCACAATTGTAGGTATATATGTATAATGTATAATACTATTATAAAATATAATATAAGATTAAATGACCCATTATATTACACGCGCCATAGTTATTAAAGTGACATGAAATTAAAAATGTAGACATCATAAGTTGTATTTATGATTTAATAATGAGCAGAATTATAAATACTTGAAATTGATTTAATAATCGATTATATAAATAGGTAATGTCCAAAGAAAAACATATCATCTTGGACAGTGGCGGAGCCACATGTAGTTTACGGGGGCAATTAGGGATGGGCACGGGTCGGGTCGATCGGTTTTTGGCCCACCTGAACCTGACCCAAAATAAAGACCTTAAACCCCAAACCTATAGAAAAAATTAATTTTAGGGACTTAATTGTAAAAAATAATTTAAAGGGACTTAATTGTAAAAATATTATAATTTTAAGGACTAAATTGTAAATAGAAAATTCAATTTTAAGGACTTAGTTATAAAAAATATATAAAGAGGGGGTAATATTATAAATATCACTAAAAATTAGGGAAAAATACACAATTAGTCTCGGATCAGGTCGGGTCAAGTCAGATATTTTTCACCCTAAACCCGACCCAACTTCACCCTTAATTATTAAAAACCCGACCCGAACCCAATCTTTCATTAAAAAATCCAACCGGATCAGGTAAAATACCCATCCCTAGGGCCAATTTACCCCACTTGATTTGTTATGGTATGGAGTTTTCAAAGAGTTAAATAGGGTTTTCAAAGAGTTAGTATAAAATTTTTTATTTTTTATGAAAAATTTAGAATTAACCTCACTTGATTTCTTTGGGTGTGGGGTCAACAACATTTATATTGTAGTGTATGGGAATCATCGTACCTCAAAGTCTACTCTGACCCCCACTATATGAAAATTCTTACTCCCCACTGATCTTGGAAAATTATACAAAAGATTCAAGCTTTGAACATTCAGATTTAAGATTTTTAATTTAGAGATATATCCAATTTCGCATCTAGTATTCTATTTTTGATTATTTGACAGAATATGTAAGATTAAATTTTAGGTATAAAATTAAAATTAGCCATCAACGTTTGACTGTTTGGTCATTTTAGCACCTATTTTTTTGTGGAGCATTTTAGCCTTAACGTTTTGATTTTTGGTCAAAATAATCATATTTGGATAAAAAACGTTAATTGACTAATGGTCACATTTTTTGCTGACGAGACATGTCTACATGTGAGTAGGTGATGACGTGACATAATATCACGTTAATAATATATATAAATCAATTGAACGATGTCACGTGACATTTTTTAATTACTTTTAGTTTTAAAGTAAAGAAAGAAAGTTTAACAGGTTGCAAAGGGATTCGATCCCAAGTCTGGTGGCAACCACCAGACCACCTGGCACTCTTGTTACATATCCACCGCTTGCGATATATAATCATATTCTTGTTGTTTCTCCCATCACTGCCGGCAGCAAATGTTTTTATCTCTTTCTACATCTCTAAAACCTGTGACCACCAAACATTGCAGAATAACTAAGAGGTAAAGCAAAACCCAAAAAATAAGATCGTAATCATCACTCATAAACACCTACATTCTCGTTTTATATTCTGCAAAGCTAGACATCAGCAATGATAAGATTTAGAGTCACTAAAAAACTACCTTCCATACAATAATATTATGAACTAGAATTAAATATTATGAAAAGTAAGAATTTATTAAGTTTTTACATCTAAAATTTGAGAGTGATAAAAATCATATTTAACTATTATTTCAATTAATAGGATATAAAATATTATTATATGCTTATCCAAAAAGATATTATTATGCCAAAATTTTAAGGGCTATCTCCCCTTTAATTAGAATGTTATATAAATTTAAGGTAAAATATATAAATGGTCACTAAACTATCCTAAAAAATATAATATAGTCACCAAACTTTCAAAAGTTACATAATGGGCATTAAACTTTAACTTTTGTTATAAAATGGTCACCGAGTCGTTAACTGTTGTTAAGTGAATGATGTGTCAGTTATGAAAATTTGAATAATAACACATTTAATCCTCCATATTTACACATTCAATCAATTTAGTCCTAATTTAAATCTTATTATTGATGTATAAATTGATTGAATGTGTATATATTGAGGATTAAATGTGATGTTATACAAATTTATGTAATTGTGATGTCACCCAGTTAACAACATTTACTGCTCAATGACAATTTTGTAACAAAAACTAAAGTTTAATGCCCATTATGTAACTTTTAAAAGTTTGGTGACTATTTTATATTTTTTGGGATAGTTTAGTGACCATTTGTGTACTTTACCTATAAGTTTATATTTCTTCCTATTGTTGAATGTTTAACAGACAATTCTCTCGTTAAAGGGAAACGTATTTTCTTATTATACACAGCACCAACCGTTATTGATACTGGTGTATAATTAATTGAATAATTACGCTGTACACCACCAGTGTAATGAAGAAACTCCACAAGCAAAGTTAAGATGCATCCATGTGTCCATTTAATGACTTTTTAGTTGTTTTAGGGTTTACGATTATGCCCCTAGTAGCACCTTATGCCCCACCCTAAAAAGTAAGTTTAAAGTTATGGTTTAGGATAATAGTTTAGGATTAAGGTTTAGAAAATTAGGGGTATAGAGTATTTTTTAGGGTTAAGGTTTATGGTTTAAAAAATTAGAGTTAAGATTTAGAATTCAATTGTTTTAGTGTTGGGGCATAAAAATAGACACCAAAAAAGGGCAAATAATTTTTATTCTTGTTCTAAGACACTAAAATGCAACTAAGTTCACTGGTAGGATATTTTATCCCAATGATGTTATATAATTTTAATAAAAAATGTTAGTTCTATTAAAAGAATGAAATATCTAAAATTACAATGAGAGTTTATAATCATATACTAAACATATAATATGTTTGTTTTCTTAAAATCATTGAAATAAGAAACTAGCCACTTGATTCATCGACGATGGCATCAGTATTAATGTTGATCGTCACCACCGATAGTTATTTTCTCTTATTTTTCTTATGGCACGTTATAGTCTACCGTTGTGGTAGATCTGCGTTCGTGGATACATTTTTCATGACGTTCAGTTTTGATTTGCGGATTATCATTGGTCTTCAGCAGTTTGATCTCCTTTTGTGGTTCATTTGCTTATGCAATCATATATGTTTTACGAAGCAACCTTCAAGATTGTTGGTTTTGCTCTTCAATCTTGAAGGGTGTAGGTGGATAAAGACAATAAGTCTTGCTCATGCTTCTATTTATCTAGTGTTTCATCTTGATCACTGTTTTGCAGCTCACTGGATGTGTTTTGCTGGTCCGATGTTTTGTTTTCTAGTTTTTTCATTTTAGATTTATTGTGTGTTTGTTTTTCCTGCTACAATTTCATTTCTTTTGGGTTGGTTCTCTATTTTGATTTTTAATAAAACTCACCAGGCATATTCTTCAAAAAAAAGAAACTAGCCACTTGAGATCATATATGGAGCCTAGCTATAAGGAAAATGTTAAGAACTCACCCAAAGACTCGAACAAAAGAATAGATACAAGCAACACTAGTAATCAACAACAAAGGATAAAACCATGAACATTAACATTAAAAGTACATATAATACTCAAGGCACATTGAAAAAATGGTCATTAGCACAATTCAATCGTGAACAAGAAACAGTGATTATGAATGCGCATTTAAATCTTGGCTGAGGATCTTGAGCAAGGAATATCGGCAGAATAATAAATGAGCATCATGTGATCAATCACAGCGTTGTCATATCCAACTACAAAAAATCATAAAATGAAAAGACAGGAAAACGAAGACAGAGAACTAAAGATTTATGGGGTATGAAAAATATCATTACTTATGAACGAATTAAAGACAAAAATAAGATCATTACATCCTTATATTACCAAACTAACACCCTAAATTCTAAATTTCCCAGACTAGAACCATTATAGTGGACTCGCCATACAAGCATGACGAGTTCCAAAATAATATTAATTTTTTATTCAAACTCGTCGTAGGAGCACAACGAGTTCCTTTTTCTAAATCAGCCTCAACACCATTATCTCCTCTCTCTGTGGTTAATGTTACAAGGAAAACTTCGTTCCTGAAACTACGCTCCACTATTACATGAAACGACAACAGTTTTGAATGCATTATGAGAGAGAAAATATAACATTTTTAAACGCAGATTTTACAGAATCGAACAACATGTTATCAGTTATCTGTAGTTAGGCATTTGAACTAAACTCATTTTGCATGTAAGTTGAGTTACACCCGTCGTGCCTCTTTATATTATACCAGTCTGAACAACACACCATGCACGGTGAGTTTCGCTTATCATTTCACCAAAACTACTATGAATTGAAATTATGTCCTTGCACGCTAATTTATATTTCAATCAGGAATCTTGTTGAGCATTTCATTTCATTCAACAAGGAACTCATCATTTATGCATGGCGAGTTTGAAAACCCATGAATTTATATAACAACAACTCATTTATTTGTCATTTTGCACAACACTTTATAATACTAATCTCTCTTTGAAGCCTTTCACTAACTCAAACAAGCATCATATTACAATGGCACCAATCTCAGCAATTTTATACTAAGATGGCAATTATATTAGGAGATAATAGTGGAGAAAATTTTGAGTCCGAAAACTTTGTTTCAATCAAATTCATTCGCACAATTTCTATCGACACTCTCTTCTCGAAGATCAAAAGGCTAGTTCTTGTTGGGCATAACATAACACTACAAGCTCTCTATTAAAGGTTCCAAACATCATTCCTTCCAATGACATACGCAATGATAAGAATTAAAAATCAATTCAATGTCGAAGCAATGGTCGACACACATACTATGTACGAAGCGAAAATGTGTCATTTGTATACAGATTTTAGTGGAGAATTAGTAGTTGAAAATGAAAACCAAATCCAAACTCAAGCAACAACTTATGATTTTAGCTCTTTAATGAGGGATTTTAATCTTGGCTTCCCTGCTTATACCTCTACGCTTAATGATGTACCTGCATGTTCAACATCCCAACACTCGTCCGCCAACTATTTTGACCTAAACATCAAACAACCATCAACTCAGCATTCGACCTATAACCCTTACGTTGATAGGCATTAACCAAGAAATAGTGGATCGAGTTTTTCAATGGGTTGACACTCTTGTGCAACATCCTTCGATCTAAATGATCCAACCTATGCTCCTCCTCATTTTTTCCTCAGGTCTACATCTACGACTTTTGCACCTGCTCATACATTTACCAATGTTGATGAAGGTTACTCATCCTCAGAAGAACCGATTCAAGAGCTTAGCCCCAATAGTGTTGAGGTTGTATTATTCGAAGAACCTGAAGATGTTAATGTCGGTATCGCCTCTAAAAGTGAAAGTGACACTGATGATGACGAGGCCCTTGGAAACTTCAATGAAAATCAATTGGGACATGTTGCAAGCAATAGTGTCCATAAACCTTACGAACCTCCATCTCACATGCACGACATCGACATGGCATCAATGGACGTGCTAGAGTTCCATGACGTGCCTGACGTAGGTATTGACGGTTCTTACTTTGGCATAAAAATGATGGCTTGTGGCGCGGGATGCAGTTCAATCCAAGTGACAAAGCAAAAGCAGCTATTAAAAACTACAACATACATAATGGTGTGCATTACAAGGTGATGTACTCGGCATCAGAGAAATACATATGTGAATGTAAACAGAAAATGGCACAAGTATACAACTGGAAGGTCTGGGACCAAAAGAAGAAAAAGAAAGAAAACGTCTGGGAGATCACAATTTAGAGCGACCCTCATACTTGTTGTGTCGTCGGTTAAAAATAGGATCATTCAAACTTGGATTCAAAATTCATTGCCGAAAGCGTCCAACCAATTGTCTAGGCAAGCCCTAAAATCATTATTTCAGTTTTGATGGCGCATGTTACGTCAATATACGAATACACTCCATCATACAAAAAGATATGGAGGGGAAAACAAGGAAATCATGAATTTGCATGGGGATGGGGAGCTTCTTACAACGATCTCCCAGCTTGGATAAATATTATGAGGAAATACAACCGCAGAACAATTGCATATCTGGAAACTGAACCATACTACAAGGACAATCGTGTGGTTCCTAATGTTCACCAATTCTAACGACTTTTCTAGACATTTCCCTAGTGTATTAATGCGTACAAGAACTGCAAGCCTATCGTGCAGATTAATGGCACATTCTTATATAAAATGTAATAACTCAAAATTTTGGGTAGTGATCAAAATGAATAAAATGAAAGTTTGAGGATTAAAGTATAATCCTAGGAAAAGTTCAAGAACTGAATTGTAATTTTCAAAAGTTATGTATTTTAGTCCCGTAAATGAATAGTTTACCCCCAAGAATGATGTTTTCGTGTTACTCAGATTTTTGGTGCAAAATTTATGTTAAAAGCTATAAAGAGTTAAAGTTTGAGAAGAATTTAGATAATCGGATCGAATTGAATAATTGAGAAATTTTGTTAAAAGATAAGGCATGTTTAAAAATATCTTTTCCATGCCTTAACTTAGAAGAATTTAATATGGACCATTAGATTAAATTAGATTTTCCATGTTAAATATGAGCCGTTGGATAAAAATGGCAAGATTGTAATTTTGGAAAATTATAAGGGCAAAATTGGTAACTACTAACTTGATGGTTTATTTTTGACCCTTGGATGAATAAATTAATATGTGGCAATATGAAAGGCATTGGATATCAAAGGAAAAATATTTATTTGACTATTAAGGAGATTTTTATTTGAAATCTTTTATAAATAGGTGACAAATGGTCTAAATTGAATAAAGAGAAAATTCAAGAAATAAAATCTCAAATCAAAGAATCACAAGATTCAATCTATTATTCATTAACTACTTTTCTTCATAGTTTCTCCAAAGTGCTGAAATCTCTACCTAAGGTATGTGACATTTTCTTTTTGATTTTGCAAGCCAATCTAGTAGGATTTTTGATGAAAGTATGAAACATGAAATTGATCTACATGAAATTCTCTATCATTTGATATTAATTGTTCATACTTTCCATGCTTAAATCTTGAGTTTTTGAAATTAGTGGATGAAGAGGATGTTGGATTTTGAAATGGGAATGACTGATTATGCTTAGAAATGATGCTTTGAAGTTTAATTCATGCTTGAATCAAGTTGGAAATCAAGTCTATGGTGACCTTTCATATTCGGTCAAAATGAAGAGACTAGGGAAAATTATGAAAGAATTTTATTAAGGTTAGATATGTGGAGTTGATGATTCTACAAGTTTTAGAATGTTGTTTGGACCAAATTGGAAGTTTGTTAAGGTTAAAGGATTAAATTGGATAGTATGGAAATTAAGGGGTTTAAAGTAGAAATTGGTTAAATTGAGGTATCATGCTTGAATAATTATTAGAATAATTTATGAATCATTCTTTGATTTGGATATGAAAGGAAATTTGAAGTATTGAGATTGGTATGAATTGTATAAAGTGAATTAGTATCGAATAAACATTGAAAGAATTTATAGAAATTTATTTTCCTATTACATACCTATGCTAGTATGATACTAACATGTATTTTTTACATATACATGTGTTGTAAATGATGCACGTATAGACCGTGATCAAAATTAGAATCGAGCTAGCAACCAAGGAAAGGAAAAGAATCAAAAGTAAAGCTTAGTGAGGATTTAAATTTTGACATATATAAAGTGTCAAGGTGAGTGCAATGTATACATAACATAATACAAGGATATTAGGAAGACTTGCAATAACTCTACCTTGTTTATATTAGCATGATATTTATGTTATTAATTATATATTTGACATGTTCTAAATATGTCAAAAGTTGAGTATAAATGCATGGATCACTAGTTATATATGATGTTATATTATGAATGTTATTTCGAGTATGAACTGCCCAATGTTAAATTATGTTGATATACATTGTCGTGGATAAAATAAATATGGAATATATGCCCAAGTATGTCATTGAGGGACAGGGTATAGTTGGCATCCCATAGAGTCCAGTAGCATGTTGCATACTCGGTTTAGCATTATACTGTATATAAAGGACACTTAGTGCATATGGTGGGCATCACCTTATGTGTATTATGGTGAGCACGACCTTATGTGTATTAGCACTTCGGTGCATGTTAGACTAGTGTACTCAAGGTCCTCATAGGCTTATATTTGGGCTATGGTTTATTGATTAATAAATGATAAACATGTAAAAGAGTTTATGAACTCTTAAAGTAAATGGAATGTATATTGGTAAGAAAGTTATATCCGGTTTATATCATGTTAATATATGATTAACATGATGGTAATACATATCTAGTGATCTTGATGCATGATTACGATTACATCTTTATATTTATAAGTATGTAGTATTGCACTGGATTTTATTATTGCCTCACTAAGTGTATACTTAGCGTGTGATGATTTTCACGCGTAGGTAAAAAGAAAGAACCAGAGTAAGGAGTAGTTGGCATCTTATCAGCAGAGAGTATAACTACGGTATTAGTAATAACATCTTTTAATGTATTTTGATGTTACTAGATGGCATGTATATGTTAATATTAGTCGGTTTTAATCTAGTCTTAATAAGGTTTGTAATAACTTATAAACTAGTTTATGTTGATAATGAAGAGCAAGTAGTTATATTAAAAGTAAAAAAGGTTAGATGGATTACTAGTATATAAATCAGATAACTTTTTGAAAAATAATAAATAGAACTATCAATTAGATTTTTAAATTAGGCAATTTTTAGGCAGTTATATTGCTTATAGGTTGTATATATAAACTGCTAAGTTGCTGCCTGGAATTGGAATTAATTTGGTTGATTAAAAATTATATAAAACGATTCTATTAGGATAAAAAATAGTTTAATGGTGTTTTCTAAATAAATGATTATTATGGATTGTTAGCAATTCATTATGTTACATTCTAACTAGTATTGGAGATTAAATATCGGTAAGGTTGTTACATGGAAGATACAAGCAAGTTTTGCTAGTAGCCGTTGTTTAAAACAGCAATCGCAAAAATAATACCCATTGCATTTGCACTTGTACCCAGAGAAGATACTGAATCATGTAGGTTTTTCCTCAAGAATTTACGTCATTACATTATACGAAAAAATCAAGTATGCATGATCTCAGATCAAAGAGGTGGGATAAAGTCAGAGATTGAATCTTTGGGTAGCCAATTTCAATCTCCAAACATTGAACACTGTTTCTTCATATACCATATTGCCTCAAATTACTATGGGCGGTATAACAAGGACGATGAATGCAAGCTTGTAATACGGAGGGTACTCATTAAAATTTGTTGTATTTATCACTACTTTCCTCATAACTTATTTGTACACTCTGTCGTGTCTTAGGGTACGAACATGTTGAACACAAGTTTGAACAAATGCTACAAGAATTGCGGGGAGGAATATTGAGGGCTACAAGTACGTTGCAAAAATTCCCAAGAAAAAATAGAGTAATGCATACGATGGCGGTTTTAGATATGGCCACATGACAACCAACTTGGTTGAAGCCATCAACTATTCCTTGAAGGGGATTCAAAATTTGCCAATGACAACTATTGTGAAAGCTACGTACTTTCGTTTAGCCAAGTTGTTCGCAACCTTGAGGAAAGAAGCTTTCTTTTTGCAACAACATGGCTGTAGCGATGTCTGTTTCGCTAAAAAATGAGTTTTATCTATTGTTTTTTTTTTTAAAATATCTTCTGTGAGATTTCGTAAAAACCGTATTTTATTTTGAAAATGGAGTCGCCACCGGCCACTTAGGCAGGCCGGACACCATAAAACCAGAGATTTAAAAATTGTTGGGTTCGGGAGTCGGTTACGGATGGGGAAGGATTAGCATCCTCACACCGCCCAAAATTGGTACTTTAATAATTACCGCTTTATTAATATTAAACTTTTTGGATTAAAGTGACGATTAATTTAAAATTTGGCTATAAGTTCAGGTAAATTTTAAAAGCCCCGTTATCCAAGAGTAAACGCCCAACCACCATCACTACGCCTGATACTGACCCCGTTTACGTTCGGATAAAAAGGCACCGCATTGACAATTTATATTCCATTATGCAACTTAAAAACATGGCAAATAAAAATAAATACAATGCGATAAAAATATAAATAAATACTAACATAATAAAATATTAATCTAACATAAATAAAATATTAATCTAAAACATACATACATAAATATTAATCTAACACAAATAAAAACAAATCTAACATAAATAAAAACATTAATCTAAAACATAAATAAATACTAATCTAAAACATAAATAAACATACAAACTAAAAAATAAGAATACAATTTTAAATTAACTAATACTTCATTAAATCATAAAAATTACAACATAAATAAAAAGGGAAGAAAATATACCTAACTAGGAGCTCGAATGACGAACCCCGACTGAACCCCACCGAGATCTACCACGACCTCTCAAAAAAATTAACTAGACCGGACCCAAAATAAGACCCCGATCGAACCGGTTAGGATTGAGGGGACTGCCCCAGTCCTTGGCTAGCTGGGAGCTTAAGCCCCCTTATTTGGCCAGGCCACTGTCGATTCATGCCCAAATGCTCCCCCCATGCCTCATATTTATAGGCAAAGGGGGGAGCTTAAAGTTGACGTGGCTTAGTTAAAGCCACATGAATTTCACCCTTTTTTTACACCTTAATTTTTTTATTATTAATATTATTATTATTACTTTAACTCTCTTTTTTGACCCTTTTTTTACTTTTCTTTTTTTAAAACTTTTTTTAATTTTATATTAATAATATTATTATTACAATAATACTAAAAATACTGAAATCCGGACAAAATGAGTGATTACAGTTGCCCCTCTTTGCTTGTTCTTGTGAAATGAGAACAAAGCAAAGACCAAAAGCACTCATTTTTATCCGACTTCCCTGCTCACGACTTCAGAATCACGTGTTCTTCTAGAACTCTCCGCTTTTCCTCGGCCGAATCTTCAGGCTCGTAAGTTCTTCCTATATAGAACTTCTTCACCGTTGGTTCTTCTTTGAGATTCTGGAGTTAGGGCTCTTCCTATATGGATCCTTTCACTAGGGGCTCGAAAACGTAGGCTTCTCCTTTATATAACCTTTATCTTCGATTTTTTCTTTTTTCTTTTTTTCTCTCTTTTTTCCTTTTTCTTCTTTTTCTGCCCCTTTTTTCTCCTTTTCTTCTTTTTCTCTTCTCTCTTTTTTCTATCTTTTTCTTTCTTTCTCTCTCTCCTTTTTTACAAAGCTGTTGATATCTTTGGACTCACGCTACTAAGGTTGCCGCATCATGCCCGAAGGACTTATTGATGGTCCAAAGGACTTATCACCATGCTCAAGAGACTTATTGGTGGCCCGAAGGTCTTATCATCATGCCCGAAGGACTTACTGATGGCCCGGAGGACTTAACATTTGGCTTCATGCTACTCTGGCTACCGTCATCTGGCCTCACGCTACTATGGTTGCCGCATCATGCCCGAAGGACTTGCTGATGGCCTGAATGACTTATCACCATGCTCGAAAGACTTAATGGTGGCCCGAAGGACCTATCATCATGCCTGAAGGACTTGCTGATGGCCCGAAGGACTTAACATCTGGCTTCACGCTACTCTAGCTATCGTCATATGGCCTCACGCTACTATGGCTGCCGCATCATGCCCAAAGGACTTACTGATGGCCCGAAAGACTTATCACCATGCTCGAAAGACTTAACACTGTGCCCGAAGGACTTACCGATGACCCAAAGGATTTAACATCTGGCTTCATGCTACTATGGCTACCGTCGTCTGGCCTCACGCTACTATGGCTGCAGCATCATGCCCGAAGGACTTACTGATGGCCTGAAGGACTTATCACCATGCTCGAAAGACTTAATGGTGGCCCAAAGGACTTAACACCGTGCCCAAAGGACTTACCGATGACCCAAAAGATTTAACATATGGCCTCACGTTGCTATGGCTGCCGATCTTTTCTTTCTTTAGTAAATTCTTTGACAATTCTTCAAATACCTGTCTAAAAATAAGCAAAAATTGACATGCCTCTATCTATATGATGCATGCAATGTCGTGCTTTCTTTTTCTTCTTCTCTTTTTCTTTTCTTTTTTCTCTATTCTCTTTTTCTTTTTCTTTTCTTTCTTTTCTCTTTTTCCTTCAATTTCTTCTTATTTTTTTTCTTTTTCATTTTCTTTTCTTTTTTCTTCTCACTCTCTTTCTTTATTTCTCTATTTTTCTTTTTTTTTTCTTCTTTTTTTTCTTTCAGCCCTTTTTTGTTCTAAAGTCTTACACCCTGAAAGGTCGTTCCTCAGATTTCTACATCTCTTTACTTCTTCATTGTATGCTCTTAAATCTTCATTTGATCAATCACTTCAAATCTAGATTAACATGCTTTCAAACCTTTTGTGAAGGCTTTCTTGTCTTTAAGGTTGTCACTCGTCTTCATAAATGATCTTCTGGTTCTTATATTATTCTTATAAGAACCCTTGTCATCTTCTTCGCTTGGCGTTGCCCCATTCAACCATGGGCTCCACTGCTTTGAATTTTCTGACCCATCATAGAGAGCCTTGATCTATTTCTAGTCACAAGGGTGAGCCAAAATGCTTCCATCCCCTGAGCTCATCCTTGATCTTCTCGTAGAATTTCGACGGGAACTAACTCTCGGTCCCTATGCTTTAAATCTCATCATCATTCATTTTTAAAGTAATGCAAAAGGCAATTTACTTGTGTATATTTCAAAAAATAATGATTGTTTGAAAAGATAACAGTCATTTTGAAAATCACAACTTGGAGGGGATACAAAACATTTTGAAAACATTGTTTGGAACAAATGGTAAACATCTTTTCTTTTCATTTTTTTAAGGACCAAATATTTTTAAAAAATTAATGTTTGGAGAATGGTAAACAAAATTCGAAGTATATTGCTAAACATTTTAAAAACTAATGTTTGGGGGAAATGGTAAACATCAAAACTTTGGGAGAAAATGCCAAGCCTTTTAAAACATGTTTGCCCCCAAAATATCAAACACCATAGCACATCTGCTTCAAATTGCCAGAGATCAACTCTAATAAAGCGCATATCTAGAAGATCTTGACCATTGTGGAGATATATGCAAATGTATAGTTTCTTCTGGTCTAATAGTCTTTTGAGAGGAACAACCCTACCTAGTTTCTACCTCGTTTAAGATGGCTCTCTTAATATCACTATCTCACCATGCCTCATCCTTCCCTCATTTGGGTGTCGATCAAGCACTTCGAAGTTTGACGTTCCTTGAAGCAAAGTTAACCCTTATAGATGGAATGAAATCTGAAGACATTCTCATTCAACTTGGATATCTATAGATGATTAGAATGGTCTTTGGGGGCTTGTAGTGTAGGCCTTTGGTTTATGGTTAGTGAAACAGTATTTCTGTACTTGTGTAACTTGGATATGCCCATTATTCCTTCCCTTTTTTCGGATCACTCTAGACTACCCGTTTTGGGGTTTTCACCCTAAAGTTCATTTCCTTTCTTTTTTATTGTAGGTTGTCTTGCATTATGGCTATGTACTGATGTTCGTTTTCTGTTCAAGAATGTTTGATCCTCCAAAACTCCTCGAAACTGAGATTTCTTGAATGAAGGACTACGAATACATTTCTGGGAATTCTTGTGATTGGCACGCCCAGATGAAATGTTATTCTTTCTTTCTTTTTTTTCTCTTCTTTTTTCTTTTTCACTTTTTCTCTTGGATTGCTCTAGATTGCCCATTTTTGGGTTTTCACCCTATAGGTCACTTCATTCTTCTGTACCTTCATATCAGTGTATTTTGGTTGGATATTGATGCCAGCATGCTCAGGCAGACTACTCTTTTTCTTCATTTTCAGGATCACTCTAGACTGCCCATTTTTGGGTTTTCACCCTAGAGGTCATTTTCTTTTTCGAAATTGGCAATCTTCGGGCCGACTTGTCTTGACTTGGCTTCAATTCGAGCTTCTATACTAATTTTCAAAACTGATATTTACTTGAAATGTAGATTGCTTGTGTCTCTTGCTCATAGTTGAAGTCTCGTTCTTGTGTTATTTGATCTGTGTGTGAAGCATATACAGTATTCTTTCTTTCATTTTCTTTTTTTTCTCTTTTTTTCTTCCTTTTTTCTCTCCCATTTTCTTCTTCTTTTTTATTTTATTTTTTTCTTTTCTTCTCTTTTTTTTGTTTTGTTTCCTTTTTTTGTTTTTTGTTTTAGACTGCCCATTTTAGGTTTTTAACCTTGAATCTCTTTCTTCTTATTCAAGTCTATAAATGTATCCTCGAATCAACACGTATCTATACTGGGTATTGATGCTATCTTCTGCTCGAAGTTAATTGCCTCTCTCCAGCTCTTCTGATATTTACTCGATCTGGATTGTTTCGGCCTTCTGATTGCCATTTCCCTTCTTTTCTTTGGTTTTTCATTTGGACATATCCTTGTTTTCAACCACTTTCTTCTGATGATTTTCTAATCTTCGTATCCAATCTGTCTGATCTCATCTCTGTCTTCTGGTAAAGTAAAAGAATACTATTCGTCGTCACATTCACAGATGTCCTGAGAAAGCCTTCAGGGGGTAGAGGTTTAGGGTCAACTCTCATTTCAAGGATCTTAAATGACAAGTGCCTGAGAAGATAAATTCCTAAAATGGGAACTGCCCATTGTCTAAACACTCGCTTTGTTCCTCTGTTGGCCTAAGTAAACTAGCAGATACTCACATTTACAGTATCCCCACAACACTCAATCTCTTCAAAATATATGCAACTTAGAGTTGATCTTTGGATCTGAAGCAAATGTAATATTGCATTCAAAATTCGAGGACCTGGTATAGAAATGATATATACATGTCCATTCAAAAATGCGTGTATATGCATATGGGAGAACAAAAACTACCCCATAAAAATAAAATGTTTAAAGAATCAAGAATGTAAAAATGCTATCTAAATGGAAATGTAATTTTTAATTCTAAAAAAATATCTATTTGAGAGTTTTTTTTCAAAGCATTGAGAATTTCTTTGTGAACTGATGGGAAAACCATAGGGACCTCCGGACTACCTCCCGAGTATTAACTCATTCCGGTCCTTTGTAGTGTAGGTTTGCCTCTTCTCTTGTTTTTCCACCGCTGGATCAACTCTCATGTCATGACTCCCTTGTCAACCAGCTTCTTGATTTTTTTCTATTAACGACCCCGAATTTCTTAGTGTCATACCCCGACGCCTCAATGTAGAACTCACATATACTATATGGATCAAAACTGTGAGCAGATGAGCCAGGCGTAATCTTTATCGGCCTTGAGGTAAGGTACTAACCCTTGACCAGATAAGGCCATATGTCCGAGATAGAATACTCTGAATATCTCTAAATATGTACTTGTTCGAGGAATTTTTCTCGGTGTTTTGAAGGAATCTTCCTTTCTACTTCTCTTACGATCACAAGAACCTTCAAAAATGGTACCCATTTATCTCTTTCTTTCCTTCTGCTCCTAGGCATGTCTGGTCTTTTAAACTTAGATCCCGGAGTGCATGTTCGATTCTCTCTCCGACTGTCATGAAGTCCTCAAAGCTAGCATTCATTTTCCCGAGCACCTTATCAAAGAAGAAATAAGAAATGTGGCATGGAAGTCACTATCCTCTTCATCTACGGGAGGCTGCACCTGGGTCGCTAAACACAGACACCTCAAAGCACATTCCTTGAAGCTTTCATCAGGTTTCATCTTCGTACCCTGGAGATACTGACGACTTGGTGCTAGGTCCAAAGCATATCATATCATGGTAGGTCCTGCTAGACTATCGGGGAAGTAGTGGATCGATAATTTTTCAATGCAGCCCTCCATATTTTTGCATAATATGGTCACGTGAATCTTGGGGCATCTTGTTCCGTTATCATGCGCAAATCTAGGAATCTTTGGAATCCGAATGAATGACCAAATCAGGTTTCAAACAGAGCTTTATTACATCAAAGGCATCAAACTTTTTTTTCTCTCTATCTCTTTTTCTCTCGAGTCCATCTTCTAACTGCTCGAATCTTGATTTTTGAGTGTGTTCAATTATTTTATTCACGATAAAACTCTAATTGTTCTTTGGATTACCCACAAAAAAATGTATGCAAGGTAATGATAATGTTATGTAAAATATGTCATGACTATACAATGTAATGCAATGCAATCCTAAAATATAAACATGAATGCAGTAAGGTATTGATTCCAAAAGAGATCCCCATAGAACGACGTTTATTGAGGCCAAAAGGTTTCATTATATCATATATTAGATATTTACAGTTACTGATAAGCTTTAGTGCCTACTTTCTTAACTTCATCCAGTAGTCCGGTCAGCTTGCCTCCGTGGTCCAACACTTGGTCCATGTTCTGACTAAGCCTGCCACCTTGTTGAGCCGCCTTACCTGCTCGGGTAATATCGATCTTCGGGTCTTCATCTATCCACTGCTTAGTCTTTCGTAGCTTGGAAGTTATCCTTTCCAACTGAAGAGTGTTGGATTGTCATTGCTCTATCGTAAACTTGTTTCCAAAACTCTTGTTAATGGCGAAGTTATTCTGTAGCTCATCTCTGGAGACTGTCGTACCTATTCCCAATTTCCTTAAACTTACCTGATAACAGCTTCACTTGATTCTCGCTTGACTAGTTTCTCTTCTTCCAATATTTTGAGTCGTCCTTCAACTGAACAACATCGTTCATCTATTCTTTAAAGGTGTCCCAATCCCATATTCTTAAACACTCAGTAAAGCTTCAGGTGATCATTCTGCAAATTCAATTTTATCCAAGTTATCTCTCTCTTATCTGAGCTGGCTGAACTCGAAAGAATATCCCTCTCTTGGGATGCCCCTATCTCCGATCTTCAAATTTAACTCTCTTGAGTGACCCACTTCGGTATTACTCAAACTTTGTCCTGGATATCGATTCTTCCTCGACTTTGCCCCTCGGGTGATTGTTAGCTCACTATAGAATTGGGGAACTCCGTCTTTGAAACCCAAAATTCTCATCGCGATAAGATCTTGAACTTGTTCCTCAGGGCCCCGCAATCCTCAATACTATGACCCAAACTTCCTAAACGGTAACTACCTCTAGCACGTGTGTTGTAATCTCTCGGATAAGCCGGTCTTTTCGCTAGAGACTTCACCGAGGTAATAAGGCTCTTCTCGATGAACATTAGGAGTAGTTCGGTGTACCTCACAGGAATCGAGATGTACTTCTTTTCATTACTTACTTCTTGGGTTTCTTCTGGACCGAGCTCTACTTTCTGAAAGCCCGACTCAGACATACCTTCCGCCTGTTTATTGATGCGGATCACAAAAGGGTTCAATTTGTCATATTTGGCTGGCTTTGAGGTAGAATTTTAACTATCCCGCTCTCTATTATGATCCTTAATCGATTCTTCTTTCGGTTCGATGGGTCACTTACCTTTCGTCAAAGTATTCATCTGATTTATCATTTCTTCCCTCTGCTTCTTTCAACTCTTGCACTTTACTTTGCTCATTACCAGTACCGTGTCTCCTTACCGTGTCTGACCTGAAGTCTTCAAATGGTTCCTCTTCTATTGTTTCCGATCTTGTTCTGGGATAAACCCTGGATCCGTGCCCTCTAATATCTAACCAGACGACCATTTGCCAATTATGAACGATTTGTGAGATTTGAGAAACCACTTCGGGAATCAATACCCTATAAATGCGAGAATGCATGCAAATGCGGTGTTGATTCTCGAACAGTCTTTAAAAAAATTTCAATAGAGAAAATGTCTGTTTGCAAGAAATTAATAATGAATTACAGGTAATAGTTGGATTTATTCTGGAGACATTGACTTCGGAAAGCAAAACCTGTGCTCCACATCTCGACGTCGTCTTCAGGATGATGGATGACTTCGTCTTCTCCTCTTTTTCTATTCCATGGACTCGTGACGTCATGATCTTTATTTTTGTGGCTTCTGAAAAGGACATCAACAAGTGCATGCATAATGCAAACAAGATCTTTTCTTCTGTAGATCTAGGTGCAAACGAATAATACGTCTAAACATGGATGGATTCTATCGATCCTAGGGGAGTACTTTAAAACTTTTTGGGGTTTAAATTAAAATTCTCAAGGATCATTTGGTTTAAAATTTTCCCCATTTTTATTATCAAAAAGTTTTAACTTACTTAAAAAATAAAACTTTTAGGTTTCTTTTTGTTATTATTATTATTCTGAAATTTTTAGGAGGGAAAAAGATTCAAAGCAAAATAATAATATTTTCAAATTTTTTTAAAGGAATCAAATTAAAATCTTTGAGATTTTTATAAAAGGGTTATTTAAAATTGGGGTTCTGCGGCCCTGACTGAATCTTCTGTGTCGCATGTGCCTTACTATCATACCGTCTTCTTTCTCGATTGGTCTTTGTTCGGCCTAACTTGCTACTGTAATATTATCGTTTCTGGCAAAGTAGACTTTTTCTATTTTGAAAGCCTTTTAATGAACTGTTCTTGAATCAACACCATGTCATGATATGCAACATGAATGCAAATAAAGGCGTTGATTCCGCTGGTAATCACCCTTTCGAACGACTTTTATGGGAACTAAAGGGTCCAGATTACAAAAAGGGTCCACATTACAAAAGGAGTCCCTATTACAAAAAGTCTTAATTACAAAACAAAGTTCTACACATAAGCCCTAGCTCTACCTCCTAGCTCCTCGATAGCTCTGAGCAACTTGATAAACCTTGGTGCTTCTTCCATGTCCAGGGTTACGAAAGGTCGGAGAGCCGCGGCTTCGATAGTTAAGTCATTCACACGCCTTGCAACTCGTTGTATGTCCACCATCAGGGTCTCGTGTGTATACGTTGGCACTACACGCTTGCTCGACAAATTGTTACCTCGGATCTGTTGACTAATCTATGACCAATGTCGCACGACTGGATCGATGCCGTCCTTCTTAAGACACATTTTTCCATGATGAAAGATTTTCTAATCGGGCAAACCACTTGAATCAACGCCTCTATGTAATGTGGATGCAATGATAATGCAACAAAAGTATGTGTAAAATAAAAATAAAAATAAAAGAAAAAAGAAATGAGTTAGTACCGGATAAAAATAATAAATACGTAAATAAAAGGACAAATTAAATAAGTTAAACAAACAAAACAACCCTATATATCCCGTCTAATACACCTAAGGTTATCCGCATGGCTCTAAAGGGGTGGGTTTCTATATGTTCTCTACATGCAGTGTTGGTGCTAAGAGGTACCCGAACTGTCCTTGTTGTCCCCTACTAAGGGTAGTAAGGCCCCCGATCATCACCCATTATAGGCTTATTTCAGCCGGGTTCAATTCAGGGGGACCCATTCGCTTATGCCTACACGAATGAACGATATCCTTAAAAAAGCATAAGGTACTCGAGCCCCGAAGGTACTTGCTAGGCCTACACGGAGGAACGATATCCTCACGAAAGCATTAGCGTTTTCCCCTACTTAAAAAACGGTTTTATATGCCAAACTTTAAATACGTTAAAATAAACGCGCAATTATAACCGAATGTTAATTTAATAGTCACTTTAATCCGAAACTTCTAATATTAATAAAGCGGTAGTTATTTAAAAAGTTTGACTCTCATTTTGTTCTTGAAAAAAACAAAAAATGGTCCTCGGCAGAGTTGCCATCTATAGCGATGTCCGTTTCGCTAAAAAAACGAGTTTTATATATTTTTTTGTTTGAAAAATGTCTTCCGTGGGATTTTGTAAAAACTGTATTTATTTTGAAAAATGGAGTCGCCACCGGCCACTTAGGTAGGTCGGACACCATAAAACCAGAGATTTAAAAATTGTTGGGTTCGGGAGTCAGTTACGGATGGGGAAGGATTAGCACCCCCACACCGCCCAAAATTGGTACTTTAATAATTACCGCTTTATTAATATTAAACTTTCCGAATTAAAGTGGCGATTAATTTAAAATTCGACTATAAGTGCAGGTAAATTTTAAAAGCCCGTTATCCAAGAGTAAACGCCCAACCACCATCACTACGCCTGATACCGGCCCTGTTTACGCTCGGATAAAATGGCACCGCATTGACAATTTATATTCCATTATGCAACTTAAAAACATGGCAAATAAAAATAAATACAATGCGATAAAAATATAAATAAATACTAACATAATAAAATATTAATCTAACATAAATAAAATACTAATCTAAAACATACACACATAAATATTAATCTAACACATAAATAAAAACAAATCTAACATAAATAAAAACATTAATCTAAAACATACATAAATACTAATCTAAAACATAAATAAACATACAAACTAAAAAATAAGAATACAATTTTAAATTAACTAATACTTCATTAAATTATAAAAATTACAACACAAATAAAAATGGAAGAAAATATACCTAACTATGAGCTTGAATGACGAACCTCGACCGAACCCCACCGAGATCTACCACGACCTCTTCAAAAAATTAACTAGACCGGACCCAAAATAAGACCCCGATCGAACCGGTTAGGACCGAAGGGACTTCCTCGGTCCTTGGCTAGCCGGGAGCCTAAGCCCCCTTATTTGGCCATGCCACTACCGATTCATGTCCAAATGCTCTCCCCATGCCTCATATTTATAGGCAAAGTGGGGAGCTTAAAATTGACGTGGCTTAGTTAAAGCCACGTGAATTTCACCTTTTTTTTACACTTTAATTTTATTATTATTTTTATTTTTTTTTTTACTTTAACTCTCTTTTTGACCCCTTTTTTACCTTTCTTTATTTTTATTTTTTTTAATTTTATATTAATAATATTATTATTACAATAATACTAAAAATATTGAAATCCAGACAAAAATGAGTGATTACAATGGCCACACATTCCACCCGAAGATACGGAAAGAAATTCAAAACAACTTATTTAAATCCAATGGGTTACATGTGTTACCAATATCGCGTACCAACAACTACTTACGTGTCACGAAGATACCATGACCTATGCATGCTTATGATCCAACATCATACAAGGTGTATCTTGAACACAGGTTCTGCAATTATGGGTACTTTCAAGCACTCAAGACTCTATGCGAGCATGTCATGTTGGCAAACGACGTACACCCCATGGCACAGCGAAAAAATTATCCAACGTATTCCATCAGTGATCCATGTACGAGGAACGAATTCGGGGTGAAAATGGATGAAACGTTACCTTAATTAAATTTGAAAATCGTAGGGATTTAGGAGAATCCAATTCTTCTAGCACGATATCGAATATAAGTCATTGCAATAGCGTTCCGACCTCTACGCAGTCCACCCGAACGAATGATCAATATTTTATCTTCTCTAACTATTAGAGAGGTTTTTCGCAAAAACATACTTTGGCTGCTAGACCTTATGCCTTTATATAGCATTCAAAACCTTAATTCTAATTAAATTCAAATTCTTTAAGTATACAATACATTTAACCGAATATAATTAAATATGTAGAATCTAATATAATTAAATATGTAGAATCTAATTCTACTTCAATCAGGTTTCTTTAGGGATATATATATTTTAATAGTGTCAGATAATTACAATAATTATCTAGTATTAAAAAATATATAAACGAAACTATCTATAATTACAATAATCATAATAATTTTGATTTTTTTACTTATTTCGTGCACAACAAGTTTGTACACATGCTATCTAGTTGATATTTGTTCGTTTCAATCATAGGGTGTGACCCTTGTAGGTTCATGTAACGTTAGCAGTAATATCTAGAACAATTCTAATATTACAAGCAATGTAGCAATACATCATTGCTACCTAAGTTACAGGAAGTAGTGATTCGACATAACCTTTTTCATGATTAACACTTTTCATGTATACATCCTTTTGTCCTTATATCTAGATCGGACGCAAGTCATGGAATAGTCACACTTGTATAGTCCATCTAATATTTCTTGATATCTTGAGTAAACTATTACAAACGAATAACTATGATATCTCATATCAATTTATTCGAGCATGGCCATACATTTCTAGTCTCACTCAATCAAGTGGCCTATGATATTACTATTATTATGTAGGAGGGACAAATCCTATCTTGATCAACCAGATTCCGCTACATAGATTGCAACATATCCAATATCAGTCTTTATAGCGTAGTCAATTACAACATACGTTTGATTGTATCAAAATATGTCATTCACAATGTTGAAATATGTCACTCACAATATCAGTCTTTATAGTGTAGTCAGTTACGACACACGTTTGATTGTATCAAAATATATCACTCACAATGTCTGAGGATCATACATGTAGTTATCATTATGAGTAATGTTGTGACTGTCACATAATAATCCAAGAAACATGCTCATAGCGGGTCAGTCCAGTATGTCATTCTCTAACACATACTTATGTATTGATTTTGGCATCTCCATGTCAATGACAACACTTTGTCATCAATCAACTACATATTAGTCTTAATATATTATTGTTGTCCATGCCCACAATAATACTCGATTAAGGACATTCTAAAAATAACTATATTATTCTAAGGACTTTACTATAATTCAGTTTATTTATTAACACACAAAATAAGATTGAAATAATAATAATGGCTTTATATTAATAAACAAAATAAAATAAGTATGTCTTTTACAACCATCTCATGATTGGTCTTTGGGCATACTCCAACATGTCATCGCTACACGGTCCGCTGCTGGGCTCGATTACAAGCAATACATGGATCTTGTATATTGGCTTCATTCGGTATTTAAGGTCTACGAAATGGAATTCCCACCAATCTGCAGCGAAACAGAATGGAATGCTGAGCAGACATGGCCCATAATTTTACCTGACCAAAGTTTACGAAGGCAAAAAGCAGGACGTCCAAAAGCCATATGGATTCACAATGCTATGGACGACATGTGTCAATGAGAGTCTACCGGACAACCTATACTCTGCGAAAATTGTAAACTAACTGGTCACAAAATGCCAAAATATTCATCTCTAACGTAAATTTGTGGTTTTATTTTTATAATAAGTACCCATGTGCTTCTTTAACATAAATCTTAGTATGAAACTTCACTTCACTCCAACTTTTCACTACTGCATAATTTACATCATGGGATATAATACTGAAATTAAGTATTCAAATTAAATAATTAAATTTCTTAAATTTAATCATTTACATCTTTGTGGGACGGAGATATCCATTAAATTTAACTTCTACATTTTGTTTAAAACATTATACAACATACTTCTTAAACTATTTATGCTTTAAAATACAATTACAGAATTTTACTTACAATATTAGATACTTTACAAATTTCACAAATTTATTTTTTAATAAAATACTTTTTCAAAACTTATGTCATTTTTTTAAAAAAATTAAATGTCATTGAATTAATTTCTAACCCAAACTTTACAAAACTTTTTAATAAATATAAATTAATCCTAAACTGAAATCGACGTGCAAGTTCAATGCATTTCAAACGTCGTTATGTTTAGTTCTAAAATGCCATTAAGCCAGATGGAACTCGTCGTGCCTGCACGGCGAGTTTGGTTTATGATTACGTTAATCACCTGATTAAGTTTTAAAACAGATATTTAAAAAAATAAAAAGAACTCATTGTACTCCTACGACGAGTTTGAATAAAAAATTAATGTTATTTTAGAACTCGACGCGCTTGTACTGCGAGTTCACTATAATAATACTAATACGGTAAATATAGAATTTTGGGTCATATTTTTATCTTTAAGCCCTGGTGAACAAGGTTTGAAAAATATGACTAAAGTTAGTCAATGTCTGGATCAACAAAAATGGGTAGGTAAATAATATCACTAAAGTCAGTCAATGTCTGGATCAACAAAAATGGGTAGGTAAATTTACGGGGTATGACATTGACGTTATGTACCATCCAAAGAAAAGGAATGTTGTCACGGATGTTACATCTCGTCTCTCTTCCTCACGTGTGATTGCTTGCTCACGTCAGGAATTTTCCACGGTTGATAATATCTGTGCTTTTTCGCCTTTGAGAGTGCTGTAGATTTGATCTTTGGCGCTTCTATTAGTTTTCGTTTGCAGCCTTGCAGGGGTGCTCCTTTTTATGTTTCACCTGATGAGATGGCTAGTGGTTAAAAAATTTGGGTGAGATTATGTATGTTTTTGGTTATTTGGGGTTTAAGTATAATGGTCTCTCTAGAATAGAAATCTCAGGTTCATTTTTGTGTTTTAATTTATGTTTAACATTAAAATTTAATTTTAAAATTTAAGATTAGAACTTATGATTAAAATTTAGATGTAAATTTTAGGTTTTAAAATTTATGATTTAAAATTTAGAGTTTAATTTTTTAATATTGGTGCATAAATACGAGAATAAAAAAAGATAATATTTGTTCACTTTTGGCCTGTATTTTGATTAGGCATGAATTTTAGTGTTGTGAATCTCTTTGCAAGGATTAACCTTCGTCCAACAAAATCGAGTATGCAAGTGGGTCGATTCAGATTAGTCAGACTGAAAAATAAAAATAAAATAATTTATCTTTGTTGTGAAAATAATATTTGAGGATTTACAAAGAAACAAATTAAAACTACAAGTTGTATCTATAAAATTCATATGAAGTATGATTTGTACATATTCTTTCTTTTTGTATAATAACTGGTATCTAACATATTAGGTGACTAATTTAGATCATGTATTGCAGGGATCTATTATGAGGATGACCCTCCTAACTAAATTTATTTCATTCACAATGTCAAAATTTAAACATCTAACCTTACATAAAGGATTTAGTACTCTATTCTACTAGACTAATTAATTGTTGGTTGTACTTATGTTTTACGGAAGCAACTATGTCAATCACAATTTTCTTGTGACGTGAAATAACTTTTATTTTACAAATAATTTACATAAATTATATCTTCTAAAACTTAATTTTTCTCTTTTAAAAATTTTTGTACGGCGGTTGTCGTTCATCATCTTTTGCAATTTCTTTTTTTTCTCCTTTGATTGGTGATCGACAATCAATTTTAGTATTTATTATCGACCATTACATTTATTATTTTTCTTATTTTTTTATTTTTTATATTTTAATAAGAATCTATGTTCTTGTGACATGTGTTTTTTTCTGTCCTTGTGACATATTTTTTTTATTTTTTAATTTTTTTCATCTGTCATCGTGGCATGATTTCAGCATACCTTAGCGGTCATTTATTGCTCGCACAGAGATTTTAACGGCGCTAGTTTCTGATTATGATTTTGTCGGTGGTCATGAAAAGTTAGATCCTCACTCGGTTGATGGTTGTTTGCCGATATAATCAATCCTAAGTACCAGAACATTCTACCTGATAGTATAGGTCGCTCACCACTTCTTTTTTATTCGTTATGCGTCTCGATTGGATAGAGACAAGGAAATTCGGGAAAGCTTCTGAATTTTAATGGTAAGCTTATCTCTATGGAAGTATTCATTTTTCTTTTTATATGGGTTATAAGAGATTTTGGTCTCCTTCTTTGATGCATTGTAATTGTGATATCTTCTATATTTTAATAAAAAATTCAATGGCTATTATCAAATTTTACATAAGTTATTATAATGAAAAATATATTCAAATAAATAAGTGGTGACCATGAAGTTTGTAATTAAATTTTTAAGGGTTATATTTTGATACACAAACTGTGTAAAAAATTACACAAGTCTTTTATAAAATTTAAAACCTAAATCTCAAACCCTAACAACCTAAAACTTAAACCTTAAACACTAGACCCTAAATTATAACCATAAACCTTAAATTATACACCCTACACACTAAATTCCTAAACCGTAAAATTGAAAGGCTTGTATAAACTTTAGCTTACACAAGTTTGTGTATCAAATTATTTTTCAAATTTTAATAACAAAATATGCTTAATTCACTTTTTGCCTCCTAAATTATACATTTTTCTCAGTTTGGTACCTAAACTTTTTTCGGGACGAAGTGATCCTAACGTTTTTGACGTTACTCATTTTACCCTAAAATACTAACACCGTTAAAAAAATCTATCATGACCAATCAAAATGCGCCACGTCATTTTCTTTATTTATTTTTCAATTTTAAAATAAAATAAAAATAAAATAAATATTAAAATATTTATTAATTTAATTATATTTCCTAAAATATCCCATCTCCATCCCCTATCCTCTTTTCCCCCGATTTTCCCTAAACCAATAGGATATATGCGAGTGAGCCTGTACTTTGTTTCCTTTTGAGTGAGAAAGAAAAAAAAAGCATGTTCAGCAGATGCTCAAAAAGTTCCTATCGGTATAAAGATGAAGCCAACAATTCCAAGTGTTATGGCAAAATGAAAAGGGAAAAATAGAAGATCGAACTATCTTGGTGGTTGCATTTCGTTTTGGTGAACTTAAAGTGTTATTTGCTTTTGAATGTAAACAGATGATAGAATAATTGGGGAGGAAAACCATAAATATTGTTTTAGGGTTTATTTTTCTCAAAGTATGGTACTTATTTTTTTTTGAAGTAGTGCATTTGCTACAGTACCCTAAAGGCTGGTTCAAGAGACTCTAACTTTAGAATGGAAATTACAAAAATACCCTTAAAGGCGGGTTCAGGAAGCTCTGACTTTAGGCATTTTTGGGGGGCTTTTTGAGAAAAGTACTGTTTATAATCGGGTTCAGCTGAATCCGACTTTTAGAGTACTGTAGCAAATACAATATTTCGAAAATTAAAATGAGAAGGGCCATATTTTGGGGGAAAAACCTAAAGCTATATTTGAGTAAAAATTCCTGAAGTAATACACACCAATTATTTGGAGTATGAGAGAGAAAAAAGGACAATTCCAAGCATTTCTTCTGAATTATGTAAACAGTTGGGTTGCAAGCATCTATTGCCATAAGGTAAGTTTCCTAGTAAGTCTTGATTTTCATCCCGGTTGTAAAATGTGAATTTTTCCTCCTTGTGTTTACATGTGTTGAGATATATAAATATATATTATAATTAATTTCATTGAATTGCAGTAATGTGTAATTCCAGGTAATTAATTAGGTTGTCTGCTGCTACTCAGGATTATCCTAAATTCATCATCTGCAATGTTCATGGAGTTAATCCCATTTTCTAGGTCTGGTGATGAATACAGGGATTGGGTCAATGAACAATACTTTTTTCTTGTTTACCCTTTCAGTTACAAAGTGTTCATGAATCCTAGCACCACAGCCGAAGCATTGGCCATGGGGAAGATTGTTGTTTGTGCCAATCACCCCTCTAATGACTTCTTCAAGGAGTTTCCTATTGGTTTAGGTAAAATTGGGGGAAGACGAGGTATTTTGAGAAATATAATTAAATTAATAAATATTTTAATATATTTATTTTATTTTAAGATTTGAAAATAAAGAAAAAAATGACGTGCCGCATTCTGATTGGTCATGATAGAATTTTTAATAGTGTTAGTATTTTAGGTTAAAATAGATAACGTCAAAAATGTTAAGGGTATTTCGTTTCGAAAAAAATTTAGATACCAAATTAATAAAAGAAATATAGTTTAGGGGGCAAAAGCGAATTAGGTCAAAATAAAAGACACAAATATTGGAAATTAAAAGGTGAGAGTGAGGAGTGTTGTATTGGGTGGCACTTGGCAGACATGCGTTCAATGGGTGAAGCTAGGAAAGGGAACATATGGACCATACTTGCACACTGCACATTCCAAACGGAGCATCGACTTCGTGACTCATTTGTGTTGGTCTATAATGTAGATACAGTTTTATTGGAATGTATTAGATATTGAAAATAATCAAACACACTAAATCTTGTGTACAACAAATGCATCAAAGGAAGTGAATGAAAGAAAAAAAATCTTGGGAGGAAGGGGGATAAAAGGCCCGATTACTCCGGGGTAAAGTTAAAAATTAAAATTTAAGAGGCTGAAAATAAAATTTTATTGTATGAATTATAGAAAATTTTGAAAAAAGCAAGACTAAAAATACCGATAGTAAGATTTGATCTATTAGTTTCAAAATAAAGCAAAATTACTTTCACTTGTACATTTTACCACTATGACATGAATTATTGTATGATATCAATGTAAGTAAAATAAATTATTATAAGTAAAATAAATTATTATTTAAGATTTTGCATGGGCCAAACTAAAGAAAAATAGAAAATGAATCATAAGAGTTGGAAATCAGACCGAAAGGGTGAGTCTCCTATGTGGCTTCGCCCTTGATTACCCCACTCTGATTAATGCAGGTAAAATTAAACTTTGAGTATAGAAGATGGAGATGTCTTGTAGAGATGGGTATGGGTCGGGTTGTATTGAGTTTTAGGCCAACCTGAGCTTGATATAAAAATATAAAACTTCAATTCAACTAGATCTGACCCGATAAGTAAAAAAAAATTATCTAACCAACCTCGACCAAATTTTAAGAATAAAATTTGTCTCGTCCCGTCTCAGCTTGAAACAAATAATATATGTGTAAATATCCATTTTTTTAATAGAAATAAAGGAGATAATAAGAAAAATATAAAGAGGGTTATTTATAATAATTATCCATATTTTTTTATTCAAAAAAATCAAAGATATAATTGTAAAAAAATATATGCAAAGAGATGAACATTATAATAATACCTTTAAATATATAAAAATTTTATATAAATATTTTAGCTCGGATCAAATCGAATATTTTTACCTTAAACTTAAATCTGACTTAATATTTAGTATTTTTTTTAAAAAATTGATTCTATAAAATCGAGTCGAGTCCAATACCTATCCCTAATTATGGTCTCTTAGACGGTGGAGAAAGTGTTTACGAACAAACATTTTATCTCTTATATAATTTTTTTCAGAGCATCATCTCTCAAATAATTTTTTTAGCATGATCTCTTAAATAATTAAATCTGTTAGAATGAATTATCTAAATAAGGCCCTGTCTGTATGGTCAAAAGCGTCGTTTTGAAGTTGTCGCTGTTATACATTTATATTTATTTTGTTGGGGAAATAATACGGCTTATTTAAAAATCCCCTACGCTTATATATATACCCCGTTTCCAATTCCATTTCCATCGCCATTACCAACAACAAACTTCTTCTACAAAACCATCACTTTAGTCTCTCTGGTTTTCTTCAAAGTAATCAGTATTTTTCTGGGAAAAAAGCTAATACTTGATCAGGTTAATTAATACCATCTGCAGAAAGCAAAAGAATCAAATGGGGCTGCTGTCAAGGAAAGTCACGTGTAATTCTCATGGACAATATTCTTCTTATTTCCTGGGATGGCAGGAATATGAGAAGAACCCTTACGATGAAGTCAAGAATCCTAAAGGAATTATTCAGATGGGTCTTGCGGAGAATCAGGTATTATACACACTACTTTTCATTAATATAGTTCGCGTTCGAATTTTAGCGTTTGATTAATTGACAAATGAGTTGAATATGTAGGGTTGAAATGCATTTTCTTATTGTTTCTGTTACTAATTTTTTTGCAGCTCTCCTTTGATATTCTTGAGTCTTGGTTGGCCAAAAACCCTGAGGCAGCTAGTTTTAAGAGAGATGGGCGATCAATATTCAGAGAGCTTGCTCTATTCCAAGATTATCACGGCCTGCCGGCATTCAAAAAGGCATTGGTTGATTTCATGGCTGAAATCAGAGGAAACAAAGTAACTTTTGATACAAATAACATAGTCCTCACCGCCGGTGCAACGTCGGCTAATGAAACGCTCATGTTTTGTCTGGCGGAAAAAGGCGACGCTTTTCTTCTTCCAACGCCATATTACCCAGGGTATGTCTTATCTTTGCTTTCTACATTAACAACCTGTGACTGTAATGTAAAGAAACAAAACAATAAAATGTAATGTTTTTTTTCTTACAGATTTGATAGAGATCTCAAGTGGAGAACAGGTGCTGAGATTGTACCGATTGTTTGCACCAGCTCTAATGGCTTCAAAATCGCAGAATCGGCCCTTGAAGAAGCCTACCAAGAAGCGCAGAGAAGGAAGCTGAGGGTGAAAGGCGTGCTAGTCACCAACCCATCAAATCCATTGGGCACGACAATGTCGAGAAACGAATTGGACACACTTGTTAACTTCATTACAGACAAAGAAATTCATTTGATCAGCGACGAAATATACTCCGGTACGGTTTTTAGCTCGCCAGCATTCATCAGTATCATGGAAGTTTTGAAAGATAGAAAGCTTGAGAATGATAGTCAAGTTTGGGAAAGAGTTCATGTTGTTTATAGCCTTTCAAAAGATCTAGGCCTACCTGGTTTTCGAGTTGGTGCAATTTACTCCAACGATCCCATTGTTGTGGCCGCCGCCACAAAAATGTCCAGCTTCGGCTTAGTTTCTTCACAAACTCAATTCCTTCTCTCCGCCATGTTATCCGACAAGAAGTTCACCAAAGAATACCTTTCCAAAAACCACAAGAGGCTTCAGAAGCGACAGAACAAGCTGGTGTCCGGCCTGGAAAAGGCCGGCATCAGTTGCTTGGAGAGCAATGCCGGGTTGTTCTGTTGGGTCGACATGAGGCACCTTTTGAGCTCAAACACATTCGAAGCAGAAATGGAGCTTTGGAAACGAATTGTTTACGAGGTTAAACTGAACATCTCGCCTGGTTCTTCGTGCCATTGCACTGAACCGGGGTGGTTCCGAGTTTGCTTCGCTAACATGTCCGAAGACACACTAAAGCTCGCCATGAAACGACTCAAGTCCTTCGTTGATTCCATCACCATTAACAACCAGAGCCATCAGGAGTTGAAAAACACGAGAAAAAAGAACCGTAACAACTGGGTTTTCCGGCTGTCGTTCCAATCATTCCATGATCGGGAGCAAGAAGAACGATAAGCCTGGTCAAATTTACAAGTGTGAACACATCGAAAATCTCTTCATTTTTTTTCTTTTCATTCAAAGTTATTTTATTTAATTGTAGAGAGAGAAATTGCACTCAGCCCATGTGGGAATTTGAAGTGTGTTTAGTTTCACTTGTAAAATTTACGATTTCCACTTGCCATGGAAATCTTTTTGGATTCTTCAAAATGATTATAGTAAATAATTAGCTTAATACGAGATTCCATATGATCAATTTCCATATAAACAATTCTTCTTCAAATATCTAGAATCTATTAATTGCTTGTATTAGTTTAGTGTTAAGCAACTGATAACGCGTATGCATGTTTTCCAGGCACGGCCGGTTATACATGGCTACTCGCTTACTATCAGCTGCCGACGTTTGCCAGTCTTCCATTAATTGTGCTGGTTATTCAACCGACCCTATCATCGGGAATTCTAAGTTCCAACTTTACAAGTGCTTTCATTGTAGTTTTTTGTGGTTTGGGTCAGATCCTAAAAAGAGTAAAGAAGTCATGTGTATTAGTAAAGACAAGGATTTAAATAGATGTTCGCAACTGTAGTAACGGTCGTTATATAGTGGTTTTGGCACTGTTTGAAATCGCGACACCGCAATTATTACGGCCGTAATAGCATCTGTTATTAAAAAAAATATTATAATTGCGATGTTTATAGTAATTACAATAACATTTGTTATGTCCGCGATTACAATAATCGCAACGCATTTGCAATCACAGTTTAAATTCTTGATAGTAAGGTTCCTTGAATACATTGTTTTTTTCCCGTCTTTCATGGGGTTAAACGAAGGCACCATGGATATAACTTCAACATCTTCAAATTTTCTTCAAATAAAAGAAAAGATTTTGTAGATTTAGGTGTAAATAAAGCTAGAACTGTTTTCATTTTGTTTCCAAAGTCGTCATCAACAACGCAAGCTTTGGAAAGCAATAGTTATTTGCAAGAAATCTTTCCAGTGAAATTTCCTTCGAACTTTGTAGGGTTTAATTATAAATAGATTCATCTATTCTTTTTGTCCCTTTATATATTCCATTAATAAGTTTTATAATTTTTTCTTTTTTATTGATATAAAGTTCTTGGTGAAACATATAAAAAAACAAAAAAGAGATTGATCAACTTTATTATTTAATTAGTGCCCAAAAAGATGGTTTGAGAGAAGTTTTGGAGTTAACAAAAATACTGTTTCATGTTCTCTTTGGTTAGTGAATTTAAGAAAGTTATTAAATCTTGGAATAAATTACAATACAAATCATTGTATTATGAGTAAGTTCATAATTGTGTTATTGTATTTTAAGAATATATAATCACGTCACTTTATTTATCGATTTTATCAATTAAGCCATTTTATCATTAAACCTATAACAAACATTAACTTTTCAATTACATTTGAGTGATCAAATATAAACTTACTCATAGTTAAATGACAAAAATATAATTAAAAAGTTAATATACGTTAAACATTTAACAACAAAGTAACTTAAACGTTTTAATCGATATATAAAAAGATATAATTGCAACTTAAAATATGACAATTAATTATAAACTTACTCATAATACGGAGATCTACAGTATAATTTACCCGAATAATTAGAAAAATATGTTGTCGATAGAAAAACCATTTCCCCCACAACTTTCATGGTTCTAATTTAAATTAGTAATTAAAAAGCATTACCTCATAAATTGTCAACAGACATTCATTTTTTTTCTCGGCAAGGAGATTTTTTTATTATATTAAGATAACCTTGATCGTATATTTTATTAAAAACCTTTTTAAATCTAGGTTGGAGGGAAATAGTCCATACAATCAAGGGGATACAATGATAAGAACCACTCGAAACTGTTCACCTTCATGGCTATTACCTGATGAGAAATATCCAATTCCTAAAACAGTTCCACTATATTATTGACATACACATAGCCAAAGAGCATACCACCGTGCTTTGAAGAGGGAAAACTGAAACATACCATCCTTCACAAGGCTATTGACAAGCGTCGTAATTGTCAAATAAATTATCCTTAATCTCAAATAAAATAGATAAATAAAGTAGTAATAGAGAAGAAGGGTCGATCCACAGGGACTAAAGAGCTTCTAATGTAGAGAGGTTTTGATTCTGGCTTTGCTAAAAAAGTAAAGATAATGGGGGGGTTTGATTATGAGAACTTAGTAGAATAAAGTGAATTTGAAAATAAGTTTAGAAAAAAATAAAGAAAGTGAATTTTGAGAAGGAAATCAATAAAATAGAATAGCCTCAAGCTTCGCTTTGCCTCAATTCCAACTGATCATCGAAGAAGATTTTACGCCGGATATATGCCGGTTACAGTCTACAAAGCCCAACCCTTGTAACTTACTTTTCTCTTCGGTAAACCAACAAACCAAAACCAATCTTTTGAATTCAGTCTTTATTTGGACTAACCACGGCTATCGTCGCTAACACCAATTTAGTTTAAGTTTTAGAAAAGCCCGATTCGGGTTATGTTGTCTCAATGAAAATTAAACTCGATCTCAATTCCTTTAGCGGACTACCGCTAAGTGTGTTCACAGGAAGTCGAATGTGCTACAATTCGATCATTCCTCCCAACTTTAAATTAGAACAACATTCAAACCAATGAGCTTTTTTTGAATTGAAAGTGTAAAAATTTTAAAGGAAATGCCGATTGCCAATCCAAGTTTGCAGAAAATTGAGAAAAATATCCGATGATATTAGGTGCTTTTCAATTCTCACAATTGGAATTGCGTCATCGCTTTAAGCCTTCGGCTAATTGGAAAATTAGCTAAGCATGGTAGAAATCATACTTAACATATTTTAAAGAAAGTAAAATAAAAACTTAAAATAAAAATGAAGTTGAAAAATAAATACTTTTAAAAATAAAATCCCCAAGAACAAATAAAGCTAAGTACAGAATGATCCTTCAAACTTCACCCTAAGAGGGTATTTATAGCTTGATATAACCTAAAGATAAAGAAATAAAATACCTAAAGATAATCCTAAAAATATTCAAATAAAACCCCAAGTGATAGAAAGTAAAATCCTAAATAATAAAGTGATAATTCCCAAATATTTAAATTTAAACTTAATCCTAAAATCCTAAGTAAATCTCATTCGTTCGTCCTTCTAGATGATGCTGACTAGATCACCTTTTGGAAGCTACTACTGACTGGACTGCTAGAATCTGCCACGTCGGACATCGTCATGTCCCAAGTCATGCCCATGGGTCTAGCCTTGATTCTAGAAAATAAGAAAATTGCAGATCATGCCCTTTTAATGTTGTTTTATGGAAAACAGATTCCTGCATCAAATTCCCTTGTTGATGTGTGTTTTAAGTTCAATATATTTTCTTGTTAATTCTCCCTTGTTGTCAATTATTACTGTTGGTTTGGTTCTGTTTTGCTCATTTTTGATACAGGAATCTGTTTTCCTCATTTTTCATGCAGGAATCTGTTTTCCAGAACACAAATCAGAAGTAATAATTGACAACAAGGGAGAATTAACAAGAAAATATATTCAATTTAAAACACTCATTAAATTCCCCTCACTTATCCAATGCTTGTCCTCAAGCATGTTGTAATTAAACAAGTTAAAAAGTTCATTTACCTTCCTTTGTCTCGCCTCACATCCTAGAAATTCATGTTAGTCAAGTTCACAACAATCATCCAAATCAAAATTACAATCAATCAGACAACATAAGTAGAATAAAGTTAACCAAGATCGTAATTTCCATTCATTCATCAATCTCAACGCAACCAAATTCAATACCTCATAAGGATTCACTCAATTCACTCAAAGTGTTTCAGGTTCAAATACGCTCAAAGTCGAAACCGAACATGACATTACCATAAGCCTGTAAGAAAATCAAATCTTCACTACTAGTAAAAACAAGATGCAATAATCAAAGGGTTTTAAACGGGTTATAATGGGGCTTAGGTAAAGGTGAGGAGAATGATAAAAATCCCGCTAATAACCAAGACAAGAGAAATAAATTAGATCAATCCCACATAAACTCAAAAGTAAAGTAAACAAAAGAAATGCAACAACTTCAAATAATTTTTTCTTTTTTCTTCCGTTTGAACCTTTTTGCTATTTTTTCTGCAGTTTTTTTGAATTGCTATTTTTATTCGAATCTTTTTTTCTTTTTTTTGTGAAAATAAATCATACAATGGTAATCTAATTCTCTAGTCCAGAAAAGAGTGAAAAAGATAGTCAAAATAAAAGGTACAGTTTAAAAATATGGTAAAAACAAAGAAATGATGAAGGCACAAAAATGGCTAACTAGGGGAAAATGAAAGGGTAGGCAATTTTAGATGTAAAAATGGGTAATCCTAAGTGCCCTAATCATATTAAACCATCAAGTTCTTTTGCAATTTCGACATGCATTTAATTACAGGTTCTAGAACATCAATGTCAAGCTCGGCGCACTTAATATATGAGCAAGAATGTAACGAATATGCTTGCAAAGGTTCAAACCTTACTGAAGTGTGTACATGTATTGAGTTAAGAACATTTCAACCAACAAAGTCATGGAATATCACAAAAATTTCAACCAAATTTCTAAACATGCCATCCTTTATCATGTATATCCTAATTCAAATGAAAGCGTGTTCTCAAATAAGTATGGCATTCCAAGATTTTCAACAAGGCAAAGGACTTCAACGAAAAGTTTCACAAGTTCAACCAAGCATACTAGAATCAAAGTAAAAAAGAAGTAAGGAAAATTCAACCAATACTCTACCCCTTCACTTAAGTCGTATTGTCCCAATACGAAAATTAAAGTAAAAAAGAAGGAATAGAGATACTCCCCATGTCTAATGACGATCACGGCTGCAACGAGAGGTACCTGGACGAAGATAGGAAAAAATCCCGGCAAGGTTGGTCTCGATAGAGTTGAGACGACCGTACATTTCATTCATTTGGGTTCTTAAACTAGAGTCGTTTGGTACTTGGATGAACCCTGGAGCAACAAACCGGTGGCGTCCTCCAAGAACGACCGACAGTAGAGAATCACGGTTCTTTTGACGGCGTGTTCTCACCATCTTGGAAATTGACTGGTTGATGATGAGGGATTTAGGTTGGAGGTGGCTTGAAAAGAAAAAACGAAAGGGTTAGGTCTAATATATCACTTGGGGGGTTCTTAAACAAAAGGAAGAGTTTGTTTGGAGAAAGGGGACATGGTTTATCAAATAGGTGTGGGGTCCATGGGACTTAAAATTTTAAAAGAAAAAAGCGGGTTTGAAAATATAGTTAAGGATAGGGAGATGACCGGGTAGGTGGAAGAAGATTAGGATTTGGATTCGGCTAACATGCACCGTAAGTTGGTGATGGTTTATCTAACGTGCAACGTTTTTTTAGTAAAATAGAGTGCACGGGTTTTGCCACTGTCGCGTGAAACATTTCTATAGAGTGGAAATTGTGCTTCTATTAGACCTACACCGCAACTGAATCCATTCAAGTTTTATTCAAAATATTTAGGGTACCTGAAAAGTCAAAAATAAAATAAATCTGAGACCAAAATAAATAAAATTAAATTAAAAATGAAATAGAAACTAAACAAAAAATAAAATAAAATGGGTTGTCTCCCATTAAAGCAATTTGTTTAACGCCGTTTAGCTTGACGACCTGATTCAGACTATAGGTACTGTGACAAACACTTCCTTCAACTCATGCGATTTGTCCAACTGAGAATTTCCCTATGAGAAATTTTGCGATCATGGGGTTCCTTCATTTTTTCTAACAAAATATCTCCTTTACTCTTCAGTTTATTCAGCGGCAATTTTAACTCCACATTTGGTGCCTGCAAGATGGAGGGGAAATTTTTAGATTTAAAAGGCATAAAATTTAAATTTTTACTTAGCTCTTTGAAAGATGATCTTGAGTCCATATTAGATGCGATATCCATTTTCCTTGCCTTAACAATTTCAACATTCAAATTCCTGTACAACTCATCAGAAAAATTATGTTTAACACATTCATCAACTAAAGGTTCATAAATACCAACGAAGCAAATGTTTAACACAGAATCTGGATATTTCATCACCTTATAAATGTCAAATTTAATAACCTGACCGTCAAATTCCATGGTAAGAATTCCACTCCTAACGTCAATTTTAGTATGTGTCGTGCTCAAAAATGGTCGGCCAAGTAGAATTTCATTGGACATGTTGGTTCAGTCATTTTCCATGTCGATCACGTAAGAATCTGCCAAAAAAATTAAATCGTTTACCTTAACCAGCACATTCTCTAGGAGTCATTTGAAACAGATGACAGATCTATCGGTGAGCTGGATTGTCACTCTTGTTTCCTTCAAAGGTTCTGCACTAAGTGAATTGTAAACAGAACGCAACATAACATTTAAGGAAGCACCCAAATCACACATAGCACGTTTAATTCCTATATTCCCAATTTTACAAGGAATAACAAACACCCTTTAGCTTAGATAGAAGCCTACGTTGAAAAAACAGCTGATAAGTTTTCACTCAAATTTACCTTTTCATTGATGATAAGTCTCATTTTGGTTGTGCAAAGGTCTTTAAAAAATCTGGTCTATCTTGGTACTTTTTGAATTACCTCAAGAAGAAGTATGTTTATCTCTATCTTTTGAAAAACGTCAAGTATCTCTTTTTCCTTGGCTTGTTTGTTGCGTTTAACTAGCCTCGAAGGGAAAAAGGAGGTGGGACGGCATAGAGAGATGACATGTGAGGAGTTTGCGGTTCATCTTTCTTTTTCCTCTGGGATCTTGCGCCAACTTTTTCTTTCTCCCTATGGATCTCAATTCGTCTTCTTTTTGGGATTCTATGGCAACATTCGCCGGGATTGGTGGTGTGAAAATCGTGCCACTTCGAAGGGTGATTGCACTAACATTTTCTCATAGGTTTGCCTCGGTTTGAGACGATAGCTTTCCCTGCGACTCTATTGGACCCACGGCCAGAGCCAGTGGACTCATTTGCTTATCTAACTCTTGTAGATGAGCCTCAGTGCGATTCTAGAATTTTTCTTGAGACAGTACCCACCGTTCGAAGATGGTCTCCAAGGATGGTTTTTTTGCGGTTGATAAGCTTGATTCACTCTGGGATTTGGTCCATAGTTCAAATTTGGATGGTCCTTCTACCCCTGATTATAGGTGTTGGCGTGAGGGTTGTATGGTCTTTGGGGAGGTCCCGAAAAATTTCCCACTACATTTACTTGTGTGGCAACATCTCCCTATAACATCAGATAACAATCTGTGGGATGGTCCGACATCGTGCATATTTCGCAAAGTCTACCTGTAACTATTTTTCCTACAACAAGAGATTGAACTATATCATCTAACTTATCAATTTTATTTTCTAAAGAACCTGTACTTACCTCGTGAACTCGTCGAGAGGGTTCACTAGAAGGGCGAAACTGTTGAGAGTTAGCGGCCATAGAAAAAATTAAATTTCTAGCCACAGTTGGAGTCAGGTTTACAAGTGCACCTCCACTTGCTGCATCGACCATCTTCATCTCCATATGGAGTAAGCCTTTATAGAAGTACTGGAGAAGTGTTTGTTCCGGCAGCCCGTGTTGTGGACAATCTACGCATAATTTCTTGAATCTCTCCCAATACTCATATAATGATTCAACATATTTTTGTCGGATCCTAAGATTGTTCGCCTTAGTTCACTTGCCTTGGCTGCAAGGAAAACCTGTCAAGAAAAAGTCGAGCCATATCAGTCCATGTAGTAACCGAATTAGACGGTAAATCAAATAACCAATCCTTAGCCAAATCGGCTAAGGAAAAAGGGAAAGCGTGGAGTTTAATTTGGTCTTCAGATACTCCCTGTGGTTTCGTGCTTAAACAAACCATATGTAATTCCTTAAGATGTTTGTGTGGGTTTTCACTGGGAAGACCATGAAAGGTCAGCAGAAGATGAATTAAAAGCGCTTTAAGTGTGAATGACGTCTCTCCATTCGGGAATGTGATGCACAACGGTTGTTGCTCATCAGCTGTTGTAGCAAGTTCTCAAATAGTTTGGTCGTCGTCTGCCATCAGAATCTGCTCTACATTGTCGAATTCAAAGTGTGTTTCAGTATCAGAGGGTGTTTCTAGATCTGGTTCAGATTGTTGTTGTCGTTGTTCTTGCTGTTGTCGTTGTTTTCTTTCCTAAAGTGTTTGTGCATGTAATTTTTGGGCTAATGCTTCGATCTCCAGTTCAAAATCTGCTAGTTCTCCCGAATTCTTCCTGGTCATAAATTAAAACAAACTGTTATCAGTAATTTTGCCGAAGTCTCTGGCAACAGCGCCAATTTGACAAGCGTCGTAATTGTCAAATAAATTATCCTTAATCTCAAATAAAATAGATAAATAAGGTAGTAATAGAGAAGAAGGATCGATCCACAAGGACTAAGGAGCTTCTGATGTAGACATGTTTTGATTCTGACTTTGCTGAGAAAGTAAAGAAAATAAGGGGTTTGATTAAGAGAACTAAGAATAATAAGGTGAACTTGAAAATAAGTTTAGAAAAATAACAAAAGTGAATTTTGAGAAGGAAATCAATAAAATAATAGCATCAAGCTTCGCTTTACCTCAATTCCAACTGATCATCAAAGAAGATTTTACGTTGGATATATGCCGGCTACAGTCTACAAGGCACAACCCTTGTAACTTACTTTTCTCTTCGGTAAACCAACAAACCAAAACCAATCTTTGGAATTTAGTGTTTATTTGGACTAACCACGGCTATCGTCGCTAGCACCAATTCAATTAAAGTTTTAGAAAAGCCCGATTCGGGTTATGTTGTCTCAATAAGAATCGAACCCGATCTAAATTCTCTTAGCGAACCGCCGCTAAGTGTGTTCACAGGAAGTCGAATGTGCTACAAGTCGATCATTCCTCCCAACTTTAAATCAGAGCAACATTCAAACCAACGAGCTCTTTTTGAATTGAAAGTGTAAAGATTTTAAAGGAAAAGGCTGATTGCCAATCCAAGTTTGCAAAAAATTGAGAAAAATATCCGATGATATTAGGTGCTTTTCAATTCTCACAATCGGAATTGAGTCATCGCTTTAAGCCTTCAGCTAATTGGAAAATTAGCTAAGCATGGTAGAAATCATACTTAGCATATTTTAAAGAAAGTAAAATAAGAACTTAAAATAACAATGAAGTTGAAAAATAAGTACTTTTAAAAATAAAATCCCCAAGAACAAATAAAGCTAAGTACAGAATGATCCTTCAAGCTTCACCCTAAGAGGGTATTTATAGCTTGAGATAACCTAAAGATAAAGAAATAAAGTACCTAAAGATAATCCTAAAAATATTCAAATAAAATCTTAAGTGATAGAAAGATAAAATACTAAATAAAAGTGATAATTCCTAAATATTTAAATTCAAACTTAATCTTAAAATCCTAAGTAAATCCCGTCTGTCCGTCTTTCTAGATGATGCTAACTGGATCGCCTTCTAGAAGCTACTACAGACTGGACTACCAGAATCTGCCACGTCAGATATCATCATGTCCCAAGTCATGCTCATGGGTCCAGCCTTGATTCCAAAAAATAAGAAAACTATAGATCATGTTCTTTTAATGTTGTTTTCTGGAAAACAAATTCCTGCATCAAAAATGAGCAAAACTGAACCAAATCAGCCGTAATAATTGACAACAAGGGAGAATTAACAAGAAAATATATTGAATTTAAAACACACATCAGCTATCCGCTAACGTATTTTCTTGTCTCAGCACGAATTCGAATTTCACATTACCAATTCTTTTATCCAGGTTATCTATATCCACCAGAATTGGCCACTAACACCAAGAATGTTGCATTGGATCGTTCAACTAGTTCAATACTACCTTACTGTCAGATTCTATGATCAACAAAGCTTTCCCCGGCCATTCTTCTTCGATAAATAATTCTAACGCAGTATTTGCAATGACAACCTCGAATGCTCATGCAGCTCAGGCAATTGTGGCCATCGTGGTAAGTGGTACAACCATCATCGACTCATGGGACTGCAAAAAACCTGAGGTTGATTTGCGAGGAAGGAAATTTCAAGAGCATATTCACCAACACAAGCGCAACGGTGAGCAACAACTGTTGTAACCTGCTTGTTCAAACGGATCGTGATTTCTTGGAAGGATTGGTGTAGACAGAACTTGAAGAAAATTCAATAGTAGTTTTGACAGTCACTACCTCTGTAAACTCTATACCAAGTCCATCAACTGAATCGAAAACCAAGGCAATTACAGCTCCAAAATCTGGTCAAAGAGTCCTTCCACACCCTATAAGTTCCTCCTTTGCTGCCCTGTCTACACTAAGCTTCAACTGACCACAAATTGAAAATAAAATTTGCCCCTTGAAGCAATCCGCAGGATCATTAAACCAAAAGAAATGTTTCATAATGGCATAAAAACTAAATCCTTGCCTACCAAATGCCCCACATTGTTGCAGCACACAAACCAACCAAAACTACTTGACATCTCCCACCACTCTTACTTGGGAAGAGAGTTCGATCAATTCACCAATTGAACTTGACTTCGACCAAAGCAAAATCCACCACCAATTGAATCTGAATTAAAAACTCTCTAATTTCAGTCTCACTCTCAATAGTGCTCTCACCAACAAAATTTTAAAACCAACATAAGCTAACTACTACTACTCACCTACACATAATTGAGACAAATATGTCTACAGGCAAGACTATACAGTTACGAAAAAAAATCTAAACTGGAACTTTTATCACCACACACTGTTATTGGAGAATCCCGTAGAAAATGCAACCGAATTTGTAACCATCCAAACCTTTCCCACACACCTCATATCTCCTTTTATGATCCAATTTTCTCTCACAAAATTTATTTGAACCACCACATCAATCCCTGCTGTTCAGACTTTCTGGCACACTCTTCCTCAATCTGCTCCAACTTGGTTTCCTGAAGAGCCGCCACTCAGAATCTTTGCAATTTTCGAATCATCTTTCATCATATCAGACCTTACTCTAAAGTCAAAAACTACACATTCAATCAAGAACCACACGAAAAAGGAAATAATGCTTATTATTTGCATACCAATTTAATCGTCTTTTTTCCTTTCTTGTTAAATTTAATCGGCTTCATCTCAGAGAAGAAAGCCCTACCTGTTTCCCCTCACTATGGGTTTCCATCAATGCTTCATTTACATTGTCACCAATACCATCAGATTGACCCTCGTTGAATTTTTCATCTGCAGCTTTAGCCCGCGAATCCTTATTATTTCTTAACCCATAATCTATATCCTTCCGTAAAGGGTTGAAGCTCATAGCTCGTACATCCTCTTCAGCCCTCAATGTTAGCACCCCCGTTCTTCTTCGAGAAAAAAAAAAAGGACTCATTTGGGCTCAACTTCATATTCAAGTGATCAAGATCCAAGCCTTTTTGAACATCCTCAACCCCACTTGGGTTATCTTAAATAAGACCATTCCCCTTAACATTTTCATGCTCTTGCATCTGTTCCACTGTCCCAAACGGCTTATCTTGGTAATCTGAAGTCATTTGTGAAGGTTTTTTGAGACCACCACTCATTAGTTCAAACTCACCAATCTGATAGCCTCTTGACTCTGATTCCCGAGCCTGGTAATGATTGAACACTTCCTTGGGGCGCATCACATTGAAAGCCTCCTTCTCCATAACGGAAATACTCCGGTTACTTTCCAACTCCTCTTTCTTCTCCGGCTCCGACGATGTCACCAATACACTTCCAGTCACTTTATTTACTTTGCAAGATTCATTGTTTACGACTCCATTTCCAGACATATACACTAAGGAGCTATCTGAGAAACCTAACTCAAACACATCAATTTCATAAACCATACTCCCTAGTTCAATCTCTACCACCTCTTCTGTTCTTTTTGCATGATTTGTAGTGATCAAAATAGTCACCTTCTCACAAACCTGCACATAATTTGCGTTTTCGCCAAAAGCTTCAAAGTCTCCCCACAAACCTGTCAAACGTTTCAATGTTGTTGAGTTCCAACGATGGAGTGGCGCACTTGACACCTCTAACCATGTTGCTCTTTCCAATCGATTCAAAGATTCTGACTAGAGAATTACTTCACTGAAAATTTCCTTCAAATATGACCAATCAAGGTCTTCAAGCATCGTATGTAGTTCATCATCATCAAAAGATAGTAAATAAAGTTTACCTCTCATTCTTTGAATCTTGATTTCCCCTAGTCCCCACTCTGATAGCCTTGAAGTGACATTTCAGACGCTGCACACAGTAGCCATAACACCCGCCAAACATCTCTTCATCTTCGAAAGGTCCTCTTCCATCATATGACCTGGAATCCTTTTAAGTTTCATCCTGCTCTGATTACTTGATTCTCCATCTTCCTTCTTCTTAACAGGATCTTGTGTATCAAGGTTCAACGTTGATTGACCCCCTTTTACTTCAGTGTTCAACCACCTAGGCTCTTCTCGAACCCAAAAAGCAGTTTCATTCTTCCTCCATAAATTCCTTCCCCGCTGCATCGGTTTATACCTTGCCATCTTAACCGTATTACCAATAAAAAAGCGATGTTATTTGAATATTAGTTTAATGATATTGGAGTTTTGGTAATATGTAAAATAATTATGAGTTTGAGATCCACAAATTGATGCAGTGGTCATAAATATTCAACCATTTTTTTGTGGGTTCGAATCCCGATAATTGCCTTAAGAATATTATTGTAACACTACTTAACAAAAAAAGTTACGAGTTTAAGTATTTCTAAACGCAATTATCCTTTATTTAGAAGTTATAAATTTATACTTAATTTAAACATTGCAATTTTTACTTTTAAAATAACATTATTTTTTTTTACATATACATACATTAATTTTAACATTGGCTTAATGAGTGTATAAATAGAAATTAAAATGATACATTTCTCTTTTAAAATTTTATATAAAAAACTCAAATAAATTTAATTAAATTTGAACCTCAAATTCCAGAATTCACAGATTTATTAAATCAAGACTTCCGTTAGAAATTAAATTAATATAATCATTGCTTTCTAGCATATTTAATTCACTTTAGTTATGTTCAGAGACATAATTAGATTACAATTAACCAATCAAATCATGCGAAGATATCATTAATTATAAAAGATGGAATATATCTTCAAACATTTTAATATGTGCAACAAGAAAGATGTATATCATTGGTAATATATTTATATAATTATTTAAAGTTTTAATTAGATTACTGACAATTGTCCCTTAAATAATGTCAAGAGCTTGCAATTTGACGTTGTGCACGAAGAAAATTAAATTTACAGGGTCGCCCTCATAATGGGTCAACAGATCAAATACCAAAAATTATACTAAAAAATAGATTAGATTAGTGTCACCAATTATCTGATATTAATTCAATTAAGAAAAGACATGTAAATTATTTTTAATATTAATAATTATATTATTATAGTGGTGTTTTGGTCTTTTTATTTGCCTAAATAATTTTTATTTTAATAAATCAAATTATAAATCACTATTTTAAATTTAAACACAGAATTAATAAATTAAAATGATTATTTGTCACTTCCTCTAACATTATTTGTTGAGAAAAAAAATTATATGATAAAATCTATAATTATTTAAAGCTGATATAATTTTAAAATCGTTCAACTTGCTGTTGATAACCAACACTATAGTATTGTATTAGTATATCTCGAATCATTCGTTAATAATATGTAACTAAAACTTATGCACTTTCGTTAAGGTTCTTCTACTTTTTTATATTAAAAACAATAAACAAATTATTCAAATAGCAAACTAATGCTTGAGTGGTCCATATTTTGATTTTATGAATTTCAAGATTCGATTTTAAAAGGATATTGTATGGTAAGAAAATTATAGTGCTTTGAAATATTATTATTTTTCGACCATAAGAATTATATATAAAGTATACAATTTTTAATCTCACGACAATCGAAGTTATCAGGATATCGATGATAAATTTTATTATCATATTATTATATGGTTAATTTTAACGGTTATATTTTGATATACAATTTGTGTAAATTTACAAAAAAAAATTATAAAATTTAAAACTTAACCCTAAACCCTAACACCCTAAAACCTAAACTCTAAAGTCTTAACTCTAAATTCTAACCATAAACCTTAAATTCTATACCCTACACACTAAGATCGGCGAGGACGCTTTTCAAGAATGGCGGTGATTGTCGACCTTGGTAAGCTGCTCATCTCTAAGATTGTTAATAATGGGCAAGTTCAGATAATTGAGTATGAATCGCTTCCGAAGATATGCTTTCACTGCGGAAAGTATGGCCATCTCCAAGGAAAATGCCCTGATGTACAGACAAGCTCCATTGCCGTGGAGAACGTTGAAACTATAGTAAATAAACAACAACAGACGGAGGAGAGTTCCTTTGGCCCATGGATGGTAGTTGATCGCAGACAGCGCAAGCTGGTGAAAAAACAAGATGAACCTAAGAATAGCTCAAGTGGTATGGTCTTCCAGGGATCACGGTTTAATCTAATTTTTGAATCAGAGAATGAGAAGAGTAATGCCCAGCACAATCAAGACGCTCCCCTCATAGAAGTTCTTGTCCAGCAAGTCCGAACAACTGCTTCTATATCAAGATCAAAGATGCGGAACAAAGGGAAGCTGGCAGCTACTCCCAAAGCGACCAAGCCTGTTTCCCTCACAAGCCCCTGGTAGTTACCCTCTCTGAGGCCCCGATCCTTGCACACAATCAAAGTAAACCCAGTAGCTCACGCGTGGCCCGTCCCCTTAATCAATCGAAGCATTCTGCAATCTTGGTTGATGAGAATGTGGACCCTAACATTCCTTTAGCTCCCATGGAATCTTCTCCTCTCAACACGACTGACCTGAAAACCCCAGCAGGTGAACCCCCCGATCAAACAGCACAGCGAACTGGCAACATACATGAGCCAACCTCTAATACCTTAGCTGGTGTTAGCTTATAGTCTAGGCAGATTGATGATGTTAATAACGAGTTGGGTAGCGCCCAAGCCGTGGAGATGCTCGAATAATTTCGGGTGCCTTTCGTCTATTGTTATTTTTTTATGATGAATTTAAAAATAATTTCATGGAATGTTCAGGGGTGTGGTCACTGACGTTTTCTTCTGGGTGCCAGGCAAGTTTTGCGAGATTATAGGCCTGATCTTGTCATCTTTGTTGAGTTGTGGGTTAATGGTCGAAAAGCTGACACTGTTATTGCCTCACTGGGTTTTCCAAATTCATATCGCGTTGAAGGTGCAGGTTTCTCTGGTAGGATATGGTTAGCTTGGTATGACTCCGTCTCTGTTGATGTCCTTGCCAATCCTTTTCAATTTGTGCATTATCGCAATACTGATAATCAGACTGGTCACCCAGTCTTTGCCACAACAGTCTATGCAAGTCCTTCATCCACAGGTCGCAAGATTCTTTGGCCACAACTTCGTCGACTACCTACATCTATTCGATCTCTTTAGGTCCTTTTTGGTGACTTTAACGCCACTCTCAGCATGGTTGGTAGACAAGGGTGTGTTCAGTCTCTAAGTAAAGCTTTTCAATATCTTCTCCTTGATTATGGTCTGAGAGACATGGGATATCAGGGTCCCGACTTCACTTGGTCTCGTGGTTTAGCTCAGGCCCATCTTGATCGTTTCATTTATAATAGCTACTAGGACGAAGCATATCCTACTTATGTTGTGTCCCACCTTCTCCGTTTTCGCTCTTATCACATACCTATTATGCTCTAAATTGGATATGTAGAGTTCAAAATAATTCTAATTAATTCAAGTTGTAACATCCAAAATACGGCTTAGAAGTATGTTACCAATTTGAATGTGTTTTAATTTGATTTTTGATGCTTCTCGTAGTAGTATCACTTGATTGATACGCATGTATATGTAAAAGCTTAGATTTCATTAAAAGCTAGGACCAAATTAAAGTAATAAAAAAATGTGGAGGGCTTTTAATGAAGAACTAAAGTGAATAATTAGGCAAACAAAAGAATTGCATGATAAATTAGAAATAATTAGTGGACTTGGACACATGTTTGCATGGGATAAAGGCAATTGTAAGGGGATTTCGGTCTTGGGGGAGGAAATTCCTATCTCATCTTCTTCCTCCATAACCAAAACATCCATGGGAATAAGAGGGAGAAAGCTTTGAAATATCCATGGGAAATTGAGATTTTAGCCTAGGAATTCAAGTCTTTTAAATCTTTGATCATGAATCTCAAGGAAGTAAGTAAGCCAACTCATTTCTTCCTTTTGTTTTTAAGAATTCAATTCAAATGTAACCTCTCATGCATTATGTTTTGAATGAGCTTTGAATGACTAATCCATGTATGAGCCATCTCTAGATTAATTGAAGAATTCATGCATCAAATTAGAACATGCATGTAGTTCATGGAAAGAAATTGTGTATGCCCTTTTCTTTCCAGCCTTAATTATGTGCTTATTGTGAAGCTCTTGATTGTTTAATTGATAATTGTCGAGTGGTAAATTTAGCTTGAATTAGTATAGTGATCATGTGGCTTGTTAGGATCAAACAGATTGCCTTATAGTCAATCTAGGGGTTGTTTTACGCACATTGTTATGCAGTGTAGAAACAGAATCATTAAGACTATTTGGTAGAAGTAAAGAAATGTTTGGGGACTGTTCTTGAATATATAAGGATGTGTATAATTGCAAAGGCCTTGTTTCGTATATGAATGATACTTGATGGATTGTTTGAAACATGTATAAATAAGAATATATATGAATCAGGGTTGTTGTGAGCATGTAGAGAATGGATGGGGCTTTTTTGAACTTATAGGATATTAGTGGACTGTTTGGATTGATGCAAAACAGGGGAGGGGCTGTTCATGTTCCTTTGGGACTGTTTTGAGTGTGTACAAACATTAAGGGCTGCCCTACACCTATGAAAACCTTATGGACTGATGTATGTACACAAATTATGTATATAGGAACTAGGGACTGTTTTTGGATAATTATGGACTGTTTTAAGCATAAGCAATTGTATGCTTGTGAGTTTAGGGCTGTTCTGAACAATTTTGAGAATAATTGGACTGCTTTGAATGTATATAATCATGTTGGGGAATTGTTTTGGTGCACACAAGTATACAAAATAGATAAAAGGACAACTTTGAATATGTATGTAATTGGTGGACTGTTTTTGATGTACAAAAGTGTATATAAGTCAATTTCTCTATTTTTGTATGAACACGAATGATTGTGGACTGCTTTGCACATACTTGTGAATGTATGTAATTAGGGATTGTCTTGGCATCTAGGATTGTTATGAGCTGCCTTGTATTTACATGTTTGTGTGCACGAAAATTTGAGTGGCCTTGCAAATGATTTGTTGATAAGTATGGTTCTAATATACAAATTATACCTCTTGTAAATTGTTAGACCAAGAAGGAGCTAGGAAATAGCAAGATATGATTAAGGATTCAGGTATCCCGTAACTTCGGGATAAGAGGTGAGTGTAGTTTAAAGTCTCAGGATAGGTTAAAAGCCTTCTCGAGCGCCTTATCAATTTAATTACATTTCCTTATGCTTGTGTTAGACAATGCTTAAGCTAAGCTTGGATCTAAGGTAAGTGATTACTTGTTAATGTACAGTATGTTAAGCAAATGTTTGATAAAAAGGTATGTTTAAATTGAGGATTGAACTTGTGATTGTATTTATGCACAAGTTAAATCTAGAAGAAAATCAAGATATGACCTATTGGTTAAATGACCTTAAAACTGTGAGTATGATGAAATCTATATGTGTATTCATGTGTATCATAAGTTAAGTATTATGAAATGTGATTCGATATTCTGATAAGGAGCAATGCTCATGCGTTTCTGCTATGATAAGATTATAACATGTACATGATTACATGAATATGGAGCTAAGCTCAATTTTGATATGATAAGATAAGAATATGTGAAAGGCCTTGGTCTCAAGCCGGTCTTAGGTATAGTTGGCATGCCATAGAGTCTATAGAGCTCATGTTTGGGGTGGACTACGGTTCTGGACTACGGTCCTTATTTGGCGACAGTAGGAGGGAAGTGTTGTGGTCACTTGGCGACAATAGGAAGGATTGACCATTACTATGAGTACCTTTCTATTGGCGACAGTTTGTTGGGGATTCGAGTACCTAGGCTGTTACTTGATTCTCAAGGTTATGTTAAATACCAAATATGAAATTTCCAAATTAAACTTGTGGTTTGTTTTGATAACTTATGTGATAAGTAAGTTATATGTAGATATGTTATATTTTGATAACTTATGTGATAAGTAAGTTACATGTAAGATATGTTATGTTTTGATAACTTATGTAATAAGTAAGTTACATGTAAGATATGTTATGTTTTGATAACTTATATGATAAGTAAGTTACATGTAAGATATGTTATGTTTTGATAACTTATGTGATAAGTAAGTTACATGTAAGATATGTTATGTTTTGATAACTTATGTGATAAGTAAGTTACATGTAAGATATGTTATGTCTTGATAACTTATGTGATAAGTAAGTTACATGTAAGATATGTTATGTCTTGATAACTTATGTGATAAGTAAGTTATATGTAAGATATGTTATGTCTTGATAACTTATGTGATAAGTAAGTTACATGTAAGATATGTTATGCGTAACACCTTATAAAAAATAATAAGAATAATGATGGCCAAGGGAATTAAACTCGTGACCCCTTGGCTGTGTATCCCCTAACTTAACCATATGAGCCAAGGTTTCTATTGGTGTTAGTCTACTCCGATTTAATGTTAACCATTGTTTGATTTGTCTGAACCTATAATAAATAAAAGTCAACAATACAACTACCCCATTAATGCTTGTTAATTCATATCAGTTGGCTTACCCAAATTCTCTCACCTAATCCCACCGTGCTTAGCCCCGGTCCGCCCTATCACACCCTTGCCGTTCGCCGTGGGAAGTGGGTTGAAGCCCCATCGAAACCCCCCTAAACCACCTTATAATTTATGTTTTCTTCGGCTACCCTCGTTGTCCGTTTGAGGCACGGCCATCGGATCCGAGTTCCTTACATCACGATGAGCAAAACTCCTCTGACCGCTCATTGTTCTCACGCTAGGAGAAGCTTCGTCGGAGCTACGTGCTTTTCTGGCCATAATTTGCATTTTTGGGCTTTTCCAAATCGGAGATGCCACTAGCTCCAACGACCTTTTCTAGCGACTGTCCAATGATCTAATCTTGGGGTATTTGTGTATCTTCGTATTTGAGAGATATAGGACGTCAAATTCAGGTTCGAGAGTGTTCGAATTTTGTTTCAAGGGTCGATCGATATAGCAAGGATTTAAGTTAATACATTACTACCTCCTGTATGCTTTAAGAAATATATTGGTATCCCGTAAATGCTTACGTGATCATGGTTAACCATATGGTTAATTCTTTTAATGTCTAATTGATTATGAAGAAAGGATAACAAATCAGATAAGACTGAAATGCTCGGTTAGGAAGATGAGTGACCTGTAAGAACTTTTGAGATCCAAGAATAGTTGATAAGACTATTATACTTTAAATCTGATTATGTATGTCAATGATCTAACTCCTTAAATGCTAAGTTAAGAAATGTTTGAGGTATATGAATGACTAAAATACCCCTAATAATGGAAGCGATCTAGAAATCTACGCTAGATCTGGTAAAACAACTGATTCATCTAAAAACCTCATTTTGCTTAGAAAGTTATAGTAACAAGGCTTAAACCTTCGAAATTGTAAAGCACTTGGATTTTCATGAATTCTAAATAAATCTCCAAAGATAAGTTTACAGAAAAATATTCGTATGTCTGAATTATTCAAAGTGGCGTAAAAGATTGAATTGATTGAAATGACTAAGATGATTGGAATTTCTAATAAGGCTGAATTGATCTGAATGAACGTAATGACCGAAAAGAATAAAATATCCTAAGACACTAATTGCCAAATTAACTGAAATGATAGATATACCCTCGAGTTTTGAAATGAATGAATAGTTGGAAGGATCGAAAGGCCTAGAATTATTGAAACACCTTTGGGCATTGAAGTGTCTGAAATACCTTCGAATACTAAAATGACTGAGAATACCTCTAAGACATGGAATAAGAAATACCAATAAAGCCAAACAAATGTAATGGCTCTGAAAGTGGTAATGCAAGACTCGTGTTTGTTGGTCGTTTCTAATACTAATGTGATATTGGAAGAATACCATATGAAGGCATGTTCAATTTATTTTGAGGAAGTACATAGTTAATAGTAAGACATGTTCTTCAAAAAGGGTACATTTGATGCTATTGATCGAGTTCGGGTGCAATGCACATGTTCAAATACTTGGAAAATACCGCTTGATTTACATGTTCGATTTCTCATAGTACGTTCAGTGATAGATTGACGAAGGCGGCCTATTTTGTTATACACTATTATCAGCTCTAAGAAATGAATACTTAAGGTGTACCTATTCGGTTAAATAATAAACACTGTAAGGATGGGTTCTGATTAGTTCAAAGGAACTCGAAAACCTGATGAGCAACTAGAATTCCTGAATTTTGTACATCATTGTTTATACATTGTTGGTCTAAATTACCAAATTACCCCTAAAAGGTCAGAATGACCATAATGGCCTCTTAGGCTTTAATAATTGGATCACTCATGATATATTTGAAATCTCAATGATCCTGATGTATCAACTTCTGAATTTCTGGTTTGAGCTGTTAGTACCGAATTCCCTTTTTTATAGGGACCTCGTTCTGAAATCAGTACAAAATCGTCAGATGTTCAATGTTCTCTTTTTGATAATTACCAACTACGAGGAATAAATTAGACCATATAGAGCGTTCCATGTGTCCATGAATATTTTTGTCTATTTTAACCCAAAACTATCTGCTCTGAATTAAAAGTATGACTCTGTTATCCGTAATGAAAGCATAATTCTTGGCTTCTGTCTTTTGATACAAAATATATCTTATACATGTTTTCTGATATTACTATTTACTAGATAAAATTGATTTTTATCTGAGGGTATACTATTTGAGATATGATTAAAGTTATTTAGGCTCAGTGCTGGTAACTCCTTATGAACCTAAGCTCTTACGCGCCTAGGGTAAGTCTTTCTATAAGCTCCTACGCCCATTAGGACTAGGGTAAGTCTTTTTGGACATCGTTTTGATGATATTGCATATCAGCGTACGAATGGAGGGTAGTTATGTGATTAAAATAAAACTTTTTCACCTCTTCTGAAATCCACCCTACTAAATTAATGTACTAAAGTTTGAAACTCTCAGTATGCTCACAATCTGCGTTTAATGAACCACACTAAACTCCTTGATTCAACTTCTGTAATCTAGATCTCTTCTGAATCTTCGGCAATAGAATTATCTCTTAATACTCGTGTGATAAAAAAAAGAACAACTCTATTACCTTCTGATATAACGCTTTATTGAAATATCAAATCGTAATTTGAGCATGTTGTTGCCCAGTACATCACGATGGTGTTAAACTTGCCATATATCGCTTGTGCTTTTAGCATCTCTTGGTAGTTCTGTATTATTGAGCTTTCCAAAGCTCGCGTTGTTTTTACCATTGCAGGTTAAAAGATCGAACATGTTGCAGTTATCAACGTCAGTATGGGAGTTTTTTCGGCTTCGTTTGCAGAGTACGGTACTTGTGTAATTAGGTGGCATGTATGTCACGTCTTGTTTCATATTTGAGTCTGAACTTATAATAGTAACTTGTATCATAGTTTCTGTTTCATTGTCTTAATGATTTCTGAAATTGTATTTTAATTCAGAACTCAATTTATGATTTTAAATGGTTTGACAATTTGTTTTATTTAAAATTTTTAATGTGGCTCACTCTGGTGACCCTAATATGACCTCCTAAATTTAGTTGTGTTGGATAGCCGGGTCTAGGGGGTTACATTATGTTTTGATAAGTTATGTGATAAGTAAGTTACATGTAAGATATGTTATGTCTTGATAACTTATGTGATAAGTGAGTTACATGTAAGATATGTTATGTCTTGATAACTTATGTGATAAGTAAGTTACATGAAGATATGTTATGTCTTGATAATCTACGTGATAAGTAGGTTATATGTATGATATGTTTTGTTTTGACAACTTTGATAAGTAAATCATGTCTATAATATGATATGCTTGATAATTTATAAGATAAGTAACACATATATACAAGATGCTATGATTCGAAAACCTATGGATTGATTTGGATTGTATATGTGCATGCTCTTGAACTGTGGATTGTTTTGTGTGATAACAAGTATATTTGGGACTATTTTGCAATGTATATTTATATATACATATTTATTGGACTGTTTTGATAAAAATGAATATACCTTGGACTGTTTTGCAATATATATTTATATATACATGTTTAGTGGATTGTTTTGATAAAAATGAATATACCTTGGACTGTTTTGCAATGTATATTTATATATACATGTTTAATGGACTGTTATGATAGAAAATAACATACCTTAGATTGTTTTGTATAATTTAAAGCACGATGGACTGTTTTGTATAGTTTAAAGTATGATGGACGGATTAGTATAATTTAAAGCATGATGGACTGTTTTGTATAATTTAAAAGCATGTTGGTCTGTTTGAAAGTATATACAAGTATATTTGAATAAATTGTATGGATAAAAAAGCATGATGGATTGTTTTGTTGTTCATGTATATGTATGTATACATGTATAATTAGATTAGTTGGTATATATATGAATACCTATTGGTCTGTTTGTACACACACACACACACACATATATATATGTGCATTTGGACCGTTTGTAAACGAAATAAAGTTATTCATGTTTATGACCTATATGTCTGATGTCTTACTTGTCAAGTAAACCATTAATGATCTATATAATTGATAACGTTTATGCCATGTTCGAACTTGGTAAATAAGATGTTTGTAATTGATCAAGCTTGATACTTACCTAGCTTCGATAGGTTCGAATGAAGAATGGAGTTGTAATATAGAGCTTTTGATTGATTAACTACCTCACTAAGTTATTGCTTACTCTTTTCTATCGTTATATTTCAAGGTAAACGTGCTAACGGTTACCTCTTGAGCATGGACACGATCACAAGGTTTTATAAGCATGTTGAAAGTTTAGCCTTAGAACTCCTAATGGTGGTACTGTAACCCCATAGACCCGTCTATGTGTTACATCTAATTATAGGAGACCACATTAGGGTCACAAGAGCGACCTACAGTAAAAACCCAAATAAAATTCTTTGCATCATTATAGGAAATCATAAAACAAAAATCCAAAAAGTATAATACAAACTCTGACATAAAATAAGATTTAACATATAAGCCCTCTAATTATACCAGTATTGTACTTCACAAGCAACGTTGATGGAAATTTTGAAACTGATGTCGGTCACTATATCACAATAAATCTTCTTTAACCTACGATGGTAAAACAACATGAGCTTGGAGAATCTCAGTAATACAAACTTACTAAGAGATGTTAAAGGTGCAAGTATACATGTGGTAAAGCATAGCATTATCATGGTATTTCAGCAACAAGTTCCAATTATGAATCCAATATTTCTATACAATGTTATATATAATGGTTGTAGGATTGTTCTTTTTTCGATCACTCGATATCAGGCGAGAAGCCTATAACCCGAAAAAAATCAAAGAGATGGATTACAGAAGTTGAACTAGGGAGTTCGATGTGTGTTCCATTAAGTGCTATCGAAAGTATATAGGGAGTTTCAAACTTCAATAAAGGCTTAATCCAAGGCAGTTAGGCATAGGTGCCGAACTAATGGAACGTCTTAGGTACAAAAATAGAAAGAATCACTGTAACTGTAACATATGAACCTGGTACATAAGGAATTACCCTTGTCATAACAGAGGAACCTGATACATAAAGAATTACCTTCGCCGAAGCAGAGGAGCTTGATACATAAGGAATTACCTTCACTGAAGCGAAAGAACCTGATACATAAGGAATTACCCTCGCCGAAGCGCATGAACCTGATACATAAGAAATTACCCTTGTCGAAGAGGAGGAACCTGATACATAAGGAATTACCTTCACTGAAGCGGAGGAAACTAATACATACGGAATTACCCTCGTCGAAATAGAGGAACCTGATACATAAGGAATTACCCTCGCCGAAACAGAGGAATTTGATAGATAAAGAATTACCCTCGCCAAAGTGGAGGAACCTGATACATAAGGAATTACCCTCGCTGAAGCAGAGGAACATAATACATAAGGAATTACCCTTGCCGAAGCAGAATAACTTGATACATAAGTGTTGGGCTCGATAATCACAGCCGAAATGCTTACTAAGTGGTGGAGAAGATGTATTTTGGATGTTTGGAGTAGAAACAAAAAGATAGAAAAATATAGACAAGGATTTAGAGTGATTCGGCTTTCTAACCAAAGCCTACATCCACTACCTTAGCTTTCTACTAAGGATTTCAACCAATTCACTAAGAATTCTTCCCCTTTTTCTAGGTTAAGGAAGCAACCATTTACAACCTAGACTCACTCACCAAGTCTAGCATCCAAAGCTCACAAACCGAGCTTCGGGAACACTCTCTAACAAGAGAAAACTTAGCAAACTAGAAATCCCTCTAAAAGGTGATTGTTTGCACTCTTAAGCTCTCACCCAAATCCTAATACAGTTGAGCATACATTGACATTTTGGCTCAACAAGTGTAGTCTATACAAAGAATGAGAAATTAAGCACTAAGATAAATTTTCATCATAATGTTGTTGACAATTGAAGCATTAGTCATCCATAGATGCTTGGAGGTTCCTTTTATACTCCCAATTGAGCTTCTAGCCATTAGAGACCGTTGGGATTGAATCAGAGCATTTGGGGCCTTTATTTCCTGAAATAATTACAGTTCTGAAGCTATCCAGATCAGTACTCAGGTAGCCGTATCGGTACGCCTTTTTTTAGAACTAGCCTTTATGCTCTTCACAGCTGATGCATATTGATATGAATAGGAGCGTATTGGTACGACATGTAATTTAAAAGATTGTTGGGAAATAGCCGTTGGAGTTTTTGCCACATAGGCGTATTGATGCGCTAAGAGGTGTATCGAAACGACCCTTTCCGTATCAATACGAGCAAAACCTGTATCGGTATGGGTTTTGACAATTTCATATAGACTATAGCTGAAACCCTAAGGCGTATCGATACGGGGAATTTCGTATCGGTACGGTTACTTGAAAAACTCAGGTTTGGCTACTTTAAAGACATTTAAATCATTCCAAAACCTTATAAAATCCATCAAACATATTTTCAAGTTGTTTGGACCTCAAATCATTTTTGAAATCCTTTCAATTTAGTCCAAAACTAATTTTCAATTATTATATCAAAACAAATATCCTAACAAAAAGGAACTACACTCGTCGAAGCGGAGGAACCTGATACATAAGTAATTACCCTTGCTGAAGCAGAGGAACCTGATACATAAGGAATTACCCTTGTCAAAGAGGAGGAACCTGATACATAAGGAATTACCTTCGCCAAAGCGGAGGAACCTAATACAAAAAGAATTAACAGTCGATTGGGACTGAACCTTCAGAAACTTCATAACATATCTCAAGTACCAGTAAAACAGTATAGGCAATAAGAACAATAATAAACAGTAAGCAGTTGTAGCAGTAGATATAAAGCAGACAATTATTTTTAGTGAAACAATAACTAGAGAACATATTTTTCAGATCAGATATATAGGTATATTTTAGACAGTTGAAAGTCATGATTATGGAAGAGTTCAAATATATATATATATATCAGGACTGATTTTAGGAAGTTGGGTACATCAGGGTCGATCAAGATTTCAGATACATCAAGAGTGATCCAGTTAATTTTGCTCAAAAGGGCATTTTGGTCATTTTAACACTTAGGAGTAATTTCGTAGTTTAATCTATTATTTTAAGTAATTATGTTATTTTAGTGCCTGAGGTTATTTTTGTCATTTTAAATATTTTGATCAATTCATTCTTTACTGCCATTGAAGTCAATTTAGGAATACGAAGAACTGCTAGTAAATTTATCTCTAAGCGTTTATCTAGGATTAAGAAAAAATCCAAGTGTTTTATTCTCACACACATTTGCATCTTGATATCGAAGTTCTTCTGAATAGATCCGGGATTTTAAATGAAGTAATTATTTTATTGGATAAAGTGTAAATTTCATATCATTTATTTTGTTAGAGGTATCTTAATCATTCTTAACAAAATATTTTAGATACCAAATCCTTTAACACTATTATTCATAATCATGCATACTTTAATCAAATATCAACATGTTTCATAAAGCATGCAAAAGCTAGTAATATATTACCTCAGCTCTAAGCTACATAGATTAACCTTAGATACTCTTCTCGATCGCTCTTGAACTCGAACTTGACATCCCTCAATATCTTGGATATATGGAAAAACAAATTATATCAGAAACAAAACTTAAATGCGATAATTATATTTATCTATAAGGTCATATGCTGAATAACAACTTACTGGGTTTGAATTTGGTGAAACAGACTTCAAAAACAAACCCACGACATCAAAAAACATAAATAAGAGTTTTTAGAAAATTTGACTTTTTGGTCAAAGTCAACTCTGACATCATCACAATCAACGTTGACGTCATCACAGTCAACAATGATATCATCAAAGTCAACATTGACATCATCACAGTCAACGCTGATGTCAGCAACGGTCAACCGAGTTAACTCGGGTCGAGTCGACTCTATCCGAGTTGACTCGATTTAGGTCAGACCGATTCGGTTTGGTTTGGACCGGTTCAACTTGATTTTGGGCCAAACCTATTTGACAAGTTTGGGCCATTCAACAGGCTCAACAGATTGGGCTCAAACAATTATTGGCTCAGTTTAATGGGTTTTCGGGTTTGGATTTCTCGACTTGGTCGGGTTTGAATCCAGATTAGGTCAGGTTTAACTCGACCTACTTACCTCGATCAGATCTTCGCCAACAACTCACAGGGAACATCACTGGTAACCCAAGATGGAGAATTTCGCCAGAAAATCATAGCTCACAGATCAAGCTTTCAAACCAAACTAACCATGACTTAAAAGAGCTGGAAAAACTTACTGAACTTACCCAAATATGGCAAAACCAATGAGAAACGACGTAACTCTGGCGGAGCCTTGCTGATGTCGAAATAATGAGCAACTAGATGGGTTTTGTTCTCCTCAATGCGCTGAGTACGCTGGTGAGGTCGGCATGAAGAATGGACACCTGGAACGGCCGAAATTGAAGTTGGAAACTTAAAGACTCCAATGAAGCTTCAACTGGTGATTCGTGGTGATCAGTAGGGGCAATCGGCGCGTGGAGACATAGGTTTTGTTCAGGGTGAGGTCCCAGACACAGTGGTGTGGGCAGTGACCCACGATCGGACGGTGGGTGAGATTAGAGCAAAGACGGGTGTGGTGGTCGGGGAGAATTTTAGAACCTTTTAGGTTATTTTTTTAGATTCAAACTGACACCCCAATCTGGTAACTGGATTGATCGATGGTTTAAATTATTATTGGGTATACCCAACGAGTATATTTAAAACTAACCCCGAGACAAACTAAGACCAAGAATGGTCTTGGCCCTAATGGCTAAGGCCCTTATCCACAATGCTAGAGGGTGCAGGTTCAAACCCCCATAGCCACAAATCTATTTTTTAAACCATGTTTGTCCCTCTTCACTTATAATAATATAAATAAAATTTTAGGGTGTTACAGGCACATAGTTAATTTGTATGCATAAGCATTTGATCACCTCTTTTGATTATGTTTGTATATAAGTAATATAAGTACTAGCATGATGTGTAATGGGCCTTTATTATATCTTATGGTTGATCACATATACAATGGATGATTCGAATGTTTAGTGGATTGTTAGAGATTATTGATTTGAATAGTTTCTTGATAGCTAAGTCATGCTAGGAACTTGTTCGAATGCCTACTTGTTGAATAAGTTATGTTAGTTAGTGTTTGATGAGTTAAGATCATGAATGGAATGACACCATATGATTCAATTAAGATTAAATGATAAACTCAAAATGCTTGTTATGCTATCAGAGGATTGATTAATTAGTCCTGATCATAAAAGTGGTTTATGCTTTTCGAACCATCTTAGAAAGGTTGGTCCTTTGGTGGTTGTTGGATTGCTTGATTGCTAGTATCATTAATGTTTTACTTGTTTGGTCCAAATAATGAATAATTGTAAAGTCTTTGTTGGGTAAATGATTGTTGTAATAAACTGGTAATAATTCTGTGGGATTATATGACGTTTTAGTGTCTCCTAGTAATTGTTTAACCATAAGGAAATGACCTATGGATCTTTGATGTTTATATGCGCTAATTTTAAAAGATGAAATTTGTATAACAATGATGTAGTTAATAGCTAAGGGTCTTAAGATGTCTCTCTAACAAATGAATTGGTTTAATCTAGTTGGCCTAAATTGTTATGAACCCTAGAAGATTAAAATCGAAGTCCATGTCACCTTTGTAAAGAATGGTTGAATGACTTTAAAAGGTAAAATACTTTGAATACTTGGGAAATGAAAGATCTGCTTTCAATGCTTGATGAACAAGTTATGTACTTGAATTCTTATAAGGTAACTTGATTTGGGGTTTAAAATTGTTGCTAAATTTTAGTAACGTGTAGTATAAACATGTCTTTGTTTTATCTTTGGTGTTTTGAAATCAGAATTTATGTGCTGAATCATTCCTTGTTTGTTCTATAACACCTTCTAGTTCGGTTTACTCCTAAACTTGGTTATGGGTGTTACATTTATTGGTATCAGAGCTTAGGTTTAGCTGATTCTCGGACTAAACCAGAACTTGTTGCATCATAATAAGCTATTGTGCCACCTAGGAGTGAAATTTGATAAGTACTTGTGATCTACGTCTGATAAAAGCTCTATTTTATGTGTTATTAGCTTAATATTGAAGCTTATACCCCCGTAAGTACGATTAAATTTTATTTAAATCTTGTATATGTCTTGTTTGATTTTGAATCAACTCATTCATCTATGTGATTTTCTCTCATTGAGATAACATAAAAATCTAAGACAATGATATAAGAGCCCTATCATCATTTGCTTACCTCAGGAAAATTCGTCCCTGTAACATCCCAAAATACGACTTACAAGTATGTTACCAATTCGAATGTTTAATTTGATTTTTGTGTAATACCCAAATACCCGTTTGGTCATATGTTAATGCCTCTCATAGTAGTATCACTTGATTGATACAAATGTATATGTAAAAGCTTAGACTTCATTAAAAGATATGACCAAATTAAAGTAATAAAAAAGGTGGATGACTTTTAATGAAGGACTAAAGTGAATAATTAGGCAAACAAAAGAATTGTATGATAAATTAGAAATAATTAGTGGACTTGGACACATGTTTGCTTGGGATGAAGGCAATTGTAATGGGATTTCAGTCTTGGGGGGAGGAAATTCCTATCTCATCTTCTTCCTCCATAACTGAAACATCCATGGGGAATAAGAGGGAGAAATCTTTGAAATATCCATGGGGAATTGAGATTTTAGCCTAGTAATTCAAGTCTTTTAAATCTTTGATCATGAATCTCAAGGAAGTAAGTAAGCCAACTCATTTCTTCCTTTTGATTTTAAGAATTCAATTTGAATGTAACCTCTCATGCATTATGTTTTGAATAAGATTTGAATGACTAATCCATGATATGAGCCATCTCTAGATTAATTGAAGAATTCATGCATCAAATTAGAACATGCATGTAGTTCATGGAAAGAAATATGTATGCCTTTTTCTTTCCAGCCTTAATTATGTGCTTATAGTGAAGCTCTTGATTGTTTAATTGATAATTGTTGAGTGATAAATTTAGCTTGATTTAGTATAGTTATCATGCGGCTTGTTAGGATCAAACGAACTTCCTTATAGTCAATCTAGGGGTTGTTTGATGCACATTGTTGTACAGTGTAGAAACAGAATCATTAAGACTGTTTGGTAGAAGTAAAGTTTGGGGATTGTTCTTGAATATATAAGGATGTGTATAATTGCAGAGGCCCTATTTCATATATGAATGATAGTTGATGGATTGTTTGAAACATGTATAAATAAGAATATATATGAATCAGGGCTGTTGTGAGCATGTAGAAAATGGATGAGACTGTTTTGAACTTATAGGAAATTAATGGACTGTTTGGATTGATGCAAAATAGGGGATGGGTAGTTCATGTTACTTAGGGACTGTTTTGAATGTGTACAAACATTAAGGACTGCTCTGCACCTATGAAAACCTTATGGACTGATGTATGTACGCAAATTATGTATATGGGAACTAGAGAATGTTTTTGGATAATTTGAATAATTATGGACTGTTTAAGCATAAAAAAATGTATGCTTGTGAGTTTAGGGCTGTTATGAACAATTGTGAGAATAATTGGACTGCTTTGAATGTATATAATCATGTTGGGGAATTATTTTGATGCACACAAGTATACAAAATAGATAAATGGACAGCTTTGAATATGTATGTAATTAATGGACTATTTTTGATGTATAAAAATGTATATAAGTCAATTTCCCTATTTTTGTATGAACATGAATGATTGTGGACTGTTTTGCACATACTTGTGAACGTATGTAATTAGGGATTGTCGTGGCATCTAGGATTGTTATAAGCTGCTTTGTATTTACATGTTTGTGGGCATGAAAATTTGAGTGGCCTTGCAAATAATTTGTTGATAAGTATGGTTCTAATATAAAAATTATTCCTCTTGTAAATTGTTAGACCAAGAAGGAGCTAGGAAAGGATTTGGATAAGTAGCAACATATGATTAAGGATTCAGGTATCCCGTAACTTTGAGATAAGAGGTAAGTGTAGTTTAAAGTTTTGAGATAGGTTAAAAGCCTTCTCGAGCACCTTATCAATTTAATTATGTTTCCTTATGCTTGTGTTAGACAATGCTTAAGCTAAGCTTGGACCTAAGTTAAGTGACTACTTGTTAAAGTACGTTTTGCTAAGCAAATGTTTGATAAAAATGTATGTTTGAATTGAGGATTGAACTTGTGATTGTATTTATGTGCAAGTTAAATCTAGAAGAAAATCAAGATATGACCTCTTGGTTAAATGACCTTAAAACTATGAGCTTGATGGAATCTATATGTGTATTCATGCGCATCATAAGTTAAGTAATGTGAAATGTGATCCGATATTCTGATAAGGAGCAATGCTCATCCCTTTCTGCTATGATAAGATTATAACATGTACATGATTACATGAATATGGAGCAAAGCTCAATGATATGATAAGATAAGAATATGTGAAAAGCCTTGGTCTCAAGTCGGCCTTAGGTATAGTTGGCATGCCATAGAGTCTATAGAACTCATGTTTGGGGTGGACTACGGTCCTTATTTGGCGACAGTAGGAGGGAAGTGTTGTGATCACATAGTGACAGTAGGTGGGATTGACCTGTACTATGAGTATCTTTCTGTTTGTGACAGTTGGCTGGGGATTCGAGTACCTAGGTTGTTACTTGATTCTCAAGGCTATGTTAAATACCAAATATGAAATTTGCAAATAAAACTTGTGAATTGTTTTGATAACTTATGTGATAAGTTATGTTTTGATAACTTATGTGTTAAGTAAGTTACATGTAAGATATGTTATGTTTTGATAACTTATGTGATAAGTAAGTTACATGTAAGATATGTTATGTTTTGATAACTTATGTGATAAGTAGGTTACATGTAAGATATGTTATGTTTTGATAACTTATGTGATAAGTAAGTTACATGTAAGATATGTTATGTTTTGATAACTTATGTGATAAGTAAGTTACATGTAAGATATGTTATGTCTTGATAACTTATGTGATAAGTAAGTTACATGTAAGATATGTTATGTCTTGATAACTTATGTGATAAGTAAGTTACATGTAAGATATGTTATGTCTTGATAACTTACGTGATAAGTAAGTTACATGTAAGATATTTTATGTTTTGGTAACTTATGTGATAAGTAAGTTACATGTAAGATATGTTATGTCATGATAACTTATGTGATAAGTAAGTTACATGTAAGATGTGTTATTTCTTGACAACTTATGTGATAAGTAAGTTACATGAAGATATGTTATGTCTTGATAATCTACGTGTTAAGTAGGTTATATGTATGATATGTTATGTTTTGATAACTTTGATAAGTAAATCATGTCTATAATATGACATGCTTGATAATTTATAAGATAAGTAATACATGTATACAAGATGCTCTGATTTGAAACCCTATGGACGAATTTGGATTGTATAGGTGCATGCTCTTGAACTGTGGACTGTTTTGTGTGATAACAAGTATATTTGGGACTATTTTGAAATGTATATTTATATATACATGTTTAGCAGATTATTTTGATTAAAATGAATATACCTTGGACTGTTTTGCAATGTATATTTATATAAGCATGTTTAGTGGAATGTTTTGATAAAAATGAATATACCTTGGACTGTTTTGCAATGTATATTTATATATACATGTTTAGTGGATTTATTGATAAAAATGAATATACCTTGGACTATTTTGCAATGTATATTTATATATACATGTTTAATAGACTGTTATGATAGAAAATAACATACCTTGGACTATTTTGTATAATTTAAAGCATGATGGACTATTTTGTATAGTTTAAAGCATGATGGATGGTTTTGTATAATTTAAAGCATGATGGGTTGTTTTGTATAATTTAAAAGCATGTTGGATTGTCTTGTGTAATTTCAAAAGCATGTTGGACTGTTTGAAAGTATATACAAGTATATTTGACTAAATTGTATGGATAAAAAATCGTGTTGGACTGTTTTTTTGTTCATGTATATGTATGTATACATGTATAATTGGATTAGTTGGTATATATATGAATACCTATTGGACTGTTTGTACATATATATATGTATATGTGTGCATTTGTACTGTTTGTAAATGAAATAAAGTAACTCATGTTTATGACCTATATGTCTGATGTCTTACGTGTCAAGTAAACCATTAATGATCTATATAATTGATAAAGTTTATGCCATGTTTGAACATGGTAATAAAATGTGTTGTAATTGATCAAGTTTGATACTTACCTAGCTTCGATAGGTTCGAAGGAAGAATGGAGTTGTAATATAGAGCCTTTGATTCATGCATTTGGTTGATTAACTACCTCACTAAGTTATTACTTACTCTTTTCTCTTGTTATATTTCAGGGTAAACATACTAACGGTTACCTCTTGAGCATGGACGCGATCACAAGGGTTTATAAGTATGTTGAAAGTTTAGCCTTAGAACTCCTAGATGGCGGCACATAGTTAATTTATATGCATAAGCGTTTGATCACATCTTTTGATTATGTTTGTATATAAGTAATATAAGTGCTAGCATGACGTGTAATGGACCTTTATTATTTCTTGTGGTTGATCATATATACGATGGATGATTTGAATGTTTAGTGGATGGTTATAGACTATCGATTTGAATAGTTGCTTGATAACTAAGTCATGCTAGGAACTTGTTCGAATGCCTACTTGTTGAATAAGTTATGTTAGTTATAGTGTTTGATGAGTTAAGATCATCAATGGAATGACACCATATGATTCCATTAATATTAAAGGATAAACTCAAAATGCTTGTTATGCTATGAGAGGATTGATTAATTAGTCATGATTATAAAGTGGTTTATGCTTTTCGAGCCATCTTAGAGAGGTTGGTCCTTAGGTGGTTGTTGGATTGCTTGGTTGTTTGCATCATCCATGTTTTACTTGTTTGGTCCAAATAAGGAATAATTATAAAGTCTTTGTTGGGTAAATGATTGTTGTAATAAACTAGTAACAATTTTGTGGGATTAGATGACGTTTTAGTGTCTCCTAGTAATTGTTTAACCATAAGAAAATGACCTATGGATCTTCGATGTTTATATGTCCTAATTTTAAAAGATGAAATTTGTATAACAATGATGTAATTAATAGCTAAGGGTCTTAAGATGTCTTTCTAACAAATGAATTGGTTTAATCTAGTTGGCCTAAATTGTTATGAACCTTAGAAGATTAAAATCGAAGTCCATGTCACATTTGTAAAGAATGGCTGAATGACTTCAAAAGGTAAAAGAATTTGAATGCTTGGGAAATGAAAGGTCTTATTTCAATGCTTGATAAACAAATTATGTACTTGAATCCTTATAAGGTAACTTGAATTAGGGCTTAAAATTGTTGCTCAATTTGAGTAACTTGTAGTATAAGCATGTCTTTTTTTTACCTTTAGTGTTTTGAAATTAGAATTTATGTGCCAAATCATTCATTGTTTTTCTGTAACACCTTCTAGTCGGTTTACTCCTAAACTAGGTTAGGGGTGTTACACAAGTATTTCTCATTAACTTTTCTAAAGCTGCTGATGTGTGGAATAAATTAGTGTTTGGCTACATAGGGGCAAAAAACGTATGATAATGGCTCGTCTAAGTGGGATTCAGAAAGCTTTTGGCACTCGCCCATCACAATTTCTCTCTTGTATTGAATCGAAACTTTTAATCGAGCTTGAAAATCTCCTAGATCAAGAGGAGCTCTTGTGGAAACAAAATTCTCGCTCTGAAGGGATTCTAAATGGTGACTGCAACACCCATTATTTCCATCGCCGGGCTGTTTGTTGCAAACAGAAAAATCATATATCCTCTATCATACATCCTAATGGTGAGTAGTGCGATGATGATCAATTAATTCAACATAGGGATGCCAATTTCTTCTCTGATTTGTTCAAATGTGATGATGATCATGCGCCACCTTTCCCTATTCATGGTGCTTTTTTGAAAATTGATGAGGAGTGGATGAAATCTCTTGATTTTGTCCCCTCCGATCATGAAGTGCACGATGCTCTAATGGAGATGCCCCCCTTAAATCTCGTAGTTGGGCTGGATTACACGTAGAATTCTTTTAGATAAAATAGATTATTGTCGGAGCTTCTATTTGTCAAATGATTTAAGAAATTTTCAAGGGTGTTCACTTGGAAAGGTCCTTGAATAAAAATGACTTGGTTCTTATTCCTAAGAAGGACAAGCCTCAGTCTTTTGCAGAATTTCGCCCTATCAGTCTCTGCACCATATTGTACAAATTGCTCACCAAGATAATCGTCCAACGATTAAAACCTATTTTTCTGATATTAATTGGGGATAATCAAACCAGGTTTATTTCAGAGAGATCAATAATGGAGAATGTTATCATCAATCAGGCAACAATTCACTCCATGAAATCCCTCAAGACTAAACATGGTTGGATAACCATAAAAGTCGATTTAGAAAAAGCATTTGACCGACTACACTGGGTTTTACTGAGGATTCTTTAATTACTTCTGGCTTCTCTTCGGGCCTTCTTCTAATCATCATGGAGTGTGTAATGTAACCCCCTTAACCCGATCTAGACGCAAGACCAAATCAAGTGAGCTACATTGGGTTTCCCGAAACAAAGCTAGAAAGATTTAACTCGAAACACATCTATTTTTCTTTTATCTTATCTAGATGCAACATTATAACCTTTGGTGTGCATAACGGTAGCAGGTCAAAACTCAACTCAATCGGGCACCGAATTGACATCCAATTGTACTCAATTACAGTTTAGGGACCAAATTTTAGTTCTAGAAAATTACAGGGACTTATTCAATTTTGAATTTACTAATCCATAATTAGTTAGGTTTCATACTCACATGTCAAATTTCAACTTAAAAAGACCATTCGAGCTCATTTAATTGCATGCATAACAATCAGGGACCAAAAACGAAAGAATCTAAAACCTTTAATATCAAGAACAACTAACATAACAACAAGACGTATAGATATGGTCTCAAAGTGTATAGGTATGCGGGGCCGTACCGATACGTATCAATACACGGGTTACAAATTATTTTCCCAGAATTCTAGTAGCTCAAAACCATATCGGTACACTTCTACCCGTACCGATACGTAGGCCAAAAATACACTTACCCTTATCGATACACCTCTACCCGTACCAATACACCTGGGCCTGAAATGCCCAATTTTGCTGGTTTTTGTACAATCAAGGGTTCAAACATGTTCTATCAAACTCCAAACATATACACAACAATTCTAAATATCAAACCATGTTAAAACATCACAAAAACATGATCAAATCATGGCATCTTACTTCAATCGAAATCTAGAGGCATGCTTCCTAGAAAACAACGCATGCTTCCTAGAAAACAACCAACCAGCATACGAAACATAATTCCAAGGCAACAACCAAAGATATAAAGCCAATTACAATCCAAAACAGCAATACAAACTTGCTTAAACAGTGAGTTTAGCAAAACCCTCCCAAAACAACATTGAACCTCATTGCCTTTATTACTACTAGTCTAAAGTAAGATCATACTTTCGAATAGTCTAAGTCCTTGGATTTCCCTTCACTTTCTTTCTTCCTCCAACCTTTATTACAATCCAAAACAGCAATACAAACTTGCTTAAACAGTGAGGAATGCTCAAACAACACACCATCAATGTATTTAAAAACCATTTTCTCAAAACACATTGAAATTACCATTTCAATAATTTTACAAAGCACCATGCCTTGAAAACCATGCACTTAACACTTTCAAAAACCAACATATTAAACCATATGCAATATGTATCATAGATCAACAGTAAATCTCATTGCTAACCTTCAATTTAAGCCTTCCCATTCATAACAATCCATATGCAAAGCTTAAAGAGTAAACATGTATAAATCAACATTATACATTAACATCCATCAACATGATACATTAAAAATTATATTGGCTTTCAAGTGATCATAACCAAGTTCCACTTTACAAAATATTACATCGGATACATGGATTCAACAAGTGTCCTCTCATCACTTCATACAACCTCAATCGAAATTATGGTACAATCACAATCGGGTAAAATCACAACCCAAATCATCGGTTAGGTGTATTATCCACTAACGGGAGTTTTCGGTAACATATATCCCCTCAACCGTTAGGGTACTCGGGTGGAGTATTCGGTACTTTACAATCCCTTAACACCCAAGGCGACTTTTTATAGTACATTGTCAATCCTATGGTCCGATAACATTTTAAACCACATCACTTGCCAATATAATTCATTATTAACCATGTATCTCACTGTTTTTATAGGCAACATACAAAACCATTTTCAATGCATTAAACCATGCATTTAAAAGTATTCCATATACTTACATGGACCATTTTCCAATGCATCTATCATCAATATATGATCAAAAATCAGTATAAAACATACTCAAAACATGCTCAAACAATAGGTACCATGTAATTCAAAAACAAGTCTATAAAATCAAATTCGCCAAAACACAACCGAGGGAGAAATCTCATTATACTTACTTTTGAGTTTAAACTAGCGTTCCAAGCTTAATTTAAACTCCCAAAATCACTTTCAAACCTTTATAAAGCTTTAAAACTCTTTTCCACTCACTGACTTCACAAAGCCTTATTCACCAATGCGAATTACCCCTCCAAAGCTTTCAAAATGACACTTCAAGCTTGAGGATCAACCTCCCTTGGTTTAACTACACAAAAACAGTGGATCCAATGCATCAAAATGCATCCAGAAACCCAAAAACATCAATCCACAACAATCCTCTACAAACTCTAGCCGAAACCTTTCCAAAACTACTAAAATCAACATCAAAAACCTTCCACACTTAACCTAGCCAAAACCTAGAGGTTTAATCCATCAATTAACATCCAAAAACAACCTAACATCATCCTTATACTTCTAGTATTCATTAATCAACCAAAACTCACCAAAGACACGACACTAGCAACCTAACCAATTAGAGATTCCTATAGTTTCGGGATTCCAATGTTAAAGCCAACTTATTAACATTATAAAACATCAAAATAATGATTATAATCAATCAAGAACTCAGCAAAATAGATTCGAAATGAAAATCACTTAATCTCATCAATTAAACTTTGATTTAACCAATTTCCATAATTAAATCCTTAAAACTCAAAAGAAAACATATGTAAAAGATCAAAAACTTGGGAATTTCAGTAAAGAACCATACATTAGAGGAGAAGGATGAAGCTCACCTCCAATGTTGACTTTCCCCCTTAATTGTATTGATTTACATGAGAAAACAAGATTAAAACAATAAAGTTTTCATAAGAAACAATTAAGAACTCATTTGACATTAAAAGATTGAAGAAATCAAGGAGTTATCTAAAGATTTTGAAGAAGAGAAGAGTGTTTGGCTGAAGATAATTTGAGAGAAATTTTTTTAGAGAAAAGTTAGTTACGTAAAGTTTGCTTAGAAAATTAATTATAAAATTAATTCCCAAAATATATTTATACTCTTCCCAAATCTTTTTAAAATATCCAATTAAGGAGAAAAGTCTAATATTAGACTTTGGGAAAATAGATCGTTAAAGATTCAAAGTTTTGACCCTATACAAAGCATTCACTAAGAACAGTTTTCATTCTTTACATTTTGGTCACTAGCCAAAATGTCAGCTTTCCAAATTCCATTTTTCAAAATTGACTTTACCAAAAATATTTATATATTAAATAATGATTTCTAGATATTTTCGCCCAATATTTTCTTACTCAAAAATATTTATTCCAATTTAAATCCCGAATCCGACTCAAATCTCTAATCCGGTCCACCGAACCTTCTAATCAACCTAGAAACTCCTAGGCCCAAAACCAAGGTGTTACATGTAACGACCTCTACCATACAGGTTCCATGGAATGGTGCTCGTTCTCATTCTTTTTAACTTGAGCATGGCGTTCGATAAGGTGACTCCTTATCACCGTACTTATTCATTCTTGCGATGGAACATCTTGGTCACTTGATAAACCATTCTGTCGCTCAAGGCTCTTGGGATCCATTCTGTTTCGTCCGCCATGGCCTCCCTCCCTCCCACATGTTTTTTGCAGATGATCTAATCTTATACGCGAAGGTAGACATGGCGCAAGCTATAAATATCCAGGACATTCTCATAGTCTTTGGTACCTCCTCGGATCGCCGTGTAAGCAAGCGAAAGACTACTATTTATTTCTCGCCAAATACGGACTCAGTCTTGCAATATGAAATTAGTTCATTTTTTGGTTTCCAAACTGTTGATGAAATATGACTCGTCGACTTGTCCAACTCAAATTTTTAACTCGAGTTTATCAAAATATCACTCTAACTTAAAATATCCCTTAAAAGGTAAAAAGGGGTATTTTCATATATATATATATATATATATATATATATTTAAGTTTTAGAATGGAAATTTGAGTAATATTTTCTTTTTCTTGTATAATAAGATCCCACTTATTAACTCGTATAGGAATAAGGATTTGGATTCTCTACACTTAATAAATACAAAATCAAAGAAGTTTGGTTGCGATCACTATAATTAATTAACTACTATGCAATACCGTCCACAACTAAACTAGAACTAGCACATATCGATATTCAAAAAAAGAAAAAAAAACTAGCACAATATCTCCTTAAATAAATTCTTTCATTCATATTTTAAAAATAGAAATTTAACTTTGAAAAATACTACTTTTGTAAAAATAGTAATTCAAAGAAGTATAGATATATAGACTCTGTCTAACTTACATACATGCAAAAGTTAAAGGTCATTTAAGAGCTTGTATTAAATATAAGATTTTATCTGGGGGAAAATTGTGTCATTCAATGTATTACAAAACTCTAACTAAAAGATTCTATTGAAAAACACTCATTCAATGTATTATTAAACCCTAAACCATAAAACTCTAAAACCCTAAACCATAAACACTAAAAATTAAACCATAAAACCCTAAAACCCTACCATAATCCATAAACCCTAACCTAACAATCAACCCTAAACCATAAAACCCTAATACATGCATAGGTTAAGAGTCATTTAAGAGGTTGCATTAAATACAAGATTCTATTTGAAAATTTTTCTATAGGTTAGATAAAGCCATATATAAAAAGCTAGTTTAACTAACTAACTATATATCTAGTACGTACAATAACAAGACAACAAAGTAACCAACAATCAACTGGCATAACGAGATGAGGTGTTAGGTTCTTTAAGCAAGGTCAATGATTGAAATCCTAGCATTGTGAACGGAGAAAATTAAGTTAAGAAGTCGCTACTATATTGGATCTCTACTAGGGATGGGCCGAAGGCTAGAAGGGGCAGTTGCCCTCCCTAAAAATTTGAAATTCCTATACGATGTAGAAAATTATTTTCTACGTATTTTCTATTGAAAATCTATTTTCACCCACCCTAAATTTTTATAAGTTCATCCCTTAAAATTTTATAAGTTTGCCCCCTAACCTAAAGTCATGTGTCTGTCCTTGGTCTCTACAAAACTTGATCTAAATTAGTTGACCAATAAATTAGATACATATGATTAAAACAAAAAATATAAGACAACAAAGTTATGGTGTGTTGCATGTGGCATGTGGGATCTCTCGTTTTGCCAACCCCTTTTGACGTATCTTTAAAAGAATCAATAAACCAAAACGATTATTCGCATTACGCAATCTTTTATAGTTACATGAAATCTAAACAATACATAACTTTTTAAAATATTTTTCGTAAATAAACAAAAAATTCGGTTGTCCATGATGAAGCAATACCGGTCGCAACCGCCCATGATCCTTACATGTGATGGAAGAGTTTGGTAGCTCGTAATTTTCATAAATTAATGGTTTTATTCTGAATAAAATAAAATGCAAAATAATTCAAAGAAGAAAGTGGGAATTTCGGTCGATTTCATGCTCTTGTTTGATATTGAATCCATGTGCTATTCATAGAATCATCTGGTTTTTGCTGCACATATTCTTATGAAACTATGAGCCGAAAGGGCTTCTTATTAATTTATAGGATATTTAAATTATTTTACTGTTGTCGATTAAACAGTCAAACGTATATTTTCATTCATGTTTTAAATTGAAAGAAATTTGTAGTCAACTGAATAAATTAAAATAATTATCTGACAAACCGTTTATTTTTTTGTGAGAACATTCGTGATAAGGGGATTAATCACTGCTATCGGCGGTATATATTTTAACGTACTTATTGTAGAAAAATTATAAATTTCAGAAGGTTAGTAATTATAATATTAATTCAATATTTTTTATGTTTATGCGATTGATTATATGTCCTATAACTATTTTCTTTGTTCGGATGTGAACAGGATTTTAGTTACTTTAGTCGACGCGTTTTATGTGTTGTCATTTATGTAACAATTCAATTGGATGGTCTGCAACGCTGGATAAGTATTACTAACTATGAGTATTGATGAATATTATTAATTTAATTTATAAAAATTAAAAATTTAAAGTACTCAACGTATAATTATAAATTATGTAAAATTTAAAAGGTAAATTAATTAAAATATATTATTTTTTTAAAACATAAATTAAAATACCTACTCTATCTCTAAATTATAAAATCTTTATTTTTGTTCATTTAAAATTTAAGTCGCCGCTGCAGAAATTCCAATTTTAAAACATACAATAACACTAAATATCATCGCCGTTCAAATTCCGAAAGAAAATTATTTTCTAGACTAAGGAATTCAAATGTCCAGTTTAATATTGATGTTTATACACAAAAAATTATGTTTTAAAATTACAGATTAAAATTCAAACTTCAATCGATATTTGTTAAAATATTTCCTACTTAGAAAGCACCAAGATATTACAAACAAAAGATGAGTACTGTTTCAGTTTCTTTCTTTTTCATTTATCGTAATTTTCGTTTAAATTGGAAGTCTCAAAGGTGGCGGCATGGAGCGGCAACGGCAGAGAGCGGTGTCGGCAGAGAGCGGCGACGGCAACTTGATTTTTAAATGAACAAAAATTAGAATTTTATAATTTAGGGGTAGAGTAAGTATTTTGATTTATGTTTAAAGGAAAATTAAAAATAAAATAATGTATTTTAATTAATTTACTTTTTAATTTTTATATAATTTATAATTATACGGTGAGTTTTTAAAATTTTTAATTTTTATAAATTAAATTAATGGTGTTCATTAATGCTCATCGTTAATGGTACTCGTCGAGCGTAATAGAATTTTTTCAATTCAATTATATTAAAAGAAAAAAGAGTAAATATAACTTTAGCATCTAATTTTGATATTTATATATAAAGTGACAATTTTTTTAACCAAGGATGGAGCTACAACATTAATGGGAGAGGCTGTTGTCTCAATAGGGATTTTTTTTACCTTTGATTTTTTTATATTTTTTCTAAAAAAATAAGAATAATTATGAATTTGCCCCCTACATTTTAAAATTTATGTTTTGCCCACCCACCCCGTAATTTTAGAAAAGTTATTATATGGTTCGGCCTCACCACGTCACTTGTGGTCTCATTCACTAAAAAACAGCCAACTAATTCTTTATTTTTCATGTCATTTTTTTTTCCAAAGATGAATCTTCACTTTTTTGCCATATAAATAGGAAGTAGGTGGTTACATAAAGATTAATTAGGAAAGAAAAATGACATGAAAAGCAAAAATTAGTTGGTTGATTTTTATTGGATGAGGACCACAGATGACGTGGTGAGCCAGGATCATGTAATAAATTCTCCTAATCTTGGCCCTATTCTTGGAGAAATTATATCGTTGGTCCTTCTTACCACGTCATCTATGAGACCAATCAATAAAATGCATTCATTTCATTAATTTTTTCATCTTATTTTTATACCAAGTGAATTTTTACTCATATTTACTGTAAATCAAATTTAAAAATAGTTTTTACCGAATAAAGATTCACTTAGTAAAAAGATAACATAGACAAATTAATGAAATGAATGCATTTTATTAGTTGGTCTCATGGATGACGTGGTGGGAAGTACCCATGATATAATTTCTCCTATTCCCTGGTGTAACTAGGTGTTTAACTATTTTTTGAAATAATTAGGTATTAAGTTTTACTTTTTGGTGCAATTAGATATTTATCATTGTTTTAAAATTATAGGTGTACATATTTGTAATTTCAATATTTTTTCCCTAAAATCTGTAACACTTATTATCTCTTCAACTAAACAGCATTAAAATTATAAGTATGAACTAATTAAAATTGAGTGCAAAAAGTTTAATGATTTAATTAATTTTTTCAGAGTTTAAAGACTTACATTTTTAAGCCAAAAATTAAGTATCAAATTACAAAAAAAAAAAACTATGTAATTGTATTATTAAAATATTATTTTTTAAAAGGTAAATATTCTAAAATTTTATTATTTATGCCTTTCACATCTGACAAATACACGAACCTCGTTAAAAACCTCCCCCCAAGCAGCTTCCAAACGTTCAACAAACATTCCTTTAAATTCCTGGGGGCTCGTCGATGGTTGAAGCAGCCACGACATGGCATTCGTGCAGCCTGATTCAATAATCAAGCGACCAACGTTCACCCAAATGGACTTCACAAACGTCAAAATGGCTTCCTTGATTGCCAAAATTTCAGCCGATGCAGGGTCCGCATATCCTATTAATTTGGAGAAACTCATAAGGGTCTTCCAGGTGTGATCTCTCAAAATGCCTCTAATTCCGGTTGGTCCATAGTTCCCTCCAACTGCCACGTTCGTGTTAAATTTCACCGATCCCATAGGTGGAGCAGTCCATTCATCCCTTGTGCCCGATTGCTTTTCGGCACGTGATAAGCACCAAGCTTTCGGATTTAGAATAAACTCATTAATCGTCATAGGTGCATTGGACCATTTGGCTCGAAACCACCACCCAGCCGGATAAGTATAAGATCATACAGTTGGGAAATGGTCATACCTTTTCCTTGGAATAGTGTTTCATTCCTGTGAAGCCAAATTGACCAAGAGATGGCATAGAAAGCCATTTTCCAAATTGGTTACAACCTTGACATCGGGCAAACTCCAAACCAGCAACTAAAGAATAATTTTCCTTCCCCCGGATGCGCGCTTTGATCCTCCCATATGTTACACCAGGTACACCAAATAGACCGCAAAAAGAGCATTGAAAAAATAGGTGGTCAACCGACTCGTCTTCTAACCTGCAGAATGTACATTCAATGTTGTTTACCAAAGTAGATCCACGCTTGACAAGTTCGGTTTTCGTTGGAAGTGACTGTGTAAAAGTTTCCATACAAATTCCACCTTGAAAGGGGCAAGTCCCCCATATGTGTTTCCAATCAAAGCTTAGTTGCACATTAGTTGTCAAGAGAATACACATATCTTTGGTCATATAACATCCAGATGATAACTTCACCCATCGGATGCCGTCCGACGGATAAATACCCAAGCGACAGCCCTCAAGAGTCTCCCTGAACGCAGTCTATGCCTCGTTTTCCCAGTCAAATAGAGACCTCTGTAGTGGGACCTCCCAGTGCCATACCGAGTTGATCCGGTACCCAAAATCTACAATTTTTCATGCTCTTCTTGATGATAATGCAATGATTCTTGGGAATAACTCTTTGAGACAGAGACCGTGCACCCATTTGTCCTCCCAAAACTTCAAGGTTCTTCCATCACCAACCTGCAAGATTAAATTGGAAGCAAAAGGGTGATTGTTCACAAAACAAGGGTCCAGTGGCCTAATAATTTCCTTCCAAATCCATAACTTGGTATATCTCGAGATATTTGTAGGAAGAAAGTTTTCGGCTCTTGTCTCATATTTGGCGTTTATAACTCTCCTCCATAGACAATTCCTTTCCCCACTGTACCTCCACAACCATTTATACTGTAGGGCTTTATTTTTAACTTCGAAATCAACTAACTCAAGCCCCCCGAACTGCCTTGGTAAACAAAGCACTTCGCACAGTATCCAGTGGACTCTTCTACTATCAAGTGAACCCCAAATGAATCTTTTGACCATTTTGTTAAGCTCCGCCGATACTGATTTCGGTAATCTAAAAAACAAAAGGTAATAAATGGGTAAATTAGCAAGAATCGACTTTGCCAGTGTCACCCTTCCACCAAAAGATAATAATTTTCTTTTCCAAGGATTTAAGCGTTTCCGAAATTTCTCCAGAACAGGTTGCCAAATTGCAGGAGAGTTTATACCATGTCCCAATGGTAAACCGAGGTATGATGATGAGAGTTTTGCAGCTTGGCACCGCAACAAGGATGCCCAAGATTGGATTTTTATTTCCTCAATATTAATGCTGAATAGAGAGGTTTTCTTCAAGTTTAGTTTTAAACTTGCAGCCAATTCAAAACACCGGAGAACACTTTTACATTCTGCATTTGCGAAGCAGCAGCCCCACAAAAAATAATAAGATTGTCAGCAAATTGCAGGTGAAACTATCACATTCTCGTTCCTTACTCTAACTCCTTCAAAGAACTCACGATCGATAGCTTTTGACAACGTAGAGCTTATCCCTTCAGCCACAATATTAAACAACAATGAGGATAGAGGGCATCCTTGCCTCAATACACGCCTTGTACAGAAGTGATCTGTTAGGGATCTATTAACAAGTACATATATAGATTCTGTTGAAACACAACTGCGTATCTAGCCCCTCCATTTTGTATCGAATCCCATTTTACACAACATAAGATCCAAAAAACTCCAATCTATCATATCATAGGCCTTTTGAAAGTCTGCCTTGAACACCACGCATTCAGCCCCTCTTTTCTTCACGTCGTCCACATCTCATTTTCCACTAATGCACAATTAAGTATTTGTCTGTCTTTAATAAAAGAAAACTAATTTTCGCTTATTATTTCCTCTAAACACTGCGAAAGTCGGTTTACGAGTAGTTTAGACAGAATCTTGCAAGCCCTCCCACCAAACTGATTGACCTATACTCATCAATTGATTCAGGACATTCGTTCTTCGGGATCATGGTTATGAATGAATGGTTTAGGTTGTAATCCCTCTCCTTCCCCTCCCAGAAATCTTCAAGAAATCTCATCAGATCATCTTTGATAAATTTCCAGTATTTCCTGAAGAATCCGAGATTAAATACATCTGGTCCGAGAGCTTTGTTTTCATTTGCACCCATAAGAATATACCACACCTCCTAAACCTCAAATTGACGTTCTAGCCACTCAGAAGTATTTGAATTTATGGATTTGAAGTTGCAATCCAGGTCGGTTAGTTCCATTGTGGATGTTGCATTGTATATATTTGAGAAATGCCTCTGTATCTCGACTCTTATCTCCATAGGGTCATCAATAACCTTATCCCGGCGTTAATAAAAGTTTTGATACATTTTTTGCATTAGTAACATTCATGTTGTGGAAATTTTTTCTCTGATGGCGCACGTTCTGAGATTCCCTTCATTTTTTTCTCCATTTTTGAGCTGCTTTTGCTGCTTCTTGCTCGGTTGTTGGCGACACATTTGTTTTGGTAAGCAGATTGCATGACAACAGTGGATTGGAAGAAGTTCTTGTTTGGGGGCGGTGACGAGCAAACCCTAGATTTTTTTCCCCCGGAGGCTGATGCGAGTGATTTGCTGATTGAACCGCTTACTGATATTTTCGACGAGGGGTTCTCTGACTGGCGCTATGCTTTGGTGGGGCAATTTATTGGAGCTGCTCCAAACTTTCTTGCGCTTAAGAAGATTGTTTCTACTCTTTGGGGGAAGACTGCTTTGAACAAGGTAAGCCTTGCTGGTTCCAACCTATATGTTTTTTCGTTTGCAAATTCTACAGCCAGAGACCGAGTGCTTGAAAACGGTCCCTGGCATATCCAACATAAGGCATTGGTTCTTCGGAAATAGGAACCAAATTTACCGAGATTAGATTTTGATTTAGCTCGTATGCCAGTTTGGATTCAGCTTTATAATATCCCTCTTGAGCTATCTTCTAGGAGTGGGTTGAGTTACATTGCTAGTGGTGTGGGGATTCCACTGTATGTAGATTCTATTACTGCCTCGAGGGAGAGACTAGAATTTGCTAAGGTTTGTGTGGAGGTAGCTGCTGGAACTAGAATACCTAGAGCTATTCATGTGAAGATGAAAGACAGTTCTGTTGTCTCCCTTGGATGCCTGCAAGTTGTTCACACTGCAAGGTTTTTGGGCATACTGACAAATTATGCTCTGAAGTGTTGGGCAGTGTACCTGCCAAGGTGTGGAGGGCAAAGCCTGGGAGTGTTGATACTCAAAATCTTCCTGTGCAGCCAATTACTACCACTAATAGTGAGAGAGAGTGTACTGAAACTATGGCCACTGTTAATATTGAGATAGAGAACTCTGAGGCTACCATTTCTGCAAATGTTGAGCCAAACATTGTTAATAATGGTGGGTTAAATGTGGCTGAGGCTAGTACTAGCAAGTTATCTGACAGTTTGTTGGTTTCTACTGAGTGCAAGTCACTGCTGGTGTTATTGCTGATGAATTTCCTCCTCTGCAAAGCCCTGAAAAGAAGGGGAATGGTAAGGCAGGTAATGTTCAATCAAAGAATAGATTTGAAGCTCTTAAGGGGGTTGATACAGAAGTGATTGATAATGTTAGGAAGCCAAGGGATGCTTCCTTTGGTGTATTTGTTTCAGGAGATGAGAGCCAAAAAAGTGGAGAAAGTAAGGTGCCAGGGGCTACTAGTCAAGGGGGAGGGGAAGTTGGACCTAACTCTTCTCAATGATTGTGATTTTTTGGAACATAAGAGAGTTTAACAACCCTAGCAAGCAGAGAAAGATTTTGAAACGTATGGATAGCTTGCAGATAAAGGTAGTGGGTCTTATTGAAACCAGGATAAGGGAGCCGAATGCTGCTGATATTATTGCTAATCTATCATCTGATTAGTCTTGCTTTCACAACTATAGCTCCATTGCGTTGGGTAAAATTTGGGTTCTCTGTAAGAAAGAACTTGGTTTTACCTTGGTTCACTCTGATTCTCAAGTTATCACTGTTAAGGGTTGCTTGGATGGTAAGCAGATTGTGATCTCTGTAGTTTATGAGAGTAATGACAGTGGGATGTGCATGGATCTTTGGTAGCAACTTAGATATGTTGAATCTCTTGTTGGTAATCTTCCTTGAGTAGTTGGGGGGGATTTCAATGTGACTCTCAGTACTGTTGAAAGCTCAAATGTGGTGTAGGTGATCCGTCCACTTCTGATATGGAAGAGTTGCAGGATTGCCTAGTTGATGTAGGATTATGTGATCACCCTTACATGGGACCAATTTTCACATGGTCTAACAAACAAGAGAGAACTTATTTGGCCAGGAAGCTTGATCGTGTCCTTGTTAATACCTATTGGCTCTCGATCATATCTGATTCGTATGTAGAAATCCTGGCCCCTGGGGTGTCTGATCACAGCCGTGGTTACTTGAAGATTCACCATGATACAGCTATTCACAAGCCGAAGCCATTTAAATTCTTCAATTTTTGGACTGAACATCCTGATTTTGAGAGAATTGTGGCTGATTCATGGGCTGAGCCAATTGAAGGTGACCCTGGCCAGGTTCTTTTTGGCAAGTTGAAGAGATTAAAGGGCAAACTAAAGCTTTTAAATTCTGAGCATTATGCAAATATATCTCAGAGAGTGGAAGAGAAAAGGAGACAACTAGAATCTCAGCTGCTTTTGAGTTTAACTACTATTCTGGATGGCTCTAGGGTTGATCTGGAAAAGCAATTACAGCAAGAGTTGCTAGATTTGGAAAAAGCTGAAGCTTTGTACTATAAGCAGAAGGCAAAGGTTGACTGGATTCAACAAGGTGACCAGAGTACTAAGTTTTTTCATTCTACTGTTGCCTTGAAGAGGAAGAAGAATACAATCTATTTTCTGATAAATGATATGGGAGATAGGATCACATCCTGTGAGGATATTGCTGCTGAATTTATACAATTCTTTACAAAATAGATTGGTACAGTTGATAGAGATGTACCTGGCTGTAGTGTGGAGCACCTCAAAGAATTGCTTCATCTCAGTATACCTATTGATGCCAGGGAGGACCTGGTTAAGGAACTTACAAATGATGAAATTAAAACTGCTACATTCAATTAGGGCAAAGATAAATCTCCAGGACCTGATGGATATACATCCTGGTTTTTCAAAAAAGCTTGGGACATTGTTGGTGAGGATTTCATTACAGCAGTTAGGTATTTTTTTGCCTCTTCCACTTTATTGCCTGCTTTTAATACAACTGCAATTGCTTTAGTCCCTAAGACTCAGAATGCTTGTAGGGCAAGAGAGTTTAGACCTATCTCCTGTTGTTCTGTAGTGTATAAAGCTATAATTAAGATCATTGTGGAAAGATTGAATAGATTGATGCCTCTTTTGGTTGCCCCTAATCAGTCTGCCTTTATAAAAGGGAGAAATATTGGGGATAATACTCTCTTGGCTCAAGAACTTGTTAAAGGCTATGGTAGGAAGGTTATTTCCCCTAGGTGTGCTATGAAAATTGACCTCCAAAAAGCTTTTGATTCTTTGAGTTGGAAATTTATGCTCAATCTCCTCGAAGCTATTGGATTTACTGCCCAGTTTAGGAGTTGGATTAGTGCATGTTTCACTGGGAGCAGATTTTCAATTTCTCTAAATGGTAGTCTGGTTGGTTTTTTCAAGGGTAGAAGAGGAGTTAGACAGGGAGACCCTCTCTCCCCATATCTTTTTGTATTGGCAATGAATGTGCTCTCATACTTGTTAAACATTGCTGCTGCTAATGGAATTTTTCAGTTCCATCCTAAATGCAAGAAAGTGAACCTCACTCACCTGAGCTTTGCAAATGATTTATTTATATTCTATAAAGGTAGTTTGGATTCAATTTTGGGAGTGCAGGTTGTTCTAAAGGAGTTTTATAATTTTTCTAGGTTGAAATTAAATGCAGCAAAGTCTGAATTATATATTGCAGGGGTTCCTTCTGAGTTGCAAGCAGTTTGGGGCTCAATTACTAGGTTTCAAGTTGGTGTACTTCCTGTTAGGTACCTTGGTATTCCCCTTGTTACAAGAAAATTGACTGAACGTGACTGTGGAGCTTTGCTTGAAAAGATAAGGGGAAAACTTGGACACTGGTTGCTTACGTGTAACTTAGGGGTTTTTGTTTCCCAAGGATGTTTGAGACTTGTTGCAGTTTGATCTGCTTTCTTGGATAAATACAAATCACAGCTTATCCAAAAAAAATAACCTTATCCCCCACTCGAAGAGAGTGAACCCAATTCGATCATCTTCACGCCAAGCCACCATATGATAATACTTCGTGTTTCTATTCCCGTCTAAGAACCATTGGATCCAGGATTTCTATCTCCATTCTCTCTCTTCCTTCCTTAGGAGCTCCCATAATTTGAGATGCAGTGACCTAATTTCTTGCACATACTTAGAAGCATCTTGTCCCTTGACTATATAGCTTTCCAATGACTCAATTCCTTGTTCAATATATGCAATCGAAGCTTTCATGCTCCTCTTCCTTTCTCTTTTAAACCATCCTTTAATTGCTATTATAGATTTTCGAAGCACAGAACCTATCCCAGACCCCCTTGATTTGTTTAAAGAAGACAATATCATGGAGTTGAAACTTGCGTCCTCCATCCGGTGATTAAATAGCTTGAAAGGCCTAGCGCTAGACTTGAACTTCTCCAAGAATAATAGAAGTGGATTATGATCTGAGATTGATTTTGAAAGAGCTTGGAGATAAATGTTTGGATTCATCGGAAGAATTTCAGGGGAGATTAAAATTTTGTCCAGTCGACACAACGTTATGACTTCCCTAAAGTTGCTCCACGTATATTTATTTGCTTCTTGTACTTTTAGTTCAAATGCGTCCTCCTCCCTGAACGATCGCAACTGTGATGCGGCTGTAATAGATGGTAGCAATATTTTGGGCATTTATAGTAGAGGTGTATAACTATTTTTGTTATTTATTTTTTGCTCTATTGAATGGAAGAAAAACTTGTTTAGGGGTTGTTTCGGTTATTTTGTTGTTTTTGTTATTTTTTTACCCCGATTGGAATGCATTTTAATGTTATTTTCTTATAGTAAACGATCTATTTGAGATAGCTTTTATGGTAGATAACCTAAAAAACCTGATTAACTCTCTGGTATCTTTAGAAAAGTTGAGAACAACCTCTTTTTCCTTATTATACGGAGCGAGATAATTCATTCAAGTCGACTTTCATATTGGAGAAGATTTATGATTATGTTAAATCCTACAAGAAACTTAAAGTTGTTGTTGATGATGTGGTTGTTTGGTGGAAGGTAATTGTTTGGAGGTGGTGCCATCATCCCATGTTGCCCTTTTATAAGATATAGTCTTTGATCTGACTTTATTTTTATAAAATATGAGATTTTTCTTTTTTTTTACTTCTCCACATAGTTATTCGTTAGGTAGTAGAGGTGTTATTTCCTTATGATTTGTTTACCCGGGTGTTTCACTTGTTATTGCTTTTTTGGGAAATGCACTACTTAAAATTTGTTTGTTTCGATATTTGAATCTTAAGAAAGACTAGAATTATTTGAATAGTCTGGAACTATTTTCCCTTTTAATTTCTTCGTAGCTTGTAATACGTTGTTTATGCCTTGTTAGCTCTATAGGTTTGTGAAGTTACGTAGTAGGAAGTTACCTAATTTGGCGTACATCATTTCTGGCATTGTTGTGGTCTAATTTGGTTTGTCAGGAACTTCTCATCTTTTATTTGTGATAAATTTTTTCTATTGTTGGTTGTTGTCGACGTAATATTGCATGGCAAAAGATTGAGGATTCATTGTAAATATGCAAGTAAATAATGCCAAAAATACGCACTTTTACATGCAAATATACACGGTCAATAAGTAATATAGTAGTGAGTTGAGTATCGTCTCCATAGGGATTGTCCAGGTTTTAATTTCCACGATTAATACTTGTGAACTAGAAAATAAAAGTGATGACAATTGATTGAGATAACGAGTAAAAATAAAAGAACTAAAGAATTTAAAATGATAAAGGAAATAGAAGTAAAGATCTTGGTAGATTGGCAAACAACTAGTGTAATGATGATTGGAAGGCTTGGCAAGGGTGTAGCGATGTCCTTTTTTGCTAAAAAACGAACGAGTTTTCGAAGTGTTTGTGATTTTTTTGGATATAAAATATTTATTCCGTGGGGTTTTGAAAATATCATATGTTATTAAAAATTGGAGTCGCCACCGGCCACTTAGGTAGGCCGGACACCATAAAACCAGAGATTTAAAAAACTTTGAATTCGGGAGTCGGTTACGGATGGGGAAGGATTAGCACCCCCACACCGCCCAAAATTGGTACTTTAATAATTACCTCTTTATTAATATTAGATTTTCCGGGTTAAGGTGACGATTATTTTAAAATTCGGTCATAATTGCAAATAAATTTTAAGGGCCCCGTTATCCGAGAGTAAACGCCCAACCACTATCACTACGCCTGATACTGGCCTCGTTTACGCTCGGATAAAAGGGCACCGCATTGACAATTTATATCTCGATATGCAATCTTAGTGGCAAAATATAAAACATGGCAGATAATTTAAAGACAGTAAATATTCACATAACACAATACTAATCTAACATAAATAAAATACGTAATTAAAACACACATATACATATCAAGCTTAATAGTAGATAAAAACAAATTTAACATGTCACAATAACAAGGCATGAACAAATACATGTATGGACAAAAATATATATTTCAAGAAGACATACATATATAGAACCTTTCACTCTAAGACAGCAAAGCTCGGAGGCCCTCCTATATAGAACTCTTCGCTTTCGACACAACAGGTTTTCCCTATATAAAACCTTGTGTATCATGGGTAAATTCCTTCGATTGGGAGTTCTTCCTATATAGAACTGCTAGTCTTCACCCTGGAGCCGTCAGTCCTTCCTATATAGAACTTTTGGCGTCTGAAATCTTGGAGCTATGGATTCTTCCTATATAGAATCTTTTACTCTAAGACATTGAAGCTCGGAGCCTTTCCTATATAAGACTCTTCGCTTTCAAACACAACAAGATTTCCTATATAACCTTGTGTGTCATGGGTGAATTCCTTCGACTGGGAGTTCTTCCTATATAGAACTGCTAGTCTTCACCCTGGAGCCGTCAGTCCTTCCTATATAGAACTTTCAGCTTCTGAAGCCTCGGAGCGGAGGATTCTTCCTATATAGAACCTCTATCTGCAGGCGCTAGGAAACATAGGCTTTTTGTATGTAGAACCATTGTCTTCACATTTGGGATTCACACCACGTTGGCCATCGATGTCTCTTTGAATCTACAGATACCTGTCTAAGATAAGACAAAATGCTATGACAGATGAAATGACATGCTCCTAATCCTAGTGATGTCTGACTATTCATGATGCATGAGTGTCAATATCTTGGTGGGCTTGTTTTGGTCCATATTCGACCTCGTTGTTCACTTTCTCCTTTCTCACGGGCGTCGATACCCCACTTCACTGTCAGGTTCAACCATTCCAACCTTTCTTTTTCTCCATTTACGACTTGGAATTCTAAAGTGCCCTTTCGGGTTTTCACTTTAGAGAGTTTTTTTTTGAGGGGTGCCCTTCTGGGTTTTCACTCAAGAGATCTCTCTTGTTATCTCGCATGTTTTCCTTGAATAGACAGGACGTACGCCATTGGTCATCCTATCCGGTTGTTTGAAGTTTTCTGCCTTCCCTATCAACAGCTATTATGTAGGGAGCTAGAGGGCGGAGTTAACATCATTTTCTTTAATCACCTGCGTTTTTAAGGTTAGATCACAGTAATGCTCCGAAATCTCTTGTTTTACTATAAGCCTATGTTAACTTATTTGCCTGAAATTGACAAGAAGGCAAGGAATGGATGCTCAAAAACATGATTTTATTACGATTAAGGGCTCGGGATATCTTAAAAGAGGTATGACACATATGAGAAAGAAGAAAAGTTAAGTATGAAATACAAGATCCCTCATTATCTTCGATATGAATGATACATGATCCTGTCAACCGGTGTAGAATTCTTTGCCTGAAGCCTCCTCTTCATGATGTTCATGGGAATACCCTTCTCTTCGGATATTCAGTTTTTCAATTTACCCGAGTCGCCCTTTACGGGTTTTCAACTCGGGTCCTCCCTTTGCTTCAAGACGCCCGGTTTCAGGTTTTCGCCCTGAGCTCTCCATTTTTGTTCTCTTTTTTTATTATTTTCTTTTTTCTTTTTTTCAAAGATAGTATTTCTTAACGGCATCAGAATTTATAGGGTTTTTCAGCTCGTCTCCATCCATTTCTGTTAGGAATAGGGCTCCTCCTGAGAAGGCCCTTTTTACGACGTACGGTCCTTCCCAGTTGGGCATCCACTTTCCTCGAGAATCTTTCTGGATAGGGAGGATTTTCTTGAGCACCAGATCCCCTTCTTTGAATTCTCTTGGGCACACCTTTTTGTTGTATGCCTGCATCATCCGCTTTTGGTACATCTGACCATGACAAATGGCCTTTAGTCTCTTTTTCGTCAATGAGATTTAGTCTGGTCAAGTCCGCCTGCACCCATTCAGCTCCTTCCAATTTTACTTCGTTTAAGACCGGAGAGACGGGATCTCTACCTCGATGGGGAGTCTTGCCGGTACCATACACCAAGGAGTAGGGTGTTGTTGCCCCTGATGATGTGCGAATGGACGTCCTATAGGCGAAAAGGGCGAATGGCAACTTCTCATGCCAATCCTCGTAGGTATCCGTCGTCTTTGCTATGATCTTCTTTATGTTCTTATTTCTTCGCTTCCTTTCGCTCCATTCATTTTAGGACGATAGACTGTGGAATTATGGTGTGTTATCTTGAATTGAGTGCACACGTCCGTTATCATTTTGTTATTCAGATTGGAAGCGTTGTCGGTGATGATCCTTTCTGGCAATCCGTATCGACAAATAATCTCATTCTTTAAGAACTTACATACTGTAGTCCTTGTGATGTTGGCGTAAGACGCTGCCTCTACCCATTTAGTGAAATAGTCTATGGTGACCAAAATGAAACGGTGTCCATTGGAAGCTTTCGGATGGATCTGCCCGATGACGTCCATGCCCCACGCCGCGAAAGGCCACGGAGAATTCATGGTGTGTAAAGGCGATGGTGGTGCGTGAATTTTGTCAGCGTAGATTTGGCATTTGTGGCATTTTCTGGCGTAATCGATGCAATCTCCCTCCATGGTCAACTAGAAATAACCATATCTCATAATTTTCCGGGCTATAGACAGCCCGTTGGCGTGCGTTCCACAGAGCCCGTCATGTACTTCGGCTAAAATCTCCTTCGCCTCCCGGGCATCCACACATCTCAGCAATGTTTGATCATGACTTCTCCTATATAGGATCTCCCCATCTAGGACATATCTTGTTGCCATTTTTCTGAGCGTTTTTCTGTCATTGTCATTTGCCCCTTCTGGATACTTTCGAAGCTTGACATATTGCAAGATGTCATAGTACCATGGGTTTCCATCAATCTCTTCCTGTACATTACAACAATGAGCAGGCCTTTCAAACGTCCGCATCTCAATGGGCTTCATTTCTGCCCCGATGTTTGTTTTAAACATGGATACCAAGGTTGCCAAGGCGTCTCCCATCTGATTTTCTTCTCGGGGCAGGTAATTGAAGCTGACCCTTTCGAATTCTTTGGTGAGCTCTTGAATCAGTTCATGATATTTGACCAACTTTGGGTCCCTGGTTTCCCATTCCCCGCGCAATTGGTAAATTACTAAGAATGAATCTCCGAACACTCGAAGTTCCTTAACATTTCTCTCAATAGCTGAGTTCAGTCCCATAACGCAAGCTTCGTATTCAGCTATATTGTTAGTGCAGAAGAATTCCAATCTGCTGGTGAAAGGATAATAGACGTCCTCAGGAGAAATTAGCACTGCTCTTATCCCATGTTCGAGGGCGTTAGAGGCTCCATCGAAGTAAAGTTTCCATGATCTATCATCTGAAACCTCTTCCTCGATTGTAATGCACATCAAGTCTTCGTTTGGGAAATTAAAGTTCAATGCCTCATAGTCATCCGAAGCACGACTAGCTAGGAAATCTGCTACGGCACTCCCATTTACGGCTTTCTGGTTAACGTATACAATATCGAATTCAGATAAGAGCATCTGCCATTGGGCCATCCTTCCTGTTAGTGCTGGCGCTTCCATTAAGAACTTCAATGGGTCTAGCTTGGATATCAACCAAGTAGTATGGTACAACATATACTGTCTAAGCCGCTTGGTAACCCAAACTAGAGCACAACACAGCTTCTGCACTGACGGGTATCGCGTTTCGCAATCATTGAATTTCCTGCTTAGGTAATAGATGGCTTGCTCCCTTTTTCTTGACTCATCGTGTTGCCCCAATACGCATCCCATTGAATTCTCAAAAACTGTTAGGTAGAGAATTAATGGTCTATCTGGTACTGGTGCGACTAAAATTGGAGCATTTGTCAGGTACTTTTTGATCTTTTCTAGGGCTCTTTGACATTCCTCGTCCCACACACCAGGATTATTCTTTCTAAGAAGTCTGAAGACCGGGTTACATCGGTCGGTTAATTGGGAAATGAAACGAGAGATATAATTCAGCCTCCCCAGGAAACCGCAAACTTCCTTCTGAGTGCGGGGTGGTGAGAGATCCTGGATGGCTTTCACTTTATCTGGATCGATCTTAATCCCTCTTCTGCTTACCACGAACCCTAGGAGTTTTCCAGAAGTAACGACAAAGGTACACTTGGCAGGATTGAGCCTCAGTTGGTACTTTCATAGTCTTTGGAATAGTTTTCTCAAGTTCTGTAGGTGCTCTTCCTTTGTTCGGGACTTGGCAATCATGTCGTCCACATATACTTCTATTTCTTTGTGCATCATGTCATGGAAAAGAGTCACCATTGCTCTTTGGTATGTTGCCCCTGCGTTCTTTAGCCCAAACGACATCACTCGATAACAAAAAGTGCCCCACATGGTTATGAACGTAGTTTTCTCCATGTCGTTAGGGTCCATCTTTATCTGGTTGTACCCTGAGAAGCCGTCCATGAATGAAAACCATGAATGCCCTGCAGTGTTGTCAACCAGCGTGTCAATATGTGGTAAGGGGAAGTTGTCTTTAGGGCTAGCTCGGTTTAGATCCCTATAATCTACACACATACGAACTTTCCCGTCCTTCTTTGGTACCGACACAATGTTTGCAACCCATTCGGGGTATTTGGCTACCTCCAAGAAATCAGCATCAAACTGTTTTTTTACTTCCTCTCGGATCTTTAACAACATATCTGGTCTCATTCTCCGAAGTTTTTGCTGTATTGGTTTGCACTCCGATTTTGTCAGCAATTTGTGCACCACAATGTCAGTATTCAACCCGGGCATATCTTGATAAGTCCAGGCGAAGACATCCTTGAATTCTTGAAGTAGGGTTATCAGTTCGTGCTTGGTTTTTGAGGAAATCGTCGTTCCTACTTTTATTTCTTTTCTCTCTTCTTCAGTCCCCAAGTTTACAACTTCTGTTTCTTCTTGGTGGGGCATGATCTGCCTTTCTTCGTTGGCCACCATTCTCTTTAACTCTTCCGGGACCTCACTTTCTATCTCATCATATCCTTCCTCAATTCCCTCTGAGACCTCAGGGCATTCAAAATTCACTCCAGGATTGGATCCGGTATCATTCATATCGTCAATCATGAGCGACCTGCATTAAATGAGAATGAATTGTATTGGGAAGGAGACGGCTTTATATGAAGGGAATGAACATGAAGAATGCATGAATGAAATAAATGAAACTTTGGTCATTTTAGGAAAGTGGGGATATTTTCATTTCAATCAAAAAGTTAACATAGGTGTCCCATACAAGAGATCCTCATTGTTTACGGGCAAAAACAAAAGGTTGATTCGGAGCATTACTCTGATCTATTCCTAAAAACTACAGGTAGATCAATGCAGCTCTAATTATCGAGTGTTTCCCCGGGATGGCAGGGGCGGATGTTGGTCAACATTTTGCTGCCTCGGTCATTTCCAGCTATCATGTTGATGTACATCCCTTCAAATGATTCACTGAGTATCTCCTCCTAGTTGAGTACGTCATTTTCCTTCATTGCCTCTCCAACCTCTTAACCTGGCTGGTAGAATCCTCCAGAGACAAAAGTGGTTTTTAAACTAGGAAAGGACATTGGTCTCCACGGAATGTCTTATCCTTTAAATCTGGCTTTTCTTTGCTCCTCCTTTCTCTTATATTCCTCTTTTCTCTGTTGGACACTTGGTTGATAACCCAGCCCAAAACGATCCTTCTTGGTTATCATATTCTTGGCTCTTAGGTTTTCTTGTAATTTCTTCCCCAGCCCTTTTCCTATTTTGGCTCATTGGCCCAAAGTTTCTGCAACGGTTATCTTGGTACAATTAGATAACCTGGGGTAGGGGATCTGACTTCCCTCCGAAACAAACGTGGCATTTACTAATTCCAATGCTCGGAACGAGCATTCTGCAGCATCTTCATCATTTTGAATATAGGGAGCGTCTGATGTCACGGAAGCAACAATCTCCTGCTCAGCCTCTACTATGACCAATTTACCCTCGACTACAAATTTTAATTTCTGATGCAACGATGAGGGGACAACTCCTGCGAAGTGGATCCATGGTCTTCCCAATAGGCAGCTGTAAGATGGTTTTATGTCCATCACCACAAAATCGATCACATATTCAGTTGGTCCGATCAATAGGGGCACCTCAATTTTCCCCATTGTTCCTCTTTGCGTACCATCAAAGACTCTTACCGAATTGTGGCATGGCTTTAGGTGAGAACCATCTATTGGTAGTTTTTGCAGGGTCACCATAGGCAAGACGTTCAATGCTGACCCGTTGTCAATCAGTACGCCAGGTACTACATACCCTTTGCAGTGGGTTGTGATGTTAAGGGCTTTGGTGGACCCCATTCCTCCCTCAGGGATCTCATCATCACTGAACATTATATGATTATAAGCAGTGATATGCCCCACTATCATGTCCAGGTTTGTCACAGAAATGTCCTGGGGCACAAAAGTTTGATTTAGCACCTTTAATAGCGTCTTCCAGTACTTTTCTGAACTCAAGAGTAATTCCAGTACTGTGATCCTGGCCGGTTGCTTTCGTAGTTGTTCCACTATGTTGTACTCGCTATGTCTTAAGAACTTCAAAAATTCTTTGGCCTGGGCCTCAGTTACCAGCTCATTCATCTTTGGGGGAGGTTCTTCTCTAAATATCTGCGTGGGACTAACTGTTGCACTCTTTCTCTTATCTTTTTCAGCTGCTTTCAAAGCCTCGGAGGAATAACATCTGCCGCTCCTTGTGAAATGGTCGGCCTCACCAATGTTTACATCGCTCTGGCTTTGTTGGTCTTTCAGCGTAGGCTCTTTTACCTGACCATGTTCTAGCTTTTCTGGCGTGGTCACATTTACAGCATAATTCCAGGGGATTTGCCGCATATCTTTGAATGGGAATGGGGATGGGGCTGAAATGATGATCCTGGGACTTATCTTGTTGGTTTCTCCCTGGGAGGCACTTGCATTCCCCGGCCTGGGAGAGATGATAAAAGGTCTATCCTTCCCGTATTTAGATTTGGGGCTATCCGTCATGTGTACGTCCTAGCCCTTCTTCCCCATGGGCTCCTCGAATAATTCTATTTGTTTTTCATTCATTAATTGCTGTACCAATCTCTTGAACTCATCGCACTCTTGGATGTCATGTCCTTCATTCTGGTGGAATTCACAATACTCTCCACATCCCTTCTGCCTTGTTATCATGCCTTTGTCGATCATACGGGCCATGCATAACTGTTGAAATACCCACCGTAAAGGAGACTTGATTTCTGACACATCATCCTTACTCCTTCTGGTAAAGTATTCTTCAATAACATTTACTCCTCTGTTCCCATGATTAGGCAGCGGGTTATTGGCTACACTCGGTTCTTCGAACTTCAATATCCTCGAATCGATTAAATTCTGCACAAGTTTTTTGAAAGCAAGGCAGTTTTCAGTGGGATGTCCAGGGGTACCGCCGTGATAGTCGCAATGGCGTTCAGATTATACCAAGAAGGGAAGGCGGATTGACAGGAGTAACGATGTATGGACGGACCAGGTCTGCTTCATACAACTGGGAATAAAGTTCTGAGTATGAAACAGGTAGGGGAGTGAAAGTTCTTTTCTCTTTCTCTTTTCTAGGGATTCTCTCATCTCTTTGATTCGAGTGTTGTGTTTTTCCCACAGGTGCTTGTGGCTGTGAGACTGTGAAGTTCTTCGGGGTGGTATAAGTGTTTGTGGCGTTTACTTTATTCCTCTTGCTATACTTCCGAGACCCTTCCCCGCCATTAATTCTACCACTCTTAATTGCCAATTCAAGGGACTCCCCAGTCCTGATTAAGTCAGCAAAGCACTGCGTTGTATTATTAATGAGGCGATCAAAGAGTGCCCCTTTCAGAGTATTAACAAATAACGACGTAATTTCATGTTCCGGGAGGGGTGGCTGAATTTGGGCGGCCACTTCCCGCCACCTTTAGGCGTATTGCCGTAGACTTTCGTTGGACTTCTGCCCCATATTTTCCAACATAATTCTACTGGGGGTCATATCTGTTACATGCTTATATTGCTCAGTAAATGCTCTTGACAGAACTTTCCATGTCTTAACATTTGCCTTGCTCAACTGGGTGTACCACCGTAACGCCGCTCCAGTTAGGCTGTCCTGGAAACAATGGATCAGTAGCTTTTCGTCCTTAAGGTAGGCCGCCATCTTTAGACAGTACATTGTTATGTGTGCGGAAGGACACGTGGTTCCATCGTATTTGTCGAACTCTGGCATTTTAAAGTTTGGCGGTAGGACAAGATCGGACACCAGACTTAAGTCGCTAGCGTCGTTTCCTGATTCTTCATTAGATTGTAACATTTTAAATTTTTCCTCCATGAGGCGAAACCTTTCCTCCCACTTTTTCTATACCTCGGTCCTGATCCTTTCAACCATGTTCAGGTCAGACACCTCTTCTCCATAGAGTGCTTCAGCGTCGAGGGGTTGAGTTTCAGGTACCCCTATTTGAAAACTAGATGACATTCCTGCAGGGTCGATATACACCTTTCTAGCTGGGTTTGGTGCAGTTGGTTGAACCTTGTAGTGAACTGGGGTACCCTCTGGTTCTCGAACGGTTTCTCCTTCCACTCATTTTTCGAGACTCTTAGCCAACAATGCGGTTATGTCGGATACTATAGATGCTTGCGACTGCGCAATCTAATCACTGAGGCTTCTTTGAGTCTCTTCAAGTCTTGTCTCGAGCTCTTTTTGCCTTTTTTCTAGACTGATTATCCTGTCTTCCATGAGCTTGCTTTGTAACCGGGTAAGGTATGGATGATGAATGATTGCGGGTTAACTACAGACAATGCCGCAATATTCATAATGTTAATATGGTTGCGAGAAAATAAATGCATGTATAATGATGCGAATGTCATGATGCAAATGCGAGAATGTATGCAGATAAGGTACTGATTCCGCTGGTAATCACCCTTTTGAACTACTTCCTCGGGAATTAAAGGGTCTAGATTACAACAGAGTTCGTGTTACAAAATAAAGATCCATAATACAAAAGATCTAATTACAACATAGCATCTTATAGATAAGCTCTAGCTCTATCTCCTAATTTTCCAATTGCCCTGAGCAGCTTGACGAACCTGGGAGCTTCTTCCATTTCTGGGACTATGAAAGGTCGGAGTGTTTCAGCCTCGATGGCCAAATCATTCACATGCCTGGCGACTCGCTATATGTCCACCATCAGGTTTGCGTAATATTGGTCCCTATCCTGTACCATCCGGGCAGCATCACGCAATCTCTTTTGCCAATAGGTGTCCCCTCCGGCTGCAGCCTCCTCGAACACACTAATTCTTTCCTTGTAATCCTCAACAGTTGCTTCAAGGGACTTAATTAGTGCTCGTAACACGCCCACTTCGCGCTCTCTTTCTTGCAGCTCAGTGAAGCTATTTCTCTGGCAGTACATTCGAAGGGAGTGTTCAACTTCCGCCACCTTTCCTTTTAATTCGCCATTCTGACTTTGGCTTTGCTCCAGACTTTGAATAGTGTCATCGTACAGTTTTTGCATCTCTAACAGTCTATTTCATCTACTCATGGACTTTCTTTTCCATACGGCGACGCTTTCTCTCTCATGATGGACAACTTGTTTTCCCTTGCTGATTTCTTGCCTGAATCTTTCCTTTTCTTGATCAATGGCCTTCTTGGCAGACCGTTTTTCTTCCTCCATAGCCAACCGGCAGCTTTCCATCTCTTTCTCGATCGCTCTGTTGCTGATTTCTCGTTCTTCTTCCACCAAACGGATACCATTCATTCTTTCTCTTTCCACGGCTATGAATTGACTCCGGCTGGCCTTCTGTATTTTTGCTTGTAGTAGAAGGGCATCTTTTTGGTAAAGAGCATTTTTGTTGTTCAAATATGCATTTAATTTCTTCAACTGCATAATGATCCCATCCCGTTCATCAACCTCTAAGTTTGCCTTATAGAGCTCGCTCGTATGTTGAGTCTGTTGGATGTCCATTTTCTTTTTAATTTCTTCGAGTTCATTCCTTAAGATGTCGCCTTTGAGACGGTACCACCCTTGTAAGCTCTTGAGTGACACTTGCTGGTCCTTGATCAGATTCGGGAATCACATTATTAACCCTCAAGCATCTCCAAAGATCGTAGTGCGGGGTAGTCATGTGCTCGGTATCTCCTTCCACCCCGATCCTAGTAACAATGGTCCAGGCCCTCATGATGGTCTGAATTTTTCCTTTGAACTCCCCTTTGAAAAGAAATTTAGTTTGGCTTAACCCGGCGGTATTGGGAATGAACTGTCGTGATCCGAACTATCGAGCACTTAAAGCGGAGCACAGACGATCCCTCCGTGCAATCCCAACATCATCATCCAGTTGAAATCACCACAACTGTATAGAAAATAATTAACTTTACCAAGCCATGGGACCCTCCATGCTATGTCTTCTTCTTGAATGTTCCTGAAGAAACTAGTCCACATTTTTGTTTTCAAATCCTCTCGCCATTCTTTTGCTAAGTACTCCCGTAAAGGCGAAAAACCTTGGAAGGATATCCCAGTAGGACCCTCGTCGGTGTCTTCCACATGTGACTCGAATCCATAGAATAGTTTGTGTGCGCATCCTCAAAAATGTCCTTCTTCATGTTTCCGGCTAGCATTTAAGGAAATGAAAGTCTCGACCAAGATTGCTGGTACTGGGTTTGCTTTCCGTTTTATCCGCTCAAACAAGTCCAGAATGGCTATGTCAATGTTCCCGAGTACTCTTGGAAAGATCACCAAGCCATATATTCCTAAGGCGAACAGGTCCATTTTCTTTGCCTCATCTGGATGTGTCGGTATGATGTCCCAAATACTTTCCCATGAAAAAACTGTATTGTCTCCTCGGATCTGAAGCAGGCCATTAACCCAATCGTCACTCATTCCCGCAAAGGTTTTGAGTTTCGCAGTGTAATTCTGATTCCTAGGAGGCTTTGCGTAGATCCAATCTTCCTGAATGTTCTTCTGGTTAAGTAAAGCAGTGTATTCTTCTACTATAGGCATCATGTCCTGCCCATTGAAGGTGAAGCAGCAAAAAGCGAATTCGAACCGGACTATAGCTCGGAGCGGGGTTGGTTAATCCGAACATATAACAGTTGTGCAATGTCGCCATAACTATCGCAGAACAAGTCTTGTAGTCTTGGTCCCATCTTTCCCAAATGCTTTGAAGATCCCATAAATTGTTCATTTGAGACTCACATAGGTGTACCCGGCTATTACGCAGCGTTCATTCGTGACTGTCCCCTTGGGTTTTCTGGTTGACCTCTAACCAATGTCTGACTGACAAATTAAGCTCTTCTTTCCTAAGACACCTTTTTTCCATGGTGAAAGACTTTCTGATCGGGCAAACCACTTGATCCAGTACCTTTACGTGATGCAAATGTATGATGTATGAAAAAAACAAAAGCGAAAAGAAAACAAGTCGTGCAGATAAAATTAATAAATATATAAATAAAAGGACAAAATTAAACAGAATAAACACACAAAACACCCTATTTATCCTGTCTAAAACCTAAGGTTATCCGCATGGCTCTAAATGGGTAGGTTTCTATGTATTCTCTACATGCAGTCTTGGTTCTAGGAGATACCTGAATTGTCCTTGCTGTCCTCTACTAAGAGTAGCAAGGCCTCCGATCATCACCCATTATAGGCTCCTTTCAACCGGGTTCAATTCAGGGGGACCCATTCGCTTATGCCCGTACGAAGGAACGATATCCTTACGAAAGCATAAGGTACTCGAGCCCCGAAGGTACTTGCTAGGCCCTTACGGGAGAACGATATCTCCACGAAAGCATTAGCGTTTTCCCCCCCACTTAAAAAAGGGCTTATATGCCATATTTTAAATGCGTTAAAATAAACGCGCAATTATAACCGAATGTTAATTTAATAGTCACTTTAACCCAGAATTTCTAATATTAATAAAGCGGTAATTATTTTAAAAGCTTGACTCTCATTTGTTTTCTCGAAAAACAAAAAATGTTCCCCAGCGGAGTCGCCATCTGTAGCGATGTCCTTTTTTTCTAAAAAACGAACGAGTTTTCGAAGTGTTTGTGATTTTTTTGGATATAAAATATTTATTCCTTGGGGTTTTGAAAATATCATATGTTATTAAAAATTGGAGTCGCCACCGGCCACTTAGGTAGGCCGGACACCATAAAACCAGAGATTTAAAAAACTTTAAGTTCGGGAGTCGGTTACGGATGGGGAAGGATTAGCACCCCCACACCGCCCAAAATTGGTACTTTAATAATTACCGCTTTATTAATATTAGATTTTCCGGGTTAAGGTGACGATTATTTTAAGATTCAGTCATAATTGCGAATAAATTTTAAGGGCCCCGTTATCCGAGAGTAAACGCCCAACCACTATCACTACGCCTGATACTGGCCCCGTTTACGCTCGGATAAAAGGGCACCACATTGACAATTTATATCTCGATATGCAATCTTAGTGGCAAAATATAAAACATGGCAGATAATTTAAAGACAATAAATATTCACATAACAGAATACTAATCCAACATAAATAAAATACGTAATTAAAACACACATATACATATCAAGCTTAATAGTAGATAAAAACAAATTTAACATGTCACAATAACAAGGCATGAACAAATACATGTATGGACAAAAATATATATTTCAAGAAGACATACATATTAGAAATAAAACACATTTCAACACATATAAAGCAATATATTATACATAAAAAGGAAATATACTAACACGTAACCTAAAGCCAAGAAAACATACAATACGTACTAAAATACAAAACATGTTGTGTACGAGCCGACTAGAACACAATATACATGATGCGAATAACTGAACCGATACATAAAGACACATAATCATCATGAACTTAACACGCATATACATGTAAACATAAAAATACAAGGCATATACGAGAGATATATAACAAGGCAAAAGACTACATCAGCATACACAATTATAATACAAACATAAATATTTACATGGAAACATGACTGAAATGAAAAGAAATAAACATCAGTGGCAGAAATTAAAGGATAATAATATGCAATTTAAGGACGAAAATGCAAAATAGACAGAACCTAAAAGGATCAAAACTGTAATTGGACCAAGGGGCAGACCCGAAATGAAAAATTCAAAAACGCGGGATGGTTAAAAGGGTAATTTTACCATTTAAAAATTAATTCGGTGTAATTTAGGGACTGGATTGCAAGATTTTGAAATATAAGGGGGACTGGAATTGTAATTATACCATGCGGTAGGACAGAAACGAAAATATTGAAAACGCGGGGGGATTTATTACGTAATTTACCCATTTCACAAAATAATAACACCTATAAATCCCCTTTTTTTTGGCCGGAACCAAAATTTCCCCCTTTCGTTCATTTTTTCAGTTTTATAACAAGCTTCGTTCTTATTTTTCTCTCAACTCTCCCTAATGAACCCAGAACCCGGCGGCCGGCCGCATTCTTCTCCGCCGCCGGCCGCCGCTAACCGGCGCCGGCGAGCCTCAAAAAATACACCAAAATAACCCTTACCTTACCATCGACACGAATCCTAACTTGGATTCGAAGAAAAAGCCTTTATACAGCCTAGATCTAAGAAATACGAAACCTAAAAGACCCCTTTTTGTATTCAACCCAAAACGAAACCAAAAAAGGACCTCCCACTCCTTTCAGTTCACCATACTCGGCTTGGGAAAGCCGAAGAGGCTTATCACTGGTGAGGGGAGATCTACAGACGACGATGGTAACGACCCTAAACCTTTGTTCTTTTCTTTTACTATGTGTATTTTTGTATACATGCAACAAAGTGAAAAAAATAGAAGAGTATTACCACTGAAGACTGATTTTTTTGTATTTTTTTCTTTCGATTACAACTCTGTTACCTTACAAAATGTTTGTTTCATACATATATGCCTGTTTTTTGGTTTGGTGCAAGTAATATAATATCTTTTTTTCAGATCTAGACTGCTACTGACATAATATTTCTTTTCTTGTGTTTTGACATGTCTGAGCGCGGTGGTTGAAGATCGGCATGGTGAAGCATGGTGGCGGTGTGGGGTTTCTGTCTTCGGCCAGAGGCGTTCTCGGCCGTTAGATCAGATCTGATCTAACGGTCGGGCTGGCTTGAAGGACGAATGGCCCAGACGAGACCTCGATCGGTGAAAAGGCTCCAGATCGTGCCACGTGGGGCTCAGCAGTCGAGGGGTTATAGCGCGTGGGGCTCACGCACGCGTGGGATATCGAAGAGTCTGCGCGTGGACCGCACACGCGCGTGGCACTCGAAGCGTCCAGACGTGTAGTGCACGCGGCTGGCAGATATTTTATCTTGGCTTGATCGTGGCCGTTGGATCAGATCTTGATCCAACGGCCCATAGTCATCTGCACCAAAATAATTAGAATTAAATATGGTTTGGGTTTGGGCCAACTGGGCCTTGTAATAATATTATACTTGTAAATGGACTTGGACTGGCAATTTATTTATTTGGGTTTAATATGTATTTTTTTGGATTTCATTTTATATTAGCCCAATAATAATAACATTAATATTATAACAACAATTAATAATAATACACATACGATAATACGTACGTATATACTTATGCAAACATCAATTAATATAACATACTAGCATACGTACATATAATCATACACATAATTAACATAACATGTACACACATTATCCGTAAAAACAAATACGCTCGTGCTAAATATAGATACATGCGCGATACACATACACCGTATTACTTATTAATACGTATACATACATAGTTTATAATATACGTGCACACACCACACATTTTATATATATTAGTAACACTTATGCACATAATAAACATATAACATAATATAATACAATGTATACATGCAACACTAGTATACTAATAATTATACTAATATGTATTTACAGACCAGATAAAACAAATGCTTGGATTTCACACTAGCAAATGCAACAACTAATAACACTAAACTTTGGTTTTAATGCCGAGTAGATTTTAAGTTAGTATTGCATCTGTCAATGGCAATACCCTAAGTTAATTACTTTTAACATCTATATATTTATAGCGAGTTTTCAAACAATTAACTTGGTGAAGATTCAATCTTTACTCCTAAGGGGTAGAATCACTTTAGGTGTAAGTTCATATAATTGAATATCTTCTGTCAAAGTTTCTCTCCTTAGTATTTGGCAATTAATCGTTATCTCCTAAGTCTGTTAAGATATCAAGGGATAATGAGCATTCAATGCCAACTGTTGATGGTAATAAATGTATGAAATATAAGCACATGCGAAATAGACAATAATGCCAAAGCACGTAATTATTAAAAACTGAAAATACTAAGCATTCATCGCAAGCACCCATAACCAATGTAAAAGATTAGTTCATGGCTGGGGAAACTAACAACAAATCATTATTTTGATTCATCATCACATAAATCGGAAATAAATTAAAAAGATAAGAAACAAAGAAGTTCTTTCGATGCAACCCTTCAATGAATCCAGAGCTCTCGGTAAATCTGTCTAGGTTGCTTCTACCATTTCTCTTCTCCTCGCGGCTACAACTCTCAATTTGCTCATTCTTGAACTGCTTTATATAGGTGCTGGCGAAGCCCTAATTAGGATTTTTTTTGGTGCCACACTCTTTGGATGCATCATCCATGCATTATAGTAACTAGGGCTGAGATCATCATCAGACACAACATCTACGCGTTATTGTAGCTAGGGCTAACGTGATTTTGACGTGGTGTGCTTTTTTCAGGCATCATTCTTTTGCCAACCAAACTTGGCATTTTTTTCCTTGGTATTTCAACCACACGTGGAATTATCCTCCTACATTCTTTTGCCATCCGTGCTTGGCATTTTCGTCGTGCATTTTTTGCTTTTCGTGCTTGGCATTTGTATCCTACATCCACCTAATTTTGCAAACTGCAACTAGAAAAACACCTATTTATTCTGACAATACACATTCCTCAACTCCTAGATGCAAATGCATGAAACTACTAGAAAAATGTACTAATATGTACCTAAAGTCAAGCAATATCATGGTCATATATGTATGAAAAGTCGTACTTTTAAGGAGTTAACACACCCTCAAACCTAGCTCATTGCTTGTCCTCAAGTAATGCAAAAACTATAAAAATAAAAAACTAAAATAATGTACCTCGACAAAATTTACCTGATTAACAACACAAGCTAGCAAGAAAAATCTAGCCCTAGTTCTGTTCTCAACATCTCGCAATAGTAATGCCAATAGAACTCAAAGCAATTTCAAATGTAGAAATATAAATTTGACTTAAGGTCATAAAGTGTGCATGAAGTACGAGTGGTTTGCATCAAGTATCCTTCAACTCCCTTAGTCAATTTTAAAATCTTTAGCTGGGATAACCTTTTCCCCTAGTATGAGTTAGTCTTGTCTAGAATACATTTACTCGCACATGTATTAATTTATACCTTGCGTGGCACATGTAAAATCCTAAGTTGATTTCTTTTCACAAACTTTTGAAAATAAGTGGACGCTTATGCGATCAGTTTTTCTTTGTGCTCGTGTACTTTGGGAGCGGAGTGGCTTGATGATTCTTATTAAGATTTCTTAATGGGAAAATAACAAGCTAATTATTATGTTATGCACCAGTTAACTGGAAGTGGTGTCTAGCGAACATTTCCTCTTTTCGCTCACTTTACTATACACACTTAGGCTAGCAAACGTTTAATGTTTTTGGTTGCTTTACTATGCACACTTACTTTGGAAGCGGCTAGCGAACCTTTCATCTTTTCGGTTGCTTTACTATGCACAGTTACTTTGGAAGCGGCCAACGAACCTTTCATCTTTTCGGCCGTTTTACTATGCACACTTTGGAAGTGGCCAGCGAACATTTCATCTTACTATGCACACTTAATTTGGAAGCGGCTAGCAAACCTTTCATCTTTTCGTTCACTTTACTATGCACACTTACTTTGGAAGTAGCTAGCGAATGTTTCATCCTTTCGGTCGCTTTACTATGCCCACTTACTTTGGAAGCGGCTAGCTAACGTTTCCTCTTTCTGGCCGCTTTACTATGCATACTTACTTTGGAAACGACTAGGCTTTACTATGCACACTTACTTTGGAAGCGGCTAGCGAACGTTTCCTCTTTTCGGTCGCTTTACTATGCACACTTACTTTGGAAGCGACTAGCAAACCTTTCCTCTTTTCGGTCGCTTTACTATGTACACTTACTTTGGAAGCGGCTGGCGAACGTTTCCTGTTTTTGGCCGCTTTACTATGCACACTTACTTTGGAAAGTGGCTAGCAAACCTTTCCTCTTTTTGGTCATTGTATCATGGATAAAAACACATTAGTAGGAAAAAAGGTATTTATTTAACTAAAGTAATTAGGTATAATGTTGAACATGTAGGTTCTAAAACAAAACAGGTGATTACATTCAAAATAATCTTTTATGTATACGTATAGTTGAAATTCTGCACTAAAGCATACACAATAATTTAAAGCGAAATGCGTGTTGAATTAGATGAGTTAGGTTGTACCTTTTCATGTTTGGTGCACTTTTATTTGGTGACAAGTCGTCATTTTCCCGCATCCTTGGTACTGGACATGGCTACTTTGTAGTTCAAAGCTTTGTATCAGGTGCCGTTCATGACTGCTTACTTCAACTACCGAAGAGGTTGTGGAGGCTGCTATGTTTATCGAGCTTTTTAACTTTGAATTTTATTAACAGGGATTGCTTCTCCTCCTTTAGCGAGGTGGCCACAAATGCCCCCTACATCCCTCATCCAAACCTCTTTTTCTCTCTACCCGTGCTCCCACTCGGTGCACTCCTTCCTCGTCTTTAACGAACTCTTTTAATTGTCCCCTTCTAATGGCTAACTCTATTGCATCCTTTAGTTACACTCATCTGTTTCGTGCCCCGTTCCTTATGAAATTCGCACCTTTTACCCGATCTTTCTCTAAATTCGTTTCGCCTCATTTGTGGTGGGGGCTTCAAAATTCCTAGGTGTTTTGCTTGATGTAGGATGCATGACGTCTGATCTGTTAGAGGGTGGTACGTTCTGAAACTAAATGATGGCTACCGAGTTTGAGTGCCTTTTTCGATTCGGTTTCCCGTATGTTGATGTGTCATTTTTCTTGCCTAAGTTCCTTATTTTCTCTTTGTAAGTAACGTTGTAATTATTTTCTTCTTTTCACGATTCTCCTCTACTCCTACAAGATGGTAGAATTCCTCTCTCCGATTGGGGTTTATGGTCTCCGGATCTTCATGCTTTCAGCTAATTCTTTTAAGGGACTTACTATCGTTGCACTCCGATTGACTTTTGTTATATGCATGCACTCCTCCCCAGTCATTCATCTTCTGATATATTCTTGTTGTTGTTTAAGTTGCTTTAGTGCAGTATGGGTATACTCTTCCATGATTTCTAGTCTACTATGAATGTTGGCTAGCTAGTTGCTTATGTCCTAAAAAAGATGGGGTTTCTTCCCTATATTCCTCCATGATTTATCCTATTGGGGGTCGTTCTTCATTGGATCTTGAGAATAAGAATAAAAGAATGAAGAGTCCATGCTCACCACACTAATTATTGATTGTCAAAAGGGGCAGGGACCGGAGATGATGGCCAATGCAAGTTGAGGTAGTCGTTCTAGGTCGGAGCTCGCATGTGGCTCTTGTCTTTGGGTGGTAATGGTGCTTGGAATGGAAGATCCTGGTGTTCTTCTTGTTCCATGTTCTGTTTTATACTGCTCAGACAAGTGTCACAAACGGGTTGTCATGGCATATTGATTGGACTAGCTATGACTTAACACCCTAGGTTCGCTTTGTCGCGGGCACGTGTTATAGCCACGTGGTCGCCCGAGGAGAAGCAATGTAGCTCACGGTATTGCATGTTCGACACAGATTGCAAAGGGTATCGCACAGTTTGTGTACGGTTCTGCGCATTGCGTTCTGCATGCGTTGTTTCACTCATCGCCGGACGTCCCTCATGTTACGTTGTTTGTAGTCTTACTCATCCTGGTCTCGATACGTGGTGGTAGGTATTTGTAGGTGCTAACACAATGTAATTTTTTGAATGGTTTAAAGGTGATTTGAACCCTTTGACAATGTGCATACACCTTGTAGAGAAAGCGATTTGAACCCGTGACTCCTAGGATTAACATCATCCGTTTTTCCACTAGGACACTTGTTGGGTTCTACTATGAAATGTATTATATAATACAAATATTTTTTTAAAAAAAATTGAAGTTTTGTTGCATCATGTTCGATATACATAAAAAAAAGCCCTTCATTTAATAAAACTAATTCAAATATCAAATAAGTACATTACGTGTGTAGATGAGACACTTTTTAATATAAGATGATTGTACATCATCGAACAAAAAAGACAACACAAGATTTTTGAAAACAATCTTTAAACTCGACGAATTTAATATGTATGTATTAACATGGTATAAATAAAATATATAATGTAGATATCACAATAAGTTTATAAAGTATACATAATGAAAATAAAACACAAGTTACAAATAAATTATATAATATATAGTCTATATTATATTTACAAATAAAAAACAAATAAACAAAGATGGATTACCAACACCTCATTGACTTTTGTTTCTGCTTGTAATCTTGGAGATTTTCTTGCATGATTCTCTGTAGGATTATGAGTGTTGTTTTCTATTTTCAATTTCTTTTGTTGGTTAGTTTTCTGTTTTATATTTGGATCCACTTTTGATTATATGAATTTAGTTATCCTTTTGGCAAAAAAATTATAAAGTATATTTTTTAGTTGGCCTCCTGATGATTTTGCCCTAATTATGTATTATATTTGTGACTTTAAAAATCATTCCAATATGTTAATAATTTATATCATACATTTTAAAATATTTTCTATTGCCAGCAACACAAAAGAATCATGGTTAATGTAACGACCTGGGTTTTGAAATTCGAGGGTCAGTTTAACCCGAACCATGGGTCTTGTGTGTTTGGGCCAATAGTTGGGCTTTCGAGAGCCTTGTAGGCTTACTTGTTGTTGGTTTTGGGGTGTTGGGCTTGTGTAAGTGTAGGAGATAGGAGGGAGGGTAAAATGGTATAGTTCCCATTTTTGAAGGAGGCGGTGTAGCGATGTCCCTTTTTTTTCATCGCTAAATAAAAACGAGGATTTTTGAAGTGTTTGAAAAGTGTTTGTGATTCTTTTGGATATAAAATATTTATTCCATGAGGTTTTAAAAAAACCGCATTTTAAAAAAAATGGAGTCGCCACCGGCCACTTAGGTAGGCCGGACACCATAAAAAACCAGAGATTTTGAAAACTTTGGGTTCGGGAGTCGGTTACGGATGGGGAAGGATTAGCACCCCCACACCGCTCAAAATTGGTACTTTTATAATTACCGCTTTATTAATATTAAACTTTCCGGATTAAAGTGACGATTATTTTAAAATTCGGTCATAATTGCGAATAAATTTTAAGGGCCCCGTTATCCGAGAATAAACGCCCAACCACTATCACTATGCCTGATACTGGCCCCGTTTACGCTCGGATAAAAGGGCACCGCATTAACAATTTATATACCATATGCAATCTTAATGACAAAAGTATAAGACATAGCAGATAATTTAAAAACAGTAAATATTCACATATCAGAATACTAGTCTAACATAAATGAAATACGTAATTAAAACACACATATACATACCAAGCTTAATATCAGATAAAAGCAAACTTAACATGCCACAATAACAAGGTAGGTATAAATACATATATAGACAAAAACACATATTTCAAGAAGACATACATATTAGAAATAAAATATATATCAACATATATGGGACAATATATTATACATAAAAAGGGGTAAATATGCTAACATGTAACCTAAAAGACAAGAGAACATACACACATAAAAAAATACAAAATATACCATGTACAAATCAACTAGAACATAATATGCTTAATATGAATAACCGAACAAAAAGGTACATAATCATTAAAAACCTAACACACATATACATATGAACATAAAAATACAAGGCATATACGAGGGATATATAATAAGACAAGGGACTACATTAACATACACGATTATAATACGAACATGGGTATTTACAAAGAAATAGGACTGAAATGAAAGAAAAATAAAAGTCAGTGGCAGAAATTAAAGAACAATAATATGTAATTTAAGGACGAAAATGCGAAGTAAACGAAACCTAAAAGGATCAAAACTGTAATTGGACCAAGGGGCAGACCCAAAATGAAAAGTTCAAAAACGCGGGATGGTTAAAGGCGTAATTTTACCATTTGAAAACTGATTCGGTGTAATTTAGGGACTGGATTGCAAGATTTTGAAATACAAGAGGGACAAGAGTTGTAAATATACCATGCGGCAAGACAAAAGTGAAAATATTGGAAACGCGGGGGGGATTTAGTATGTAATTTACCCATTTAACGAAATAATAATAACTATATAAACCCTATTTTTAGGCCGAAACCAAAATTTCGGCCATTTCTTTCATTTTCCAGTTTTGTAATAAACCCTTGTTCTTCATTTTCTCTCAACTCTCTCTATAAAACCCAGAATCCGGCGGTCGGCCACAGTATTCTCCGCCGCCGGCCGCCTCTAACCGGCGCCGGCGAGTCTCAATAAACCTACCAAAATAACCCCCATGTCACCCTCGACACGAATCCAAGGTTGGATTCAGAGGAAAAGCCTCCATCTGCCCTAGATCTAGGAAATACGAAACGAAAATCCTATTTTTTAAACCCAAAACGAAACTACCAGGGGTCTCCCCCTCCCTTCAGTTCACCGTATCTGGCTTGGGGAAGCCGAAAAGATTGTCACTGATGAGGGGAGACCCACAAACGGCGATGGTAAGACAACTCTCTCTCTTTTTTTTTACCTCTTTTGTGTATGCATGCAAAAATAAAAAAGGAAACGAGTATTTATCACTAGACTGACTTTTGTATTTCAATTGTAACTTCTGGTTCGATTACAACTTGTTTTTTTGATTACAACTCTCTGTTCTTGTCTGTTACCACCCTCCGTTTACAAAATATTTGTTTCCTACATATATATGTCTGTCTTTGGTTTTGATACAAGTTGCATATTATTTGCTTTTTTCAGATCTGGACTGACATATTTCTTTCTTGTTATGTTTGACATGTTCTGAGCGCGGTGGTTGAAGATCGGCATGGTGGCGGTGTGAGGGTTCTGCCAGCGGCCAGACGTGTTCTCGGTCGTTAGATCAGATCTGATCTAATGGTCAAGATGGCTTGAAGGATGAACGGCCCAGATGAAGCCTCGATTTGGTGAAACGGCTCCAGATCGTGCCACGTGGAGCTCAACAGTCGAGGAGTCAGAGCGCGTGGGGCTCACGCACTCGTGGGATATCAAAGCGTCGGTCCACGTGCGCGTGGCACTCGAACGGTCCATACGTGTGGAGCACGCGGCTGGCAGATATTTTGGTCCTTGGTTAGATCGTGGCCGTTGGATCAGATCTTGATCCAATGGCCCACAGTCACCTGCACACACAGTAACTGTAATTAGATAGGGTTTGGGTTTGGGCCAACCGGGCCTTGTAATTATTTGTAATTGGACTTGGACTGTAATTTATTTATTTGGTTTAATATATATTTTGGATTTCATTTTATATATTAGCCCAATAGTATTAGTAATAGTATAATTACGATACCTATACGATAATACAAACGTATATACTTATGTAAACATTAATTAATATAACATACTAGCATAGGTACATATAATCATACACGTAATTAACATAACATCTATATACATTAAACAAATACGCTCGTACTCTATAGATACATACGCGACACACATATACCATTAATACGTATACATACATAGCTTATAATATACATGCACACTCCACACCTTATATATATATTAGTAACACTCATGCAAATAATAAACATATAATATAATAAGTATACATGCAACACTAATATGTATTTACAGGTAAAAATGAGTGATTACAGTTGCCCCTCTTTGCTTGTTCGCATGGAATGGGAAACAAAGCAAAGATTCATAAGCACTAATTTTTATCAGACTTCCCTGTTTGTAGCTTTGGAAAAACGTGTTCTTTTGGACATCTCCGCTCTTCCTTAGCTGAATCTTCGGGCTCGTAAGTTCTTCCTATATAGAGCTTCGTCACCTTCCGATCTTGGAGCTACAGGCTCTCCCTATATAGAACCCTTCACTCTGAAACCTCGAGTTATGAGTCCCTCCTATATAGAACTTTTCACTTCGAGACTGTAAAGCTTGGAGTCCTTCCTATATAGAACTCTTCGCCTTCAACGCTGGTTTCTCCTATATAAAACCTTTTGCGCCGCTGATGGATTCTTCCGACTGGAGTTCCTCCTATATAGAACTGCTAGTCTTCAAACCCTGGAGCCGTCAGTCCTTCCTATATAGAACTTTTGGCGTCTGAAATCTCAGAGCTACAGGTTCTTCCTATATAGAACCTTTCACTCTCAGACAGTGAAGCTCGGAGCCTTTCCTATATAAGACTCTTCGCTTTCGACACAACAGGTTTCCTATATAACCCTGTGTCATAGGTGAATTCCTTCGACTGTGAGTTCTTCCTATATAGAACTGCGAGTCTTCACCTTGGAGCCGTCGGTCCTTCCTATATAAAACTTTTCGGCGTCTGAAATCTTGGAGTTACGGATTCTTCCTATATAGAATCTTTTACTCTAAGACATTGAAGCTCGGAGCCTTTCCTATATAGAACTCTTCGCTTTCGACACAGCAGGATTTCTTATATAATCTTGTGTGTCATGGGTGAATTCCTTCGACTGAGAGTCCTTCCTATATAGAACTGCTAGTCTTCACCCTGGAGCTGTCAGTCCTTCCTATATAGAACTTTCAGCTTCTGAAGCCTCGGAGCGGAGGATTCTTCCTATATAGAACCTCTCTCTGAAGCTTGGAAACACATGCCTTTTGTATGTGAAAACATTGTCTTCTCATTTGGGATTCACACCACGATGGCCATCGATGTCTCTTTGGATCTGCAGGTAGGTGTCTGAGATAAAAACAAAATGCTATGACAAATGAATTGACAAGCTCCTACTCCTCGTGATGTCTGACTATTCATGATGCATGAGTATCAATATCTTGGTGGGCTTATTTTGGTCCTTATTTGATCTTGATGTTCACTTTCTCCTTTCTTACGGGCATCGATACCCCGCTTCACTGTCAGGTTCAACCATCCCAACCTTTCTTTTTCTCTAGTTACGACTTGGAATTCTAAAGTGCCCTTTCGGGTTTTCACTTTAGAGAGAGTTTTTTTTGTGGGGTGCCCTTCTGGGTTTTCACCCAAGAGATCTCTCTTGTTATCTCGCATGCCTTCCTTGAATAGACAGGACGTACGCCATTGGTCATCCTATCCGGTTGTTTGAAGTTTTCTGCCTTCCCTATCAACAGCCATTATGTAGGGAACTAGAAGACGGAGTTAACATCATTTTCTTTGATCACCTGCATTTTTAAGGTTAAATCACAGTAATGCTCCGAAATCTCTTGTTTCACTATAAGCCTATGTTAACTTATTTCACTGAAATAATCAAGAAGGCAAGGAATGGATGCTCAAAAACACAGTTTTATTACGATTAAGGGCTTGGGATATCTTAAAAAAAGAAAGGTATGACACACATGAGAAAGAAGAAAAGTTAAGTATGAAATACAAGATCCCTCATTATCTTCGATATGAATGATACATGATCCTGTCAACCGGTGTAGAATTTTTTTTTGCCTGAAGCCCCCTCTTCAATGATGTTCATGGGGATACCCTTCTCTTCGGATATTCAACTTTTCAATTTACCCGAGCCGCCCTTTACGGGTTTTCAACTCGGGTCCTCCCTCTGCTTCAAGACTCCCAGTTTCGGGTTTTCGCCCTGAGCTCTCCATTTTTGTTCTTTTTTATTTCTTTTTATTTTTCTTTATTTTTCTTTTTCAAAGATAGTATTTCTTAACGGCATCAAAATTTACGGGGTTTTTCAGCTCGTCTCCATCCATTTCTGTTAGGATCATGGCTCCTCCTGAGAAGGCCTTTTTTACGACGTACGGTCCTTCCTAGTTGGGCATCCACTTTCCTCGAGCATCTTTCTGGATTGGGAGGATTTTCTTGAGCACCAGATCCCCTTCTTTGAATTCTCTTAGGCGCACATTTTTGTTGTATGCCTGCATCATCCGCTTTTGGTACATCTGACCATGACAAATGGCCTTTAGTCTTTTTTCGTCAATGAGATTTAGCTGGTCGTATCTGGCCTGCACCCATTCGGCTTCTTCCAATTTTACTTCACTTAAGACCCGGAGAGACGGGATCTCTACCTCGATGGGGAGTACTGCTTCGGTACCATACACCAAGGAGCAGGGTGTTGCCCCCGTTGATGTGCGAATGGACGTCCTATAGGCAAAAAGGGCAAATGGCAACTTCTCATGCCAATCCCTGTAGGTATCCGTAGTCTTCGCTATGATCTTCTTTATGTTCTTGTTTGCTACTTCCACTGCTCCATTCATTTTAGGACGATAGACTGTGGAATTGTGGTGTGTTATCTTGAATTGAGTGCACACGTCCGTCATCATTTTGTTATTCAGATTGGAAGCGTTGTCGGTGATGACCCTTTCCGGCAATCCGTATCAACAAATAATCTCCTTCTTTAAGAACTTACATACTGTAGTCCTTGTGATGTTGGCGTAAGACGCTGCCTCTACCCATTTAGTGAAGTAGTCTATGGCGACCAAAATGAAACGGTGTCCATTGGAATCTTTCGGATGAATCTGCCCGATGACGTCCATGCCCCACGCCGCGAAAGGCCACGGAGAATTCATGGTGTGTAAAGGTGATAGGGGTGCGTGAATTTAGTCAGTGTAGATTTGGCATTTGTGGCATTTCCTGGCGTAATCAATGCAATCTCCCTCCATAGTCAACCAGAAATAACCATATCTCATAATTTTCTGGGCTATAGACAGCCCGTTGGCGTGCGTTCCACAGAGCCCGTCATGTACTTCGGCTAAAATCTCCTTTGCCTCCCGAGCATCCACACATCTCAGCAATGTCTGATCATGACTCCTCCTATATAGGATCTCCCCATCTAGGACATATTTTGTTGCCATTTTTCTGAGCGTTTTTCTGTCATTGTCGTTTGCCCCTTCTGGATACTTTCGAAGCTTGACATATTGCAAGATGTCATAGTACCATGGGTTTCCATCAATCTCTTCCTGTACATTACAACAATGAGCAGGCTTTTCAAACGTCTGCATCTCAATGGGCTTCATTTCTGCCCTGGTGTTTGTTTTAAACATGGATGCCAAGGTTGCCAATGCATCTGCCATCTGATTTTCTTCTCGGGGCAGGTAATTGAAGCTGACCTTTTCGAACTCTTTGGTGAGATCTTGGATCAATTCGTAATATTTGACCAACTTTGGGTCCCTGGTTTCCCATTCCCCGCGCAATTGGTAAATTACTAAGGATGGATCTCCGAATACTCGAAGTTCTTTAATCTTTCTTTCAATAGCTGAGTTCAGTCCCATAACGCAAGCTTCGTATTCAGCTATATTGTTTGTGCAGAAGAATTTTAATCTGCTGGTGAAAGGATAATAGACGTCATCAGGAGAAATTAGCACTGCTCCTATCCCATGTCCGAGGGTGTTAGAGGCTCCATCGAAGTAAAGTTTACGGCTTTCTGGTTAACGTATATGATGTCGAATTCTGATAAGAGCATCTGCCATCGGGCCATCCTTCCCGTTAGTGCTGGCTCTTCCATTAAGAACTTCAATGGATCTAGCTTGGATATCAACCAGGTAGTATGGTACAACATGTACTGTCTAAGCCGCTTGGTAGCCCAAACTAGAGCACAACACAGCTTCTACACTGGCGGGTACCGCGTTTCGCAATCATTGAATTTCCTGCTTAGGTAATAGATGGCTTGCTCCCTTTTTCTTGACTCATCGTGTTGCCCCAGTACGCATCCCATTGAATTCGCAAAAATTGTCAAGTAGAGAATTAATGGTCGGCCAGGTACTGGTGCGACTAAAATTGGAGCATTTGTCAGGTACTTTTTGATCTTTTCTAGGGCTCTTTGACATTCTTCATCCCACACACCAGAATTATTCTTTCTAAGAAGTCTGAAGACTGGGTCACATTGGTCGGTTAATTGGGAAATGAAATGAGAGATATAATTAGCCTCCCAGGAAACCGCGGACTTTATTCTGAGTGCGGGGTGGTGAGAGGTCCTGGATGGCTTTCACTTTATCTGGATCAATCTCAATCCCTCTTCTGCTTACCACGAACCCTAGGAGTTTTCCAAAAGTAACGGCAAAGGTACACTTGGCAGGATTGAGCCTCAGTTGGTACTTCCGTAGTCTTTGGAATAGTTTTCTCAAGTTTTGTAGGTGCTCTTCCTCTGTTCGGGATTTGGTAATCATATCGTCCACGTATACTTCTATTTCTTTGTGCATCATGTCATGGAAAAGAGTCACCATTGCTCTTTGGTATGTTGCCCCTGCGTTCTTTAACCCAAACGGCATCACTCGATAACAAAAAGTGCCCCACATGGTTATGAATGTGGTCTTCTCCATGTCGTTAGGGTCCATCTTTATCTGGTTGTACCCTGAGAAGCCGTCCATGAAGGAAAACCATGAATGTCCTGCGGTGTTGTCAACCAGCGTGTCAATATGTGGTAAAGGGAAGTTGTCTTTAGGGCTGGCTCGGTTCAGATCCCTATAATCTACACACATACGAACTTTCCCGTCTTTCTTTGGTACTGGTTCAATGTTTGCAACCCATTCGGGGTATTTGGCTACCTCCATGAACCCAGCATCAAACTACTTTTTCACTTCCTCTCGGATCTTTAACAACATATCTGGTCTCATTCTCTGAAGTTTTTGTTGTATTGGTTTGCACTCCGATTTTGTTGGCAATTTGTGCACCACTATGTCGGTATTCAACCCTGGCATATCTTGATAAGTCTAGGAGAAGACATCCTTGAATTCCTGAAGTAGGGTTATCAATTCATGCTTGGTTTTCGAGGAAATCGTCGTTCATACTTTTTTTTCTTTTCTCTTTTCTTCAGTCCCCAAGTTTACAACTTCTGTTTCTTCTTGATGGGGCATGATCTGCCTTTCTTCGTTGGCCACCATTCTCTTTAACTCTTCCGGGACCTCACTTTCTATCTCATCATATCCTTCCTCCATTCCTTCCGAGACCTCAGGGCATTCGAAATTCACTCCAGGATTGGATCCGGTATCATTTATATCGTCAATCGTGAGCGACCTGCATTAAATGAGAATGAATTGTATTGGGAAAGAGACGGCTTTATATGAAGGGAATGAACATGAAGAATGCATGAATGAAATAAATGAAACTTTGGTCATTTTAGGAAAGTGGGGGATATTTTCATTTCAATCAAAAAGTTAACATAGGTGCCCCGTACAAGAGATCCCCATTGTTTACGGGCAAAACCAAAAGGTTGATTCGGAGCATTACTCTGACCTATTCCTAAAAACAACAGGTAGATCAATGCAGCTCCAGTTATCGAGTGTTTCCCCGGGACGGCAAGGGCGGATGTTGGTCAACATTTTGCAGCCTCGGTCCTTTTCAGCTATCATGTTGATGTACATCCCTTCAAATGATTCACTGAGTATCTCCTCCTGGTTGAGTACTTTATTTTCCTTAATTGCTTCTCCAACATCTTGACCTGGCTGGTAGAACCCTCCGGAGACAAAAGTGGTTTTCAAACTAGGAAAGGACATCGGTCTCCACGGAATGTCTTCTCCTTTAGATCTGGCTTTTCTTTGCTCCTCCTTCCTCTTATATTCCTCTTTCTTCTGTTGGACACTTGGTTGGTAACCCAGCCCGAAACGATCCTTCTTGGTTATCATATTCTTGGGTCTCAGGTTTCTTTGTAATTTCTTCCCCAGCCCTTTTCCTACTTTGGCTCCTCGGCCCAAAGTTTCTGCGACGGTCATCTTGGTACAATTAGATAACCTGGGGTATGGGATCTGACTTCCCTCTGAAACGAATGTGGCATTTACTAGTTCCAATGCTCGGAACGAGCATTCTGCAGCATCTTCATCATTTTGAATGTAGGGGGCGTCTGATGTTACTGAAGCAACAATTTCCTACTCTGCCTCTACTGTGACCAATTTGCCTGCGACTACAAATTTCAATTTCTGATGCAATGATGAGGGGACAACTCCTGCGGAGTGGATCCATGGTCTTCCCAACAAGCAGCTGTAAGATGGTTTTATGTCCATTACCACAAAATCGATCACATATTCAGTTGGTCTGATCAATAGGGGCACCTCAATTTTCCCCATTGTTCCTCTTTGCGTACCATCAAAGGCTCTTACCGAATTCTGGCAGGGCTTTAGGTGCGAACCGTCTATTGGCAATTTTTGCAGGGTCACCATAGGCAAGACGTTCACTGCTGACCCGTTGTCGATCAGTACGCCTGGTACTACATACCCTTTGCAGTGGGTAGTGATGTTAAGGGCTTTGGTAGACCCCATTCCTCCCTCAGGGATCTCATCATCACTGAACGTTATATGATTATAGGCAGTGATATGCCCCACTATCATGTCCAGATTTGTCACAGAAATGTCCTGGGGCACAAAAGTTTGATTCAGCACTTTCAATAGCGTCTCCCGGTGCTTTTCTAAACTCAAGAGTAATTCTAGTACTGTGATCCTGGTTGGTTGCTTTCGTAGTTGTTCCACCACGTTGTACTCGCTATGTCTTAAGAACTTCAGAAATTCTTTGGCCTGGGCCTCAGTTACCGGCTCATTTATCTTTGGGGGAGGTTCTTCTCCAAATATCTGCGTAGGGCTAACTGCTGTACTCTTCCCCTTATCTTTTCCAGCTGCTTTCAAAACCTCGGAGGAATAAATCTGTCGCTCCTTGTGAAATGGCCTGTCTCACCAACGTTCACATCGTTCTGGCTTTGTTGGTCTTTCAGCGTAGGCTCTTTTACCTGACCGTGTTCTGGTTTTTCTGGCGTGGTCACATTTACAGCATAATTCCAGGGGGTTTGCCGCATATCTTTGAATGGGAATGGAGATGGTGCTGAAATGATGATCTTGGGACTTATCTTGCTGGTTTCTCCCTGGGAGGCACCTGCATTCCCTGGCCTAGGAGAGATGATAAAAGGTCTATCCTTCCCGTATTTAGATTTGGGGCTATCCGTCATGTGTACGTCCGACCCCTTCTTCCCCATGGGATCCTCGAAGAATTCTATTTCTTTTCATTCATCAATTGCTACACCAATTTCTTGAACTCATCGCACTCTTGAATATCATGTCTTTCAGTCTGGTGGAATTCGCAATACACTCCACATCCCTTCCGCCTTGTTATCATGCCTTTGTCGATCATACGGGCCATGCATAACTGTTGAAATACCCACCGTAAAGGAGACTTGATTTCTGACACATCATCCTTAATCCTCCTGGTAAAGTATTCTTCAATAAAATTTACCCCTCTGCTCCCATGATTAGGCAGCGGGTTGTTGGCTACACTCGGCTCTTCAAACTTCAATATCCCGGAATCGATTAAGTTCTGCACAAGCTTTTTGAAGGCAAGGCAGTTCTCAGTGGGATGTCCAGGGCGGATTGACAGGAGTAACGATGTATGGACGGACCAGGTCTGCTTCATACAACTGGGAGTAAAGTTCTGAGTACGAAACAGGTAAGGGAGTGAAAGTTCTTCTCTCTTTCTCTTTTCTAGTGATTCTCTCATCTCTTTGATTCGAGTTTTGTGTTTTTCCCATAGGTGCTTGTGGCTGTGAGACTGTGAAGTTCTTTGGGGCGGTATAAGTGCTGGTGGTGTTTACTTCATTTCTCTTATTATACTTCCGAGACCCTTCCCCGCCATCAATTCTACCGCTCTTAATTGTCAGTTCAAGGGACTCCCCAGTCCTGATTAAGTCAGCAAAGCACTGCGTTGTGTTATTAATGAGACGATCAAAGAGTGCCCCTTTCAGAGTATTGACAAATAACGGCGTAATTTCATGCTCCGGGATGGGTGGCTGAATTTGGGCGGTCACTTCTCTCCACCTTAGGGCGTATTGCCGCAGGCTTTCGTTGGACTTCTGTCCCATATTTTCCAACATAATTCTGCTGGGGGTCATATCTGTTACATGCTTGTATTGCTCAGTAAATGCTCTTGACAGATCTTTCCATGTCTTAACATTTGCCTTGCTCAACTGGGTGTACCACCGTAACGCCGCTCCAGTTAGACTGTCCTGGAAACAATGGATCAGTAGCTTTTCGTCCTTATGGTAGGCCCCCATCTTTCGACAGTACATTGTTATGTGTGCGGAAGGACATGTGGTTCCATCATATTTGTCGAACTCTGGCGTTTTAAATTTTGGTGGTAGGACAAGATCGGACACCAGACTTAAGTCGCTAGCGTCATTTCCTGATTCTTCATTAGCTTGTAACGTTTTAAATTTTTCCTCCATGAGGCGAAACCTTTCCTCCCACTTTTTCTCTACCTCATTCCTGATCCTTTCAACCATGTTCAGGTCCGGCACTTCTTCTTCATAGAGTGCTTCAGCATCGAGGGGTTGAGTCTTAGGTGCCCCTATTTGAAAACTAGATGACATTCCTGCAGGGTTGATATACACCTTCCTAGCGTTTGGTGCAGTTGTTTGAACCTTGTAATGAGCTGGGGTACCCTCTGGCTCTTGAACATTTTCTCCTTCCACTCTTTTTCCAAGACTCTTAGCCAATAATGCGCTTATGTCGGACACTATAGATGCTTGCGACTGCACAATCTGATCACTGAGGCTTCTCTGGGCCTCTTCAAGTCTTGTCTCGAGATCTTTTTGCCCTTTTTCTAGACTGATTATCCTGTCTTCCATGAGCTTGCTTTGTAACCGGGTAAAGTATGGGTGATGAATGATTGTGGGTTAACTACACACAACGCCACAATATTCATAATGTTAATATGGTTGCAAGAAAATAGATGCATGTATAATGATGCGAATGTCATGATGCAATGCAAGAATGTATGCAGATAAGGTACTGATTCCGCCGGTAATCACCCTTTTGAACTACTTCTACGGGAATTAAAGGGGCTGAATTACAACAAAGTTCATATTACAAAATGAAGATTCCTAATACAAAAGAGCTAAATACAGCACAAAGCCTTATAGATAAGCCCTAGCTCTATCTCCTAATTTTCCAATTGCCCTGAGCAGCTTGAGGAACCTGGGAGCTTCTTCCATTTCCGGGACTATGAAAGGTCAGAGTGTTTCAGCCTCGACAGCCAAATCATTCACATGCCTGGCGACTCGCTGTATGTTCACCATCAGGTTTGCGTAATATTGGTCCCTATCCTGTACCATCCGGGCAGCGTCACGCAATCTCTTTTGCCAATAGGTGTCCCCTCCGGCTGCAGCCTCCTCGAACACACTAATTCTTTCCTTGTAATTCTCAACAGTTGCTTCGAGGGACTCAATTCGTGCTCGTAACACGCCCACTTCACGCTCTCTTTCTTGCAGTTCAGCGAAGCTATTTCTCTGGCAGTACATTCGAAAGGAGTGTTCAACTTCTGCCAACTTTCCTTTTAATTCGCCATTCTGACTTTGGCTTTGCTCCAGACTTTGAATAGTGTCATCGTATAGTTTTTGCATCTCTAACAGTCTATTTCGGCTACTCATGGACTTTCTTTTCCATACGGCGACGCTTTCTCTCTCATGATGGACAACTTGTTTTCCCTTGCTGATTTCTTGCCTGAATCTTTCTTTCTCTTGATCAATGGCCTTCTTGGCGGACCGTTTTTCTTCCTCCATAGCCAAACGGCAGCTTTCTATCTCTTTTTCGATCGCTCTCTTGTTGATTTCTCGTTCTTCTTCCACCGAACGAATGCCGTTCATTCTTTCTCTTTCCACAGCTATGAATTGACTCCGGCCGGCCTTCTGTATTTTTGATTGTAATAGAAGGGCATCTTTTTGATAAAGAGTGTTCTTGTCGCTCAAATCTGCATTTAATTTCTTCAACTGCCTAATGATCCCGTCCCGCTCGTCAACCTCTAAGCTTACCTTATAGAGCTCGCTCGCATGTTGAGTCTGTTGGATGTCCATTTTCTTTTTAATTTATTCGAGTTCATTCCGTAAGATATCAGCTTCAGACGGTACCACCCTTGTAAGCTCTTCGAGTGACACTATTGGTCCTTGATCAGATTCGGGAATCATATCGTTTACCCTCAAACGTCTCCAAAGATCGTAGTTTGGGGTGGTCATGTACTCGGTGTCTCCTTCCACCCTAATCCGGTAACAATAATCCCAAGCCCTCATGATAGTCTGAACTTTCTCTTTGAACTCCCCTTTAAAAAAAAATTCAGTTCGGCTTAACCCGACGGTGTTGGAAATGAACTGTCGCGATCCGAATTGTCGGGACACCAGAAGTGAGGCACAAGCAATTCCTCTATGTAGTCCTAACATCATCAACCAATTGAAATCACCACAACTATATAAAAAGTAATTAACTCTACCGAGCCACGGGACCCTCCATACTATGTCTTCGCCTTGGATATTTCTGAAGAAACCGGCCCATTTTCTTGTTTTCAAGTCCTCTCGCCACTCTTTTGTTAGGTATTCCTGTAAAGGCGAAAAATCTCGGAAGGATATTCCCGGCAGAACCCTCGTCGGTGTCTTCCACATGTGGCTCTAAATCCATACCTGTAACAGTTGTGCGCATCCTCGAAAACGCCCTTCTTCGTTCTTCCGACTGGCATTTAGAGAAAGAAAGGTCTCGGCCAAAATAGCTGGTACTGGGTTTGCTCGCCGTTTTATCCGCTCAAACAAATCTAGAATGGCCACATCAATGTTTCCCAGAATTCTTGGGAAGATCACCAATCCATATATTCCCAAGGCAAGCATGTCTAACTTTTTCTCCTCATCCGGATGTGCAGGTAGGATGTCTCGAATGTTTTCCCATGCAAATACTGTACTATCTCCTCGAAGTCGGATCAAGCCATTGACCCAATCGTCGCTCATTCCGGTAAAGGTTTTGAGCTTGGAAGTGTAATTCTGATTCCTCAGAGGTTTTGCGTAAATCCAATCTTCCTGAACATTTTTATGATTAAGAAGAGCTGTGTATTCTTCTACTGTGGGCATCATGTCCTGTCCATTGAAGGTGAAGCAGCAAAAGACAGAATTCCAGAAACTGAAAAATGGCTCGGAGTAGGAGCTGGTTGACCCGGATGTACATCAGCTGTGCAATGTCACCATAACTATCACGGAATCTATCTTGTAATCTCTGGTCTCATTCTTCCCAGATACTTTGAAGATCCCCTAAGTTATTATATTGAAGACTCACATAGGTGTACCTGGCTATCACGCATTCACTTGGTAAACTGTCCCATTGGGCCTTCTGGCTGACTTCTGACCAATGTCTAACAGACAAGTTGAGTTCCTCTTTTTTAAGACACCTTTTTTCCATGGTGAAAGACTTTCTGATCGGGTAAACCACTTGATCCAGTACCTTTATGTAATGCGAATGTAATAATGCATGAAAAAATAGCCAAAAAAGGAAACAAGTCAGTACCGGATAGAATTAATTAATACACAAATAAAAGGACAAATTAAATAAGGTAAATAAACAAAAACAAAGAAACCTATTTATCCGTCTAAAACACCTAAGGTTATCCGCATGGCTCTAAAGGGGTGGGTTTCTCTATGTTCTCTACATGCAGTGTTGGTGCTAAGAGGTACCCGAATTGTCCTTGCTGTCCTCTACTAAGAGTAGCAAGGCCCCCGATCATCACCCATTATAGGCTCCTTTCAACCGGGTTCAATTCAGGGGGACCCATTCGCTTATGCCTGCACGAAGGAACGATATCCTTACGAAAGCATAAGGTACTCGAGCCCCGAAGGTACTTGCTAGGCCTACACGGGAGAACGATATCTCCACGAAAGCATTAGCGTTTTCCCCCCACTTAAAAAGACGGGTTTATATGCCATATTTTAAATGCGTTAAAATAAACGCGCAATTATAACCGAATGTTAATTTAATAGTCACTTTAACCCGGAATTTCTAATATTAATAAAGCGGTAATTATTTGAAAAAGCTTGACTCTCATTTGTTTTTTTTGAAAAAAAACAAAAAATGTCCCCAGCGGAGTCGCCATCTGTAGCGATGTCCTCTTTTTTCATCGCTAAATAAAAATGAGGATTTTTGAAGTGTTTGAAAAGTGTTTGTGATTCTTTTGGATATAAAATATTTATTCCGTGGGGTTTTAAAAAAACTGCATTTTAAAAAAATGGAGTCGCCACCGGCCACTTAGGTAGGCCGGACACCATAAAAAACCAGAGATTTTGAAAACTTTGGGTTCGGGAGTCGGTTACGGATGGGGAAGGATTAACACCCCCACACCGCCCAAAATTGGTACTTTTATAATTACCGCTTTATTAATATTAAACTTTTCGGATTAAAGTGACGATTATTTTAAAATTCGGTCATAATTGGGAATAAATTTAAGGGCCCCTTTATCCGAGAATAAACGCCCAACCACTATCACTACGCCTGATACTAGCCCCGTTTACGCTCGGATAAAAGGGCACCACATTAACAATTTATATACCATATGCAATCTTAATGACAAAAGTATAAGACATAGCAGATAATTTAAAAACAGTAAATATTCACATATCAGAATACTAGTCTAACATAAATGAAATACGTAATTAAAACACACATATACATACCAAGCTTAATATCAGATAAAAGCAAACTTAACATGCCACAATAACAAGGTAGGTATAAATACATATATAGACAAAAACACATATTTTAAGAAGACATACATATTAGAAATAAAATATATATCAACATATATGGGACAATATATTATACATAAAAAGGGGTAAATATGCTAACATGTAACCTAAAAGAAAAGAGAACATACACACATACAAAAATACAAAATATACCATGTACAAATCAACTAGAGCATAATATGCTTAATATGAATAACCGAACAAAAAGGTACATAATCATTAAAAACCTAACACACATATACATATGAACATAAAAATACAAGGCATATACGAGGGATATATAATAAGACAAGGGACTACATTAACATATACGATTATAATACGAACATGAGTATTTACAAAGAAACAAGACTGAAATGAAAGAAAAATAAAAGTCAGTGGCAGAAATTAAAGAACAATAATATGTAATTTAAGGACGAAAATGCGAAGTAAACGGAACCTAAAAGGATCAAAACTGTAATTGGACCAAGGGGCAGACCCAAAATGAAAAGTTCAAAAACGCGGGATGGTTAAAGGCGTAATTTTACCATTTGAAAACTGATTCGATGTAATTTAGGGACTGGATTGCAAGATTTTGAAATAAAGAGGACCAGAGTTGTAAATATACCATGCGGCAAGACAAAAGTGAAAATATTGGAAACGCGGGGGGATTTAGTATGTAATTTACCCATTTAACGAAATAATAATAACTATATAAACCCTATTTTTAGGCCGAAACCAAAATTTCGGCCATTTCTTTCATTTTCTAGTTTTGTAATAAACCCTTGTTCTTCATTTTCTCTCAACTCTCTCTATAAAACCCAGAATCTGGCGGTCGGACGCCGTATTCTCCGCCGCCGGCCGCCGCTAACCGGCGCCGGCGAGTCTCAATAAACCTACCAAAATAACCCCCATGTCACCCTCGACACGAATCCAAGGTTGGATTCAGTGGAAAAGCCTTCATTTGCCCTAGATCTAGGAAATACGAAACGAAAAACCTATTTTTTAAACCCAAAACGAAACTACCAGGGGTCTCCTCCTCCCTTCAGTTCACCGTATCTGGCTTGGGGAAGCCGAAAGGCTTGTCACTGATTAGGGGAGACCCACAAACGGCGACGGTAAGACAACTCTCTCTTTTTTTTACCTCTTTTGTGTATGCATGCAAAAATAAAAAAAGAAACGAGTATTTACCACTGGACTGACCTTTGTATTTCGATTTTAACTTCTGGTTCGATTACAACTTGTTTTTTTATTACAACTCTCTGTTCTTGTCTGTTGCCACCCTCCGTTTACAAAATATTTGTTTCCTACATATATATGCCTGTCTTTGGTTTTGATGCAAGTTGCATATTATTTGCTTTTTTCAGATCTGGACTGATATATTTCCTTCTTGCTGTGTTTGACATGTTCTGAGCGCGGTGGTTGAAGATCGGCATGGTGGCGGTGTAGGGGTTCTGCCAGCGGCCAGACGTGTTCTCGGCCGTTAGATCAGATCTGATCTAATAGTCGAGATGGCTTGAAGGATGAACGGCCCAGATAGAGCCTCGATTTGGTGAAACGGCTACAGATCGTGCCACGTGGAGCTCAGCAGTCGAGGAGTCAGAGTGCGTGGGGCTCACGCACGCGTGGGATATCAAAGCGTCGGTCCACGCGCGCGTGGCACTCGAACGGTCCATACGTGTGGAGCACGTGGCTGGCAGATATTTTGGTCCTTGGTTAGATCGTGGCCGTTGGATCAGATCTTGATCCAACGGCCTACAGTCACCTGCACACACAGTAACTGTAATTAGATATGGTTTGGGCCAATCGGGCCTTGTAATTATTTGTAATTGGACTTGGACTGTAATTTATTTATTTGGTTTAATATATATTTTGGATTTCATTTTATATATTAGCCCAATAGTATTAATAATAGTATAATTACGATACCCATACGATAATACAAACGTATATACTTATGTAAACATTAATTAATATAACATACTAGCATACGTACATATAATCATACACGTAATTAACATAACATCTATATACATTAAGCAAATACGCTCGTACTCTATAGATACATACGCGGCACACATATACCATTAATACGTATACATACATAGCTTATAATATACATGCACACACCACACCTTATATATATATTAGTAACACTCATGCAAATAATAAACATATAATATAATAAGTATACATGCAACACTAATATGTATTTACAGGTAAAAATGAGTGATTACAGGCGGAGAGGTCTTAATTTCCCTTGCAGAAAGCAAGTGTGATGATCTCACCTTGTCTTTCAACTTTTCCCCATCTCTTGTTGTTCATCTCTCTCCCAAGAACCCAATGTCAAAGCTTGGAACTTTATGGTTTTGATTTGGATTTTGGAAATTCTTGTCAAGAGAGTTGGAAACTACATTTAAAGATCTATGTTTCAAGGTAAATTTTGATAGTTTCGGTGGATGTTGGAAAATAAGTGTTTGGTGGGGGTTAAAGGGGGAGAACGGGAATAAGAGATTTAAGCTCATTTCTTGTTGTAGGATTCTTCTTTTTTCGTTGTAACTTGTTTTGCAACATTCTTTGTACTGAAAGAAGTTGGAAACTCCTCAAAGGAGCAAGGGAAAATGAATGCTTCAAGCTTGGGCTAGGGGCTTCATTCACTGTTGTAAGATCAAGGGCAGTACACTACTAACTCCCTTGTATTCGTGAAAATCATAAAACAATCTAGTTGCTTGGTCTGATGTTTGGGCGGTTGAGAGCTTGAAACTCCTCCAATGGTTAAATTTGAAATTTTTGTTAAAATGGCGTAAAAATGATAGGAAACCACTTTAACTACATTCCATAATTTGTAGGTTTAATTTGGGGCTTTATCATCAAAGTTTGGGAGTGTTAAGGGTGATTTGCAAGTTCTAAAATTCGAATTGTGGGCTCGTGTATTGATACTGGATGAACTATTATCGGTACCCCTTTGCGAGTCGAATGTTTTAAATCGCTTTACTTACTTGACATACTCAAACTTGATTGATTTTATGAAATTGATGGATTTTATGAAATTGATGTGTTTGGGCTAAATCTAGTGTAAAATTTTTATGGTTTTGAGTTGGGCTCGAGGCACAATTGTGACATTCGGGTTAAGGGTGTTACAGTTAACCTCTTACCATCCGAAATAATTCGGATTCTAACTCCATATGGAAAAATTATTAGATGGATTTGACTCACCACGTCATTAATAGTCTTGGCCAAACCCATCTCATTTTCCAAGGTAAATTTTCATCTCTTTCCTACATGTAAGTAAAGAGTGAGTAGTTACATAGAACTTACTTTGATATGGATGAAATTTATTGGCTGAGACAATAGTTGACGTGGTGAGCCGAGTCCATATAATAATTTCTCGATATATGCAGTCTTTAAAAACAAATTAATATCATATATTATATTGTGGTTTAATTACTTCTCCAACACCATATAACCGGAAGCTTTACTTAAATATGGCAGCTGGTTTTTTCCCCAAAAATATAATATTTGTCAGATTATTTCCCAATTTATAGCATTTGCTACAGTAGGAGTGATGTTGGTGGCAAATGAATTTGACTTCACTGTTCGTCCACTGTTCAACCTATTTTTCTGGATTAAAAAATATTGAAGACTGTGACAGAGGTTTCTGACTGTAGTGTAAAATACTGTTCAAAATCGGATTGTAATGCCTCCGACTTTAATAGTTTAATCATAAAAAATGGAATTTACTGTTTAAAGTCAGGTTGTAATGCATCAGACTTTATTTTTACTATAGAAACAACAATATTTTAAAAAATCATTTGGGTTGTATCATATTTTAAGAAAAAAGAAAGAAAGACAATATTAGGGTCTTTTCTCCCCGTGTAACAATGTCACTTTCAATACCAACCGGAAAATTTGAGATTAAAGAGGTGACATGAGATGAGACCTATGATTACATGAGTATGGGAAGCATGTGGGTTTCACATGAGTTAAACAGGCAGCACATGCTATAAGTCCGAAGGAACATAGATACCACCTGCACTCGCAAACCCCATAGGGGAAAAATATTTATCCGTATAATTATTTTCACCAAATTAAACTAGTATTTTAAATTAAATAAAAATAATATATTAAACTTAAAATTATACAATATTATTTAGTTATATATATTTAATAGTCTAAAGGTGATTATAAGGTAGTATTTGTTTATAGATATTCTTTAACCCTTTGACAATGCATACAATCTTGCAGGCATTACGATTGAACCGAGTCTCTTAAGATAAATATCATCATCTTTTTCGCTTGGACCACTTGTTGAGTTCATATATATAGTAGAACACCTATAAATTAATACTTGATAAATTAATAACCTCTCTAAAATAATAATATTTTTTCGATCCTGACTTGAGGTCAAAGTCTAAATTAATAATTTCGATAAATTAATAAGATAGTAATTTTCTGGAAGACAATTATATACATTTATGGTCCATTCAATATTATAAATTAATAATTATATAAAATTACAAATATAACTAGGACAACTTAGTAAAATATGATTCTATTGTTGTTTGCTTTTTCTTAAAATTTAAATCTAGTTGTATTTATGGGCGGATGTAGCATGGTAAGTGGGGGTCCAATTGACCCCGCTTGATTTGTTGAGTATGGGGTTTTCAATGTAGTAATATAAAATTTTACATAGGAAATATCAGATTTGACCTCACTTAATTTGTTATGGTATGAGGTCAACAATACTTATTGTAGTGGTAGGAGAATCTTTTATACCTCATACTTTACTCTTGACCTCACTAGATAAAAATTTTGGCTCCGCCACTGGCTGTATTTCATCTCTAACTTTTCTTAGTGCATCCAAAAGTTCCAGTGTTGCGTTCTCATACTCCAACAAAAAAATTGTGAAGAGTTTGTTGCCGCTATGAGTGCTTCCTTCCGCATAATTGGTTGCAAAGGTATTTCATCATCTTTAGTTTCATCCTCAATAGGATTTTTAATAATACTAGCTACAGTTTCTTCTAAACTTTGGACCTCTGAACATGTATCATTTTCACCGGATAATCCAATAGGTGATTGACATCCATTTTGTATATGTTTTATTATGAAAAAAAATGTAGGTTTGTTGAATCGGAAACAATCTCTTTAAATTAAATTATTAATTTATCAGTTAATTAATACCTCTTTAAATTAATAAAATTACGTGGTCCCAACACTACTAATTTATAAAAGTTTTACTCTCTATATATAAACACCAAATAATCCAATGTTGTACATATTTATAATTAGTGTTTTTTAGTTGATTGAATGTTTAATTTCATTGTTACTGTTGTTATTGTAATATTTAGAAAGTTGTCGTTTCTAATATGTTTAAGTATAATAATCTTTGTTTTAAAAAGTTAGAGTTAAGAATTACAAGTAATTTAACTAGGGTTATTATTTAGGGTTTAATTTTGATATACAGGTTGTTTAAAAATTATTTTACGCCTGCATATTTATGTTGTAAACTCAAATCTTAGATTACTAAACCTAAACCCCAAACTCTAAACTCTAAACCTTATATTATAAATACTAACATTAAATTTTAAACACCACAATCCAAGCCCCTAAACTCTAAACCCTAAACTAAACCTCTAACCCCTAAAATTAAAAGGCTTGTGTAAATTGTGTATTGAAGTTTTTCTCTATTATTAAATAAAATTTACTATCATGTAATCACATTAGAATATTTTAAAAAAGTAGAGTTATTATTCCATGTACTAGTAGTAGAAAAAAATTCTCCACAAGCATGCTACACTTCTCCTTAAAAGTTAAAATTCAAATGTCAAATTCCTCAACCAGTGACAGAACTAAATGGACAATGGGAGGGGGCAGGGATTTTTCATACATTTGTTTCTTAAAATATAAACTCTTAAAATATATATTTTTTCTCACCCTCAAATCCCTACTCCATCCAATAAACTATAAACTCTAAAATATAAACCTTAAAAATATAAACTCTAAAAATTTAAAATAAATCTTTAAACCCTAAATTCGATCCACTCCTGGAAACAAAATGTACAACGCGACTATATAAAATATTTTTCATTTAAATATTGTGATTTATATCTTTAAAATATATAATGTTATCTAAGATTAGAAATTGAAATAGGGTGCATAGTGAAGGGGGCAAACAATCTTTTGGGGTGGTGCTCAGCCTCATGGATACAAAAGGAACCCAAGTGAACATGCCTGGTAATGGCCCACTTACCCAAAATTAATTATTATGTTTTAAATTTTATTTTAAAGAAAATGACTTTAGAATCTGAAATTGGGTCCAATTGATACAGATTGGTGTTATTGTTTTGGGGAATGATTGAGCAATCAGAGGTTTTCTTCCTATTGTTTTTGTCTTTATTTAGGACCATACCATAATAATGGAGAAAAAATAAAACCTACAACAAATGCTTTCATAAAAACGCGTGACCTACATCACTTAATACCATATTATATGTCGTTTATGTATATGCAAATCTTAATTGAAAACTTTTTTTTTCTTCATATTTTACATTATTGGTGGAGGATCTATAAATTATTAGTGAATAACATTATTATTTGTATAAATAACTCATTTGTTAATGAACAAAAAAGTGAATTATTGTAATTATTTTCAAGTACAATAAATTTATATTTAATTAGTAATGAGATGACATTATAAATGATTTATTGTAAATTTATATAATATTAGTACATTAAATATAGATTGCAATTGATTTGGTTTACAAAATTTCACCAAGTTAATAACTACTCATATTACATAAAAAATAATTAAATATAAATTATATCACAAACTCTCCTTATTGCATTAATCATAATCTTAACCAATATAAAGCGTAAACCATCCGCTCGTCATTTATTTGAGGAAACAGTTTTAAAGCTTTTGTTTTCTTTTTAAGGATTCGGTTGTGTCTATTCATGCATTGATATTTAACTTAAAGACAGGAAATTGTGTTCTTTTTATTTTTCCTTTAAATTTTAAATGATTTATTTACAGTTAGTCCACGCGTTAATTCACCCATTAACTTATATTCGTCATGTGCACACTCACTCTGTGAGCGAAATTAATTAATAAGATACAAGTTCTTTTCTAAAACATAAATTGCTAATATAGCCTTATAATTATAAATTTTATAATTAGATTTTTTTTATATATTTTCCATTGAGCTGGACGGTGACCTAAAATGACTATAATAAGTTTAATTTATGTAGGTGAATAGAAATATTTTATGGAAAAATAATTTTTTGATTGAATAAAGAGATATTATATTTTCATGTCGAAATTCAAATTTATACCAAATAAAACAAGATTAGTATACTTAGCCACTAGACTAATCAGTAGATCTCTTATGAAAATAATTTAAAAAATGACTATAGGTGGAGTGATAAAATATTTGTGTATGAATTTATTAGTTTTGTAGTCAAATCTTAAAGTAATAATTTTTAATTATTTTATTTAAAGATTATAAAACAAATTCAAAGACGAAAATACCTTTATAATAATATTTTAGTCTTTTCTCAATTGAGTTGGTGGTCGTTAATATTTGAGCAATTTAATTTTTTTTTGACAAATTTTAATTCTAATTTTTATCTTACCCAGAGATGAGAGGAAGAGGACTTTAGAGGAAGAAAGAGAACTTCTCCTAGTAGGTCTAGAACCCATGACCTAAGAGGATTTGATGGAAGAAAAATGAACAACTTCAATTACATATTTTAAAATGAGTATAGATTATAATAATATATTGATGTAATTAAATTTTAAAATTATTAAACATATTTTTGATAAAATCTCGTCAAACGTATATAAACCTAGTCACTCTTTTTCTCCCTTGCGTCATTCCTTTTCTAATTTCCCTATATTTATTATTCATAATAAAACATATACAAAATAGATATTAATCACCTATTGGATTACCCGGGTAAAAATGATACATGTTTAGAGGTCCAAAGTTTAGAAAAGATTGTAGCTAGTGTTATTGAAAATCATATTGAGGATGAAACTGAAGATGATACAATGTCTTTGTAACCAATTACGGGGAAGGAAGCACTCATAGCGTCAACAACTCTTTACAATTTTTTGTTGCAGTATGAGAACGCAACACCAACACTTTCGGATGCAGTAAGGAAAGTTAAAAATGAAATACAACTAAATTTAAATTTTAAGAAGAAGCAAACAATAATAGAATCATATTTTACTAAGTTGTCCTAGTTATATTTATAATTTTATAGAATTATTAATTTATAATATTGAAGGGACCATAAATTTATATTAAGATCTTCCGAAAAATTATTATCTTATTAATTTATTGAAATTATTAATTTAGACCTTTAACCCTAGTCGGAACTAAAAAAATATTATTGTAGAAAGATTATTAATTTATCGAATATTAATTTATATATGTTCCGAGGGGTAAAAAATCCTTAATTTTTAACCTACAGAATTCTCCGAGAAAATGTACATGTGCCATTTTTTATATTTTTGGGTTGAGTAAAAGTAAATCACAGTAACATAAAAAAATATATTAACGTAAACTCATGTTGGAATGCATGTTATTCATCCCAAGGTTTTCGTTTGAAGTCATCATTGTGTTCTTTTTCTTCGACCCATACGGCGTTCAGGATGGAGAATAGGGCTTTTTCATTGGACTTGTTCAAAAGTTGGGTCTTATTATTTAAGATCCTGCCCGCATTGATTTTAACAATCATCACTACACTAGCAATAATAATTCATTTCAACCCAAGAGTGCATGTATACCATTCACACTATTGAACAATCAAAGTCAAGAAAGAATCAATGATAAATGTTCCTTTTTATGTTAAAGGGAACAATCACATCTCCTAGACAGTTACGTAGTTAGGATTGAACTATGAGGAGGTTAGGGGCAAAAAAAATTGACCAGACCTGGAAATTTGATTGAAAGTGACCCGAGTCTGAACTGGTTTTGGCTCGAGGTGATGATGACCCGAACTCAACCTAGTTCGACCTAATGTTAACTCGAACCCGAGTTAAGAACGACGTGAACTCGAATTGAACTTGATAATGTAGAACTGAACCCGACTTGACATGAATCCAAACCCAAAATTAACTTGGCAAATATTTGATATAACTCGACTTAAAAAGATCTGAGATCCAATTTTACCCAACTTATAATTGACCCGAACAGACTCGACTTGTTAACTAACCTAAACTATTATTTACCCCGCTTGTAATTAATTAACTTCACTATTACTTCAAGATATTGATTGTTATAATTTTTAATTCATTATTACTACAAGTATTAAATTACATCTGAATAAATAAACTCTAAAAAATTATCCCAAAACTTAATTAAACTTTTTGAAATTTTAAATTTTTGTCACCGTCGCACAATTTTAAACTTTAAATTGCAACTTATTGACCTTCTTTCGACTAGGGAATAGAATTTGAATAAGTGTTGTAAATGATGAGTTTCTCTCGATATTCTTCGAGGGTCAAAAAAATAAAAATTCCTTTTTAATTAAAAATAATTCTATATTTCTCTTTCATAGCGACAAGAAAAATGATAATAAAAGCACACTCTTTTTGTCTACTCTCTTTTTTTGGTTTTAATTAAAAAATTATAGTCTCTATAAGATCCTATCCACACATGTGCATGAAGTAATTACTAGGTTCATAATTTTTTATTATATTTTGTGATGTTTGTTTTGATTTTCAAAATACACATATTTCTTTGTCCTTTTTTGCTCATGATCCTTTTTTAAGAAAAATTGTTGCTAAGATAGCTAACAAACAATAGATCAAACCCCAAGTACCAAGTTTACAATGAGAATTTCTAGGTATTATTAAAAATTTTGATTTTTAATCACTTTGCACACTGGCAACATACATATTTGATTCATATTAAAATGAATAGAAAAAAAGTTGTAATTATTATTGTAATTAGCTCGATTAAGACTCTAATATAGTGCAAGTTAAGCATTACTCATTTTAGAATGCATGTTGAAAAGGGCCTTATTAAAAACCCCTCTCAAAACTCGATTCAGCCTAGGCTCAATCAAGATAGCAGAAGGGAAAAAGAGTACCCAAAATTTATTACTATAATAAAATAGAAAGTACAAATACAATAATACAATAAATTCATGAGTTGCATAGGAGTAAAAGAACACCAAGAAGACTAAATAAAATACGCACTGAAACAACCTAACAACACCCTAGTTCTTCAAATCAGGAATAACTTGCAAAGTTAAACAAAACAATCAAAACACATAAAACTAAACTCAATAGATAAAAAAGATCACGTACAAGATTATTAACCTTAAACTGGGGGTGATTCTTCTTCTAAATTAGAAACTGAAGAATCTTTAACTACACTAAGATATTCTTCATCCAGTTCCTTCGGTTCAAAACCATACAATCAATTGCAGGTTGTTACAAAAACCTCAACATTTTTAGGCAAGATTTTAGATCTTTAGCTTGTTCAAAATTCGACCCCTATTCTACAAAAAGATTCGGAGGCAACCGAAGTAGTTGGAATAACTAAAATATCTGATGACTGTGTCAATATCTTATTTTGCATACCCTTTTAGCTTAGGTTTTGCATGTGTTTAGGCTCATATAGTTGCATTTAGGAGTAGTTTGCATATAGGTATGGAGTTATGTTGTTTGAGCTTAATGTTTATCTATATTGTTGCTATTAATGGGAAAGGTAGTGGTTTTTAGTGTTGCTTGAGTAGGAGCTAACATAGTAGTGGAGCGTTGGAACATTGTAGTAGAATTCTTTCATGCTAGATTCAATGCTACATCATTCGATGTGACACTAGAGACAAATCTTGGATCCTTTAATGCGATTTAATGCGTGGTCCTCTCTCATTTATTGAGCCAATAATAATGTGGAAAACAAAGATTCTCTTTGATGAATCACATGACAATTTATTAAAAGCATGTGACAAGATATTCTTTTATTAAGAAATTAATGACATAGAAAAGTAAGACTCTCATTAAAAGATTACTTGCACTTTAGGGTTTTTAAAACCCTAGGAGAGACACCTCTATATAAAGACATCAAGGGAAACAATTAAACGAGCCTTCACTTAACACACAAATTCGCATATAAGCTTTTATTCAAAGAATAACAACCCTTTATCTTCTTCATCAGAGAACCACCATTGTCGAAGGTTAAGAGGAGTCTCCAAGCGACGAAAAGCTATCGAGAGAGGCTTGAGGAGTTTAGAGTGTTGCAGCAATAGTTTGAGCGCACAAAGAAGAAATCTTAGGATGCTTTGATTCTCTTTCTCTCTTGCTTTATCGACTTGTATGTTTTTAATTGTTTTTATTATGGTTGTTATTTGCTCAGACCTGAGTTAAATACTTTTTGTTGTGTTTTATTGTTTTAGGACTATATGTTTTAATTACTTGTTCAATGTTATAGCCTTTTCCTTTATTTATCATGTTCATTGTTCTTCATGCATAATTATTGTAAGAGCTATCAAAAGAGGCCTTTTAATTATTAATCTATGGCTTAATATTGTTGACTTTGCCAACGCTTGGAAAAAGATAAAATATTTAGTGTAAAGTGCAAGAGAATATTGCCAAAGGTGAGTCTTATGCGTGCAATTATACACGGTTAGCAAGTAATACAATAGTAAGCAGAGTATCGAATCCACAAGGATTGACCAAGAACTTATTTTCTCAACATTTACTTATTTGAAAGAATTAAAAGTGTTTGAAATGCTTTGGGTTTTAGATTAAAAAGATGACAAAAACAGTGTAGTGAAAATGAAAGTAGTCTGGCAACGAAGTGTTCAATTGAATGATGAGCTTTGGCAAAGGATGCCTGGATTTCACGCTAATTATGCTAGCCTTTAATAATGTCCTATCTTGGTTTATTGTCGAGCAAATTAAAGGTAGCATTGCCTATGTCGATGGAAATACCCTAAGTTAAGCACGATAAAACCCCTACATGTCTATAGTGAAGTTTTTCATTAATTAACTTGATTAAGTGTCAATCTTTGCTCCTAAGAGGTAGAATCACTTCCAAAATAAGTTCATCTACTTGAACATCTTCTGTCGAAGCTTCTTGCCTTAGTATCTGGCAATTGATCCTTGCTCCTTAAGTCTATTAAGATATTAAGGCGCAACAAGCACACAATGCCAACTGTCGTATGGCAATGGATTTGGAAAAATTATGCACTAGCAGATAGAAAATATTGCCAAGGAATTCTGATTATTAAAAACCAAATATAAAATAAGCACTAATCACAAACATCCCCCCAACCAATTAAAAAGACTTAGTTCATAGTTGGGGGGTCCGTCCATAAAACATCATCGTTTCTCATCATCTTTTCTAATTAAAAATAAATAAAACTAAGAGAATGGGCAAGAAAGAGATCTGTTGATGCAACCTTTCGAATGCTCTAGAGCTCTCGGTCTTAGCTGGTCGAACTACGTCGCCTCTCGGTTCACCACGGTTCAGCCTCTCTTCAATCCTCTCTTCAAATGGTTGCTTGATCTCCTTTATATAGGCTTACGTGGAAACCCTAGAATAAGCTTTTGAGTTTGAATTTTGAATGTGCAAGGGATAAGACGCGTGATCATCTTATCTAGATTTGAATCTTAGGGCTAATGTGTACAAATTCCAACGTCTAGTTTGACCGAGCATCAGACTTTAATCTTTTGCCAGCCAAGCTTAGCACTATTTGGTCCATCTATGCCAACTGCTACTCAGCAATTCTCTACTTCTTTTCCTGTGTTCTCTTCCAGTAATTCTCTGCCATGTATGTCTGTCTGTGTCCTGCATCAAAACTAGTAAAATAACCCTTCACACTAGCAACAAAATAGCTCCTAACTCCTTATGCAAATGCATGATTCTAACATGTAAATGCAACTAAATGTACTCAAAGGAAAACAAAGGCATTGCGAAATAAGAATAAAAATTAGTACTTTTGAGGAGTTAACACCCTCAAACCTAGCTCATTGCTTATCCTCAAGTAATGAAACTAAAAATATAAAAATAGAAAAAAAACAAGAAAGTAGCTTAGCAAAAACTTATCATGATCCCCAACACCTGCCAGCTAGCAAATATGACCCTAGGTCTATCCTCAGATATTCAGTGTATCAATGCCAAGCAAATAAGCAAATTCAAGTGCAACAATATAGCTCTAGTCTAAGGTCATCAAGTGTGCATGAAGTGCGGGCAATATACATCAAATTTACTCAACTCCATTAGTCAACTTTACTACCCAAGCTCAGAATTTATTGTCATCATTTTTTATTTATTTTCCAAGGGTGTTTTAATGCTGACATTAAATTAGGGTTGCGTCATGCATTGTTTGGTGTGAGACATAAGAGGGAGCAAACCACGAATACCCATGTTAATCCAAATTACATCACGAATCTAACCCATTACATTCATACCCTAAAGTTATATTGGCTTAAGAACTAAGAGGGAGCCAACCACGAAGACCCAGGTTAATTATTTTCTCTAAGGCAGAGGAGTGTTCTAAAATTTTTCAACCTTTGGCAAAACAATGTTGCCTTAATTTTTCTTTCTACCCTGGCATTGTTTTTTTTACATTTATTCCAAGTTCAGTTTTAAGAGAACCTAAGTTTATTTTGTAGACTAGATGCATACCTCGTGTAGAGTGAAACTAAATTTCCCTAAACTAGAGTTCAATTGCCAAGCTACTTGGCAATGCTAACCTGCTGACATACAAGTTAAAAAATTCCAGTTTCTTCATGGACATATAAATCTAGAACAAGTTTAACTAAACTAGCAGTGTTGCAAAATTATTAGAACAATTTATTAATCGAGGCAAGAAATTTTTTTAGTGGTTTGGTATGCAAATTTTAATCCTACATGGCAAACTATTCCATACGGCAAACTGAAATTTAAACATGAATGTCATGGGTCCTTAATGGATGAAAACAACATATATATACAAATGAAAACAATAAAATGCATGAACATGTGAATGAAATAGAATGAAAATGCAAAGAAGTTTAGGAAGAGGAGGACTCCCCTTTGAAGCTTTCTAGCCTTGAAATACGGGTCCTTCTTTGATAAGCTCCTTCGATTGGGAGATGTATGCTTCTTGCGCTTTAGGCTGGGTTTCGATGTGGTAGTGGAAGCTCCAAGGCCATGGAGAACTTCCTCAACAATCTTCACTGGCTTAGAGGCATGCGAAACTTCAATGGCAGCAGATGAGGTAGATACGGCAGGTGGGCAGTAGATTTGACTTGGCTTTGGATTCTTTCTTCTTAAGATTGGCGTATCTATTCTGGCAGATTCAACTTGTACTCACGAGACTGGAATAATGGCATCAGATTGGGTCAGAGTGTGGACAGAGTGGGGACTGGCTGGATATCATATCTAGCAAAAAGGTCGGTAGGGAACTCAGGGAATGTTGACAGTGTGTGGACAAACATGTCCTCAAGTGTTTTCTTCATGGCATGGTCCTTGGCATAACATACTGCCACAACATCGAGTTTTTCTCCTCAACTTTCTCCAACTTCTAGAGGATGATCTCCCGGTGTTGATAAATCTAGGAAAGCATTTCCACTGAAGCAGTTGGGATCAAAGTCGTAGATTCTGCCTGTGGCACAGGTTCAATAGCCTTTCCTTTGCCTTTCTCCTTAGCAATGAGTTGCCTCTATTTGGCGGGAGTGATCATCGTTCCCTTGGTGTCTTGGGCTTTATTTGAATCAAGCTTTGACACACTATGCTGTGTGCAAATATTAGAAACCAATAAAGGGAAAAACAAACTCCCATTACCCTTACTGGTGCACTTATAAGTTTCATCAATAATGATATGGTCGACATTGATCTTGCGGCCCACGATGATTGAAGGCAACAGTGTCAATCTTTCCTCTGAGACAGTTTCATTATGGGTGGTCAGCATCAAGTTTGCCTTCAAAAAGTGGTTCCACCCCTTCGGTTGTGGCTTCAATGCTAGCTGCTTCACCATCCTATGGCCCTTTGATGACACAGTCCACCTAGTGACGGGCTCACATAAGTCCTTCAACATCTTTCACTTGGCATCGTCCAAAGAATCCACAAATTCAAAGTGCTTCTCATATGCACCATCCAATTTAAACATCTCATTAATATAACCTTCATTAAATCGCACACATTTACGTCGCACCATCAAGAAAGGTGAGTCTTTGGTTGTGAGATGAGCATAAAACTCCCGGACAATGCTAGAATAGATGTCCCCCTTGTGTTGGCAAAACAAATTCTACTTGTGTTGTTTTACCACCGTCATGAACTCTGGTGAATAACCCAAGTTTGGTTCATTCTTAAAATCGAAGTTCTTCTCATAGCAAAACGTCCTTAAGACAAAGTTCTCTTCGTGCTTCTTGTGAATTTCTTCATTGAAGAGGATCTTGAATGGTGTTGCAGAGGAAGTCATGGGAATATGTTTGGGACTTGAGTGATTTTTTTTGGAAGAAGAAGAAGTAATTCCTGGTGTTCTTTCTTGATAAAGAAAATAGAGGGAAAAGTGAAAAGTCTTTATCTTTGGATAGGTTAGGGTTTTAAGTAGATGGAAGGGTGAAAGGTTGAGTGTTTAATTGGAGTGAGTAATGTGGCCAGTTGGGTTAATGATGAGCTTTTGCGTGTTTGGAGAAAAGAAAAAGGATGATGTGATAAGGGTTTAAGTGATAAGATGGGGCGAAAGAAGGGTGAAGAGATAAGGTGATTAGATTGAAATTTGAATTTTAACTTATTTGTAACACCCCTAACCCGGTCTAAGAGATAAACCAGATTAGAACGTGTTACTAACAACAATTGAGCAAACATGGTTAACTTAAAACTTTCCTATCAGGCATGCAAACAAGAATTAGGGAAAATCTAAACTTTTCTTCTTAAAATCTTTTATTTGAACGAAGCAATTACTTACTTAAACATACACACCATATAACAATTCAGAATTTTAATAATAGCTGATAACCTTATAAGCTACAAAGAATTTATGCACCTTGCACTTAAGTAGATGAGCTACTTAGGTGTAAACCAACAAACAAGATTTCCAATGTAACTACATGTCCTTTAGAAAAAATAAACAGGAAACCAAATTCTCTCATTAAGAAGCTTTACATACGTCTAAATGAAATTATACTCACTTTCTATTTAACATGCATACTCTAAACAAACATATGAGAGTTCTTGCCTTTCATACACATCATTAACTTAAAATCATTTAAAAGGATATCAACCCATTGTTTAACAATCTTTAAGCATAGTTTTTGTTACAACACTCTTAAGTCTTGTTATAAAAGGTTCTTTAACAACCAAATAAATCACAACCGATTACAGTTCAATAACAATCGATCACTTTCATAGCTTACATGACTTATCAATAAAATGGTAAGTATTTTACTTTACTCATATCAAAATCACCTTAACACATAAGACAATCATGACTGTTTAAGTACATATAATATACACCGCACCAAACTGTGTATTTGACTTGAATCAATGGTTTATCTTATCTATTAAGCTAATTCATAAAGTCACACCAAATATTTAGGATCCAACAATATGATAATGTAGGCATGAATCAAAGCAGAACATATGTGACAACAATGTAGTTACCAAATCAAGCTTCTCTAGATATTCATGCTATCATAGAACCTAATTATAACTCAAATCACATAAAGCAAGCAATCAACAATTAATATAAAGGTCCATTACAAAATTAATCGAGAATAAAATTACACACTTAGGAATGAACAAACATGAATCTATATGTGCCATGCATCTTAACAATAATGTGCCACCTTCTAGGAGTCCTAATGATAGAACTTCGAACCCTAATCCGATAATTGTGATCACGTCCCAGCTCAGGAGTAGTTCATAAACACATTTATCCTGAAATGTAATATACAAATAATTAAGCAATTTAATTGCTAAGTGAGGTAGATCGTAGTGGACATTAACATAGAACAAATATTCTATCCTTTCATAAAATTTCTTTTAAGATGTGTAAATCTACAAACTTGAAATAGAAGAGAGTCCACAAGAACAAGCATTCTATTCAAATAGGATCTTGTCTAATTATGATTATCTCAATTTAAATATATCTCATTCCATAAGTATAGTCTTCGAGTTCTACATGTAAATAGGGCATTCCATATTCACACTTACAATTTGATTTACTAAGATGCCTTGTAAAGCTTAACAAATAGGATCTTGTCTAATTATGATTATCTCAATTTAAATATATCTCATTCCATAAGTATAGTCTTCGAGTTCTACATGTAAATAGGGCATTCCATATTCACACTTACAATTTGATTTACTAAGATGCCTTGTAAAGCTTAATTTTAAGGGTTTGGATCAAAAGTTTATGTATTCATTTGGGTAGTAGTAATTCGGCTATTTTACTAATCCCAACACAATCAATTTGGTCACCAAATAAAACATTTTACAAGTTTTTGATTGATTCCGTTATAATCTTTAATTCATTATAAATTTTCAATTGCCTTCTTAAAGTGCGTACACCACATTTGAGTATTCTGAGATGCATTTTACTTATTAACCATAATACATTCATAATCATTCTCTACTTATAACTTTCTTGGATTCTATACACCTAATCGGATCTCACACAATCTACGAGTCTAAGTTTAGCGACCATTTCACAATTAATGCATCACATGCTCCTTTTTATTGTTATTAGGAAGTAAGGATTACATCCTAATACAAGCACAAATGTTAATATCCTTTAGCTTAACACAAAATAGATTCCATTATAAAGCTTAAGCATGACACTCTAAATAGAGATTTCTTATCTCACAAGCCATTATAGAACAAACAAGAAAATATTCCATTTAACTATTTTCATGAGATGAAATCAATAAGAGTTTTCATAACATTTTCATATCAATTGATCATTCAAGCATGAGATCTATTCATGTTTATCCAAATATCATCACAATTAAGTAGATATCGAGTCATTACTAGGGATACAATAATCCATTTCACATCCAAGGATTTTAATCCAACAAGCATCAAGGGGACATAGTCCAAATTTCTTATTTCTCATTCTCAAGATTCATTATTGAATTATTAGTTTAACCTTGGCCTTGATTAACAAGTCACTTGGACACTCGAATCCAACACCGGGAAAAACAACTAGGGTACGCAAAGTACCGAAACATGGGTACACCAAGTACCAAATTTATATCTTATTTGAACAAGGGTACCATAGTACCAATAGATCATTTGATCTTAAACAACAAGGGACCATAGTCCAAAGTCCAAACGCTCGACGGACTCTATGGCATGCCAATCGTGTCTAAACTAACTCAAATAAAGGCTGGTTGTTATAACTTATTATCCATTTAATCAAGAGTAAGGTAAGTTACAATCATGACTTTGCTCATTCCATTTACTTTCAATTTCAGCCCCATTACAACAAAGAAGGGTAACATGAATAGTTCAAACATGCTTTACTATCAGTCTTTATAATACATGTATTTATCAAGAAATACTCATCTCGCTTCCAAACTAGCGTAAGCTTAAACATTAGCATAGGCATACATTTGATTCATTTAAACATAACAATTAGAAAACAATGCTTGGAAAGGTTGCAACCTCCTTTTCGAGGCTTTAAACTACACTCACTTGGTATCCTAACATTACAGGATACCTGACTCCCCCTCCACTTGCTACTAATCCATTTCCCATTAGCCTCATCTTGTTTCTATGATTAGCAAAGAATATGTTTACATATATTAATACCCTTTCAATCATCTAAGCATTCACCAAAATTCAGCATTCTCAATTCATAAAACTTTCATACAAAACTGATCATCACTAGATGCAAGTCTGCAAAATTGGACAGCCCCCATACTTTTATATATTTCTTCAATGAAAACAGTCCACTCATATAAATAAATGCACAAATCTGGGCAGATTACACATCATTCATTAATTTATTCAAAAACAGGGTAGTATAAATTCAAGGAATTCCAAACAGCCTCTATTCACAAACAAACAATTACATATTTCAAAAAGTCCACAATTGCCCAAATTAGTCAAGGGCGAGTTCTATTTTATTTACAATCAACCACAACACCTAAAACAGCCCAGAAATGGTTAAATACATTCGAAACAACCCTCAATTTCACATTCAAAGCATAGCCATACACCAAATCATTCTAACAGTTCCAAAATCAAAAATACACATTTCATGATAGTTCATTTTCTCAATCTACAACTTTTCATTAACTTGATCAATCATAATTCTGCTCAAAACAGTCCTCTTAGGTATAAAACAGTCCCTTAACAAAGTTAAAGCAATCCCTTATCAATGCAAACAATTTCCAGATTTAGTTCCACATAAAATAGTCAATCCAATGCTCCTAGGCATGCAAATCAGTTCAGGTATCATGTATACACAATTTTTATGTTCAAACAACATATACATGTGTTTTAAAACAGTCTTTAAGAGACATGAACAGCCCAATACACATCATAACAATACACTTACTATCATTTGTATGCAATTCTGCACCCTATTGTTCATGTATACATTTAGTGACTCTAAATAGCTCAATTCACTCTTATAAACATGAAACTGGACAGCTTTTCACACACATTTACAGGTTTAAAACAGTCCTCTAGTGTTCGGGAATATGCAAAACAATATTCTTTTCATTATAAGAACAATCCTTAAGTTACGCTTGCATAATAGCACCGTTTTGAGCTAAAATTCAGATCCTAAATTTGCAGAACAGCTCCCCAATTACTTGTAATACAGCCTCATGTTCCTTGTTGATTAAAACAGTCCATAAAAAATACCAGAACAGTCCCTTAACATCTTATTCTAGATCACAATAGCCCTTTGATAATTTCCAGCAAACAATGCAATTGAAACCGAACATCAAGCTCAACTTTTACATCTAAACCATGGTCTAATTCAACTCCAAAGTTTTCTAAAACAGATTATACTAACAGCAGCTCCAAAATTATCTTATTTGAACCATTCAATACATATTCTTTGTGTAATTTGTGATTACCAAACAATGAATCATTTGTTCAAACTTATACAAATCCAATTTCCCAACTTATCAAACAATTTCTTAAGAAAACATAGCAATTCCACCATGTTATTCTAATGGTCTATAATTTGAGATCCCTTCTCCAACAATTTTAATAGTAACGTTGGTTATTAGGAAAATCACGAATAGGTTCACAAGTTAAACATAGCTCAAATAGAAAGAAAGAATTCTCTTACCCTCTTCCAAAGCTTTTTGAATAAATCCTCATCAATGAGTCAAGATATAAGCCTCCAATGTAAGATTCATGTAGCAAATTTCATTCTCCTTAGTCTTAAGGCTTCGGTTGAGTTTTAGGAGGAAGATGATGGTATGGTAAATTACCCTCCAAGATCGTGACTCCCCATTCAAAATTCCCACTTGTTTCATTTAGTTAAATGGCATGTGTAACGACCATTAAGTATATTCTTCTTAGCATGCAAACGCCCTACTTTCCCTCTTTTCGATTAAGCCTTCAACAAAATTGGCCAAGCATTAGTTAATTACTTCAATTGATCCTAAATTACCAATCTAATTTAGTAGGTGACAAATCTTTAGCAATTTAATTAGTGATTAATTTTGTAACATAATCCTACGCCAAAATTTGGGATGTTATATTATCACTTTGGGCGGCTAGGGTAAATTTCAAAGCAAAAAAATTCACTATCTCTTGGGCCGAGCTCTATCAAGCCTTGGGCGGCTAGGGAAAATTCTTTCCTCCAATTTTTTTAATTGTCCCATGCCAAGCTCTTGCCTTGGCATTCTTCTTGACACACAAAACCTACACTTACTCAAAGAAAAACCTTTCAACGCAGAAAAGGAAAAATCAAAATTAAAAGAAAGAAAAATAAATGAAAATACTAAAAAAGAAAAACATCTAACCTATTATATACAATATTCAAAATATGATGATGATGTTCATGGAACCTCTGCCATTAGGACAACCACCTTGGCCGTTTACTTTGAAAATTGTTCCCATCTTCAAATCCTTAATATCTACTGCTCCATGAGCATATGGCTTCACAACTTCAAAGGGTCCCGACCATCTAGACTTGAGTTTTTCTGGAAACAACTTTAACCTCTAGTTAAATAACAAAACACATTGGCCTACCTCAAATTGCCTTGGCACGATCCTGTTGTCATGCCATTGTTTTTTCCTTTCCTTGTAGAGTTTGGCATTCTCGTAAGCATGTGTTCTGAATTCCTCTAACTTGTTTATGTCCAATAAGCGTTTTGTACCAGCAACTTTTCACTCCATATTGAGCTTTTTGATTGCCCAATAAGCTCTATGTTCCAATTCCACTAGTAAGTGGCATGCCTTCCCTAACACGAGCCTATACGGAGAAGTTCCCAACGAAGTCTTAAAGGCTATTCTGTAAGCCCACAAGGAATCCTCTTGTCTCAGGGACTAGTCTTTCCTCGATGGATTTACAGTCTTTTCTAAAATGTTCTTGATTTCTTTGTTTGAGATTTCCGCTTGGCCATTTGTCTAGGAATCGAAAGATGTGGTAATGCATTGCTGGATTCCGTACCTGTAGAAAGTTCTAAAGATTAAATTACACTTCAAATGTATACCTTCATCATGAATGATGGCTCTGGGGGCACCGAATCTCATAAAGATGTTCTTATGCAGGAACTTGGCAACTACCTTGGCATCATTTGTGGGCAGTACAACAGCCTCAACCCACTTGGAAACATAATCAACAGCCACAAGAATATAGACATTACCAAATGATGGAGGAAAATGACCCATGAAGTCTATTCCCTTGTAACACCCCCAAACCCAGCTTAGAAGTAAGCCGAGCCAGGAAGTGATTTGCAACAGAAACAACAATCTCCCAGATCAACTTAGCACAAATAGAATGAACATGTTTTTGAAAGTCGGGGTAATTTAAAACTTTTTTTCTGAAAGTTTATTATATCAACGTTTCTATGGTTTATGCATCAAATTAATCTAATATTAACCACTGAGTAATCTTCTTCAACCCCTAGACAAAGCATAAACACACAAACAAGAGTTTACTAAAATATGTTATTCTAAGGGAACAAAAGGAACAAAACATGACAAAGGTTCTTTATTCCATTTACAAATAACTTGGACATTATTTCAAGATATTCCCTATTTGTTAAACCTCGAATGATCTCATGGCATCTTAATCATTCCTTCAACACAAGGAGGACTATCACGAAGAATTAAGGTAACCAAGGCATTAAACTCCGACAAAAGTCAAGCATCGATTTATATTTTAGTATAATTGTCTTGCTAGCCTTCTATTTTTCAAGTCATCAACTCCATAGATTAATGATAGTGAATTTATACATATCAAATTATAATACCTGAATTACCACATAGAAACTACAAGTGCTCGGTTACTAATAACCCTTTCCTTACTCCTTATTCGATTACAATTTTTATGAATACAACTATCCTATCAATATTAATTCAACTTCACAATTTAATTCCATTATACTAGAACCCTTATTGCCACCCTTAGGATCTTAACCATTCATTAAACAGACCTATCCTTCAAGCATTAAATATTAACCCTTATTTGAACATCGAACCTAACATAACACATCTAACAAGTAATCATATAAAGCTATCTAATAACACAAAAACAAGCAGCCAAGAAGAATATATATAGGCCCGTTACAAAACAGATATGCTCCTCGGAGCTTATTAATATACATATATCATCATAAATGCTTCTAAATGCATGGTGTCTACACATCTATCATGTGCCACCACCTAGGAGTACTCAAGTAGTTACCAACGTACTTCTTGCGCTTGCGATCTTGTCTAAGCTCAAGAGGTAAATGAAATCACGTATATCCTGAAATGTAACGATGAATTGAAGTAAGCGATTACTTAGTGAGGTAGTTAATTGCTATAAAATACATCGAGCTCTCTTCTTTACTTTATCCTATCATTACGATTCACTAAATTTCAGGTAAGTACTAAGCTTGATCATTGTATCTTGATTAATCTTATACAATTCTAGTTTTAACAAGATTTCGTTTTTAAGATTTTGTTAGTTCAACAATGAGCATAGTCGCCTAGATATCCCATTCATAATACCATTTATTACGCAAGAGCTTAAGATGATTTTCTTAGATTAACTTACCGTGATCTCAATTCTATATAACATCTAATCCAATCAAATGTTATTAGTTCTTGAACTAATTCACTCAACAAGCAAGATCAAGGATTTCTTGTCATAAGGATATCTTTCGGTTACAAAATTATGCATAAAAACCTGTTCTATAAAGTGTTCATTCATAAGTGTTTATGTAATTGAATTATTGATACTACCATTTCGTGGTAATTCATCAATCGAAGTTACCTACACATTCAAACTCTTAAGCATCTTGCTAGAGCTCATTTCTTACTAATCGAATTATCCATGATATTACCAATTGGCTTATTTTACAATTTCTTATTATTATCCTCATACGTCACGTTTAAGGTCCTTAACAAATCTCATTTCTTTCTTTAAAACCTTTGGATCTATGCAAACCATAAAGATATCCAACCGTACTCTATCATTTTTACAGAATTTGCAAAGTGCATCTTTCCTAGATTCATTAGATCCTTAGAATATAACAAAATTTAATGGAGCAAGTTATCTTTATAACCTCTCAAGAATAGGATTTCTTGTCACTTAATTATTAACATAGCACTTCATGGGAATTTTTAATTTAACATACAAGTTAACACTATAACAAATCTAGAATTGATTTGCATATCACACAATCAAATAAGGTGTCATCTCACAAACTCGTTGTTAATTATCCGTACTTCCCAAATTTAAGTAATTAATCACTTGCATAATCCTTGTCTCCACACAAGTATGTATGTACATAATTACATAGGCATTCAAGTTAAGCTTAATCATTATATATACCTTAAGATCAAAACAGTCCTAATATACATTAATCAAGTTTAGAATAGCCCAAGTCTGTATATAAATTTATTTAACAGGGCATCACATGTATTCACATCTAATTCACATAAAACAGCCTAGCTTCATACACATATACACTCAATATAACAGCACATGCATACGCACATTATACACACATCATTCGATCAGACATGTCCATTTTCCTAAATTGATTATTATTCGACAATAGAGAATCATTCCTTATTACGAGGACATTTAGTTAATTCCCTGATTTATTTTATAAATCTCTTTGGTCATAGACATGTTACAAATGTATCTCAAATTATCTAGGTAGCTTAACTTATGATCTCATACATTCAAACAAACACAATATTCCCTTTGAAGCAATTACACATAACATAGAATTACACAAATCTCATCACAAATCTTTTACATATGAGGCTACTTCAATAGCATACTATTCAATTGGCCATAATTATAAGATTATTCAACTTGTTCAAATTTGAAACATTCACAAGATAATTTCTATGTAAGCTTTCACTTGTAAACATCTTACCATATAAAGATTATCAAAGTTCCACATGTTATAGAAGCCTATTTATTAACGTAGCCTTGAGAATCGAATTGCATCCTAGGTACACAAATCCCCAACCAACTATCACCCATAAACAAAATGGTACTCACAGTATCAGTCAATCCCTCCTACTGCCGCCAAGTGACCACATACACTCCCTCCTACTGTCGCCTAATAGGGACCACTGTCCCGCATCGTAGTCCATCCCGACACTGAGCTCTATGGACTCTATGGCATGCCAACTATACCTAAGACTAACTCGAGACCAAGGCTTTAACATGTTTCATCTTTATCATAACATAGTGAGCATTGCTCAACATCATATCATAGTGAAATCTCATTATCCTTCCATAAGGATTAATTACATTCACGCATGTGAATCTCATATTTCGTTCATCGTATTCAAATGGACTCATAGCCCACATCTTAATCAATATTTTCACATCATATTTCTTCTATCAATCAAGATTCATATAATATGCTTAGTATTTTCGAAAACATAGTGATACTTCCAAACTAGATCATGTGTCACAACGAACTTATTTATTTATGCACATCAAGCGTCTGATAATATATCAACCATTTTTACTCATATTTATCTTTCAATTAGCAAACATTTCATAACTAAATTAAACACATTCCATTATAAGAGTCTTTCAAATGTCTAAGCCTTTCATAGCTTCTCAAGCTTATTCTTTCATAGCTTTCAATCTAGCAAGCATTTCACATAGTGATCAAATATATATATATATATAGTCCTTAACCAAATTTCATAACATAAAGTACCTTCCAAAGTACTTACCTTATTTTGAAGCTTAGCCATACTAGCATTATATAACTTAGGGAACAACTAGTACCAATTTAAATATTAATAACAATACTCGGGATAAGACTTTAATCTACACTCACCTTTTATCCAAAAGTTACGGGATACCTCAATCCTCACTCTCCAACTTCCTTTCTAGATCCTTCTTGGTCTATATATTTACAAGAAATGTAATTTGCATATTAGTATCATATTTACCAACCATTCATTTCGAAGTCACTCAAATATCATGCACACAATCATGTAAACACAAAGTAGTTCACAACAATTCTAATACCAATACAATTCCCTAATCACATGCTCACTATAATTATTCAAAAACAGTCCGTTATTCACATACATATTCAAAGCTGCCCCTTTTTTCTTAATTTACATACTTATGTGCATTACTATTCCCAACCATGATTATAAATTCAAGAATCCTAATTACTCACATAATTGTCTTAGAACAGCCCTAAACTCACAAGCATACAATTATTCATGTTTAAAACTGTCCATGGTTGTCCAATTTATTCAAAACAGTCCACTTACAACCATGTATAAGCATAACTAGTTCAATTTCACAAGTATACATCCACACGTACTAAAACAGTTCCATATTTTCTGCAGATGTAAAACAGCCCATAAAAATTTACCAAACGAATTAAACTCTTAATTAATTCAAAGTAATCCTAAGTTCATCCTTAAAACAACCTTTCCACTATCAATTTAGATCATAACAGCCCTTATACCTTTTGTGCAAGCAAAACAGTTTCACATTTTCATGTTTACATCTAGTAAATCGAAACAGTCAATTTTCATTCATATGTTTACCAAACAGGGCAATTTGCACACTCCCTCATTCGTTCACTTAAAACAGTCCAATTCGATTATATATATGCACCAAAACTGGGCAGTTTACATACTCTTATGTTTGATCACTTAAAACAGTCCCAATTCACCTTAGACTCTATTTAAACATAACTCAACAGCCCATTCCTATACTATATGCTCAAGACAGCCTTAAATCACATGTCATCTTCTTTATTCAAACAACATACGCATACATATATAGATCCTAACATTCGAACAACATACACAACAGTTCCATCAAGCAATACCCACCAATTTCCGATTCCAAACACAATTCTAAAAGTATCATTGAACAATTCAAATCTATAAATACACAGCTCTACCATTTAAGCATCAATTTCACTTAATCATAAAGGAAGGCAAGATAATTACCTTCCTAGTTAAATTTCTTTTGATTAATATGTGAATTGAAGGTAAGATTGCTCAACCTTTCCAAGCTTTCTTTCTCTCTCTAACCATAAATTCGGTTCTCATGAGGGGATGAAGAAGATGTAAATTTTTCCTTCTTTCCACAATCCCCTAACACTAGCCGAATCATACTCTTCAATTCCCAAACTTACCCACATTTGGACATGTGTTCCAAACCTTCAATTATGTATGGTTTTACATGCAAACTACTTATTGTTAATATGGGTCTAATTGAGTCCTTTAATTCCAATCCCTCAATTTAATTATTATTCTAACTTAGTCCTTGAGTTCTAAGTTTGTCCATTCTAAGAAATATTCCACCCAAATTAAATTACAATCAAATTATCATCACATATTCTAAGTCACGTTTTGGGTATTACAATTATCTCCCCTTAAAAGAAATTCTTTCTCGAATTTCTCTCGATCTAAAACATTAATAGTATTGTTCTTATTATAGTACTTGCTCTTATATAGACAATGAGTATAATTCATAAAAATCAAATCTCAGAATATATTAAATATTCTGACTTGAAACAGAAGAAACATATCAGATTAACTGCAAGTTGCTAACATTGAACAGAATTTAAACACCTAGGTGGCACATGTAACGAATGATGATGCAACGAGTTTTGGTTTAGTCCAAGAATCGGCTAAATTTGGCTCTAATACCAAAATGTAACACCCCCAAACCCGGCTTAGAAGTAAGTCGAGCTAGGAAGTGTTTTGCAACAGACACAACAATCTCCAAGATCAACTTAGCACAAATAGAATGAAAATATTTTTGAAAGTTGGGGTAATTTAAACTTTTTTTCCTGAAAGTTTATTATATCAACGTTTCTATGGTCTATGCATCAAATTAATCTAATATTAACCATTGAGTAATCTTCTTCAACCCCTAGACAAAGCATAAACACACAAACAAGAGTTTACTCAAATAAGTTATTCTAAGGGAACAAAAGGAATGGAACATGACAAAGGTTCTTTATTTCATTTACAAATAACTTGGACATTATTTCAAGATATTCCTTATTTGATAAACCTCTAATGGTCTCATGGCATCTTAATCATTCCTTCAACCCAAGGAGGACTATCACGAAGACTTAAGGTAACCAAGGCATTAGACTCCGACAAAATTCAAGCATCGATTTATATTTTAGTATAATTGTCTTGCAAGCCTTCTATTTTTCAAGTCATCAACTCCATAGATTAATGATAATGAATTGATGCATATCAAATCATAATACCTGAATTACAACATAGAAACTACTAGTGCTCGGTTACTAATAACCCTTTCCTTATTCCTTATTAGATTACAATTTTGATGTACACAACCATCCTATCAATATTAAATCAACTTCACAATTTAATTCCATTATACTAGAACCCTTATTGTCACCCTTAGGATCTTAACCATTTATTAAACACACCTATCCTTCAAGCATTAAATATTAACCCTTATTTGAGCATCGAACCTAACATAACACATCTAACAAGTAATCATATAAAGTTATCTAATAACACAATAACAAGCAGCCAAAAAGAATATAAATTGGCCCATTACAACACAAGTATGCTCCTCAGAGCTTATTAATATACATATATCATCATAAATGCTTCTAAATGCAAGTTGTCTACACAACTATCATGTGCCACCATCTAGGAGTACTCAAGAAGTTACCAACGTACTTCTTGCGCTTGCGATCTCGTCTAAGCTCAAGAGGTGAATGAAAGCACGTATATCCTGAAATGTAACGATGAATTGAAGCAAGCAATTACTTAGTGAGGAAGTTAATTACTATAAAATACATCAAGCTCCCTTCTTTACTTTATCCTATCATTAAGATTTACTAAATTTCAGGTAAGTACTAAGCTTGATCATTGGTATCTTGATTAATCTTATACAATTCTACTTTTTTAACAAGATTTCGTTTTTAAGCTTTTCTTAATTCAACAATGAGCATAATCCCCTAGATATCCCATTCATAATACCATTTATTACGCAAGAGCTTAAGATGATCTTCGTAGATTAACTTACCCCGATCTCAATTCTATATAACATCTAATCCAATCACATGTTATTAGTTCTTGAACTAATTCACTCAACAAGCAAGATCAAGGATTTCTTGTCATAAGGACATCTTTCGGTTACAAAATTATGCATAAAACTTGTTCTATAAAGTGTTCATTCATAAGTGTCTATGTAATTGAATTATTGATACTACCATTTCGTGGTAATTCATCCGTCGAAGTTACCTAGACATTCAAACTTTTAAGCATCTTGCTAGAGCTCATTTCTTACTAAACGGATTATCCATGATATTACCAATTGGCTTATTTTACAATTTCCTATTATTATCCTCATACGTCATGTTTAAGGTCCTTAACAAATCTCATTTCTTTCTTTAAAACCTTTAGATCTATGCAAGCCATAAAGGTATTCAACCATACTCTATCATTTTCACAGAATTCACAAAGTGCATCTTTCCTAGATTCATTAGATCCTTTGAATATAACAAAATTTAATGGTGCAAGTTATCTTCATAACCTCTCAAGAATTGGATTTCTTATCACTTAATTATTAACATAGCACTTCAAGGGCATGTTTAACTTAACATACAAGTTAACACTATAACAAATCTAGAATTGATTTACATATCACACACTCAAATAAGGTGTCATCTCAGAAACTCGTTGTTAATTATCCATACTTCCCAAATTTAAGTAATTAATCAAGTGCATAATCCTCGTATCCACACAAGTATGTATGTACATAATTACATAGACATTCGAGTTAAGCATAATCATTATATATACCTTAAGATCGAAACAGTCCTAACCTACATCAATCATGTTTAGAACAGTCCAAGTCTGTATATAAATTTATTTAACAGGGCAACACATGTATTCACACCTAATTCACATAAAATAGTCTAGCTTCGTTCACATATACGCTCAATATAACAACACATGCATACGTACAATATACACACATAATTCGATCAGACATGTCCATTTTCCTAAATTGTTTCTTATTTGACAATAGAGAATCACTCCTTATTATGAGGACATTTAGTTAATTCCCTGATTTATTTTATAAATCTCTTTGGTCATAGACATGTGACAAATGTATCTCAAATTATCTAGGTAGCTTAACTTATGATCTCATACATTCAAACAAACACAATATTCCCTTTGAAGCAATTACACATAACATAGAATTACACAAATCTCATCACAAATCTTTTACATATGAGGTTACTTCAATAGCATACTGTTCAATTGGCCATAATTATAAGATTATTCAACTTGTTCAAATTTGAAACATTCATAAGATAATTTCTATGTAAGCTTTCACTTGTAAACATCTTATCATGTAAAGATTATCAAAGTTCCACAGGTTATACTAGACTATTTATTAACGTAGCCTTGAGAATCAAATTGCAGCCTAGGTACATAAGTCCCCAACCAACTGTCGCCCATAAACAAAATAGTACTCGCAGTACCGATCAATCCCTCCTACTGTCGCCAAGTGACCACATACACTTCCCTCCTACTGTCGCCAAATAGGGACCACTATCCCGGACCGTAGTCCATCCCGACGCTGAGCTCTATGGACTCTATAGCATGCCAACAATACCTAAGACTGACTCGAGACCAAGGCTTTAACATGTTTCATCTTTATCATAACATAGTGAGCATTGCTCAACATCATATCATAGTGAAATCTTATTATCCTTCCATAAGGATTAATTACATTCACACATGTGAATCTCATATTTCATTCATCGTATTCGAATGGCCTCATAGCCCACATCTTAATCAATATTTTCACATCATATCTATTCTATCAATCAAGATTCATATAATATGCTTAGTATTTTCAAAAATATAATGATACTTCCAAATTGGATCATGTGTCACAACGAACTTATTTATTTATACATATCAAGCGTCTCATAATATATCAACCATTTTTACTCATATATAGCTTTCAATTAGCAAACATTTCATAACTAAATTAAACACATTCCATTATAAGAGTCTTTCAAATGTCTAAGCCTTTCATAGCTTCTCAAGTTTATTCTTTCATAGCTTTCAATCTAACAAGCATTTCACATAGTGATCAAATATATTCAATATATATATATACTCCTTAACCAAATTACATAACATTAAGTACCTTCCAAAGTACTTACCTTATTTTCATGCTTAGCCATACTAGCATTCTATAACTTAGGGAACAAGTAGTACCAATTTAAATAATAATAAAAATACTCGGGTTAATCTTATCCCGAGACTTTAATCTACACTCACCTTTTATCCCGAAGTTACGGGATACCTGAATCCTCACTCTTATCTTGTTACCTATCCAACATCCTTTATAGCTTATTCTTGGTCTATATATTTACAATAAATGTAATTTGCATATTAGAGTCATATTTACCAACCATTCATTTCAAAGTCACTCAAATATCATGCACACAATCATGTAAACACAAAGTAGTTCACAACAATTCTAATAATAATACATTTCCCTAATCACATGCTCATTGTAATTATTCAAAAAGCAATATGTTATTCACATACATATTCAAAGCTACCCCTTTTTGCTTATTTTACATACTTATGTGCATTACTATTCCTAACCATGATTATAAATTCAAGAATCCTAATTACTCACATAATTGTCTTAGAACAGCCCTAAACTCACAAGCATACAATTATTCATGTTTAGAACTGTCCATGGTTGTCCAATTTATTCAAAGCAGTCCACTTACAACCATGTATAAGCATAACTAGTTCAATTTCACAAGTATACATCCACACGTACCAAAACAGTTCCATATTTTCTGCATATGTAAAATAGACCCTAAAAATTTACCAATAAAATTAACTCTTAATTAATTCAATTTAATCCTAAGTTCATCCTTAAAACAGCCCTTCCACTATCAATTTAGATCATAACAGCCCTTATACCTTTTGTGCAAGCAAAACAGTTTCACATTTTCATGTATACATGTAGTAAATCGAAACAACCCATTTTCATTCATATGTTTACCAAACAGGGCAATTTGCACACTCCCACATTCGATCACTTAAAACAGTCTAATTCGAATATATATGTACCCCAAAAACTAGGCAGTTTACATACTCTTATGTTTGATCACTTAAAACAGTCCCAATTCACCTTAGACTCTATTTAAACATAACTCAACAACCCATTCCAATACTATATGCTCAAGACAACCTTAAATCACATATCATTTTGTTTATTCAAACAACATACACATACATATATATATGCTTACATTCGAACAACATACACAACAGTTCCATCAAGCAATACCCACCAATTTTCGGTTCCAAACACAATTCTAAAAGTATCATTGAACAATTCAAATCTATAAATACACAGCTCTACCATTTAAGCATCAAATTCACTTAATCATAAGGGAAGACAAGATAATTACCTTCCTAGTTAAATTTATTTCGATTAATATGTGAATTGAAGGTAAGATTATTCAATCTTTCCAAGCTTTCCTTCTATCTCTAACCTTACATTCGGTTCTCATGAGGGGATGAAGAAGAAGATGTAAATTTTTCCTTCTTTCCACAATCCCCTAACACTAGCCGAATCATACTCTTCAATTCCCAAACTTACCCACATTTGGACATGTGTTCCAAACCTTCAATTATGTATGGTTTTACATACATACCGCTTATTGTTAATATGAGTCTAATTGAGTCCTTTAATTCCAATCCCTCAATTTAATTATTATTCTAACTTAGTCCTTGAGTTCTAAGTTTGTCCATTCTAAGAAACATTCCACCCAAATTAAATTACAATCAAATTATCGTCACATATTCTAAGTCACATTTTGGGTATTACATCCCCATACGTCAAACAACTCCACTAACATAATATTCTGGAGTGGCAATTGATGTATGCATGAGATGTTACCTATCCGATTGCATTGGTCACATGCCTTGGCAGCGTAATTAGTGTTTCTAAACAACGTGGGCCAAAAAACCCTGACTGCAACACTTTGGTTGTGGTCTTCATTCCAGCAAAGTGGCTCCCATATGGCGTTGCATGGCACAATTACAAAATATTGTGCTGCTCATCCTCTAGCACACATCGATGGATCACTTGGTTGGCACAGTGTTTAAATAGAATGGGCTCATCCCAATAGCAATGTTGCATATCTCGCAAAAAACATTTCATGGCATTGCTTGCCAGTTCCGGTGGCATGATATTACTTACCATGTAGTTGACTATGTCAGCGTACCATGGCCTGGAATTGACTGCAAGTAGGCATTCATCGAGGAATTCATCTCTAATGGCAGTGTCTTTACCTTCCTTAAGGTGATGTTTTAATCTTGACAAAAGGTCAGCTACAAAGTTTTCACTCCCCTTCTTGTCTCGAATCTAGATAAAAAACTCTTGCATCAAGAGTGTCCATCGGATCAGTCTAGGCTTGGCATCCTTTTTTGCCCAGAGGTATTTCAATGCCGAGTGATTTGTATACACCACAACTTTTTTACCAACTAAGTAAGATCTAAATATATCAAATGCAAATGCAACCACGAGAAATTCTTTCTCGGTAGTGGTGTAGTTTAGTTGTGCTTTACTCAATGTTCGGCTGGCATAGTAAATGGTATGAAAAGCTTTGCCACACCTTTGTCCTAATACAGCTCCAATGACATAGTCGCTGGCATCGCACATGAGTTCGAAGGGCTGATTCTAATCTGGTGCCACAACTATAGGGCATTGATCAACCTATCTTTCAGTTCTTGAAACGCTTGTAAACATGAATCATCGAATGCAAAAGTGAAATTTTGTTCTAAAAGCAAGCATAAAGGTTTAGAAATTTTAGAAAAATCTTTAATGAAATGGCGGTAAAAACTTGTATATCCTAAAAAACTTCTTATACCTTTTACACTTGTAGGAGGTGGCAACTGCTTAATTACCTCCACTTTTGCCATGTCAACTTCCAGGCCTTTCTTTGTCACTTTATGACCGAGGACTATGCCCTTCTTCACCATGAAGTGGCATTTCTCCCAATTCAAGGCCAAGTTAGTCTCAACATATCTTTTCAAAACAAGCTCTAAACTCTAAAGGCAAATGTCTTGCCAAACACCGAGAAGTCATCCATGAACACTTCTAGGTTGTTCTCAATCATGTTAGAAAAGATAGATATCATACAACGTTGAAACGTTGCCGAAGCATTACATAATCCAAAGGGCATTCTTCTAAAAGCCAATGTTCCATATGGACAGTTGAATATGGTCTTCTCCTAATCTTGCGGAGCTATGGCAATCGTATTATATCCTGAATAAACATCTAAGAAGAAATAGAATGCCTTACCTACAGTCTGTCCAACATTTGATCGATAAAGGGCAGTGGAAAGTGATCTTTGTTGGTGGCATTGTTCAGCTTTCTATAATCCATGCACACTCTCCATCTGGTAATAGTTCTAGAAGGAATTTACTCATTGTTGCTATTTTGAACCTCGATCATGCCACATTTCTTTGCCACACATTGCACCGAGCTAACCCACGAGTTATCAAAAATGGGATAGATTATCCTAGCATCCAACCACTTGATAATTTCTTTTTTCACTACCACTTTCATACTCGAGTTCAGTCATCACTAGCCCTCAATTTTTTTGCCATGATATTCTTCTAGAATTATTTTGTGCATGCAAATGGTTGGGCTTATTCTTTGGATATCAGCCAAGGTCCACCTTAATGCTTGCATGTAATTGCTTAAAATTATTTTGTGCATGCAAATGGTTGGGCTTATTCTTTGGATATCACTACCACTTTCATGCTCGAGTTCAGTCTTATCTTCTAAAGTTGTTCCTTCAGTGCCCTCACTTGTCTTTTTTTATCAACTCGTTCTCTAGCATCATCATTAGTATCTTGGCATAATTGTGCCACGCCTACATTAAAAATGGACTCCATCATCTCATCAGCTTGGCATTCCTCAGGTTTATCTACGCATTTAAGAGCTTGAAACACATTAAATGTAACATGTTGATCATTCACGCACATAGTTAATTCACCTTTATGAACATCAATCAAAGCTCTACCTATGACAAGGAATGGTCTGCCCAATATAATTAGGACATTAACATATGCCTCATAATCTAAAATGATAAAATCAGTTGGGAATATGAATTTGTCTACCTTTACCAACACATCCTCAATCTTACCCCTAGGATGAGCAAATGATCGATATGCCAACTAAAGTGTTACTATGGTAGGCCTTGCTTCAATGCCAAGCTTTCTAAAAACAGACATTGGCATCAAATTGATGTTGGCTCCCAAGTCACACAGTGACTTACCCACGAATCTGATACCAATGGTACATGGAATAGTAAAGCTTCTCAGATCTTTCAATTTAGTGGCAATCGATTGAGTATCATTGCACTATAACCCTCGATGAAAGCTACAGTCTTGAAATCACCCAATTTCCTCTTTTTTGGACAAGATGTCCTTGATGAATTTAACATAGTTGGGCATCTGGTCGAGAGCTTCAACCAATGGTACATTGATCTGCAATTGCTTAAGGACTTCCAAGAAGAGCTAAATTGCTGATCCTACTTGTGTTTTTGTAGTCTTTGTGGAAATGATGGAGGTGGATAAGCGTATGCTGGCTCTACCGGCTTTGCCAAAGTTTTGCTGGCATTTGATTGAGGTCTGGAATTGCTTATGTTCGCTTTTTTCTTCACTCTTTCTTTTGGTTCATCTACTAGTTCCTTCTCTTGCTCTTGACAACTAATTGGCTGCTTGACAAGTGCCTCAGCCTCACATTGTTTTCCACTCCGAAGAGTTACAACTTTTCCTTGTTCATTGCCTTTATTCCTAGCATCCTCTGCATCACTTAGCAAAGCTTCCTAGGGTCTATTGTTGAGTGCACTGGCAACCTGTCCAATCTTTACCTCCAAGTTTCAAATAGATGCTGCCAAACTCTATACAGTTGCATAATTCATCTCTATGTAATCTACCAAAGTCTTCTGGTTGTTCCTTTGCCCTACATAAAAATTGTTTTGCATCCTCTGCACATTTTGATTGAAGCCTTGCTGGGCATTGTTCTAACGATGGGTGTTGTTGTTCTGACGTTAGGCATTGTTGTTCTATTGCTAGGCAGTGTAATGGTTATCTCCTTGACTTCCCAAGCTAAATTTGGGTGTTCTCTCCATCCTGCATTGTAAGTATTGGAAATCAGATTATAATTACAATTAAAATTGCCAACAAAACTTACTGACTCATCTCCACATATTGTATAGAATGGGTCTAATGCTTTAACTTCTTGGGGATTCCTTACTCTTTTGCAAAGTTCTCATCATGCTAGTAAGATTGGAAATCTCAGCGTGGATGGATGTAAGTTCATCTATCTATAATTTCCCATCAATCTTAGTCTCGGTCCCATGTCTGGCAGTAGGATACTCAAAATCATTAATTGAAATCCTCTCAATGATGCCATCTACCTTTGTATAATATTTGTCTAGCAACGAACCATTTGTCGAAGTATCGACAACAGTTCTGGCTTGTGCATTGAGTACATTGTAGAAAGTCTTCATTTAGGTCCATTTTGAGAATCCATGCATGGGACACCTCCTCAACATGTCCTTAAATCTCTCCCAAGCATTATATAGGGTCTCACTATTAGTCTGCCTAAACTTGATGATCTCACTCCTCAACTTCGCAGTGAGTTAGGTGGGATTCCTTACCATTTTTCAAAGTTCTCAACTTTTTGGGATTCCTTACTCTTTAACTTGATGATCTCACTTCCGTGTGATGGTTCTCTCCACATATTGTACATAATGGGTCTAATGCCTTAACTTCTTGGGATTCCTTACACTTTTGCAAAGTTCTCACCATGCCATTAAGATTGGAAATCTCAGCATGGATGGATGTAAGTTCATCTATCTATAATTTCCTATCAATTTTAGTCTTGGTCCTAAGTTTGGTAGTAGGATACTCAAAATCATTAATTGAAATCCTTTCAAGGATGCCATCTGCCTTTGTATAGTTTTTGTCCAGCAGCGAACCATTTGCCAAAGTATCGACAACAATTCTTACTTGTGCATTGAGTCCACTGTAGAAGGTCTCCATCTAGGTCCATTTTGGGAATCCATGCATGGGACACCTCCTTAACAGGTCCTTATATCTCTACGAAGCATCATATAGGGTCTCATCATCAGTCTGCCTAAACCTGATGATCTCACTCCTTAACTTGGTAGTGAGTTTAGGTGGCTGGAATCACAACAAAAATTTCTGGCATAGATCTCCCCATGTGGTGACAAAACCAGGTGGCAAAGAGCTTAGCCACATTTTTGCTCTATCTCTCAGGGAAAATGTAAATAATTTCAGCTTCACTATATCTTTTGATACTCCAAGCTACTGAAATAGCTATCAAACTTCCTTGAATTGCTTTAAGTGTTGCCTCGGGTCTCTAGTAGGTGCTCCATCAAATTGCATCAAATTGTCTATGTTTAGTGTTGGGTGTTCTCTAATAGGTCTCTCTTCCTCCACATTAACGTTTGGGACAACAGGAGCTGGTGGTATCCCATTGTACATTGTAGGATTCCCTTTATTGTTTAAGATACCATCTAATCCATTACCTTGTTGAGCCATCTTTCAAACTATTTTCTTTAACCTTCGTAGGGTTCTTTCGATTTTCGGATCGTACGACCAATATTCCACCACTAGTGGTTTCTGGTCATACACTTGTCAAAACAAATAAATAAAATAAAACAAAAACAAAAGAAAAATAAGTAAAATTAAAATAATAAATTATGTTGCAATCCCCGATAACGGTGCCAAAAACTTGTCGACTTTGCTAACGCTTGACAAAAGATAAAATATTTTGTGTAAAGTGCAAGAGAATATTTCCAAAAGTGAGTCTTATACGTGAAAGTATACACGATCAACAAGCAATACAACAGTAAGTTGAGTATCGAATCTACGAGGATTGACCAAGAACTTAATTGCTCAATATTTACTTGTTTCAAAGATATAAAAGTGTTTGAAATGTTTTGGGTTTTAGATTAAAAAGATGGCAAAAATACTGTAGTGAAAATGAAAGCAGTTTGACAACGAAGTGTTCAATTGAATGATGAGTGTTGGCAAGGGATGCCTAGATTTCACACTACTTATGACAGTCTTTAATAATGTCCTTCCTTGGTTTATTGCTGAGTAGATTAAAGGTAGTATTGCCTCTGTCGATGGAAATACTCTAAGTTAACCATGATAAAACCCCTATACGTCTATAGTGATGTTTTTCATTAATTAACTAGATTAAGTGTCAATTTTTACTCTTAGGGGGTAGACTCACTTCCGAAGTAAGTTCATCAACTTGAACATCTTCTGTCGAAGCTTCTCGCCTTAGTATCTGGCAATTGATCGTTGCCCCTTAAGTCTATTAAGATATTAAGGTGCAAGCACACAATCCCAATTGTCGTATGGCAATGGATTTAGAAAAATTATGCACTAGCAGATAGAAAATAATGCCGAGGCATTCTGATTATTAAAAACCAAATATAAAATAAACGTTAATCGCAAACATCCCCCAACCAACTAAAAAGACTTAGTTCATAGTTGGGGGGTCCATCCATAGAACATCATCGTTTCTCATCATCTTTTCAAAAAAAAAAAAAATAAAACTAAGAGAATAGATAAGAAGGAGATCTGTCGATGCATCCCTTCGAATGCTCCAGAGGTCTCGGTCTTAGTTGGTCGAACCACGTCACCTCTCAATTCACCACGGTGCAGCCTCTCTTCAATCCTCTATTCAAGTGGTTGCTTGATCTCCTTTAAATAGGCTTGCGTGGAAACCCTAAGATAAGCTTTTGAGTTTGAATTTTGTTTGTAGGCGGAGCATTGCTACAAGGCCAAAACTACATGTGCAAACTCATGGTACCTTGATAGTGGATGCTCGAGACACATGACCGGTGATAAGGGTTAGTTCTTAGAACTAAAACCAAAGAGTGAAGGAGTAGTGACTTTTGGTGACAACTCCAAATGCCACATTGAAGGAATTGGTTCCACTGGTAATCACTCTTCAATCCTTATAGATAATGTTTTATATGTCAACGGTTTAAAACATAACCTTTTAAGCATAAGCCAACTTTGTGATAAAGGTTTCTATGTTCTTTTTTGATTTGAATGGTTGCAAAATTTTAAACATTGAAACTAACAAAATTGTGCTTATTGGTCAACGCATAGGAAACATATACATGGTGTATTCAAATGACATTCATATTTAAAATGCATGTTTTGTTGCAAAAGATGAACACGACTCATGGTTATGGCATAGAAAACTAGGGCATGCAAGCATGAGTGCATTAAAAAAATTGATTTCAAATGATCTTGTAAGAGGTTTGCCTAAAATAAAGTTTTCTCTTGATAAAATTTGTGATGCTTGTGCAAAAGGCAAACATAAAAGAGTTTCTTTTAAACCTATTAATGATGTTTCTACTAGTAGAGTTTTACAATTGATCCGCATGGATCTTTTGGCCCTATTAGGACTATGAGCTTGGGTGGAAAATCATATGCATTTGTTTTAATAGATGATTACTCTAGATACACTTGAGTTCTATTCCTAACTACCAAGGATGAGGCTTTAGAAAAATTCATCACGTTTTAAAAAATTACTCAAAATGATGTTGGTCAATCTATTTCTCATAATGAAGTGACCATGGTGCCGAATTTCCAAATTTAGGTTTTAGGATTTTTGTAATTCAAATGGTATAAGCTGCAATTTTTTTGCTCTTTGCACTCCTCAACAAAATGGGGTTCTTGAGAGGAAAAATCGTACTTTAGAAGAAATGGCTAGAACCATGCTTTGTGAAAACAATTTGCCAAAGTATTTTTTGGTAAAAGTCACTAATACCGCTTACTACATTGTCAACCGAGTAATTATTAGGCCAATTTTAAAGAAAACTGCTTATGAGATTTTAAATTCCAAAAAGCCTAACATTAGCTATTTTCATCCTTTTGGATGTAAATGTTTTGTTTTAAATAATGGAAAAGACAATTTGGGTAAATTTGATGCTAAAAGTGATGAAGCTATTTTCTTAGGGTATTCTTTAAATTCTAAGGCCTACCATGTATTTAATAAAAGGACTTTGGCAGTTGAAGAGTCTATACATGTAGTTTTCGATGATAACCTCCTTCCGATGAAGGATTCTTGTGATGATGATAATGTAGGAATTTTTGAAGACAACGATGGTAGGCAATCATCAAAGGTAGATGAAGTTCCATCCAAAGAAGAAGAATCACAAGATCCACCCTTAGAAGCATTTAAGGACATGACTCTAGAGGAGAAGGAAGTGAGCTATCCAAAGGAGTTCAACTATGTCAAAGGTGGTGAGATTTTGGGTGATCCATCCAAAGGGGTAACCAATAGACTTTCTCTTAAAAATACTTGTAATGTTGCATTTATTTCATGCATTGAGCCTAAAAATATCAAAGAAGCATTAAAAGATAATTATTGGATATTGGCTATGCAAGGAGAATTAAATCAATTTGAGAGAAGTCAAGTTTGGACATTAGTTGATAGGCCTAGTAATAAGTCTACCATAGGAACTAAATGGGTTTTTAGAAACAAACTAGATGAGAGTGGTAACATAGTGAGGAACAAGGCTAGACTTGTTGCTCAAGGTTACACTCAAGAAGAAGGAATCGACTTTGATGAAACCTATGCACCCGTAGCTAGAATTGAAGCTATTAGGATGCTTTTTGCATTTGCATGTTATCATGAATTCAAGATTTTTCAAATGGATGTAAAAAGTGCTCTTCTAAATAGTTTTATTAATGAAGAAATGCTTGTAGAACAACCACCCTGTTTTGAAGATCCAAAATATCCAAACAATGTTTTTTAACTTTCAAAAGCTTTATCTGGTTTGAAAAAACTCCCAGAGCTTGGTATGAAAGGTTGTCAAATTTTTTAATTGGAAAATGTTTTGACAAAGGAAAGGTGGATACTACAATCTTTATTAAAAAATGGAAAAAACATTTTAGTAGTTGAAATTTATGTTGACGATATAATTTTTGGTTCTACTAATGAATTGTTTTGTCAAGATTTTGCTAAGTTGATGCAAGGTGAGTTTGAAATGAACATTATGGGGGAGCTCTCATTCTTTTTGTGACTCCAAATCAAACAAAGGAATGATGACATCTTGATCAATCAAGCTAAGTACATCAAGGATACGCTCAAGAATTTTGGCTTGGAGAATGTGAAACCTTAAACCACACCAATGAGCTCTTCTACAAAGCTTGACAAAGATGAATGAGGTAAGTGTGTTGATTTAAAGCCTTATCGCTCTATGATTGGATCTTTGGTTTATCTTACAGCAAGTAGAATGGATATTACGTTTAGTGTTTACTTGTATGCTATATTTCAAGCTAGTCCTAGAGAATCACACCTTATAGCCGTTAAGAGAATCTTTAGATACCTTAGAGACACACTTTGTTTAGGCATTTGGTATCCTAGAGATTCCTTCTTTGATTTGCATGCTTATTCGAATGTGGATTATAGAGGTTGTAAGATAGATGGAAAGAGTACCTCTAGTACTTGTCATTTCCTAGGTAGTATGCTTATATCTTGGTTCTCTAAGAAACAAAATAGTGTAGCACTTTCTACCACCGAAGCGGAATACATATCGGCTGAAGGTTGTTGTGCTCAAGTCCTTTGGATGAAGCATCAACTTTTAGATTATGGAATTGATGTAGGTACCATCCCTCTTAAGTGTGACAACACTAATGCCATTTGTCCCACTAAGAATCCCATCCAACATTCTAGAACCAAACACATAGAGATAAGACAACATTTCATTAGAGGTCATGTCTTGAAAAATGATGTTGTTCTAGAATATGTAGACATCTTGAACCAATTAGCGGATATCTTTATCAAACCTTTAGACAAAGATCATTTTCTGTCTCTTATGACAGTTTTAGGTTTAACTAGCCTTTCTTGAACCTTAGAGCATTTTAGTGTCTAAAAATTTTACTTGAATTTGGTTGATCTCTTTGCTTATGTGTTTTTGCTCCTATATGTTGATAAGTGTTCAAAAGTACTATTTTTATTACCCTTTTTACTCATATTATTGTTAGACTTAGGCTCATATTAGTTGCATAATTAGTTATTCATGCATTAATTCATGTTTCTTTCCACCATTGAGCTTGATTACATAACTTGGCGATTTTTGTGGAAAAAGATGCTGCTTTGGTGTGTTTTTGTGTGTGTGCAGAATCACTTGCCATAACAAAGCTGGAACCAGTTGCCAAGGCAATGCATGAAGGAGATGCCGAGCTAGTTGCCAAGGCAATTTTCGACAAGGAATAAGATGATATGGTAGTCAAAATTGATGACTAGATAAGCCCAAGATGACGTGGAGCAAAGTTAAATCCCAAAGGAGTTTGATTTCCATGAAGAGGTTAAAGAGAAATTAAATCCCAAGAAGATAGGAGAAGTTCTAGAAGGAATTTAAATATAATAAAGAATTATATTCTTTAAAGATAATTTAATTTCAACTTAACTTCCTCATCAAGAAGGATTTTGACCAAGCCATCTCCTATTTAAAGGACCAATCCGTCAAAGAGAGTTAAGGAAGAAGAGAGGATTTTCGACAACTCCAAAGGGCAAGAAGGAAGAGATTTCGACAAGAGATCAAGGGGGAGAGAGTTTGATTTCTTCTTCTTCTTTGCTTCCATTAGATTCATGGTTTGGGGATTATTCTTTGTATATCTTTTGAACCCAGCCATGAACTAACATGATTGGTTGGGGTTATTGTGTTTTGTTGTTGTGAGAAACAATTGGATTTTGTTTAAGTAATAAGAGTTTGCACTTTTCTATTCAAGGTTTATTCATTTTTGGTTCTTATTTTTGTTTGCGAGTGAATTGGGAGAGGATCTCATAACTTCATCTATTTATCTAATATCGGGAGAGTTAGATTCAAGAAACGAATGAGTCTGATCTTTATTCAATCTATTGATGATGAAGATTAATCCGACTTAGGAATAAGTTAAGGATTTCAACGTCTAAGAGGAGCGCAAGATTGGTTGTTGTTCACCCTTGATTCACGCAGGGGGTGTATTATCAAGGCATGCACAAGTAGCTAGAGTTTCGACTTAGGGATAAGAAGAAACCATTGAAGAACACTCTACCGAACCTTGAAGTTGTTGCCCATACACCCAAGTAGTTGCCCAGCTAGTCACCCAGGCAACCATCGATTAGTTGCCAAGGCAACCCCGCTGTGCAACTTGCCACGACAACTGAGTTGCCCTTGCACTCTTTTACCAAGACGATCCAATCTGCTATCACTCGTCAACTCACGATAACCTGGCCTATTCACTCTATTTTAATTTCGTCTATTCTTTAGTTTATTGCTCTTAGTTTACTCATTAGTTATAATTTCTACAATCACCTACTTGTGTTTTTTCTTTTCCAACGCAGTAACTTAAGCAAAGTGGCCCAAACCAATCCCTGTGGAGACGATACTCGATACTCAAATCACTTTATTACTTGCGATGTGTATACATGCACAATTGTGTAACACTTATTACACGCAACAAGTTTTTGGTGCCGTTGCTGGGGATTGACAATTGGTGTTAGTTGTTTTTGTTATTGCATTTTTTTCTTAGTTTTACTAACTTTTCTTTTTGTTTGTTTTATCAAAAAAAAGTTAGGTGCGCTACAAGTTAAGGGACATCAACATGTCGGGAAATAAAAGCTGATCTATTCGAGTGTTGATGTTGGAAGATATGAAACAATCCAATCAAGAGTTTCTTGCACCCTTTGATGATTACCTATACCAACTGAGAAAAGCCCAAAGAGCCTATACCGTGGAAAAATCTTGTGCTAGGTGTGGAGAACATCATGTGTTTGAAAATTGCCTTCACATTTTTGGTGCATATGACTACATGGAGGACCATAGAGGGAACCAGCAGCAAAATTCTTCATGGTATGGTCAACAAGCTCAAATTTTTTTTACCATAACAATTTTTCCACAACAACAGATATGCCATGGCAATGTAGTCCTTTTCAATAGCATTCCAATTCCTTGGAGGAAACGTTGCTAGCTTCCTTGGCTAGACTTGACGGATCAATTGAAAAGATTCAAGAGCTATCAAAGTCCATAGATACGAGGATAGCTCAGTGGGATGCAACATTGGGGGATTCAGAAGATCAATTGGGGAGATCCACATATGTCATGGATAACATGCACCAACAATTCATTGCTAGGGATACTGACGTCCCAAGGCAAGTGGATAAGGAGAAATGCAAAGAAAGCTCTCTGATGTGTGAGGAACAACTAGAACCTCCAAGTCAAGAGGATGCCAATGAGAGAGACTGCCCAACACATGATGAGCTTGAGCAACAAATTTCCTCGGCAATGATTGAGGAGCCTGAACAGAGCAATGCCGTGACAACACTCAGTGAAGCTGAGAACATCAATACTACAACAAATTCTGAGGAACCTGGTGCCCAGAAGGTTACAACATTGATGTTGAACCAGGAATTTGTAGATTGCTCTCATCTACAGTTCCACGGTAATTGCACGACCACATGCAAGATCAACGAGATGACAATACAATGGAATATGAGCAGGTAATGGTTGAACCTTTTGAATTCTTTAAAAACTCACCTCGTCCATTGCAGGTATGTCTTGAGGAACCGATGTTGGTATATTTGAAGCCATCGAAATCTCTACTGATGGAGATGTTTGAGAGGCCAAAAGAAAAAGGTGTTTGGATTCGTAAAGCTTTTCAGGAAATTGGTTCTTCCCTTGACTTACAACAAATTTTGGCAACTGATAGCCACGACAATTGGCTAGAGCAGCAATTGCCACGACAACGAAGGCTATATCCAACCATGATGGAGCCCGACGAGAATGAGGTAATTAAATGGTTGGATGTTGATATAATTTTTCCTAATAATATATCCATGCCTTCAGGAACAGTAGCAAGGTGGAAGATGTGCATGGACTACAAGGGAACACGAAAAAAAGACACCTCCACCATGGTAACGCAAAAGGGAGTAGTTGAGAGCACATTGGCCCAACTCTTTTTGGGTAATATTATCACTCGATGGAGGGTGCGAATGGACTATAAGAAGTATCGAAAATGACCATCCTCAAGTTTTCTCAGATATGCAGTAACATTAGAAGATGCATGATGGCACTCTTTTCAGACATGGTCGAAGACTTCCTTGATATCTTCATGGATGATTTTTCCGTTTTTGGTAATGAGTTCGACAGTTGCCTTGGCAATTTAGAGAAGGTGTTGGCAAGATGTGAAGAAACCGATTTAGTCCTTAATTGGGAGAAGTGCCATCTTATGGTAGATGAAGGAATAGTGCTCGGCCACAAGATTTCATCCAAGGGGATTGAAGTAGACAAAGCCAAGGTGGACGTGATTGAGAGACTACCCCCACCAAGATAAAGTCTTCAATTTTGATGATTCTTGCGCCCAAACATTCGAAACCCTAAAGGAAAAGCTTGCCTCGGCACCTATTGTCGTTCCACCAGATTGGACGCTACCTTTTGAGCTTATGTGTGATGCAAGTGATTTGCGGTACGAGCAGTCCTAGGCCAACGCGCAGGAAAGGAATAGAAAATCAAGTGGCCGATCACTTATCACGCTTAGAACGCAATAGGGATAGGACGCGGATTTAGAGGTATACGATGCATTCCCGGATGAAAAACTTTTAGTTACCTCGGCAACCATAGATGTGCACGCCTCGACAACCCTTGATGCCTCGGCAACCATGGATGCGCATACCTCGGTAACCCTCGATGCCTCGGCAGCCCTTGACGCGCACGCCTCGACAACTCTAGACACACACGACTCGGCAATCTTGGGAGCAGTCGCCACGGCAGCACATGCCTGGGAAAACCCTAGTACGCGGATTTAGTTAATTTCCTTGTTTGTGGTATTTTACCTTATGGCCTTACTCACAAAGGGAAGAAGCGATTCCGCCATGATGCTAAGCATTACTTTTTGGACAAGCCTCTTTTGTTTAAACAATGTGCAGATCAGGTCATATGCCGATGTGTCCCTAAAGAATAACAGTAGAATGTACTCCGGTAATGCCATTCTTCACCTTATAGAGGACATTTTCGAGGAACTCGTACCGTGGCCAAAGTTTTGCAATCCGATTTGTATTGGCCAACACTCTACAAAGATACCCAAGAGTTTTACAAGAAATGTGATCGTTGCCATAGGACGGGCAATATCACCCACAAACCAATGGGCAAGCAGAAATTTCCAACCGGGAATTGAAGGGTATACTCGAGAAAGTTGTAAATCCCTCTAGGAAGGATTGGTCAGCAAGACTAGATGACGCACTTTGGGCATATCGCACTGCATTCAAAACACCCTCAGGTATGCCCTCTTCCGACTTGTCTATGGCAAAACATGCCATCTACCGGTGGAAATCGAACACAAGGCATATTGGGCAATCAAGACCATGAATATGGATTGGGAAAGTGCCGGGCAAAAGCATTTGTTGGACCTCAACGAGATAGAAGAATTTCGTGCACTCGCCTATAACAATGCACGAATCTACAAGGAGAAAACAAAGCAATGGTACGACAAGAAACTATTGCCGCGACAATTCATGCCATGGCAACTAGTTCTTTTATTCAATTCTTGGCTGAAACTTTTCCCGGGAAAACTAAAATTAAGATGGTCGGGACCATTCGAAGTTGTCAAACCATTCTCCCATAGTGTCGTGATAATCAAGTCCATTATTGACGAACATGAATTCAAAGTTAACGGACAAAGATTGAAGCACTACAACGGTGCCCATGTAGAACATAACAAAGAAGTTGACACCTTAGGAGATGCATGAGCATGCTCCGCTTTCGATATTTTCTTTTTATTTTTCTTTTTATTTTTTTTCTTCGAACTATTTTGTTCCATTATTTTCGGTTATTTTTTTCTCTTTATTTTTTAGGAGATATTTTATTTTTCTTCATTATCTTTGGTTTCTAGGTTTTCTTTGTTTTCTTTTCTTTTCCACAACAAGACTCACAACCAACATGCTAAGGAAATTCACTGCCGACTACTTGCCACGGCAACCGCAATAGAGGATGCCCCTGCAACTACCTCAGCAGTTGCCACGGCAATAGAAACTACTAATGTCCAGGCAAGTGAACATGCCTCGGCAAATATGGATCAAATCAAAGCAATGCTATTCACGCGGTACTAGCCCCAAGTATTCAACCACTGTCCGGAAAATGAATCAAGCAAACGGCACAAAGGAAACTTATCACTCGAGGTGACGACCTCTCTGACTAACTCATTTCATTTAGTTTCTTTTAAATTTTGTTTCACTTTTACGTGCATTGAGGACAATGCTTCTCTCGACTTTGGGGGGTGTTGGTTTCTAGTTAGTTTCATGTTTAGTTGCATTCATCTTTAGCAATCACATATAGGTTGCATATGTTACTTGCCATGCCTTTAATTGGATTTAATTGCTTAAGACTTGTTGAATATCCAATGATGAATTTTTGCCACTGCACTTAATTGAAAGAACCTTTAATTTTAGGATTACATGAAAAGAACTTAGAATTTTACTATGATGCTGATTTTTTTACACGGTTGTAGCTTGTTGATTGAAAGAAACTTAGTGAACTTCGGTTGCTTAAAATTAGGAAAAATTGAAAATTAAAAGTTAATTTCTTGCTAGAGGTGCCCAAAACTGGTTCTAGTAGTAATTGCACTTTCTTGCTAGAGGTGCCCGAAACTGGCTCTAGTAGTTAATGCACATTAAAGAATCGCTAGAGGTGCCCGAAATTGGCTCTAGTGAAAATAAAAATAAATGCCCCGATAATTAAATTGATAAAAGCCTATTGTTCACATAGAATCTTGAAAATCAACTTGTACACAACTACGCACACAGACTGTCACGAGCATTATAGTTGGGTTTCAGGTAATTTTTGTGCTATCTTAAAAATTAAAAGGTTACGAGGTTTGAATTCAAGTTTGAAGCATGTCTTTGATGATTAAAGTCTTGGGAGGTAATTGTTAGTTTGCATTGCTTGAGGACAAGCAATAGTTTGAGTTTGGGGGTGTGATAAGTGTTCAAAAGTACTATTTTTATTACGTTTTTTACTCATATTATTGTTAGACTTAGGCTCATATTAGTTGCATAATTAGTCATTCATGCATTAATTCATGTTTCTTTCCACCGTTGAGCTTGATTACATAACTTGGTGATTTTTGTGGAAAAAGATGCTGCTTTGGTGTGTTTTTGTGTGTGTACAGAATCACTTGCCATAACAAGGCTGGAACCAGTTGCCAAGGCAATGCATGAAGGAGATGCCAAGCTAGTTGCCAAGGCAATGCATGAAGGAGATGTCGAGCTAGTTGCCAAGGCAATTTTCGACAAGGAATAAGATGATATGGTAGTCAAAATTGATGACTAGATGAGCCCAAGATGACGTGGAGCAAAGTTAAATCCCAAAGGAGTTTGATTTCCATGAAGAGGTTAAAGAGAAATTAAATCCCAAGAAGATAGGAGAAGTTCTAGAAGGAATTTAAATATAATAAATAATTATATTATTTAAAGATAATTTAATTCCAACTTAACTTCCTCATCAAGAAAGATTTTGACCTAGCCATCTCCTATTTAAAGGACCAAGCCGTCAAAGAAAGTTAAGGAAGAAGAGAGGATTTTCGACAACTCCAAAGGGCAAGAAGGAAGAGATTTCGACAAGAGAGCAAGGGGGAGAGAGTTTGATTTCTTCTTCTTCTTCTTTGCTTACATTAGATTCATGGTTTGGGGATTATTCTTTGTATATCTTTTGAACCCAACCATGAACTAACTTGATTGGTTGGGGTTATTGTGTTTTGTTGTTGTGAGAAACAATTGGATTTTGTTTAGGTAATAAGAGTTTGCACTTTTCTATTCAAGGTTTATTCATTCTTGGTTCTTATTTTTGTTTGCGAGTGAATTGGGAGAGGATCTCGTAACTTCATCTATTTATCCAATATTGGAAGAGTTAGATTCAAGAAACGAATGAGTATGATCTTTATTCAATCTATTGATGGTGAAGATTAATCCGGCTTAGGAATAAGTTAAGGATTTCAACGGCTAAGAGGAGCGCAAGATTGGTTGTTGTTCACCCTTGATTCATGCAGAGATGTATTATCAAGGCATGCACAAGTAGCTAGAGTTTCGACTTAGGGATAAGAAGAAACCATTGAAGAACGCTCTGCCAAACCTTGAAGTTGCTGCCTATACGCCAAAGAGTTGCCCAACTAGTCACCCAGGCAACCATCGATTAGTTGCCAAGGCAACCCCGCTTGCGAGTTGCCACGACAACTGAGTTGCCCTTGCACTCTTTTACCAAGATGATCGAATCGGCTATCACTCCTCAACTCACGATAACCTGGCCTATTCACTCTATTTTAATTTCATCTATTCTTTAGTTTATTGCTCTTAGTTTACTCATTAGTTATAATTCCTACAATCACCTACTTGTGTTTTTTCTTTTCCAGCGCAATAACTTAAGCAAAGTAGCCCAAACCAATCCCTGTGGAGACGATACTCGATACTCAAATCACTTTATTACTTGGGACGTGTATACTTGCACAATTGCGTAGAACTTATTACATGCAACATATGTATCTATGCTTGTTGCTAGGGGGGTATACATCTGTTTTAGATCATACATGGTGTTCATATATCATTTGAATGCATTTTGGTTCGAGTAAAATCAATTTTTTTAACACCTTGCAGTCAAAAATGACATTTTTGGCTTCGGGGTAACATGTATTAGTACGGGTATCTTGAGATCGTTTCGGTACAGTTTGACCTGTACCGATATGGGGTAACGCATCGAGACGGCTAACAACCGTTTTGGTATAGTGTTTCGATATGCACCGGTGGCATATCGATACGTGTAGCCGCTGGAGAGTTAAATGGGCATTAAAAGAGGGGTTTTCAATTTAAATCAAACACCACTTTTCTCTCAAACACTAGATATGATTTTCACCTATAAAAACCTCTCAAATCCCTTTGTTTATCACACATATCTACAAATCTTTTGAGGGCTTTTGAGTTTCACATCAAACCCAACAAAAATCATCAAGTTTGGTGCATCATCATCTCCTCATTCATCCATAATCTTTTATTCAAGGTATAAACCTCTTTTCTTTATTCTTTTAATTTCGTACTAATTTATATACTATTTTTTGTTTCAAATATATATATTTATTATGTATGTATATAACATTTTTTTCAAAGATTTTGTTAAAAAAATTTAAATCTGAATTTTTTTTTGTTCGAATATAAAATTATATTGTATATTTTCTAACACTCTTTTTCAAATTTTATTTTACCAAAAATCCTTTTTATACTTGTACATGTTTTTAACCTATATTATATAGATTTTTAACAATACCTTGATTATTGGATTGCTTGTTGGATAGAATGTGTTGATTTATGCATGCATTGTTTTTGGTTTGATTTTCATTCCAGATTATTGCCCTGGTGTTAGGATATTTGTTTTGATATAATAAACTGAAAAATTATTTTGGACTAAATTGAAAATATTGCAAAAATGATTTTAAGTCCAAACAACTTGAAAATATGTTTGAGAAGGTTTCAAAAGGTTTTCAAGTTGTTTTGAAATGTTTTAAAGTAGCCAAACCTAAATTCTCAGCTCAACTGTATCGATACGGCATACCCCATTTCGATACGTATTAGGGTTTTAGTTACAGTCTATTTAAAACTGCCAAAACCCAAACCGATATAGGGCTTACCCATATCGACACGGAGATGGGTCGTTTCGATACGCCTACGTGGCAAAAAACCTAGTGCCAAAACCCCACAATAGATATTTTCCCAACGATCTTTTAAATTGCAGGCCGTACTGATACACTCCTAAGTGTATCGGTACGCATAAGCTGGATAGAGCTCAACAGCTAATTTCTTAAGAACACGACCAATACGGCTACCCACATATCGATACGGTCAACATCAAAACTGCATTTATTACAAGAAATAAAATCCCTAACGACTCCAATTCAATCCCAAAGGTCTCCAAAGGCTAGAAACTAAATTAAGAGTATAAAAGGGACCTCCAAGCATCTATGTCATATCCCAAAAACTGGCTTAGTTGAAATTAGGTTTTAGTATTGGAAATTTCGAAACTGATGTAATAATGTTTGTAAAGATGGACTTTTGTACCCTTTGTGATAAATGAAATTACATTTTGTCCCTATATGGATAAATGGACCCCTATATGAAATTCGAAGCCCAAAGTGCAAATTTGAGTTAGTTGTATCGATACGGACATGTGAGTACCGATACAGCCATAAGCGTATTGATACGGGTCCCCTATTTTGAGCATATTTGATGTCGTTTTGTAGGGAGATGATGTAAGGCGATGAGTCACCCCTATGTTTGCCTAATATCACGTGAAAACCATCATAACTCATGACCAAATGAGGTCATAAGCCAACTTGGGGAGTTGCTAACCTTAGGCTTAGAAAGCCCTTCATGGGAGGAAAGGTTTCTATTGACTAACATATGGGTAGGAAATGATTAAGGTCATAACCCTTTTTAAATGAATAGAACAAGAGAAGCTTTCACTTTTCCTACCTTACATCCCAGGCAAATCAAACTTACCCTTAGCTAACAAAACAAGCTAACACCTCCATTTTCATCCCCTACCTCAAGCTCAAGCTTACAGCTCTCTCTCTAGTCACCATAGGCTCATGTCTTCTCCAATCTAAAGGCATCATATCAAAGCTATCCATCGGGTAAGGAAAAGCCCCATTTCAGTTGTTGGATTCCATAAACAATTAGAGCTTAATTTCGAATTGAAATCCTAAGCTATTCTTGAAACCTTGATTATTCTATTGTTTGATGTTTCTATATGTTTTCCCTAGCTCAAAACAAGGAGAAAAACAATCCACCATCCCCAATCAAAGCTAGGAACAAAGGAATCAATATTCGAGAGTCCTAAAAGCCTTCGTATTCTAAGGTGAGTGTAGTTGTGTCAAGGGATAGGCTCGGTGCCATCCTGTTGCATCATTTGGTGTATATGTTTGCATTTGGTTAAGGGCTCATGTAGAGCAACTACATTGGATTCGATTGGCGATTTCGATAAGTGTCTTGTATTGCTCTGATATGTGTAAGTTTGGATATGACATGCTTGATATGTTAGACATGTGATATGTGGAGCTAAGGCTCAATTTTGATATTTGATATGTTATGATCCGATAAACATGGAATATGTGATTTTGTGTAAATGTGGACATTGGATACAATTGGTATGCCTTAGGATTATTGAGCTCGTATAAGTAAGGGTGGACTACGGTCTAGGGCTACGACCTATATGTGGGGGAAATAAGGATGGTTTGTGTAAGGGATTTCTCTCCAGAGCTACTTATAACTCTGCAAAATGCATATATTTCATGCCTTTTTGCTATATTATTTGCTTGCTTTTAGGCTCATTTCATGGCATTTAGGTTGCATTTAGTTCATATAGCTATATTTTGTTTCATAGCTTTGGTTGTTGTGGGTTAATTGCGAATTGGGTGCTATTTGAGAAGGGTTTGGTCTAGTTTCGTGGTTTGCAGGTGAGCAAGGCAGGGTAGCTGAAAATGCCATAGCATTTTGGACTGAAAGGGCTAGGTGCAGAGAAAGACAAAACACGAAGAAGATATTTTCCAGCCCATATGTGAGAACTCCCATTTGTCTCTTGTGCCAAGTATGTGCCAGAGGAATATTCCTTATGTCACAAAGGGAATGTTTAGGGCACAATACCCTAGGAGCCTCTACTATATAAAGGACAAGAAGCCCTCATTTAAGGGTGTGCTGAAAAGGTGACCAAAAAAGTCAAGAAAGAGAAAAGAGAAAGGCGGCTTTTTTCTTCATCTTCTTCCTCAACTTGGTGTCCTCCATTGTTGAAGCTCCAAAGGGTGATCTTGCTGGCCTTTGAGAGAAGAAACAAGCCTAGGGCGATTCACATCAGTCCACGGTGGACTGGGAGATTTATCTTCTTCTGCTTTTGCTTTAACATTTTCTTTATTTATAGAAATGGGTTGTATGAGATGAATGGTGTTGGATGTTTATTACCTAGCCATGAACTGATTTTAGTGGCTTGGGTTTGTTTGGATGCTTCTGTCTAGTTTCTATTAATGGATGCTTTTATGTTTTTCGGTTTTATCCATGCTTTGCCTACTATTTTATTGCCCTAAGGTTGTAAGAGCCTTCGAGAGCTAGCCTTTCTTTAGGTGTTAGATTAGTCTAGTGGTCGAGAGAGCTAGACTTAAATCCACGTAGGCAATGGAGTTGGATGCTGAGAGGCACAACTCTAACCCACCTAGAGATAAGTGGAGGGTTTCAACGGCTAAAAAAGGTAGTATTTCAAGGGTAGAAGTATGTTAAGGTTCACGCTGAGAGGTATTGCTATAGCATATTAGCTACCAGACCTCTTACTAGAGATAGCTTAGAAGCACCCTTAGAAAATCCTACCGAGCAGAGGATAAGTGGGAAATTGTGAAGCATCCATGAGAGTTAGACATAGGTCATCTTGGCAAGCCCATCCAGTCATTCACATAGTGAGTTTCACACACGCGAGAGGACAGTTTTTAGTTTGTTGATTCAGCCAGGTTTTATTACATTTGATTGTTGTAGCATTTACACCTTGCAGTTGTTTGCCACAACATTTACATTTCCAATTTGTGTTTGCATTGCTTAAACTTAACTTGAAATACCGCCAATCCTTGTGGAGATGATACTCACTTTATCACTATTACTACTTGTTCGATGTGTATACTTGCACTATTTGCGTATCATTTATAGTACATCACAACACGCAACAAGTTTTTGGCGCCGTTGTTGGAGATTGGCAATTGGTCTTTAACGGTTTAGTTTTTGCATTGTTTTACTTATTTTAAGTTTTTGTACAGTTTTATTAGTTGTCTTTGTTTTCCTTTTTAGGTGTTCTACTAGTGTATGACCAGAAGAAGACCTAGTGGACCCTTAAGACCTATCGTCCCTGAAGTTGAACATCTTTTTCGACAAAGAAGTTGTACACAATAAGCTTTGAGAATCATGAATAGACACCAGAATCAAGGATTGCCAGTTGATAATCAAGGAAATCTTGATGCTGCAGCAAATCCTGGAGCTATAGTTCTACCCAGAGCTATTAGGGCCATTTAAACCCTATCTTGGATTATCTAAATCCTAGAATTGTGGCTCCCAAGATCCAAGCAGCTCACTTTGAACTCAAACCAGTCATGCTCAACATGTTGAATTCCATTGGACAGTTTGGTGGATCACCTCATGAAGATGCAAGGCAACACATCCATGCATTCTTGGAAGTTTGTGATTCATTTAGACAGCAAGGGGTGCATGAAGATGTGTTAAAGTTGAAGTTGTTCTCTTATTCCTTGTGTGATCGGGCGAGAGCTTGGTTGAGTGGAGTACCTGCTGGTTCGATGGAGACATGGATAGACCTATGCTAAAGTTTCTTGATGCGGTATAACCCACCCAATAGGAATACCCAATTAAGGAACGACATTGCTTCATTTCGTCAAGCTGATGACGAATCGATGTACGAGTGTTGGGATAGATTCAAGGGAATGTTGTGCAAGTGCATGAATCATGGTTTCCATGATTGGACAGAAGTGGTGATGTTCTACAATGGTGTTAATGTCCCTACAAGAATGATGTTGGATGCTTCAGCAAATGGAACCCTGCTGGACAAGTCACCCGAAGAAGCGTTTGATATCCATGATAGGATAGCAAACAACAACTACCAATTCCCTACCTCAAGGCTTGGAGCGGGGAAAAAGACTCAAGGAATGCGAGAATATGATGCTGATGACTCGGTTTCAGCTTAATTATCAGTCATTACCAACATGTTAAAGAATCTCCAACGTCCAAACGAGGTAAAGGAAGTGAAGGTTACATCAGCTTGTCTTTGATGTGAGGGAAACCATCTTTTAAGTGAGTGTCCGGAAAACCAAAAATCTACCAACTATGTGGGGAACTACAATAGGAACAACAACCCCTACTTGAATACCTACAATCCAGGATGGCATCATCACCCTAACTTTTCTTGGGGGAACAAGGGGAACAATAATTCTGGTAGCTCGAATCAGTAACAAAATCTGATTAAACCCCTAGGTCACCAGCAGAATATGCCATGGCAAAACAACAGAGGTTCGATGTCTTCATCAAATAACAATTATTTAGAAGATACATTCAAGGATTTCGTATTAACCACAAAGGACTTTATGGCTACTACGAAGGTTCTGCTTCAAGACCATGCTGTGTCCATCAAGAACTAAGGAGCATTGCTACAAAGTCACAGTTCGTCCTTAATAGCTTTGGAAACACAAGTAGGGCAAATTGCACAAGATTTGCATGTGCGACCTCAAGGGAGTTTGCCTAGTGACACTGAAGTCACTAAACCTCATAGAAAGGAATAGTGTAGTGCACTCACTTTGAGAAGTGGTACGCAACTCAATAAAGGAGATAAGTTTGGGGGAAAAACAAAGGAAGACTCCAACCCCAAATCTGAGCAAAAGGAACCTCTGTACCAGAATATGCACGTTTTGAGGAGGACAAGAATGAGGGCCCAGCTAAAGAATCTGTAAAGGAAGGAACAACTTTTGCTGCGGCAAAAGACAAGCCTCTACTGGTAGAGGAAGAGATCAGACCCCCACCTCCTTTCCCTCAAAGAATGAAGAAGCATAAAGATGATCTCTAGTTCAAGAAATTCATGGATATCCTTGATCAGCTGCATACCAATGTCCCATTTCTGAAGGCCATTGATAAAATGCTCACTTATGCTAAATTTCTCAAGGATATCGTTACCAAGAAGAGGAAGGTGGACAAATATGAGACTGTTGCCAGAGTAAAAGAGTGTTATTTAGTGTAGAGTAAGTTGCCACCTAAACGGAAAGATCCAGGTAGTTTCATCATTCCATGCTCTATTGGTGACAACTATGAGGGAAAAGCTTTATGCAACCTTGGGTCTAGTGTTAACCTAATGCCCAAGTATGTTTTTATTAGCTTGGAATGGGAGAAGCAAGACCTACAACAGTCATTTTACAGCTAGCTGATCGTTCTCATGTCCAGCCAGAATGAAGGATTGTAGATGTTGTGGTAAAAGTTGACAGATTTTTCTTTCCAGTCGACTTTCTCATTCTTGACTGTGAGGTGGATGACAATGCACCCATAATCTTGGGGCGGCCATTCTTAGCCACCGGTCGTATTTTGATTGACTATGAGAAGGGTGAGTTTACAATGCGGGTGGCTGATCAAAGGGTAACCATCAACGTCTTCAACACTCTCAAATATATTGAGGATAATGAGGAATGTCAATACATGGATGCTACAGCAGAAGAGCATAATGGAAAATTATGCTGCAGCAATTTCTTACAAATTAAAGATTATGTGGAGTTCAAAGAGGATAATGATCAAGAGCTCGAAGATTGGCCATTGGAGGTGGAACAGTCTAGCTTGCTTAAAGCTAGACCAGGTACGCACTTCGAACCCATTGACTTTTTTGAATTTATCCCTCCTAAACCCTCTCTTAAGCATGCACCAACATTAAAACTAAAGCCTTTGCCATCACACCTTAAATATGCTTACTTAGGTAGTAATGAGACTTTGCCGATGATAATTTCATCTAGTGTTTCACCTAAGAAGGAATCTAGCTTGATAAATATGTTATATCAACATAAAAAAGCTTTAGGTTGGACTATGGCTGATTTGAAGGGTATAAGCCCTACTATTTGTATGCACAAAATTCTGCTTGATGATTGTCAAAGCAATTCTGTTGAACCCCAAAGAAGGCTTAATCCAATCATGAAGAGGGTGATGATGAAGGAGATAATCAAGTGGCTTGATGCTGGTGTTATCTACCCAATATCCAACAGTTCTTGGGTTAGTCCAGTACAATATGTACCCAAGAAAGGAGGCATAACTGTGGTGAGCAACGAGGATAATGAATTGCTATCGACAAGGACCGTCACGGGGTGAAGGATATGTATGGACTATCAGAACCTTAACAAGGCAACCATGAAGGACCATTTTCCCCTTCCCTTCATCGACCAAATGCTAGATCGATTGGTGGGCAAAGCCTTCTATTGTTTCCTTGATGGATACTCAGGGTACAACCAAATTGCTATAGCACTAGAATACCAAGAAAAGACCACCTTCACCTGTCCCTATGGCACCTATGCTTTTAGAAGAATGCCCTTTGGCCTTTGCAATGCTCCAACAACTTTTCAGAGATGTATGCTAGCCATTTTTTCAGACAAGTTGAAGAGTTCTTGGAAATATTCATGGATGACTTTTCGGTCTCCGGGGATGATTTTGAGACCTATTTGGGCAACCTGGCGAAAGTGCTAAAGCGTTGTGAAGAAGCTGACTTGGTTCTCAATTGGGAGAAATGCTATTTTATGGTAACCGGAGGAATTGTTTTGGGCCATAAGATCTCAAAGAGATGAATTGAGGTAGACAAGGCAAAAGTCGAAGTGATCGAGAAGTTACCTCCTCCCACCACTATCAAGGGTATACGGAGTTTCCTTGGCCATCTAGGCTTCTATCGAAGATTCATCAAGGACTTCTCCAAGATCTCAAAGCCACTTTGTAATTTGCTACAGTAAAATCATTCATTTGTGGTTGATGAGGATTGCCATAGCGCATTTAAGGAGCTGAAGGATAGGCTTATCTTGGCCCCTATTGTTGTCCCACTAGATTGGTATGAGCCCTTCGAGCTAATGTGTGATGCAAGTGAGTACGCAGTAGGAGCATCACTTGGGCAACGTCGAGGTAAGCTTTTTCATGTTGTCTATTATGCTAGCTTCACTTTAAATGATGCACAAATCAATTATACCACAATTGAAAAAGAATTGCTAGCTGTTGTGTTTGCCTTTGATAAGTTTAGGTCATACTTGATAGGCACTAAGGTCATTGTTCACACCGATCACTCAACTATCAAATACTTAGTGACTAAAAAGGATGCTAAACCTAGGCTTATTAGATGGTTACTTCTCTTACAAGAATTTAACTTAGACGTTAAAGATAAGAAAGGATGTGGAAACCAACTAGCCGACCATCTCTCTAGGTTAGAGAACAAGGATAAAAAGTAGCGTTGAATAAGAAATCAAGGAGGAATTCCTTGATGAGAAAATTCCATATGCTACAACAATCCATGGTATGCTGATATTGTTAACTATCTTGTTAGTGGTATTTTGTCTCCTGAATTGAATAGCCAGGGTCAGAAGAAATTCAAGCACGATGTGAGGTTCTATTTTTGCGATAAACCATATTTGTTCAAGTAATGTGCTGATTGTTAAGTGTCTAAAAGTACTATTTTATTCACCTTTTTTATTCATATTATTGCTAGACTTAGGCTCATATTAGTTGCATTATTAGCCATTCATGCATGTTTGCATTGTTTCCTTGGTGGACAAGCTTGATTTCATATTTTGCTTAATTTTGTGGAAAAAGGGTGATGCCGATGTTGTTTTTATGTGTGTGCAGAATCACTTGCCTAAACAAGGCTGGAACCAGTTGCCAGGGCAATGCATGAAGGAGATGTCGAGCTAGTCGCCATGGCAATTGTCGATAAGGGATAAGATGATATGGCAGTCGAAATTGATGACTAGATAAGCCCAAGATGATGTGGAGCAAAGTTAAATCCCAAAGGAGTTTGATTTGCGTGAAGAGGTTAAGAGAAATTAAATCCCAAGAAGATAAGAGAAGATCTAGAAGGAATATAATTATATAATAAAGAATTATATTCTTTAAAAGTATTTAATTCCAACTTAACTTCCTCCTAAAAAAAGACTTTGACCGAGCCCTATAAATTGAGGACAACTCCAAGGGAAAGCAAGGGAGAGATTTTGACAAGGAAAAAGCAAGGGAGAGATTTCGACAAGGGGAGAGCAAATAGGAGAGATTTCGACAAGGGGAGAGCAAATAGGAGAGAATTCGACAAAGGCTTCAACCATTCTTCATCTTTTTCGTTCTTGTTCAATTAGGTTTATGTTAGGAATTCTTTGTTTTGTGTTTCTTTGGAACCTAGCCATGAACTAAATCTATTTGGCTAAGGTTATTGTGTTTTTGCGGTTGTGAGAAACAATTGGATTTTGTTTAGGTAATAAGAGTTTGCACTTTCAATTCAAGGTTTACTCATTCTTGGTTTTTATTCTTGTTTGCGAGTGAATTGGGAGATGATCTCGTAACTTCATCTATTTATCTAATATCAGGAGAGTCAAATTCAAGAAACGAATGAGTATGGTCTTTATTCAATCTATTGATGGTGAAGATTAATCCGGCTTAGGAATAAGTTAAGGATTTCAACGGCTAAGAGGAGTACAAGATTGGTTGTTGTTCACCCTTGATTCACGCAGGGATGTGTTGTCAAGGCATGCACAATTAGCTAAAGTTTCGACTTAGGGATAAGAAGAAACCATTAAAGAATGCTCTGCCAAACCTTGAAGTTGCTGCCCAGCCGCCCAGCTAGTTGCCTAGGCAACCGTCGATTAGTTGCCAAGGCAACCCCGCTGCGCAAGTTGCCACGACAACTGAGTTACCCTTGCACTCTTTTACCAAGACGATCCAATTGGCTATCAATCCTCAACTCACGATAACCTGGCCTATTCTCTCTCTTTTGATTACATCTTCTTTTACTTATTTGCTTTCTAGTTTAGTTGTTAGTAAAAACTTCTACAATCTTCTACTTGTGTTCTTTTACTTTTTACAGTGCAAGAGATTAGATTCTTGAAGTGGCACCAATCCATGTGGAGACGATATCTTTATACTATAACTTGCTACGTGTACACTTGCACAATTGCGGAGCACTTATTACGTGCAATAAGTTTTTGGCACTGTTGTCGGGGATTGGTAATAGCGACTTTATTTTTATTTTCTTGCACTTTTTATTTTTCTTGTTTAAGATTCAATGGGTTAACAAACTTTGGTTTTGTATTGGTATATGACTAGGGCGAGACCAATTACACCAGAATACCCCTTTGATCCAGAAACCGAACGAACCTTGCAAAGTCTCAGACAAAGGTTAAGAGTAGCAATGGCTAATCAAGACTGCAATATGAATCAGGATATTCCAGCAGGAGGAGGAGTGATTCTTGCACGAAACAGAACTATTCGAGACTATCTTGAAGAAGATCTTGGACTTAATCCAGGAGTTGTCACACCTGAAATTGAAGTCGACCACTTTGAGGTGAAACCGGTGATGTTCAATATGATCAGCACAATTGGTCAATTTGGCGGCTCAGCAACTGAAGATGCGGACAACATCTTAAATCTTTCCTCGAGATTTGTAATTCATTCAAAATACAAGGAGTCACCCCTGATATTTTACGACTAACATTATTCCCCTATTCACTGAGGGATAGGGTGAAAGCATGGTTGAATAGTATTCCTGCCGGATCAATAGGATCTTGGACCGATCTTTGTCATTATTTCCTTGCTCGATTTAATCCTACAAATTTGACTGATAAGCTTCGTAACGAAATTACTTCTTTTTGGCAGGCAGATGATGAATCCATGTATGAGGCTTGGGAGCGATATAGAGAACTTATACACAAATGCCCTCTACACGGATTCCCAGTGTGGACACAAGTAACAATGTTTTACAACACTGTGAATACACCAACAAGGATGATGCTAGATGCCTCGGCAAACGAAAAACTCCAAGATAAGTCACCGGAGGAAGCAATGCAAATTCTAAACAGGCTTGCCAAGAATGATTATCAGTTCCCATCTGCTAGATGAAGAGGAGTTAGACGCCAAGCCACAATACATGAACTTGGATCATCAGATTCAATTTCGACACAATTGGCCACTCTAACCAAGATGGTCCAGAACATGCAGAAACCAAACAACACACAAGAGGTCAAGGTAATAGATTCCTTTTGTGAGTTAAGTGGTGGTAACCATGATTCTTTTGAATGTATGCAGAATCCGGAATCTAACTTTTATGTGGGGAATTACAACCGGAACAACAATGTGATGTCGAATACATACAATCCAGCTTGGAAGAATCACCCAAATTTTTCATGGAGTAATCCCAACAATGCTCTAAACCAGAACAATCAAAATGCACAAGCATCGGGATTCCAGCAGAATATGCCATGGCAATAGTTACCGCAGCAACAACCGACAACATCTAGTTCTTTGGAAAATTCTCTCAATGCTTTTATGGTGAAAACTGAATCTTATATGGTTGAGAATAGTAACTTCATAAAAAGAACTGATGCTTTTATTAATAGGACCGAGATGAGATTGCAAAATCAAGAGGCGGCAATTAAATCATTGGAAAATCAAGTCGGACAATTTGCTCAAAACCTGAATAGTAGCACACAAGGAGGTTTATCTAGCGATACTGAAGTTGCAAGAGGAACCAGCCATGAGAAATGTAAGGCGATCACCACTAGAAGTGGCCAACAACTTAAAGAGGCTCAAGCTCACTCATCAAACAAAACTCCACAAAAAGAACAAAATGAACTCAGCGGCAAAGACTCAAATGCTGAACCCGGAATTGTCGCGGCAACAAGCGATAAACATGCCTCGGCAACTAGTGATAAGGATCCTGCGGCAACCAACGATAGGCACGCCACGACAACCCCAGTTGACAATGCCTCAGCAACTCCAGTTGCCCCATCAATGCAATCAATCAGGTTCTAGACCAATGAAATGATCGAAGATATCTGACTTCCACCACCAGTCCCACAAAGGTTGAAGCGACAAAAGAAAGAATATCAATTCAAGAAGTTTCTTGATATCCTAAAGCAAGTCCACATCAACTTGTTGTTGGTTGAGGCAATTGAACAAATGCCAAACTATGCCAAGTTTCTTAAAGACATTGTGTCCAATAGAACATGGTTAGGAGAGTTTGAAATAGTTGCCGCAACTGAGGGATGCATGGACATGTTGCACAATCGCATGCCACCCAAGTTGAAGGATACCGAAAGTTTCACAATACCTTGTTCTATCAGAAACCACTATATCGGGAAAGCATTATGTGACCTTGGAGTAAGCATAAACTTGATGCCTAAATCGGTTTTCTAGAAACTAGGAATCGAGAAGGAAAAACCTACAACAGTTATGCTACAACTAGCCGACAGATCCTATGTGCATCTAGAGGGAAAAATCAAAGACATACTGGTAAAAGTTGATAAATTTATTTTTCCCGCTGACTTTATTTTTTTGGATTGTGAAGCAGATGAACATGCACCTATCATTCTCGGGAGACCCTTCCCAACGATAGGGAGAACCTTGATCGATATTGAAAAGGGAGAACTCACAATGAGGGTGAATGACCAGCAAGTTAAACTAAATGTGTTCCAAACACTAAGGCATGCAGATGATCCGGAAGAATGCCAACTTCTTCATGCCACGACAGAGTTTAACTTCGATGAGGAATTTAGTTGCCTCGGTAACTACATTGCCGATTTGGAGAAACCTGAGGAGTATGAAGAACCGATCGATGAAGAACAATAAGAAGAGGCAAATTGGTTAGCCAATCGACTAGGTACATACTTTGAACCACTGGATTACTCAGGTAAGGAAGGTAAACTCGAAAAACCCTCCATTGAACAACCACTGATTCTTGAGTTGAAAGAGTTGCCATGGCAACTAAAGTATGCTTACATGGGAACCGATAATACATTGCCTGTAATTATTCACTCTAAGTTACATCCTCAGCAGGAAAAGAAGCTGATCAACATGTTGATGCTACACAAGAAGGCGATAGGATGGACAATTGCCGACTTGAAGGGAATTAGCCCGACAGTGTGCATGCATAAGATTTTGTTGGAAGATGATCACAAACCTTCGATTGAGGCCCAGAGGAGACTTAATCATGCCATGAAAGGGGTTGTAATGAAAGAAATCATCAAGTGGCTTAACGCCAGCATCATATACCCTATCTCTGATAGTACATGGGTAAGTTCGGTACAATGTGTACCGAAAAAGGAAGGTATAACGGTGGTAAGTAATAAAAGCAATAAAATTATTCCAACCAGGACTGTGACCGATTGGAGGGTTTGTATGGATTATCGAAACCTAAACAAAGCCACTAGGAAAAATCACTTTCCATTACCCTTTATTGATCAAATGCTTGACCGTCTTGCAGGTAAACCCTTTTATTGTTTTCTTGATGGTTATTCAGGTTACAATGAAATTGCCATAGCACCAGAAGATCAAGAAAAGACAACCTTCACATGCCCATACGGTACTTGTTCTTTTTGAAGGATGTCGTTCGGATTATGTAATGCCCCAGCAACCTTCCAAAGATGCATGATGGCACTCTTTTCAGACATGGTCGAAGACTTCCTTGAGATTTTCATGGATGATTTTTCCGTTTTTGGTAATGACTTCGACAGTTGCCTCGGCAATTTAGAGAAGTGCCATTTTATGGTAGATGAAGGAATTATGCTCGACCACAAGATTTCATCCATGGGAATCGAAGTAGACAAAGCCAAGGTGGACTTGATCTAGAGATTACCCCCACCAAGGTCGGTTAAAGGAATCTGAAGCTTTCTTGGACATGTAGGTTTTTACAGGAGGTTCATTCATAATTTGTCTAAGATTACCAAACCCTTTTGCAATTTGCTTGAACAGGATAAAGTCTTTAATTTTGATGATTCTTGCACCAAAGCATTCGAAACCCTAAAGGAAAAGCTTGCCTCGACAACCTTTGTCGTTCCACCAGATTGGACGCTACCTTTTGAGCTCATGTGTGATGCAAGTGATTTTACGATAGGAGCAGTCCTAGGCCAATTCACAGGTAAGACCTTTCATGTGATATACTATGTTAGAAAACTCTTAATAGTGCTCAAGTGAATTACACAACAATGGAGAAAAAGTTACTAGCCGTAGTTTTCACATTTGACAAGTTCCTATCCTATTTGATTGGTACAAAGGTAATTTTCCATACAGACCATTCGGCAATTAAGTATCTATTTGCTAAAAAGGATGTCAAACCTCGTTTGATTCGTTGGATATTGCTTTTACAAGAGTTTGCTATTGAAATTAAGGACAGGAAAGAAACAGAAAATCAAGTGGCCGATCACTTATCACGCTTAGAACGCAATAGGGAAGAGGACACGAATTTAGAGATATGCGATGCATTCCTAGATGAGCAACTGTTAGTTGCCTCGGCAACCATGGATGTGGCATGCCTCGACAACCACTGATACGCATGCCTCGACAACCCTTGATGCGCATGCCACGACAACTCTAGATGCGCACACCTCGGCAAACATGGAAGCAGTTGCCATGGCAACACATGCCTCGGTAATACCCTGGTACGCGGATTTAGTTAATTTCCTTATTTGTGGTATTTTACCTTATGGCCTTACTCACCAAGGGAAGAAGCGGTTCCGCCATGATGCCAAGCATTATTTATGGGACGAGCCTCTTTTGTTTAAACAATATGTAGATCAGGTTATATGCCGATGTGTCCCTGAAGAGGAGCAGCAGAATGTACTCCAGCAATGCCATTCTTCACTCTATGGAGGACATTTTGGAGGAACACGTACCATAGCCAAAGTTTTGCAATCTGGTTTGTATTGGCCGGCACTGTACACAGATGCCCAAGAATTTTACAAGCAATGTGATGGTTGCCAGCGGACGACCAATATCTCTAGACGACATGAGATGTCGCTCTAAAACATCCTCGAGGTGGAATTGTTCGATATATGGGGGATCGATTTTATGGGACCTTTCCCATCTTCATTCGGCAACCTCTACATTCTACTTGCCGTCGACTACGTGTCTAAATGGGTTGAGGCAGCTGCAGTTCTCGTAGACGATTCCAAGACCATGTAACGATTCTTGCAAAAAAATATATTTACATGGTTTGGGATGCCGAGAGCAAATATCAGTGATGAAGTCAAGCACTTTGACAACAGAATTATCGCCAAGATGTTACAACACTTTGGTGTATCACACAAAATTGCCACAGCATATCACCCACAAACCAATGGGCAAGTAGAAATTTCAAACTAGGAATTGAAGGGTATACTTGAGAAAGTTGTAAATCCCTCTAGGAAGGATTGGTCAGTAAGACTAGATGATGCACTTTGGGCATATCGCACTGCATTCAAAACACCCTTAGGTATGTCTCCCTTCTGACTTGTCTATGGCAAAACATGCCATCTACCGGTGGAAATCGAACACAAGGAATATTGGGCAATCAAGACCGTGAATATGGATTGGGAAAGTGTCGGGCAAAAGCGTTTGTTGGACCTCAACTAGATAGAAGTATTCCGTGCACTCGCCTATAACAATGCATGAATTTACAAGGAGAAAACAAAGAAATGACATGACAAGAAACTATTACCGCGGCAATTCACGCCAGGGCAACTAGTTCTCTTATTCAATTCTTGGCTGAAACTTTACCTGGGAAAACTAAAATCAAGATGGTCGGGACCATTCGAAGTTGTCAAAACGTTCTCCCATGGTGCCGTGATAATCAAGTCCATCACTGACGAACATGAATTCAAAGTTAATGGACAAAGTTTGAAGCACTACAACGGTGCCCATGTGGAACGTAACAATGAAGTGGTCACCTTAAGAGATGCACGAGCATGCTCTCCTTTCGATATTTTCTTTTTATTTTTATTTTTTTCGAACTATTTAATTTTTTTATTATTTTATTTATTTATTAATTTCGGTTATTTCTCTTTTTAGGATAGATTTATTTATTTTCTTTAATATTAAAACTACATCTTTCTTTCACATTTATCTAATTGTTTTTAAATTTTAAGTTTAGGAATTTCTTTGTACATCTTTATTTATTTTCTTTTATTAGTTTATCTTTAATTTCAATCCTTATTTTATTTGTTTTTGAATTATATGAAAATAGCTCAAGATAAAGAGGAATTTGATTCAAGAAGGAAACTTCCTCAACAAGGAAATTAATGGGCTAAATCTAAGGCTTATATTAAGCCTCCAATTTACCCTAAATAAACTCTACATAGCCGGCCAAACCCTTCTTCTTCCCCAAATTCCCTAGCCGTCCCTTTCCCCAATCAAAACCCTTTTTTCTTTCCTTCTAATTAATTCCACCCACCATATTTACTACCTATCTTTTCTATTTAACCCATCACCCTTAACTTCCAAGAAACCTATTCCTACTTTTCATCTTGCAACTCTTTAGTTTCTTTTGCTTTCTTTTCTTTGTTTCTACCAAACTCATAACCAAGATCATCTATGGCATCCAAAATCGAATTTTTGGTTCCTCCAAGTGTCTCCAAAGAACCAAGATACAAGAAGTTTGCTACACTGGTGGTTCAAGAAAGATTTCACTCCAAGTTTGAAAGCCAGAAGATTTGCGAAGAACAAGGCTTCGAATACTCCAACCCTCATCAAGATTTCACCATGAACCATTCATCTTCGAAATGATTGCACATCAAAAGTGACAAATCTTTTGCCATCAATCGGAACCGGGTAACATTTCATGGGTAAGAGAATTCTATTCTTACTCACCTAACCCAGATAATCCTGATGTTTTTGTTCGTGACAAGGCTATACTCATAAGCCCTAAAAACATCAACACCTTTTATGGTCTCTACATTGAGAAGGACGAGCATCAAGCCTTTGTTGATCAACTCATGCCCAAGCAACTCGACAAGGTGCTTCAAGAACTCACTCTACCGGGAACTCATTGGAACGATGGTAAATACAAGGGCACGGTAAATCACCTTCGGCTTAAACCCGAGGAAAAATTATGGAATAAGTTTGTTAAAACTTCTTTAATGCCCACAACACACAATACCACTGTTGATACACCTCGTCTTTTGCTCATACATTCTATTTTGCATAATCACATCATTAACATTGGAAAAATTATTTGTGATGAGATTTTTGTATGTAGCACAAAAGACAATGGTTATTTTTTCTTCCCTTTCTTAATTTCCAATCTTTGCAAGGAGATGCATGTCCCAAGTGAGTCCACTGATGAAAAGGCCTTACCAAAGTCTGATTGGAATCGAGCACAAATTCGAAAGCTAATGGGAGAGGCATCGGAAAAATCCCCAACACCTTCAATTTCCACGGCAACTCCTGCCGCCTCGACAACTCTTAATGCCCAAGCAACTGATGCCCGGGTAACTCGGACAGCAACCCCAGGACAACTTGAAGCACTCTTACAATCGTTGGTGAACTGCCTTAGGCAAATTGAAGGCCGGCAACTAATGTTCATGCGGTACACGCAGGATCACAACAATGCCATCACCCAAGTCATCCTAGAAAAGTACCCGGACAGTCGCGTGTCGTTCCCCATCTTTCCTGCCAAAATCCTTGCTAGGGTAACCAATGAAGCAGTTGCCACGGCAACCGCAACAAATGATGCCGCAGCAACCTACATTGTGCCTGCCCAAGCAGTTGCCCCAGCAACCAACACTGAAGATGTCACGGCAACCAAAGCTAAAGACGCCACGACAACCACTACAAAAGCCAAAGGTAAAGCGTCTATGCCCGAATCAACTCGTACTAAATCATTATCCAAATTTTCATATTCGGACGAGTCCTCCATTGCAGCAACAAAGACCGCACCAATTGAATCCTCCAAGCCCAAGCAAAAGGCCAATGAAATTGATGATGAGGACACCCCCGTAAGAGGATCTATTCCACCATCGGCAACAAGAAAGCAACCACCGCGTTCAAGCAAAAGAATCAAGACACAAGCCAAAAGGAAACTAATAATCCATACGACGAACTCTCGGAGTAAGTCCTTGTTTGCATTTTACTTTTCTTTATTGTTATTTTTGTTTTTACTTTTCTTTGTTGCATGCATTGAGGATAATGTCTCACTCGAGTTTGGGGGGGATTGTTATTAGTTAGTTACCATGTTTAGTTGCATTCATCTTAAGTATTGCATTTAGGATACATAAATTGCTTGCCATGCCTTTAGTTGGAACAAGAATTGCCTAGATTTGATGAATATCCGATGATGAATTTGCCAATGTACTTAATTGATAGAACTTTTTATTCTAGGATAAACGTGGAAACACTTAGAATCTTACTATGATGCTAAACTTGATGAAACACTGTTGTGGCTTGATTGATTTAAGGAATTCTAGCGAACTTAGGTTGATAGTTAAAAAATTAGGGGATTAGAATAAAAATTGGATGAATGCTAGAGGTGCCCGAAATTGGCTCTAGTATGTACTAAAAATTGATCGCTAGAGGTGCCCGAAACTGGCTCTAGTCGAATAAATTAATTAACTTAAGAAAACTAAAAACAAAACACTAGAGGTGCCCGAAACCAGCTCTAGCTAAAAACATGTTAAAAGAACCCAAGGAAGTAATTTGAAAACCTCTTGTTTGCATAGAATCTGAAAAATTAACTTGCACACAACTCCGCACACACTCACAAGCATTATAGTTTGATTTTGAGTAACTCCTAAGTTTTTCAAAAAATGAAAAGCCAATCATACTTTGTACCACGGCTATGAGAATTGAAATCAAGTTCAAAGCTAAGTTTGTGAAAATTAAAGTCTTGGTGGGTAATTATTAGTTTGCATTGCTTGAGGACAAGCAATAGTTTGAGTTTGGGGGTGTGTTAAGTGTCTAAAAGTACTATTTTATTCACCTTTTTTATTCATATTATTTCTAGACTTAGGCTCATATTAGTTGCATTATTAGCCATTCATGCATGTTTGCATTGTTTCCTTGGTGGACAAGATTGATTTCATATTTTGCTTAATTTTGTAGAAAAAATGAGCTACCGATAGTTGTTTTTGTGAGTGTGCAGAATCACTTGCCTAAAAAAGGTTGGAACCAGTTGCTAGGGCAATGCGTGAAGGAGATGCCGAGCTAGTTGCCAGGGCAATTGTCGATAAGGGATAAGATGATATGGCAGTCAAAATTGATGACTAGATAAGCCCAAGATTACGTGGAGCAAAGTTAAATCCCAAAGGAGTTTGATTTCCATGAAGAGGTTAAAGAGAAATTAAATCCCAAGAAGATAGGAGAAGATCTAGAAGGAATTTAAATATAATAAAGAATTATATTCTTTAAAAGTAATTAATTCCAACTTAACTTCCTCCTCAAAAAAGACTTTGACCTAGCCCTATAAATTGAGGACCAAGCCATCAACTCCAAGGGAGAGCAAATGAGAGATTTCGACAAGGAAAAAGCAAGGGGGATATTTTGACAAGGAGAGAGCAAAGGGGAGAGAATTCGACAAAGGCTTCAACCATTGTTCATCTTTTTCTTTCTTGTTCAATTAAGTTTATGTTAGGAATTCTTTGTTTTGTGTTTCGTTGGAACCTAGCCATGAACTAAATATATTTGGCTAAGGTTATTGTGTTTTGCGGTTGTGAGAAACAATTAGATTTTGCTTAGGTAATAAGAGCTTGCACTTTCAATTCAAGGTTTACTCATTCTTGGTTTTTATTCTTGTTTGCGAGTGAATTGGGCGAGGAACTCGTAACTCCATCTATTTATCTAATATCGAGAGAGTTAGATTCAAGAAACGAATGAGTATGGCTTTATTCAATCTATTGATGGTGAAGATTAATTCAGCTTAAGAATAAGTTAAGGATTTAAATGGCTAAGAGGAGCACAAGATTGGTTGTTGTTCACCCTTGATTCACGCAGGGATGTATTGTCAAGGCATGCATAATTAGCTAGAGTTTCGACTTAGGGATAAGAAGAAACCATTGAAGAATGCTCTGCCGAACCTTGAAGTTGCTGCCTACCCGCCCAATTAGTTTCCCTGCTAGTTGCCCAGGCAACCGTCGATTAGTTGCCAGGGCAACCCCGCTACGAAAGTTGTCACGGCAACTGAGTTGCCCTTGCACTCTTTTACCAAGACTATCCAATTGCTATCACTCCTCAACTCACGATAACCTGGCATGTTCTCTCTCTTTTGATACATCTTCTTTTACTTATTTGCTTTCTAGTTTAGTTGTTAGTTAAAACTCCTACAATCTTCTACTTGTGTTCTTTTACTTTTTACAGTGCAAGCGATTAGATTCTTGAAGTGGCACAAATCCCTTTGGAGATGATATCTTTTATACTATAACTTGCGACGTGTACACTTGCATAATTGCGGAGCACTTATTAAGCGCAACAATGATCAAATGATAAGGAGGTGTGTTCCCGAAGAGGAGCAAAAGGACATCATATTCCATTGCCACTCATTGTCATATGGAGGCCATTTCGGTGGAACAAGGACTGCTACAAAGATCCTACAATCCGAGTTCTATTGGCTAACACTTTTCAAGGATGCACACGAGTTTTGTAAGACTTGTGACTAGTGTCAAAGAACAGCAAAAATTTCTCGAAGGAATGAAATGCCATTGCAAGGCATCTTGGAGGTAGAGCTTTTCAATATTTGGGGAATTGACTTCATAGGACCATTCCCTTCGTCTTTTGGATATCTATACATCTTATTGGAAGTAGACTATGTGTCAAAATGGGTAAAAGCTGTGGCTACACCGAAGAACGACTCCAAACCAGTTCTCAATTTTCTTCATAAGAACATATTCACCAGATTTGGAGTGCCAAAAGCCATCATTAGCGATGAAGGATCCCACCTTGAAAGCTTATCGCCAAAGCATTGTACAAATATAGGGTAAGGCACAAAATTGCCACAACATATCACCCCAAGACCAATGGACAAGCTGAGATCTCCAATCCCGTGATTAAAGAAATACATGAGAAGGTCATCAACCCCAAGAGAAAGGACTGGTCCCCAAAGCTTGATGAGGCCTTATGGACCTATCGAACAACCTTTAAGACACCCTTGGGGATGTCCCCCTTCAAACTAGTCTATGCAAAAGCATGTCACCTCCCCGTCGAGCTTGAACATAAGGCTTATCGGGCCATCAAAAAGCTCAACATGGATGCTCAACTGGCTGGTGAGAAGAGGTTGCTAGAGCTCAATGAGATCGAAGAATTTAGAGCCCATGCATATGAGAATGCACGATTATATAAGGAAAAAATCAAAGAAGTGGCATGAAAAGCACATTTTGCCACAACATTTTTCAAAAGGACAACATGTGCTTCTTTATAACTCGAGGCTCAAGCTCTTCCCTGGGAAGCTCAAGTCTCGATGGTTAGGGCCTTTCCAAGTTCACAAGGTGTATCCTTATGGTACTGTCGAATCAAAAATCTTGATGATGACACAATCTTTAAGGTTAATGGCCAGCGTTTGAAGGTGTACAATGGAACTCCAATCTCGCGAGACAAATCATCTTTGCCCGTCAATGATTCTTAAGAGTTTGCATCTCCCTTCCTATTATCTTTATGCTATAGCATTTTCTTGCTTTTATATCCATAAATAACATAATTTTTTAGTCATCTTTTCGATTGTTTTTGGTGTGTCTTGTCTTTTTTTATGATTGTTTTTAATACCCCCCATGTCACTTATGTCTACAGGTTGCAGGTGGCACGCCACGGCAAAAATTAAGGTTGGCAGGTTTTTCTTATTAGGGTTGGAATTTTGTCTCTATCCTAACAAGGGAAGTTTAAAAGGTAAACGGAAATTCCAAGGTTTGGGGGGGTAGCGGAACATAAAAAGCTAAAAGGCGAAGTTATTCTTTATTTAATTCGTTCAAAACCCTAACTAATTAAAACCATACCTTCTCTATCAAGCTTTTCCACTTTTCATTAATTAGCCATCATCTCTCTCCTCTTACACATGCCGTAAAACTGTCCCATTCACCCTTTCTCCTCAGTAACGTGTGGCAGTTCCCCAAACCCATCAGCTTCTCTCACCTTTTTCTTTGTTTTTCTCTTAAGCCTTTTCAAACTTCATCTTATTGGCAGTAGACTATGTGTCGAAATGGGTAGAAGCTATGGCTACACGATGAATGACTCCAAAGCAATTCTCAAGTTTCTTAATAAGAACATATTCACCAGATTTGGAGCAACAAAATGCATCATTAGCGATGAATGATCCCACTTTGACAACAAGCTTATCGCCAAAGCATTATACAGATATAGGGTAAGGAACAAAATTGCCACAACATATCACCCCTAGACCAATGGACAAGCTGAGGTCTCCAATCGCGAGATTAAATAAATACATGAGAAGGTCGTCAACCCCAAGAGAAAGGACTGATCCTCAAAGCTTGATAAGGCCTTATGGGCCAATCGAACAGCCTTTAAGACACCCTTGGGGATGTCCCCCTTCAAGCTAGTCAATGGAAAAGCATGTCACCTCAGCGTCGAGCTTAAACACAAGGCTTATTGGGCCATCAAAAAGCTCAACATGGATGCTCAACTGGCTGGTGAGAAGAGGTTGCTAGAGCTCAATGAGATTGAAGAATTTAGAGCCCGTGCATCTGAGAATGCACAATTATATAAGGAAAAAGCAAAGAAGTGGCATGACAAGCACATTTTGCCATGACATTTATTAGAAGGAAAACAAGTGCTTCTTTATAACTCGAGGCTCAAGCTCTTTCCTGGAAAGCTTAAGTCTCGGTGGCCAGGGCATTTCCTAGTTTACAAGGTATGTCCTTATGGTACCGTCGAATCAAAAATCTTGATGATGAAACGATCTTTAAGGTTAATGTCCAGTGTTTGAAGGTGTACAATGGAGCTCCAATCTCACGAGACAAATCATCTTTGCTCCTCAATGATCCTTAAGAGTTTGCATCTCCCTTCCTATTATTTTTATGCTGTAGCATTTTTTTTCTTTTATATCCATAAATAACATAATTTTTTTAGTCATCTTTTCGATTGTTTTTGGTGTGTCTTTTCTTTCTTTTATGATTGTTTTTATTACCCCCCATGTCACTTATGCCTACAGGTGGCGCGCCAAAAATTAAGGTTGGTAGGTTATTCTTATTAGGGTTGGGATTTTGTCTCTATCCTAATAAGGGAAGTTAAAAAGGTAAAAGGAATTTCCAAGGTTTGGGGGGTAGCGGAACTTAAAAAGAAAAAAAGGGAAGTTATTCTTTATTTAATTCCTTCAAAACCCTAACCAATTAAAACCCTACCTTCTCTCTCAACCTTTTCCACTTTTCATTAATTAGCCATCATCTCTCTCCTCTTACACACGCCGTAAAACTGTCCCATTCACCCTTTTTCCTTAGTAACGTGTGGCAGTTCCCCAAACCCATCGGCTTCTCTCACCTTTTTCTTTGTTTTTATCTTAAGCCTTTTCAAACTTCATCTTATTGGCAGTAGACTATGTGTCAAAATGGGTAGAAGCTGTGGCTACACCGCAGAACGACTCCAAAACAATTCTCAAGTTTCTTCATAAGAACATATTCACCAGATTTGGAGAAACAAAAGCCATCATTAGCGATGAAGGGTCCCACTTTGACAGCAAGCTTATCGCCAAAACATTGTACAGATATGGGGTAAAGAACAAAATTGCCACGACATATCACCCCTAGACCAATGGACAAGTTGCGGTCTCCAATCGCGAGATTAAACAAATACTTGAGAAGATCATCAACCCCAAGAGAAAGGACTGGTCCCCAAAGCTTGATAAGGCCTTATGGGCCTATCGAACAACCTTTAAGACACCCTTGGGGATGTCCCCCTTCAAGCTAGTCTATGGAAAAGCATATCACCTCCGCGTCGAGCTTGAACACGAGCCTTACTGGGCCATCAAAAAGCACAACATGGATGCTCAACTGGCTGGTGAGAAGAGGTTGCTAGAGCTCAATGAGATGGAAGAATTTAGAGCCCATGCATATAAGAATGCACGATTATATAAGGAAAAAATGAAGAAGTGGCATGACAAGCACATTTTGCCACGACATTTTTTAGAAGGATAACAGGTGCTTCTTTATAACTTAAGGCTCAAGCTCTTCTCTAGGAAGATCAAGTCTCGGTGGCCAGGGCCTTTCCAAGTTCACAAGGTGTATCCTTATGGTACTGTCAAAATAAAAAATCTTGATGATGACACGATCTTTAAGGTTAACGACCAACGTTTGAAGGTGTACAATGGAGCTCCAATCTCACGAGATAAATCATCTTTGCCCTTCAATGATCCTTAAGAGTTTGCATATCCCTTCCTATTATCTTTATGCTATAGCATTTTCTTGCTTTTATATCCATAAATAACATATTTTTTAGTCATCTTTTCGATTTTTTTTTGTGTGTCTTGTCTTTCTTTTATGATTGTTTTTATTACCCCCATGTCAGTTATGCCTACAGGTTGCAGGTGGCACGCCATAGCGAAAATTAAGGCTGGCAGGCTTTTCATATTAGGGTTGGGACTTTGTCTTTATCCTAATAAGGGAAGTTAAAAAGGTAAAAGGAATTTCCAAGGTTTGGGGGGTAGCGGTACTTAAAAAGAAAGAAGGGGAAGTTATTCTTTATTTAATTCCTTCAAAACCCTAACCAATTAAAACCCTACCTTCTCTCTCAACCTTTTCCACTTTTCATTAATTAGCCATCATCTCTCTCCTTTTACACATGCCGTAAAATTGTCCCATTCACCCTTTCTCCTCAGTAATGTGTGGCAGTTCCCCAAACCCATTGGCTTCTCTCACCTTTTTTCAAACTCCATCTTCTTCATCCGACTTCCCCTTAACGTCATTTTAGCCAAAACTTCACTTTCTTCACTACCCCCAAAATTTCTTGCACCCAACATTATCTTCCCTCCCGATTGTAATAATGGTCCGATGCAAGAATGTCTCTGCTGCGTCCACAAGTGCCCAAGCACCACCAGTCATCGAGATCGAGAAATTCTCAGACCCCACTACCAAAGAGCGATGGCAACAGTTGAAATACCATAAGTTGTTTCCCGAGCAAGGTTTCAAGTTCCCTACTGAGGGAGAACGAGGTTTTGAACAAGAGCTAATAGATGTAATTTTTGAGCGTAATAAGTGCTACGCAAATGTGCAAGTATACACGTCGTGAGTTATAGTATAAAAGATATCGTCTCCACAGGGATTGGTGCTACTTCAAGAATCTAGTCTCTTGCACTGTAAAAAGTAAAAACACAAGTAAAGGATTATAGGAGTTTTAACTAATGACTAATCTAGAAAGCAATAAAATAAAAGAAAATATGAATTCAAATGAGAGAGAGATAGGCCAGGTTATCGTGAGTTGAGGTGTGATAGCCGATTGGATCGTTTTGGTAAAAGAGTGCACGGGCAACTCAGTTGCCGTGGCAACTTGCACAACGGGGTTGCCTTGGCAACTAATTGATGGTTGCCTAGGCAACTAGTTGGGCAACTACTTGGGCGTCTGGGCAGCAACCTTCAAGGTTCGGCAGAGCGTTCTTCAATGGTTTCTTCTTATCCCTAAGTCGAAACTCTAGCTACTTATGCATGCCTTGATAATACATCCCTGCGTGAATCAAGGGTGAACAACAACCAATCTTGCGCTCCTCTTAGCCGTTGAAATCCTTAACTTATTCCTAAGCCGGATTAATCTTCACCATCAATAGATTGAATAAAGATCATATTCATTCGTTTCTTGAATCTAACTCTCCCGATATTAGATAAATAGATGAAATCACGAGATCCTCTCCCAATTCACTCAAAAACAATAATAAGAACCAAGAATGAATAAACCTTGAAATAGAAAAGTGCAAACTCTTATTACCTAAACAAAAACCAATAGTTTCTCACAACCACAAAACACAATAACCATAGCCAAGTAGATTTAGTTCATGGCTAGGTTCCAAAGAAACACAAGATAAACAATCCCTAGCATGAACCCAACCGAACAAGAAGGAAATATGAAGCTTGGCGAAAATCCCTTTCCCTAGATGCTTGTCGAAAATTCCCCTTGCTTTCTCTCTTGGTTCTTGTCGAAATTTCCCCTAATGCTCTCTTCTTGGATTGTCGAAATCTCCTTGCTATTTATAGGGCTAGGCCAAAGTCCTTCTTTGAGTTGGAATTAAATTATCTTTAAAGAATATAATTCTTTATTATAATTATATTCCTATTAGAACTTCTCCTATCTTCTTGGAATTTAATTCTTCTTTAATCTCTGCATGGCAATCAAATTCCTTTGGGCTTGGGCCTTGCTCCATGTCATCTTGGGCTTGTATAGTCATCAATTTCGACATCCCTATTGCATTTTCTCTTTGTCGACAATTGCCATGGCAACTGGCTCGGCGTCTCCTTCATGCATTGCCCTGGCAACTAGCTCGGCATATCCTTCATGCATTGCCTTGGCAACTAGCTCGGCATTGCTTTGGCAAGTGATCCTGCACATACACACACAAAGCACACCAAAGCAGCATCTTTTCCACAAAAACTACCAAGTTATGTAATCCAGCTCAACGATGGAAGGAAACATGGATTAATGCATGAATGGCTAATTATGCAACTAATATGAGCCTAAGTCTAACAATAATATGAGTAAAAAGGGTAAGAAAAATAGTACTTTTGAACACTTATCACACCCCCAAACTCGAACTATTGCTTGTCCTCAAGCAATACAAACTCATAATTACCTGCCAAGACTTCAATTTTCACAAACTTAGCTTTGAAATTGATTTCAATTCTCTGAACCGGGGCACAAAGTATGATTGGCGTGTTATTTTTTTAGAAAACTTGGAATTACTCGGAATCAGACTATAATGCTTGTGAGTGTGTGCAGAGTTGTGTGCAAGTTGATTTTTCGGATTCTATGCAAACAAGAGGTTTTCAAATTACTTCATTGGGTTCTTTTTAACATGTTTTAACTAGAGTCAGTTTTGGGCACCTCTAGTGTTTTGTTTTTAGTTTTCTTAAGTTAATTTAATCGACTAGAGCCGGTTTGGGGCACCTCTAGTTAAATTTTTTTTAACAAATCCTAGAGCCAGTTTCGGGCACCTCTAGTGATCAATTTTTTTAGCACATGCTAGAGCCAATTTCGGGCACCTCTAGCATTCATCCAATTTTTATTCTAATCCCCCAATTTGTTAATTATCAACCTAAGTTCACTAGAATTCCTTAAATCAATCAAACCACAACAGTGTTTCATCAAATTTAGCATCATAGTAAAATTCTAAGTTTTTCCATGGTTATCCTAGAATAAAAATTCTATCAATTAAGTGCATTGGCAAAGTCATCATCGGATATTCATCAAATCTAAGCAATTCTTCTTCCAATTAAAGGTATGGCAAGCAATTTATGTATCCTAAATGTAATACTTAAGATGAATGTACCTAAACATGGTAACTACTAATAACAATCCCCCCCAAACTCGAGTGAGGCATTGTCCTCAATGCATGCATAAAAATAACAAGAAAAATAAAATAAAATTGCATACGAGGACTTACTTCGAGAGTTCGTCATCGTAGATTATTAGTTTCCTTTTGGTCAATGTCTTGATTCTCTTGCTTGAACGCGATGGTTGTTTTCTTGTTGCCGGGATGTCTTTAGCTTTGGTTGTCGTGGCATATTCAGGGTTGGTTGCCGTGGCATCAGCTTGTGCAGGCACGATGTAGGTTGCCGCGACATCTTCTTCATTGGTTGCTGGGGCAAGGATCTCGGCAGTAAATTTCCTTAGCATAGTAGTTGTGAGTCTTGTTGTGAAAAAGAAAATAAAGAAAACCTGAAAACTAAAGATAATGAAGAAAAATAAAATATCTCCTAAAAATAAAAATGAAAATAAAAAAAGAAAAAGAAAATATTGAAAGGAGAGTATGCTCATGCATCTCCTAAGTTGACCACTTCTTTGTTACGTTCCACATGAGCACCATTGTAGTGCTTCAATCTTTATCCATTAACTTTGAATTCATGGTTGTCAGAGATGGACTTAATTATCACAACACCATGGGAGAATGGTTTGACGACTTCGAATGGTCCCGACCATCTTGATTTCAGCTTTCCCGGGAAAAGTTTTAGCCGAGAATTGAATAGGAGAACTAGTTACCCTGGCGTGAATTGCCGTGGCAATAGTTTCTTGTCGTGCCATCGCTTTGTTTTCTCCTTGTAGATTCGTGCATTGTTATAGGAGAGTGCACGAAATTCTTCTATCTCATTGAGGTCCATCAAACGCTTTTGTCCGGCACTTTCCCAATCCATATTCACGGTCTTGATTGCCCAGTACGCCTTGTGCTCGATTTCCACCGGTAGATGACATGTTTTACCATAGACAAGTCGGAAGGGGGACATACCTAAGGGTGTTTTGAATGAAGTGCGATATGCCCAAAGTGCGTCATCTAGTCTTAATGACCAATCCTTCCTAGAGGGATTTATAACTTTCTCGAGTATTCCCTTCAACTCCCGGTTGGAAATTTTTGCTTGCCCGTTGGTTTGTGGGTGATATGTCGTGGCGATCTTGTGTGATATGCCGAAGCGTTGCAACATCTTGGCAATTAGTCTGTTTTCAAAATGCTTGCCTTCGTCGCTGATAATTGCTCTCGGCATCCCAAACCGTGTAAATATGTTTTTCTGCAAGAATCGTTGCACGGTCTTGGAATCGTTGTTGGGAACTGCAGCTGCCTCAACCCATTTAGACACATAGTCGACGGAAAGTAGAATGTAGAGGTTGCCGAATGAAGATGGGAAAGGTCCCATAAAATCAATCCCCCATACATCGAACAGTTCCACCTCGATGATGTTCTGAAGTGGCATCTCATGTCGTCTAGAGATATTGCCCGTCCTCTGGCAACGATCACATTGCTTGTAAAAGTCTTGGGCATCTTTATACAATGTTGGCCAATACAAACCGGATTGCAGAACTTTGGCTGCGGTACGAGTTCCTCCAAAATATCCTCCATAGGGTGAAGAATGGCATTGCCAGAGTACATTCTGTTGCTCTTCTTTAGGGACACATCGGCGTATAACCTGATCTGCACATTGTTTAAACAAAAGAGGCTCGTCCCAAAAGTAATGCTTAGCATCATGGCGAAACCGCTTCTTCCCTTGGTGAGTAATGCCATAAGGAAAAATACCACAAACAAGGAAGTTAACTAAATCCGCGTACCAGGGTATTGCTGAGGCATGTGCTGCCGTGGTGACTGCTCCCAAAATTGCCGAGGCGTATGCATCAAAGGCTGCTGCGGCATCGAGAGTTACCAAGGCGTGTGCATCCATGGTTGCCGAGGCGTCGTGGGTTGCCGAGGCGTCTAGGGTTACCGAGGCGTCGAGGGTTGCCGAGGCGTCTAGGGTTGCCGAGGCGTCGAGGGTTTTCGAGGCGTCGAGGGTTGCCGAGGCGTCTAGGGTTGCCGAGGCAAGTAAAATTTGTTCATCCGGGAATGCATCGCATATCTCTAGATCCGCGTCCTCCTTCCTATTGTGTTCCAAACGTGATAAGTGATCGGCCACTTGATTTTTTGTTCCTTTCCTGTCCTTAATTTCAATATCAAATTCTTGTAAAAGTAATATCCAACGAATCAAACGAGGTTTAGCATCCTTTTTAGCAAATAAGTATTTGATTGCCGAATGGTCCGTATGAACAATTACCTTTGAACCAATTAAATAGGATCGGAACTTGTCAAATGCGAAAACTACAGCTAGTAACTCTTTCTCCGTTGTTGTGTAATTCACTTGAGCACCATTAAGAGTTTTACTAGCGTAGTATATCACATGGAAGGTCTTACTTGTGCGTTGGCCTAGGACTGCTCCTACCGCGAAATCACTTGCATCACACATGGGCTCAAAAGGTAGCGTCCAATCTGGTGGAACGACAATGGGTGTCGAGGCAAGCTTTTTCTTTAGGGTTTTGAACTTTAGTGCAAGAATCATCAAAATCGAAGACTTTATCCTGTTCAAGCAGATTACACAAGGGTTTAGTGATTTTAGAAAAATTATGAATGAACCTCCTGTAAAAACCTACATGTCTGAGAAAACTTTGAATTCCTTTAACCGAACTTGGTGGGGGTAATCTTTCGATCACGTCCACCTTGGCTTTGTCTACTTCAATTCCCTTGGATGAAATCTTGTGGCCGAGCACTATTCCTTCATCTACCATAAAATGGCATTTCTCCCAATTGATGACTAAATCCGTTTCTTCGCATCTTGCTAACACCCTCTCTAAATTGCCGAGACAGTCGTCGAAGTCATTACCAAAAACCGAAAAATCATCCATGAAGATCTCAAGGAAGTCTTTGACCATTTCTGAAAAGAGTGCCATCATGCATCTTTGGAAGGTTTCCGGGGTGATACACAATCCGAACGGCATCCTTCTGAAGGCATAAGTACCGTATGGGCATGTGAAGGTTGTCTTTTCTTGATCTTCTGGTGCTATGGCAATCTGATTGTAACTTGAATAACCATCAAGAAAACAATAAAAGGGTTTACCTGCAAGACGGTCAAGCATTTGATCAATAAAGGGTAATGGGAAGTGATCTTTCCTAGTAGCTTTGTTTAGCTTTCGATAGTCCATACAAACCCTCCAACCGGTCACAGTCCTGGTTGGGATAAGTTCATTATTTTCATTGCTTACCACTGTTATACCTCCCTTTTTCGGTGCACATTGTACCAGACTTACCCACGTACTATCAGAGATAGGGTATATAATGCCGGCGTCAAGCCACTTGATGATTTCTTTCATTACAACCCCTTTCATGGCATGATTCAGTCTCCTCTGGGCCTCAATTGAAGGTTTGTGATCATCTTCCAACAGAATCTTGTGCATGCACACCGCCGAGCAATTCCCTTCAAGTCGACAATTGTCCAACCTATTGCCTTTTTGTGCAGCTTCAACATCTTGATCAGCTTCTTTTCCTGCTCAGGCTGTAACTTAAAAGAAATAATTACAGGCAATGTATTATCGGTCCCTAAGTATACATATTTTAGTTGCTCTGGCAATTGTTTCAACTCAAGAATTGGTGGATGTTCAATAGAGGGTTTTTCGAGCTTACCTTCCTTACCTGAGTAGTCCAGTGGTTCAAAATATGTACCTGGTCGATTGACTAGCCAATTTGCCTCTTCTGGTTGTTCCTCATCGACCGGTTCTTCATACTCCTCATGTTCCTCTTGATCGGCAATGTAGTTGCCGAGGAAACTAAATTCCTCATCGAAGTTAAACTCTACCGTGGCATGAAGAAGTTGGCATTCTTCTGGATCATCGGCATGCCTTAGTGTTTGGAACACATTTAGTTTAACTTGCTGGTCATTCACCCTCATTGTGAGTTCTCCCTTTTCAACATCAATCAAGGTTCTCCCTGTTGCTAGGAGTGGTCTCCCGAGAATGATGGGTGCATGCTCATCTGCTTCACAATCCAAAACAATAGAGTCAACGGGAAAAATAAATTTATCAACTTTTACCAGTATGTCCTCGATTTTTCCCTCTGGATGCACATAGGATCTGTCGGCTAGCTGCAGCATGACTGTTGTAGGTCTTGCCTTCCCGATTCCTAGTTTTTGGAAAATCGATTTAGGCATCAAGTTTATGCTAGCCCCAAGGTCGCATAATGCTTTCCCGACATAGTGATTTCCAATGGAACATGGTATTGTGAAACTTTCGGGATCCTTCAACTTGGGTGGCATACGATTGTGCAACATTGCCATGCATCCCTCTGTCGCGGCAACTGTTTCAAACTCTCCTAGCCTTGTTCTTTTGGACACAGTGTCTTTAAGAAACTTGGCATAGTTTGGCATTTGTTCAATTGCTTCCACCAATGGCAAGTTGATGTGGACTTGCTTTATGATATCAAGAAACTTCTTGAATTGGTATTCTTGCTTTTGTCGCTTCAACCTTTGTGAGAATGGTGGTGGAAGTCGGATATCTTCGATCCTTTCATTGGTTTCATTGGTTTGAAACCTGATTGACGTCATTGCTGGGACATCTGGAGTTGCCAAGGCATTATCAACTGGGGTTGCCGAGGCATGCTTATCGCAAGTTGCCGAGGCGTCTTTATCATCGATTGCCGAGGCATGCTTATTGCCGGTTGCCGCGGCAATTCCTGGTTCAGCATTTGAGGCTTTGCCGCTAGGTTCGTCCTGATCTTTTTATGGAGTTTTGTTTGACGAGCGGGTTTGAACCTTTCTAAGTTGTTGGCCACTTCTAGTTGTGATCGCCTTACATTGCTCATGGCCAGTTCCTCTTGCGACTTCAGTATCGCTAGGTAAACCTCCTTGTGGTCTAGTATTCAGATTTTGAGCAAACTGTCCGACTTGATTTTCCAATGATTTGATTGCCGCCTCTTGGTTTTGCAATCTCATCTCGGTCCTGTTAATAAAAGCATCAGTTCTTTTTATGAAATTGCTATTCTCAGCCATATAAGATTCAATTTTCATCATAAAAGCATTTAGAGAATTTTCCAAAGAACTAGATGTTGCCGGTTGTTGTTGCGGCATCTGTTGCCGTGGCATATTCTGCTGGAATCCCGATGCTTGTGCATTCTGATTGTTTTGGCATTACTCCATGAAAAATTTGGGTGCTTCTTCCAAGCTGGATTGTATGTATTGGACATCACGTTGTTGCTCCGATTGTAATTCCCCACATAGAAGCTGGATTCCAGATTCTGCATACATTCAGAAGAATTATGGTTATCACCACATAACTCACAAAAAGAATCCATTACCTTGACTTCATGTGTGTTGTTTGGTTTTTGCATGTTCTGGACCATCTTGGTTAAAGCGGCCAATTGTGCCGAAATTGAATCTGATGATCCTAGTTCTTGTATTGTGGCTTGGCATCTAACTCCTCATCTTCTAGTAGATGGGAATTGATAATCATTCTTGGCCAGCCTGTTTAAAATTTGCATTGCTTCCTCCGGCGACTTATCTAAGAGTATGCCGTTTGCCGAGGCATCTAGCATCATCCTTGTTGGTGTATTCACGGCGTTGTAAAACATTGTTACTTGAGTCCACACCGGGAATCTGTGTAGGGGGCATTTGTGTAGAAGTTCTCTATATCGCTCCCAAGCCTCGTACATGGATTCATCATCTGCCTGCCGAAAAGAAGTAATATCGTTACGAAGCTTATCAGTCAAATTTGTAGGATTAAATCTAGCAAGGAAATCACGACAAAGATCAGTCCAAGATGCTATGGATCCGGCAGGAATGCTATTCAACCATGCTTTTGCCCTATCCCTCATTGAATAGGGGAATAATCTTAATCGTAGGACATCGGGGGTGACTCCGTGTTTCTTGAACGAGTTGCAAATCTCGAGGAAAGATTTCAGATGTTGTCGTGCATCTTCAGTTGCTGAGCCGACAAATTGACCTATTGTGTTGATCATATTAAACATTACCGGTTTCAACTCAAAGTGGTCGGCTTCAATTTCAGGTGCGACAACTCCTGGGTTAAGTCCATCAAGATCTTCTTCAAGATAGTCTCGAATAGTTCTATTTCGTGCAAGAATCACTCCTCCTCCTGCTCGAACATCTTGATTCATATTGCTGTCTTGATTTTCCATTGCTTCTCTTATCCTTCGTCTAAGTCTTTGTAAGGTTCGTTCGATTTCTGGATCAAAGGGATATTTTGGTGAAGTCGGTCTCCCCCTGGTCATATACCAATGCAAAACCAAAGTTTGTTAGCCCTTTGAATTTTAAACAAGAAAAATAAAAAGAAAGTGCAAGAAAATAAAAACAAAGTCGCTATTGCCAAAGCCCGGCAACGGCGCCAAAAACTTGTTGCGCGTAATAAGTGCTACGCAAATGTGCAAGTATACACGTTGCAAGTTATAGTATAAAAGATATCGTCTCCACAGGGATTGGTGCTACTTCAAGAATCTAGTCTCTTGCACTGTAAAAAGTAAAAACACAAGTAAAGGATTATAGGAGTTTTAACTAATGACTAATCTAGAAAGCAATAAAATAAAAGAAAAGATGAATTCAAATGAGAGAGAGATAGGCCAGGTTATCGTGAGTTGAGGTGTGATAGCCGATTGGATCGTTTTGGTAAAAGAGTGCACGGGCAACTCAGTTGCCGTGGCAACTTGCACAACGGGGTTGCCTTGGCAACTAATCGATGGTTGCCTAGGCAACTAGTTGGGCAACTACTTGGGCGTCTGGGCAGCAACCTTCAAGGTTCGGCAGAGCGTTCTTCAATGGTTTCTTCTTATCCCTAAGTCGAAACTCTAGCTACTTGTGCATGCCTCGATAATACATCCCTGCGTGAATCAAGGGTGAATAACAACCAATCTTGCGCTCCTCTTAGCCGTTGAAATCCTTAACTTATTCCTAAGCCGGATTAATCTTTACCATCAATAGATTGAATAATGATCATATTCATTCATTTCTTGAATCTAACTCTCCCGATATTAGATAAATAGATGAAATCACGAGATCCTCTCCCAATTCACTCGCAAACAATAATAAGAACCAAGAATGAATAAACCTTGAAATAGAAAAGTGCAAACTCTTATTACCTAAACAAAAACCAATAGTTTCTCACAACCACAAAACACAATAACCATAGCCAAGTAGATTTAGTTCATGGCTAGGTTCCAAAGAAACACAAGATAAACAATCCCTAGCATGAACCCAATCGAACAAGGAAGAAAAGATGAAGCTTGTCGAAAATCCCTTGCCCTAGATGCTTGTCGAAAATTCCCATTGCTTTCTCTCTTGGTTCTTGTCGAAATTTCCCCTAATGCTCTCTTCTTGGATTGTCGAAATCTCCTTGCTATTTATAGGGCTAGGCCAAAGTCCTTCTTTGAGGAAGAGTTTGAGTTGGAATTAAATTATCTTTAAAGAATATAATTCTTTATTATAATTATATTCCTATTAGAACTTCTCCTATCTTCTTGGAATTTAATTCTTCTTTAATATCTGCATGGCAATCAAATTCCTTTGGGCTTGGGCCTTGCTCCATGTCATCTTGGGCTTGTATAGTCATCAATTTCGACATCCCTATTGCATTTTCTCTTTGTCGACAATTGCCATGGCAACTGGCTCGGCGTCTCCTTCATGCATTGCCCTGGCAACTAGCTCGGCATATCCTTCATGCATTGCCCTGGCAACTAGCTCGGCATTGCTTTGGCAAGTGATCCTACACATACACACACAAAGCACACCAAAGCAGCATCTTTTCCACAAAAACTACCAAGTTATGTAATCAAGCTCAACAATGGAAGGAAACATGGATTAATGCATGAATGGCTAATTATGCAACTAATATGAGCCTAAGTTTAACAATAATATGAGTAAAAAGGGTAAGAAAAATAGTACTTTTGAACACTTATCAGTAATCACAAAGCATGCTTGGGAAACGTTTGTGTGACATCCTGACGATATTTGCGTTCCCTTAGTGAGGGAATTCTATGCTCATCTCACTAGCCCCACCCAGTCCGGTGTATATGTTTGAGGGGAGTAATTAAAATTCACTACCATGATAATCAACAAATATTATGGGTTGAAAAATATGGTGGACCACCATACTCCTTTTGCTAACGGTGTCGATGACCAGACACAAAAGAAGTCCTTAATGACTTATGCTTTAGCGGAACTGAACTCGATGTGACAACAAGATCTATAGAGCGCGAAAGGCTTAAGCCTGAAGCCAAAGTTTGGAATCACTTTGTCAAAACTCATCTTATGCCCACATCTCACTCTGCCATTGTTCACATCAAACGGTTGCTTCTTATCCATTCTATCTTGAATGGTTGGTCCATCGACGTTGGGAACTTGATTGTTGATGAAGTCTATGCCTGTCTGAAGAGGAGTAAGAGCCCACTAATTTTTCCAAATCTTATCACTGTTCTCTGTCGCAAGAATCAGGTCTTTGAAGATCCTCAGGAAGACGAGACCATTACCGGCAAGAATGCAATCACACCAGCCCAAATCCCCGGTCTGTGAGGATTTGATGAAGATGCTCCAGCCAAAATTGTTGAAGGCAAAGCCAAAACTTTTGCTGTAGCAAGGATTGCATCCTTGGTGGCCACCACCAACCGCCTATGGTCCGACATGGATCAAATGAGTTGCAACCTCACAACCTATTTCAGGTATGTGAAAGCAAAGGATGCTGCTCTCAACGCTTACTTCCGCGAAATGCTGCCCCACATGCCTGTCGACTTTTCCCCCTTCCTTGAGGACCTGTTTGCTACCCCAACGTACCCTCCCACCATGACTAGAACAAGTACTTCTCGTCCCACCCTGGCTACAAAGAAACCTGCACCTGTTGAAACTACCGTACAAAGCGAAAGAGAAATGACATACCTCCAGCCTTTGCACTACAACTTGAAGAACCTACCACCGACCCTGTCACTATCAAGAGTGACGATGATGAAGAGATCGCTAAACCGACCCCCACTACTGTACCAGATCCTGTGGTGGGCCAAACTCTAGATGCCACGATAAGAACAAAGCGCCATTAGAAGCGCACAGCTGGGCGAGTTTGGACCACCCCTGCCGAAGAATCTGAGCCTGAAGGTGAGGAGGAGTATCAACTTGAGCAATCTAGTCAGGAGGAACTATCCCCACCACCAGAAAAGGAAGAGGACGACCCACCCATTGCCTCGCTTAAAAATCGAGCATGAAGTATATGACAACCAAAACTGTAAAACGAAAACAACCATGAGGTACCTCCATTGCATTGCTTTTAGTTTAGTTTCATACATCTAGTTTTAATGCATTGAGGACACTGTACTTTCCAAGTTTGGGGGTGTTAGTGTTCATAGTTAGTCATTTGCATTCGTAGTTAGGAACATAATTTATGCTATGGCATTTTGTTTAGTTCAAAGATAGTTTTGTGAATAAATTCATGATGTCCGATGATGAACATGTAACTTGTATGGCTTGAAATTAATTGAATGATTATGATTGATTGAGATTGGTAGAATTGACTTTAGGGTATGGTGCTTTATGAATTAAATTGTTACATGATTGCATGCTTTCTATGCTTAAGATTGTTAGAAAAGCCTTTAGGAAAAGACTCATGCATGCCTTAGTATAAATAATCTTAATGAACTTGAATGACAATTATAAGCAGTAAATTCTTCGTTAAACTCCCATGTGCTTAAATATGTGTTGATCTGTGAATAAATGCTTCGGCATAGCTATAGATGGACACTCCTCTTTGTATTGTTTGCCTGGATACTGCGTTTAAATAAATGACAGCAACAACAAATAAGTGAATGAAAGTAGTCACGGGATGACTCTACTCAATAGGATAGGGAATAGGGTGTTTGCTCTAATTTATTTTCAAGTCTAGGATGGTAGTTGTGATAAGCTGACTCCCTTCGAAGCAGTAGAAAAAAGGGAGAGAAAAACGAAGATTACAATATGAGAGTAAAAATTATTCTTAACTCGCTTAGAAATATTAAGATGCATTATAGAGCTTTCTTAAAAACTTTCTTAGCCATGTTAAGCATAGGTTGGATGCAATCACGCACACACATGCAATGAACCAGGCCCTAAGAGATGTTCTTAAAATCTCAGCTTAGTCTAGCATGTTGAAAGCCTATATTATTTTCTAAGGACTGAAATTTTGCCATAGCACTGTCTTGCACTAAATTTTTGCCACAACATTTCTTCTGTTCTTTTCTACTCATTGCTTGAGGACAAGTAATAGCTTAAGTTTGGGGGTCTGATAACTCTACAAAATGCATATATTTCAAGCCTTTTTACTGTGTTATTTGCTTGTATTTAGGCTTATTTCATGGCATTTGGGTTGCATTTAGTTCATATAGCTGTATTTGTTTCATAGCTTTGGTTGTTGTGGGTTAATTGCGAACTGGGTGCTTCTTGAAAAGGGTTTGGTCTAGTTTCGTGGTGTGCAGGTAGCAAGGCAGAGTAGCTGAAAATGCCATAGCATTTTGGACTGAAAGGGCTGGGTGCAGAAAACGACAAAACACGAAGAAGATATTTTCCAGCCCACATGTGAGAACCCCCATTTGTCTCTTGTGCCAAGCATGTGCCAGAGGAATATTCCTTAGGTCACAAAGGGAATGTTTAGGGCACAATACCCTAGGAGCCTCCACTATATAAATGACAAGAAGCCCTCATTTAAGGGTGTGTTAAAATGGTGACAAAAAAAGTCAAGAAAGAGAAAAGAGAAAGACAGCTCTTTTCTTCATCTTCTTCCTCAACTTGGTGTCCTCCATTGTTGAAGCTCCAAGGAGTGATCTTGCTGGCCTTTGAGAGAAGGAGCAATCCTAGGGCGGTTCACAACAGTCCACGGTAGACTGGGAGATTTCTCTTCTTCTACTTTTGCGTTAAAATTTTCTTTATTTATGGAAATGGGTTGTATGAGACGAATGATGTTGGATGTTTATTACCCAACTATGAACTAATTTTAGTGGCTTGGGTTTGTTTGGATGCTGTCTAGTTTCTATTAATGGATGTTTTTATGTTTTTCAGTTTTATCCATGCTTTACCTACTATTTTATCGCCCTAAGGGTGTAAGAGCCTTCGAGAGCTGGCCTTTCTTTAGGTGTTAGATTTGTCTAGTGGTCGAGAGAGATAGACTTAGATCCACGTAGGCAATGGAGTTGGATTCTGAAAGGCGCAACTCTAACCCACCTTAGAGATAAGTGGAGGGTTTCAACGGCTAAAAAGGGTAGTATTTCAAGGGTAGAAGTATGTTAAGGTTCACGCTGAGAGGTATTGCTACAGCATATTAGCTACCAAACTTCTGACTAGAGATAGCTTAGAAGCACCCTTAGAAAATCCTGTCGAGTAGAGGATAAGTGGGAAACTGTGAAGCATCCATGAGAGCTAGACATAGGTCATCTTGGCAAGCCCAGCCAGTCATTCCCATAGTAAGTTTCACATACGTGAGAGGATAGTTTTTAGTCTGTTGATTCAGCCAGTTTTTATTACATTAATTGCCGTAGCATTTACACATTGTATCTGTTTGCCACAACATTTACATTTCCAATTTTTGTTTGTATTGCTTAAACTTGACTTAAAATACCTTCAGTCCTTGTGGAGATGATACTCACTCATCACTATTACTACTTGTTCGACGTGTACACTTGCACTATTTGTGTATCATTTATAGTACATCACAACACGCAACTACGGCTCAAGGCTACAACCTACTTTCTTATATGATAGGTATAAAGGGGAATCCATGTATCCAATGGTACCAATTTATGAAATAATTTATGCATATGGAGTATAACTTGATGATTATGAATTTGTATGATTTGTGGAATAAGCATGAGATTATATGTTTCAAATTATGCATACGTTATCCGATTAATCATTATGCCATTCATGACACTAGCTATTATTTGTACTTGTTATAACTACCTCACTAGGCTATGTAAGCTTAAAATGTGTGTCTCATGCATTTTCGGGACCTTGAAAGAATTTCGGCTTCCAACCGTGTGCCTCCATTGCAAGTCACCTCCTTATAAGCTATATGTATGCATATCCTCGCTTTAAACTCCTAGTAGAGTGGCATATGGTCTAAACATGTTTTGTACAAATATTTTGATGGTTGTGTAGTAGTCCTATAATGACTTAGCATTGTATGCATGAAATGGTATGTTTTGGAAATGGTTAATTAGTTAAAATGAACCTAAAATGAGCCTAGCGTGAAAACTAGGTAAATGGATTTGAAATGCTATAAAATTTGGTATGACAGTAGAATAATAGATTTTAGGCTTGCTGGTAAAATTTGGTAATGGTTGGACAACATTTGAGGGGCTAAATTAGGTAAAAACTAGATAAAAATTGTCATTACAGGACAGGCGTATGGGTACGAGGCTAGCTGTATCGATATGACCTTACATAATTAGACTTGATGAACAAGTTGTATAGATACACTAGGGAGTATACCGATACGGACCTTGGCAGTCAGGTCTGGAAAAATAATTGCATTGGTACGACCTCAGGCGTACCGAAACGAGTCAACTCAAGTCAAGGTGTATCGATACGAGCTTAAACGTATCGGTATGTGGTCGTTGACCTTGAACCTAAAAACTGTGAAATTCAACCTAGCTTACCGATACGACCTATAGTGTATTGGTACGGTGTCAGTTAATTTTGTTAAAAGGCTTGAAAAACAATTTTAAAGGATTACAAATTGGTCACTAATAATTATATGGCTCAAATGGAAAGGTTAAAAATATCAGATAACAACGAAGCTCCTCAGGTTAATAATTGGTGAGTCTAATTATAGGTTGGTAATCAAGAATTTGGATTAGGGTTGTAAAATTTTAATGTTTGCAATTTAGTCCCTTTTAATTTGAAAAGTTTAAATTAACCCCAATTTTGATCTCTGGTTCAGCTTTTCGTTAAAACTTTCCGACCTGGCTCTCTACCAGACTGGGAAGGGGGTGTTACAGTTGTGGTATCATAGGCTAGGTTTAGTTGATTCTAGGACTAAACTAGCGTCTGTTATGAGTCTGTCTCTGCATATGCCACCTAGGAGTTATTTGTATGCATTATCTGTGACAGCTTACACGATTCAATTCTTCTGTTTGAATAGATCTAAAAATGTCAGCACCTACTGATAGGCGTGCTATAAACGAACCCAATCTCGACTCCTCTAATTAGGGGGATAATCTAAGGCCATGACTAAGGCCCAAACGAGTGGGTTAGAATGACCTGCCTCATCCACCTCCGATGCTTCCGGCTCAGCAAGAGTATCTTTTGTCGATGACGGATATGATTAAGTAAGTTGTGGTGTCCCTTCGACAGGAACCACTTCCTCAGCCTGCTGAAGCTTCTTAGCTTGTGTCTCGAGCTCCAATTGATAAGCTCAAACAATACCCAATCTATACATTCACTGGCCAGGATCTGGATAACCTCAAAATCAGAGAGTACTGGCTAGAGTGTTGAATAAATAAATGAAGTGCCCTGAGGAGCATAAGCTGGAGTGTGCCCTGTCCCTGATCACCAAAGAAGCCTAGAGTTGGTGGGATACGATGACACTTACGGTGCCTGAACATCAAATTACTTGGGATTTCTTTCTCTAAGAGTTTCACAAAAAGTACGTAAGTGATCACTACATCACCGAGAGATGCAAGAGATTCCTCCACCTAAAGTAGGGATGAAAATCAGTGGAGCAGTACATCCAATAATTTTGCAAGTATGCAAGATACGGTGCAGAAATCATTCGCACAAAGAAGGAGAAATGCAGAATGTTTGCTGATGGTCTCTGTGATGAGCTGCGACCTCATTTTACTATTCTGGAGTTGGAAGATTTCCACACATTAGTCAACTGAGCCATCACCGCTGAAGCTTCCCAAAAGGCTTCTGAAAGAAGGAAAGGGAACCAAGCCCTATCCAATAAAAGATTTCGTGATGACTTTAAGCCTCTTATGTCTCAAAAGAAAGGCAGGCATTGGGACCAGAAGTCTGCTACCTTTCAGCAAATGCCACGATCGGGTTACGTGCCTCAGCTCCAGTCTGCAAGAACACATGTCACTCGTACAGCTTCAGTGGATAGCACTGGTGGTTTGGCAAAGGGTTCCCAAATCCCTCTGTGTAACTTCTGCTAGAAGAGGCACCTAGGGTAGTGTCGTAGGTAGTCTGGTTCCTGCTACCTCTGTGGAGAGTCTGGCCACTTTATTTGACAATGCCCCTAGAATCCACATGCTTCTGCATCTGTAGCTTCTCAGAACAATCCTAACAAGGGTAGAAGAGCGAAGCTGATGTCATCTGGATCTGTAGGGAGGCCTCGCAACACCAACACTCCTGTAGTTGGTCATGATCCACAAACCTCTGCTCAGATGTATCATGTCTGAGGCTGTGAACAGGAGAATGAACCTGATGTGGTTGCAGGTATGGCAAAGCTATACTTTGATTATGTTTATGCATTGATAGATCCAGGCTCTACGCACTCTTTCATTAGTGAACCTTTGGTTGAGAAGTATGCCTTAGCATCAAAACTGGTTACTTTCGAGATTATTGTCTCTAATCCGTTAGGAGATAGTGTGATCATTCGATGGGTTTGTAAATCATGCCCTCTGAGGATCCAAGGGATCCCGTTTCTGGCCAATTTGATGGCCTTGCCATTCTAAGACTTCGATCTCATTCTAGGCCTTGATTGGCTAGCTGAACACCAAGCTGGGTGGATTGTTGAAAGAAAAAGCTATACTTTTGTGGGCTCGGTAGGGAGAGCATAACCTTGATGAAATCTGAGCCTGAGCCTAAAAAGAACCTTATGTATGCCATGGAATCTAAAAGAGATTCAAAGCTCGAAGATGTTCCAATTGTGAGAGTATTCTCCAATGTATTTCTCGATGAGCTTCCAAGACTCCCTCCCACTCGGGAAGTGGAATTCGGGATAGAAGTGCAACCTGGGACTACTCCGGTCTCTATCACTCCATATAGAATGGCTCCGGTAGAATTCAGAGAGCTAAAAGCTCAAATCCAAGACCTTTTGGATAAGGGATTCATCCAACCAAGTTCTTCACCTTGGGGAGCACCGGTTTTGTTCGTAAAGAAGAAGGATGGATCGTTGCGTCTATGCATTGATTATCGCTAGTTGATTAAGGTCACCATCAAAAATAAGTATCCACTTATGAGGATTGATGACCTCTTTGATTAGTTGAAGGATGCTTCTGTCTACTCCAAGATAGATCTTCATTCTGGATACTACCAAATGTTGGTAAAGGAGTATGATGTTCCAAAAACTACTTTCCGAACTAGATATGGCCACTATGAATTCTTAGTGATGCCTTTTGGGCTCATGAATGCACCTGTAGCTTTCATGGATCTGATGAACCATGTATTCCAGTCCTATCTCGATAAGTTTGTGGTTGTCTTTATATATGACATCTTGATCTATTCCAAAGACTCTACTGCTCATAAAGAACACCTTCAGATTGTGCTGAAAACCATTCGAGAGGTCGACTCTACGCCAAATTCAGTAAATGTGAATTTTAGTTATCCGAAGTACCTTTTCTGGGCCATGTGATCTCCTCTACAGGAATCCAAGTTGACCCAAAGAAGATCCAGGCCATTCTTGACTAGATTCCTCCCAAGAATGTTAGAGAAGTTTACAGTTTTCTCGGGCTTGCTGGTTATTACCGCAAATTCGTTAAGGGATTCTATTTGATTGTTGCACCCTTAACAAAACACCTTCGCAAAGATACTCATTTTGTATGGACTTTGGATCAGCAAAGGAGTTTCAATCAGCTCAAACAAGTCCTTACTCATGCTCTTGTCTTAGTGCAACCAGAGTCGAGCAAAGACTTCACCGTCTACAATGATGCATCCCACTTGGGATTAGGTTGTGTTCTGATGCAAGAGGGCAAAGTCGTAGCCTATGCTTCACGGTAACTCAAGCCACATGAATTAAACTACTCGACCCATGATCTGGAGCTAGCCGCGGTTGTATTTGCTTTGAAGATTTGGCAGCATTATCTATATGGTGAGAAATGTTACTTATACACAAAGAGCTTGAAGTATCTTCTAACTCAGAAAGAGTTAAACCTTCATCAGCGTCGGTGGATGGAGTTGTTGAAAGACTACGATCTGGCATTGACTACCATCCTGGTAAAGCCAATGTGGTGGCTGATGCTCTTAGCCGGAAACCTATTCCGTCTCCAAAATATTTGAATGCCCATTTTTGACTTAAGAAGTATGGCAAGTTGTTGGTTGAATTGAAAGTATAGTCGACCATTGTATCTTGAATCAAAGCACTCCAGGAATCCGATGAGGAGCTGCAACCTCTTATTACCAAAGTTAAGGATAGCCCCCCAGCTTCTAACTTTGCTATAAACTCTGAGGGCTTATTGTGTTTCCAAAACCGCAACTATGTTCCCGATGATGATGATCCTCGAAATCATATCCTAATTGAAGCTCACTCTAGACCTTTCTTCGTTCATCCGGGAGCAATCAAGATGTACAAAGACCTAGAAGAGTTATATTGGTGGTCTGGTATGAAAAATGAGATCACAGACTTCGTGGCGAGGTGCTTGACATGTTAACGAGTCAAAGCCGAGAACAAAGTACCTACTGGCTTGCTACAGCCTATCGAGCTTCAACAATGGAAATGGGAACGCATTACGATGGATTTCGTAAGTGGTATGCCACTGACACTGAAGAAGAATGATGCCATTTGGGTCATTGTAGACCGATTCACCAAATCTGCTCATTTTCTTCCGGTGAGAATGGATTTCAGTTTACAAAAAGCTCGCAGAATTATATATCCGTGAAATTACCCGGTTACAAGGAGTCCCTGTATCCATTATTTCCAATCGTGACCCACACTTCGCATCCTGGTTTTGGAAAACCCTGCAAGAGGTGTTGGGAACTCGAGTGCACTTAAGCACTGCCTTCCATCCTCAGATCAACGGTCAATCTGAAAGGATTATTCAGGTAACCTTATATCTCCCTTCGATTCGTGTGTATAAGTAATCCATATAAATCCTGATTCTTCCTTGCAGATCCTAGAAGATATGCTCTGAGCTTGTGTCATTGACTTTGGGAACACGTGGGAGAAATCCCTACCCTTAGTCAAATTCGCTTACAACAACAGTTACCAGGCTTCAATTCAAATGGCCCCGTATGAAGCCCTCTATGGAAGGAGATGTAGAACTCATCTTTGTTGGACCGAAATCGGTGAAGGCAAGATGTTAGGCCTCGATTTGCTTCGGGAAACTGAAGAAAGGAAAACCATTATCTGCGGTAGACTTAAGGCAGCCTTCGATTGTCATAAGTCTTATGCTGATCTGGAAAGAAGAGACATCCAGTACGAAGTTGGTGAAAGAGCCTTTCTCTAGGTATCTCCGTGGAAGTAGATCCTTCGCTTCGGCAAAAAAGGAAAATTAAGTCGAAAGAATTTGACCTGCTGCCTACCGGTTAACTCTTCCTGAAGAGTTAAGTCAGATCCACAACATCTTCCATATATCTATCTACGTAAGTACCAATCAGATCTGTCCCATGTGATTGAACCAGAATCTGTTGAGATTCGATCTAATCTTACATACGAGGAAGAACTCGTACAGATCCTCGCGCGAGAAGTTAAACGACTTTGTAACAAGTCTATTCACTTGGTGAAGGTTTTATGGAGAAGCCATTCCGTTGAAGAGGCAACATGGGAACCCGAGGAAACTATGCAAAAGCAATACCCATATTTGTTCAGTTAAAGTGAAAATTCGAGGATGAATTTTCTTATGGAGGAGAGTTATCACATCCCGAAAACTTGCCGAGTTGAAATTAGGTTCCGATGATCAGAAATTTTGAACTAGTGTAATAATGCTTGTAAAGATTATCTTTTGTACCCCTCATGATAAATCAAATTACATTTTGGCCCTATGTGGATAAATGGACCCTGTATGAAATTTGAAGCCCAAATTGCAAATTTGAGCTAGTCGTATCGATAAGGACATGTGAGTATCGATACTGTCTAACCGTCAATAACTAACTTTCTTATTTTGGCGTGGGCGTACCGATACGGCCATAAGCGTATCGATACGGGTCCCCTATTTTGAGCAGATTTGATTTTGTTTTGCAAGGAGATGATGTAAGGTGATGAGTAACCCCTATGTTTGCCCAATATCACGTGAAAACCATCAGAACTCATGACTAAATGAGGTCATAAGCCAACTTGGGGAGTTGCTAACCTTGGGATTAGAAAACCCTTCATGGGAGGAAAGGTTTCTATTGGCTAACATGTAGGTAGGAAATGATTAAGGTCAGAACCCTTTTTAAATGAATAGAACAAGAGAAGCTTTCACTTTTTCTACCTTACATCCTCGGCAAATCAAACTTACCCTTAGCTACCAAAACAAGACAACACCTCCATTTTCATCCCTTACCTCAAGCTCAAGCTTACACCTCTCTCTCTCTCTAGTCACCTTAGGCTTATCTCCTCTCCAATCTAAAGGCATCATATAAAAGCTATCCACAGGGTAAGGAAAAGCCCCATTTTGGTTGTTGGATTCCATAAACAATTATAGCTTTATTTCGAATTGAAATCCTAAGCTATTCTTGAAACCTTGATTGTTCTATTGTTTGATGATTCTATATGTTTTCCCTAGCTCAAAACAAGAAGGAAAACAATCCACAATCCCCAATCAAAGCTAGGAAAATAGGAATCAATATTCGAGAATCCTAAAAGCCTTCGTATTCTAAGGAGAGTGTAGTTGTGTCAAGGGATGGGCTCGGTGCCATCCTATTGCATCATTTGGTGTATATGTTTGCATTTGGTTAAGGGCTCACGTAAAGCAACTACGTTGGATTCGATTGGTGATTTCGGTAAGTGTCTTGTATTACTCTGATATGTGTAAGTTTGGATATGACATGCTTGATATGTTAGACATGTGATATGTGGAGCTAAGGCTCAATTTTGATATTTGATATGTTATGATCTGATAAACATGGAATATGTGATTTTGTGTAAATGTGGACATTGGATACAATTGGCATGCCATATAATTTTGAGCTCGTATAAGTAAGGGTGGACTACGGTCTGGGGCTACGACCTATATTGGGGGAAAAGGATAGTTTGTGTAAAGGATTTCTCTTTGGTGCTACGACTCAACGCTACGGCCTATTTTCTGATATGATCGGTGTAAAGGGGAATCCATGTATCCAATGGTACCAATTTAAGAAATAATTTATGCATATGGAGTATAACTTGATGATTATGAATTTGTATGATTTGTGGAATAAGCATGACATTATATGTTTCAAATTATGCATACGTTATCCGATTGATCATTATGCCTTTAATGACACTAGCTATTATTTGTACTAGTTATAACTACCTCACTAGGCTATGTAAGCTTAACATGTGTGTCTCATGCATTTTCAGGACCTTGAAAGAATTTCATCTTCCGTTCGCGTGCCTCCGTTGCAAGTCACCTCCTTATAAGCTATATGTATGCATATCCTCGCTTTAAAGTCCTAGTAGAGTGGCATATGGTCTAAACATGTTTTGTATAAGTATTTTGATGGTTCTATAGTAGTCCTATAATAACTTAGCGTTGTATGCATGAAATAGTATGTTTTGGAAATGGTTAATTAGTTAAAATGAACCTAAAATGATCCTAACGCGAAAACTAGGTAAATGGATTCGAAATGCTATAAAATTTGATATGCCTATAGAATAATGGATTTTAGGCTTGCTGGTAAAATTCAATAATGATTGGACAACATTTGAGGGGTTAAATTAGGTAAAAACCATATAAAAACTGTTATTACAAGACAGACGTATCGATACGAGGCTAGCTGTATCGATACGGCCTTACACAACTAGACTTGATGAAGCAGGGAGTATCGATACACTAGGGAGTGTACCAATACGGACCTTGGCAGTGAGGTCTGGAAAAATAATTGCATCGGTACGACCTTAGGCGTACCGAAACAAGTTAACTCAAGTCAAGGTGTATCGATACGGGCTTAAACGTATCGGTACGAGGTCATTGACCTTGAACCTGGAAATTGTGAAATTCAACCTAGCGTACCGATACAGCCTATTGTGTATCGGTACGGTGTCAGTTAATTCTGTTAAACGGCTTGAAAACACTTTTAAAGGATTACAAATTGGTCACAAATAATTATATGGCTCAAATGGAAAGGTTAAAAATATCCGATAACAACGAAACTCCCCCGGTTAATAATTTGTGAGTCTAATTACAGGTTGGTAATCAACAATTCAGATTGGGTTGTAAATTTGTAACGTTTGCAATTTAGTCCCTTTTAATTCAAAAAGTTTAAATTAACCCTAATTCTGATTTCGATCTCTGGTTCAGCTTTCCGTTAACACTTTTCGACCCAGCTCTCTACCAGACCGAGAAGGGGGTGTTACAATATATGAAAGACTAATGATCCTTAAGTCAACAACACTATGATCCAAAAATTGACGTAGTGCTTAAATTTTCATTCTTTGTATAGACAAACACTTGTGAGCTCAAATTGTCAATGTATGCTCAAGTGTTCTAGGATTTGGGTGAGTGCTTTATAGTGTGCAAACATCAACCTTTAGAGAGGGATTTCTTTTTGCTAAGTTTTCTCTTGTTTGAGAGTATTTCCAAAGCTCGGTTTGTGAGCTTTGGATGCTAGACTTGGGTTGTGAGTCTAGGTGTAAAAGGTTGCCTCCTAAGCCTAGAAAAGGGGAAGAATTCTTAGTGAATTGGTTGAAATCCTTGGTAGGGAGCTAAGGTAGTGGATTTAGGCTTTGGTTAGAAAGACGAACCACTATAAATCTTGTGTCTAATTTTTTCTACACTTTTTCTTCCACTTCCATCACCCAAATTACATCTTCTCCACAACTTGGCAAGCACAAACGGTTGAGGGAATCGTGTTTATCAATTAGTATCAGAGCGAGGCTCAATCGAGAGGATTAACATCCTATTTAGGCGATCCCAACAAGCTTGAGCAACCATTCTATCAATTAGTGTTCATGACGCAATCCATCGACAAGCCACCATTCTTCAACGGTGAACATTATGCCTATTGGAAGAATAGGATGATGTACTTCATCAAGGCAAAGGTTTATCGTCTTTGGGATCTTATTGAAGATGGATCATTCGTGCCTCAAAGAAGGAACACAGATTGGAATGCCAACGACAAGAAGATGATGGAGCTAAACTCGAAGGTGTTGCTAATGCTATTTTGTGCACTGGGACCAGAATAGTATGCCAAAGTCTCTTATTGTGAGAGTGCCAAAGAGGTATGGGACAAGCTTGAAGTCACATACGAGGGAACAAACGAAGTAAAGGAGACCAAGATTGGTCTTCTCAACCTTGAGTATGAGAACTTCAAGATGGAACCAGATGAAGACATCACAAAGATGTTCAATAGATTCTTCGCCATTATAAATGGACTCAAAGGCTATGGATAAATCATTCTGGAAGACAAGCTTGTCCGAAAGCTTCTTTACTCTCTTCTCGAGTCATGGGACTCAAAGAAGACCACCATCATCGAAGCCAAGAATCTCAAGACCCTAAAGCTAGATGAACTCATGGGGTCTCTTCTCACTCATGAAATCATGATGAAAGGAAAAGAAGAGGAGGAGAAGAAGAAGGAAGAGATAAAGAAGATGGGGAAAAAAAAGATCATGGAGTTAGGCATTAACGTGAATGTAATTGCTCTCGAATCCTCTATATGCCAACATGTAGAATCAAGTGAGGAGGACAGTGAAGATGAAGAGATGATTAATCTCTTCAAGAAATTTACCCGGTTCATGAAGAGTGAAATAGAAAAATCTAAGCATGAATCGAAGAAGAATATGAAGAATCCCTGAAAGATCCATGAATACAAGGAGATGAGGCATACCAAATACGATTGTCCTCACTTCAACAATAAGGGATCATCTTCAAAGAAAGCATATGTGGCAACATAGAGTGATGAGGAAGACTCCACCGACAATGAGGTAGCCCGCTTATGCTTAATGACCCTTCATAAGGTAAAGGTAACTTCTAACTCGTCTAATTCAAATTCATATTCATTTGATAAGTTACAAGAAGCCTATGACGAATTGGTTTTCGAGTTCAAGGCTTCATTTTCGAAAAGCAAAAAGTTGATTTCAAAATTAAAAACTGAAAATGATTTGGTTTTGAAAACCAATTTGGAGTTTGAAGCAAAAATAAAAAATTTTGAGCTTAAAGTTTTGAATTTAGAAAATTTGCTTCAAAATTTCGATAAAGATCACCAAAAGGAAATGGATGATCTTAAGAAAGAAAAATATTTGATTTCCAATGAACTTCAAAAGAAAAACGGTTTTGGAAAATCAAACTTTTATCAAAGACAATCTAGTGCCCCTAGATTTATTAAAGGAAAATGTTTTAGAAGTATTTGGGTCCCAAAAGGACTAATTACTTCAACTAAAAAGGATGAAATTGCAAAATGGATTCCTAAGGGACTAAACTTTGAGCTACTAATGCCTATGGATCCGAAGTAATTTGGATACTAAAAGTTACTTGATTGTCTTGTTTTTGGTGTGATAGAGAATGATCAATAAGTATGATATTGAGGGGGAGCTCCATACGCACAAGGAAGATCCTTTGAAGAAGAATGGCTTCAAATCCTACCTTTGGTTCAAGTGGTATTTGTTTTAATATGTTTTATTTATGTTAATTCAACTAGGTAATCATATATTTGTTGGACTAACATTTGATGATGCTTTGAGTAAGGGGGAGCCAACTTTTAGCAAAAACAAGTTTTATCAAATTTGCTTTTAAACTCTCCATTGTTATGGTCTTAAAAGTGTTTTTAAACTTTAGTTTGAACCATTTTTGATATAACAAAAATGGGGAGAATGATTTGAAAAACTAAATTTTCAAGAGAATAAGCTGGAGCTTTACTATCTTTAAATTTTTAAACTCTTATTCAAAATTTATTTTTATAAAGGAGGAGAATCCCAAACACAATTTTTCAAGTTGGTTTTATATATCAAAAAGGGGGAGATTGTTAGGATATTTGTTTTGATATAATAAATTGAAAATTTGTTTTGGACTAAATTGAAAATATTGCAAAAATAATTTTAAGTCCAAACAACTTAAAAATGTGTTTGAGAAGGTTTCAAAAGGTTTTGAAGTGTTTTAAAGTAGTCAAACCTAAGTCTCAGCTTAACTATATCGATACGGTATACCCCGTTTTATACATCTCAGGGTTTCAGCTACAGTCAATTTGAAACTGTCAAAACCTGTACTAATACAGGGCTTGCTCGTATCGATGCAGAGAGGGATCGTTTTGATACGCCTACATGGCAAAAACCCCAACGACTATTTTCCCAATAGTCTTTTAAATTGCAGGTCGTACTGATACACTCCTAAGTGTATCGATAGGCATAAGCTGGAAAGAGCTCAATGGCTAGTTTCTGAAGAATACATATCGATACGGCTACCCACGTATCGATATAGCCAGCTTCAAAATTTCATTTATTACGGGATATAAAAGCTCCAACGGCTCCAATTCAATCCCAATGGTCTCTAACAGCTAGAAACTCAATTGGGAGTATAAAAGGGACCTCCAAGCATCTATGGAAGATTAATGATCCTCAAGTCAACAACACTATGATACAAAAATTGTCTTAGTGCTTAAATTCCCATTCTTTGTATAGACAAACACTTGTGAGCTCAAATTGTCAATGTATGCTCAAGTGTTCTAGGATTTGGGTGAGTGATTTAGTGTGCAAATATCAAACTTTAGAGAGGGATTTTTGTTTGCTAAATTTTCTCTTATTTGAGAGTATTCCCAAAGCTCGGTTTGTGAGCTTTGGATGCTAGACTTGGGTTATGAGTTTAGGTTGTAAAAGGTTGCCTCCTAAGCCTAGAAAAGGGGAAGAATTCTTAGTGTATTGGATGAAATCCTTGGTGGAGAGATAAGGTAGGGGATGTAGGCTTTGGTTATAAAGCCGAACCACTCTAAATCTTGTGTCTAATTTTTCCTATACGTTTGCTTCCACTTCCATCACCCAAATTACATCTTCTCCACCACTTGACAAGTACAAATGGTTGAGGGAATCGTGTTTATCACATGGGTCCTAAGAAAAGACAAAGAAAAGATATGGCATCTAGTTCCAATCCTCCTAATCAAATTCCTGAGGTCGATAGACATAACCTCACCCATATTTTCCAAAATTGTTTTAATGAACCAAGATATCCAAATGCTATGGATTGTTTTAAGGATAATCAAGCTTTTAAATTCCGCCATGAGCGCACTGCTTTGATCCCTTTCTTGTCTTCTAAAAGATTTCTATTTAAATATCTTGAGTTGATGCAATAATGGAAGTTTATGCAATTTTTAGCTTTACCCAGGATTTTGTACTGAAACCTTGTTATGATTTTTTACTTAAATGCCCGGTATGTTTATAATGAAGATAGATCCAAAGTTGTTGCTATCGAATCTTATCTTATGGGTAAAAATTTTTGAATTGATTCTTCAGTTTTAGCAATTTTTTTGGGTTTTGAGGATGTGGTAATTGATAATGAGGATTCTTTGGGACATGTTCTTGGTGGCTCCGTGACTGTGCTTAATGCTCAAGATCGCATCCTTCACCATATGATCACTTGGTGGTTTCACCCATCCTGTGGAAAATTCTCGATGATCCAACAAGTTCACGACTTTTAGATTTGTTGCTTCCGTGAGGTTAAGCATCCAAACAATGCTCAAATTATGTTTGCAGAGATCATCTTTCTTGTGCAAACCACCATACTACTTTTGTCTCTTCCTTCACATATGGCACCGCTTTGAGCTATCTATTTCACAAGATTAGAGTTGATTGCTCTTATGATGTTGTTGAACCTCTCATCGAAACAATCGATGAGTGTTCTCTTCACTGAGCCAAGTTCACATACTTTAATGGAGAATGGGTTCGACTTGCCGAACTACCTCAAGGTGTTCAACTCGATCCGGTGGCGGCTCAAGCGGTTCCAATTCCTCAAGCTTCAGTAGCCCAACCTTTTCTTGATGCTCTCATGGCCTATCTCAATGAGTAATTTACATCTTTGGGCACCAATATTGCATCTTCGGATACCACCACGACCTTTGGGTTTGCCGCGATTGACACTCATTCCACATCCTTGGAGGAAAGAGTGACATCCATTGAAAACCATGAAATTTCGATAGATATCTCTCTTACTACTTTTCATGGTGAGTGGCGTCAATATCTTGGAACTCGTGCCAATGATGGAGATGAAGATGAAGAAGATGAGGACTTTGAAGATGATCCTTAGGCATTTTGCATATCATATCACATCATATTATGATTAGTTTTATGCACCTGTGTCTTTATGTTTATGAACTACTATGCTCTGGTTTATTTGCTTTTGGTTTATGTTTCTACGAATTAAGTTCGATTTTGTTATGTTGCTTTGAATTCTGCTTTGAATTTTAATGATATTTGTGTTGATTCATTTAATGTTTGGAGTACCTTTAATGTCTATATCATGCTCTTTTTATATCCTATTGATTTTGATCTAACAAAAAGGAGAAGTAAAAAATGTTAAATTTTTTTAAGTTTTTCAAAACTATCCTAAAGTAAGAGAGAGTATTTTTCAAAACTACTTAAATATTTACTTTGGTTTTGTTACATCAAAAGGGGGAGATTGTAAAACCTATAATTGATTTTGATATAACAAATTATTTAAGAACCAAATTGTAAAAGTAAATAAATTTTTAAGTAATCAAAGTCTCACAAAAATGACAAGGATTTGAACCTAAAATTGTTTCTAAGTCAAAATTTTAAAACCCCAAAATTTTTTGAAGTGTTTTATACTCAAATTAACCAATTACGCCCAGGCGTATCGATATGCTCCTTAGAGTTTCGATACGAGTTTTTACTACTGCAATTTTAAATGTAAAAACATACCGATACGGTTGTCCACATATCGATACATGATTTATCTGGGTTTGTGTTCTACGTTATGATTATCAATACGGCCTTCACCGTATCGATACGGTGTGTTGAGATTTTCAAATCTTTGTATTTAATTTTGTTTCTATTTCCTTGTCAGTTATTGGAATCACCAAACTTTGAAAATTGGTTAACCAGTATCGATACGCCCTTTAAGCGTACCGATGCATTTTCACTAGACTTCTTCCTCAGATTCCAATGAGCTAAAACCGTACCTATATGACTATACCGTATCGATACGATGCTACTTTTACACTATATCCATTTTGATATGCTCTAAAGCGTATCGATACGCCTCTACACAATGGTTCTTTCTTATTTTGATAGGTACTGATACGGCTCTTCATGTACTGATATGGTTGGTTACCAAACAATATTTATTGTAGGAAAAAAGGTCTCCAACGGCTCTATTGATGACCTCAACCACCCAAACAGTTAGAAATCAATGAGAGGGTATAAAATCAAGCCTCCAAAGCTGCAACAACAACTATTGAACAATAATTGAACATCCATTAAACAACTATCAAGCATTCAAGTAAAAATCCAACCCTTTAAGCTTTTAGAGTCAAATCTTGCACCCAACTTGTGTATTCTAAATTGCAATCCTTTTTTCAATTTTGGGGTTTGTGTGAATTTTTATTTGGGCAAATATATCACCTTTGAGAGGAATTTTTAGTTTGCTATCCACTTCTTGTAAAAGAGTGAACCTTGATCAAGCTTTGGGTAGAAAGCTTTGATCGATTGTAACGGTTGCCTTCTTAGCCTAGAAAAGCGGAAGAATTCTTAGTGAAATGTGTTGAAATCTTTAGTGGAAAGCTAAGGTAGTGGATGTAGAGCTTGTTAGAAGCTTGAACCACTATAAATCTCTTGTCCATCATTTTTATCTTTTTGCTTTGCTTCCCTCCAAATTTTTATTTGCCAATTCATCCCCTCTTGGCCTTTCGTCATCGATTGATCATCCCAACAGAGTATTGGTACGAGTCTTAGTGTACTGGTACAAGATCAAAGTTTTTCAAAATTATTACTTATCAGTACCAGTACGGCCTTTGGCGTACCGATACTCGATCACCTTAAAGTTTTCCAATTTTTTCTAGTGAGCAAATTCAATACTAGTACGGTCCGAAGCATACTGGTACCCCTTGTAAAAATGTCATTTTGTATTGATACGTAAACCTGCATACCAGTACACCTTTGTTGCAATAACTATTTCTATTTTGAGCAAGTACGAATGCAGAAGCACATGTACTGATAACTAGTGTTTCCAGATTGCATTTAATGCGGTAAAATTTTGGTCCGAACGGCTCTATTCAGTTTCCAAAAAAAATCAAATGGTTAGAAATCAATGAAGGGGGTATAAAACAAGTCTCCAAAGCTTCGTCAGCAATAAGGCAACTATCCAAAAGCATTCGTGCAACATCCAAAGTCTACTAGAGCTTATTTGCCTATTTTTCTAGTAAACACTTGAGTGATTTCATTGTGTTTGGGGTTTGAGAAAGAGCTTAATTATTGCAAACACCTACCTAGTGAGGTTTTTTAAGTTTGTTTATTTTTTGTATATTTGGGAAAGGGTCTCACAAGATTTTAGGGCATAAATCTTGGTGAAAAGTGTAAGATTACTTCTTTTCCATAAAAGAAAGACAAATTGAGTGAATTTGTGAAATCTTTAGTGTGATAGCTAAGATAGTGGATGTAGACTCTATTGAGGGAGTTGAACCACTCTAAATATCGCCTGTAATTTTTTAATTCTTGCACCATCCTTCTAAATCTTTTAAAAGTCCAATTTTTGATCAACCCAACAGCTACTTTAGACATAAGAAGAAGAAAAACAAGGAGCATGTTTTGAATAAAAAATATATAAATCAAGAAACTCATTATATATGGTACTTACTCTCCGTTGAACCTCATGCTCAACATAAAAGACATTGTATAATGTTGCGCTTATTAAGTGCTTCGCAATTGGTGCAAGTGTACACGTCGCAAGTTATAGTATAGTATAGATATCGTCTCCACGGGGATTGGTGCTACTTCGGGAATCTAGCTTCTTGCACTGAAAGTAAAAACACAAATAGATGATAATAGAAGATCTAATTAACAAGTAAAATAAAAGAGGAATTTAAATAAAAGAAAGGTGTAATTGAATAAGAGAGAGTAGGCTGGGTTATCGTGAGTCGTGGTGTGACAATCGAATGGACTATCGTGGTAATTGAGTGCTAGAGTAGCTCAATCGCTTCAGCAGTTGAATCCAGTCAGATTGCTTGGGCAATTCTACAATTGCCTGGGCAATTAGGACTGGAGTGATTTCCTGGGCAACTGGGCGACAACCTTCAAAATTCAGCGAAGTGTTCTTCAATGGTTTCTCGTTATCCCTAACTCGAAACACTATAATTGAGCATGCCTTGATAGTACATCCCTGCATGAACCAAGGGTGGACAACAACCTATCTTGCGCTCCTTTTAGCCGTTGAAATTCGCAACTTATCCCTAAGTTGAATTAGTCTTCACCGTCGATCGATTGTATGAAAACCATGCTCATTCGTTTCTTGAGTCTAACTCTCCCGAAATTAGATAAATGGATGAATTAACGAGATCCTCTACCAATTAACTCGCAAAAAACATTAAGAACCAAGAATGAACAAACTTTGAAGTAAAATTGCAAACTCAATACCTAAACAAATCCAATCGTTCTCACAACCAGAAAAACACAATAACCCAAGCCAAATAAGTTTAGTTCATGGCTGGGCACAATATAAACTCAAGAATAAAATCCCTAAACATGAATCTAATGGAACAAAGAAGGAAAAGCAAGAAAATGTTGAGCAGCCCAAATTTTCTCTCCCAATCGCATCTCTAATCCAACTCTCCTCCAAGTAGGCGGCTAGGGCTTATTTATATAGGAGATGACTAGGTCAAAGTCTTTCTTGAAGAGGAAGTTAAGTTGGAATTAAATAAAATAAAAGAAATAGATCTCTTTTATTATATATTAATTCCTCCAAAAACTTTTCCTAAAACTCTTGGAATTTAATATGCCTTTGATCTCCAATAACTCCTCATAAATCAGAATTTAAATCTTCATTAAATGCTACTTGAAAATTCAGATTTTGGGGAGTTATCCCTTGGATTTCGACTTTATCCAAAACTGGGCAGATTTATCAGGAAATTGCTAGAGCAACTGGTTCGGCAAGTCCATCCTGAATTGCCTTGGCAATTTGCACTTTGTCATGGCAACTCTAACATGCACAAAATAAAACACCAAACCAGCAACTTTTCCATGAAAATCCAACAAAATGTAATACCAAGCTCATGAATCAAGGAAACTAGGAAAATATGCATGAATGCCTATTAATGCAACTAAAATGAGCCTAAGTCTAACAATAATATGAGTAAAAAGGGTTATAAAATAGTACTTTTGAACACTTAACACACCCCCAAACTCGAACTATTGCTTGTCCTCAAGCAATACGAATCTAATCATTACCTGCCAAGGCTTTAATCATCAAAGACATGCTTTAAATTTTCCTTCAAACCTCAGAACCGTGGCACAAAGTATGATCAAACTTTTTAATTTTTTGGATGGCACAAAAATTTCCCGGAAGAAAACTATAAGTCTCGTGACAATGTGTGTGCGTAGTAGTGTACAAGTTGATTTTCAAGATTCTATGTGAACAATAGGCTTTTATCAATTTAATTACCCGGGTATTTATTTTTCTTTTTACTAGAGCCAATTTCGGGCACCTCTTGTAAAGAAAGCAATTTCTCCTTTTAATTAATTAATTTTTTTGTCGACTAAAGCCAATTTCGGGCACCTCTAGTGATATCTTTAATTTGCAACTACTAGAGCCAGTTTCGGGCACCTCTAGCAAGAAAGAAACTTTTAGTTTTAAATTTACCCAAATTTTAAGCAACCTAAGTTCATCAAGTTTCTTTCAATAAACAAGCCACAATCGTGTTCATAATATTTAGCATCATAGTAAAATTCTAGGTTCTTTTCATGCAAACCTAAAATTTAAAGGTTCTTTCAATTAAATACAGTGGCAAAAATTCATCATTGGATATTCAACAAGTTCAAGCAATTAAATCCAATCAAAGGCATGGAAAGTAACATATGCAACCTATATGTAATTACTAAAGATGAATGCAACTAAACATGAAATTAACTAAAAACAAATACCCCCCCAAACTCGAGAGAAGCATTGTCCTCAATGCATGAAAAATTAAAATAAAATGCAAATTAGTTAGTCAGGAAGGTCGTCACCTTGAATGATGTGTTTCCTTCATGCCAATTGCTTGTTTCGTTTGTTGATTCGTTATGGGTGAATATGTATTGCTGGTGTTGCCTCTTGTGCGGCAGTTGTCGTGGCATCCTCAATTGCTGATGTAGGGTTCAGCTGCCTGGGCATCAGGTCTTGCCGAGACATTGGGAATTGCCGAGGCAATTTTGGTTGCTCGGGCAAGCTTCGTTGTTGGAGCTTTCTTTGGCACTTCTTGTTCCCTAGCTGGTGAGGAATTGTCTTGATGTTCTTGGCCACGGTGATTGTGGTTGTGGAATCAAAAATAAAGAAAAAATATGTGGAAAGATAAAGATAAAAATAATAAAAATTAAACTAAAAACATACTTTTATCCTAGAAATAAATCCAAAATAATAATAATAAAATAAGTCTAAAAAGATTAAAAAAACTAAAAGTAAACAAGAAATACCAAAGGAGAGCATGGTTATGCATCTCCTAAAGTAACTACTTCCTTATCGCGCTCAACATGGTTGCCGGCATAGTGCTTCAATCTTTGTCCGTTAACTTTAAACTCATGCCCGTCAATGGTGGACTTGATTATCACGGCACCATAGGAGAAATGTTTAACGACTTCAAAAGGCCTTGACAATCTCGATTTCAATTTTCTCGGAAAGAGTTTTAACCGAGAATTGAAGAGAATAACTAATTGCCCGGGAAAAAATTGCCGCGACAATAGCTTCTTGTCATGCCCACGCTTCATTTTCTCCTTGTAAATTCTCGCGTTGTTGTAAGCTAAGGCACAAAATTCTTCAATTTCGTTAAGGTCCAGTAATCTCTTTTGTCCAGCACTCTCCCAATCCATGTTGATAGTTTTGATCGCCCAATAAGCCTTGTGTTCGATCTCTACCAGAATGTGGCAAGTCTTGCCGTAGACAAGTCTGTAGGGCGACATGCCTAAAGGCGTCTTGAGTGTTGTTCAATATGCCCATACTACTTCATCAATTCCTGCCAACCAATCCTTTCGAGAACGATTGACAACTTTTTCAAGAATTACCTTCAACTCACGATTGGAAATTTCAGCTTGCTCGTTTGTCTGTGGATGATATGCCGTGGCAATTTTTTGTGTCACTCCAAATTGATCTAGCATCTTGGCAATTAGCCTATTGTTGAAGTGTGTGCCTCCATCATTGATAATTACCCTTGGTGTTCCAAATCGTGTGAATATGTTTTTCTGCAAGAATTTCTGCACAGTCTTGGAATTGTTGCTAGGAACTGTAGCTGCTTATACCCATTTAGACACGTAGTCCATAGAAAGGAGGATGTATATATTTCCCAATGAGGATGGGAAGGGTCCCATGAAATCGATCCCCCACACGTCAAACAGCTCAACCTCAAGGATGTTCTACAGTGGCATCTCGTGTCGGCATGAAATATTCCCTGTTCGCTGACATCGATCACACCTCTTGTAGAAGTCTTGAGCATCTTTGTAAAGTGTTGGCCAATAGAAACTGGATTGCAAGATTTTGGCCGCTGTGTGAGTGCCTCCAAAATGACCTCTATAGGGTGATGAATGGCATTGTCGGAGCACGTTTTGCTGCTCTTCCTCGGGGATGCATCACCTAATAACCTGGTATGCAAATTGTTTAAATAAAGAGGCTCGCGCAATAATAATGCTTAGAATCATGTCAGAACTGCTTCTTTCCCTGGTGAGTAAGATCATGAGGTAAAATGCCACTAACAAGGAAATTTACTAAGTCTACATACCATAGAATTGTCGAGGCAATTGCTGCTGCTGTTGCCTGGGCATCAATAGTTGGGGTTACCTGGGCAATTAACAACTGCTCATCCGGGAATGCATCATGGATTTCCATATTTGTGTCATCGCCTTTTCCTCGTTCTAGGCATGACAAATGGTCGGCGACTTGGTTCTCTATACCCTTCTTGTCCTTAATTTCGATGTCAAACTCTTGTAAAAGTAAAATCCAACGAATTAAACAAGGTTTGGCATCTTTCTTGGCAAAAAGGTACTTAATTTCTGAATGGTCAGTATGAACAATTACCTTGGTCCCGATCAAGTATGAACGAAATTTATCAAAAGCGAAAACTATAGCTAGTAACTTTTTCTCCGTAGTGGTGTAGTTCACTTGAGCTTCATTAAGAGTTTTACTAGCGTAGTAAATCACATAAAAGATTTTACCTATTCGTTGACCTAGTACTGCTGCTACTGTAAAGTCGCTTGCGTCACACATAAGTTCAAAGGGTAATGTCCAATCGGGCGGTACAACAACAGGTGATGATGCGAGCTGTTTCTTCAAGGTTTCGAATGCTTGGACACATGAGTCATCAAAGTTGAAAGCTTTGTCCTGTTCAAGCAAGTTACACAAAGGTTTAGAGATTTTGGAAAAATTACAAATGAACCTCCGGTAGAAACCTGCATGAATGAGGAAGCTCCGAATTCCCTTGACTAAATTTGGTGGTGGCAATTTTTCAATCACTTCCACCTTGGCTCTGTCGACTTCAATTCCCTCTGAGAAGATCTTGTGACCGAGCACTACACCTTCATTTACCATAAAGTGGCACTTCTCCCAATTGAGCACTAGATCGAATTCTTCGCATCTTGCCAACACCATTTCCAAATTGCTGAGGCAATTGTCAAAGTCATTGCCAAAGACAGAAAAGTAGTCCATGAAAATCTCAAGGAAGTCTTCTACCATGTCGAAAAAAATTGCTATCATACATCTCTAGAAAGTTGTTAGAACATTGCATAATTCAAACGACATCCTTCGAAAAGCATAGGTACCATACGGGCATGTGAAAGTGGTCTTTGCCTGGTCATCCGATGCTATGGCATATTGCTTATAACCTGAGTAACCATCAAGAAAACAGAAAATAATTTACCTACAAGTCGATCAAGCATTTGGTCAATAAATGGCAATGGAAAGTGATCTTTCCTAGTAGCTTTATTTAACTTGCGGTAGTCCACACAAACCCTCCAACCGGTCACAGTCCTAGTTGGGATTAGTTTATTGCTTTCGTTGCTTACCACGGTTATACCTCCCTTTTTCGGTACACATTGTACCAGGCTTACCCATGTGATATTAGAGATATGATAGATGATACCGGCATCAAGCCATTTAATGATTTCCTTCCTCACAACTTTCTTCATAGAAGGGTTAAGCCTCCTCTGTGCCTCAATTGTTTGTTTGTGATCATCCTCCAATAGGATTTTGTGTACACACACTGTCGGGCTAATTCCCTTCAAGTCAGCAATTGTCTATCCTATTGCCTTCTTGTACAATGCCAACATGTCGATAAACCTCTTATCCTGTTCAGGCTACAATTTAGAAGAAATTATTACAGGTAAAGTGTTATTGTTCCCCAAGTAGGCATATTTCAATTGCCCTAGCAATGGTTTCAATTCAAGAATAGGAGGTTGCTCAATAGAGGGTTTTTTGATTTTACCCTCTTTACCTGAGTAGTCCAATGGTTCAAAATACTTACCTGGACGACTTACCATCCAATTGGCTTCCTCAGGTTCATTATTCTTCAGCTCTTCACACTCCTCAACTTCAATTGCCTGCGCAATGTAATTGTCGAGGCAATTTTCCTTGGCAATGTTCTTCCACATCAAAATCAAATTCGGTTGTAGCATGGATTAATTGACATTCTTCTGGATCGTCGACATGCTTTAGGGTCTGGAATACATTCAGCTTGACTTGCTGGTCATTCACCCTCATCGTGAGTTCTCCATTTTCAACATCAATCAACGTTCTTCCCGTAGCTAAGAAGGGTCTCCCAAGAATAATTGGGGCGAACTCATTTGCTTCACAATCCAAAACAATAAAGCTAGCGGGAAAAATAAATTTATCAACTCTTACCAGTATATCTTCGATTTTTCCCTCTGGGTGCAAGTAGGATCTATCAGCAAGCTGTAGCATGACTGTTGTTGGTCTTGCCTTCCCGATTCCCAATTTCTGGAAAACTAATTTTGGCATCAAATTTATGCTTGCTCTAAGATCAAACAATGTTTTCCCGACATAGTGGTTTCTGATCAAACATGGTATTGTGAAACTGTCGGGATCTTTAAGCTTGGGTGGTATGCAATTATGCAGCATGGCCATGCATCCTTCTATCACAGCAACGACTTCAAACTATCCTAGCCTTGTTCTCTTTGAGACAATGTCTTTAAGGAACTTATCGTAGTTCGACATTTGCTCTATTGGTTCAACCAATGGCAAGTTGATGTGGACTTGCTTCAAGATGTCAAGGAACTTCTTGAATTGGTATTCTTGATTTTGCCATTTCAACCTCTGTGGGAATGGTGGTGGAAGTCGGATGTCCTCGATCTATTCTTTGTATTGGAATTTGATTTGAGGAATTTTCGAAGCATCAGGACTTGCTGAGCCATTCTTGGTTGCCGAGGCGATGGCATAAGGCAATGCTGAGGCAATGGCTTCAGGCCCTGCCGAGGCAAGGGTATGTGGAGTTGCCTTGGCAACTCCTGACTCATCATTTTTATTGGAGGTTTTGTTGCTGGATTCATCTGTCTGGCCGTGGGGTTGTTCCCTCGATTGAGTATTCTCTGTTGAGTGAGCTTGAGTTTCCTTAAGTTGTCACCGCTCCGAGTAGTGATGGCTTTGTATTGCTCATGATTTGCTCCCTTAGCAACTTCAGTATGGGTAAACCACCTGGTTGTCTCATATTCAAGTTATGGGCGAATTTCCCGACATGAGTCTCCAAGGATTTTCGGGCCGCCTCTTGATTTTGCAATCTCATCTCCGTCCTATTCATAAAAGCATCAGTCTTCTTCATGAAATTACTATTATCTACCATATAAGATTCAGTTTTTAACATGAAAGCATTGAGAGAATTTTCCAAAAAACTGGATGGAGTTGATTGTTGTTGCGACATTTGTGGCATCTGTTGTTGCGGCATCTATTGTCGTGGCATATTCTGCTGGAATCCTGATGCTTCTGTGCTTTGACTGTTCTGATTAATGGTGTTGTTTGGGTTGCTCCATGAAAAATTAGGGTGCTTCCTCTAGGCTAGATTGTATGTGTTGGACATCACATTGTTATTCCGGTTGTAGTTTTCAACGTAAAAGCTAGATTCTAGATTCCGTGAACACTCAGAAGAATCGTGGTTACAATTGCATAAATCACAAATTGAATTTACTACCTTGATCTCATGTGTGTTGCTAGGTCGGCTCATGTTCTTAACGATGTTGGTTAATGTGGCCAATTGTGCAGAAATAGATCCTGATGAATCAAGCTCAGTGATCATGGCATTGCGTCTGACTATTCCCTTCTTGGTGGTTGACAACTGATAATCGTTCTTGGCAAGACGGTTCAGGATCTCTATTGCTTCTTCAGGTGACTTGTCGAGGAGTATGCCTTTTGCCGAGGCATCTAGAATCATACTTGTCGGCGTGTTCACTGAGTTGTAGAACATCATCACTTGCGTCCACAATGGGAATCCATGCATGGGACATTTGTGTAAAATCTTTCTGTATCGCTCCCAAGCCTCGTACATGGATTCATCATCTGGCTACTGAAAAGAAGTAATATCATTACACAACTTATCAGTCATATTTGTAGAAGTAAATCTAGCAATAAAATAATGACACAAATCCGTCCAAGATCCTATAGATCCGGATGGAATACTATTCAGCCACGTTTTTGCCCTATCCCTTAGTGAATAGGGAAATAATTTTAGCCTTAAAATATCTTCATGGACTCCTTGTAGCTTGAATGAATTGCAAATATCCAGGAATGATTTGAGATGTTGTCTGGCATCTTCAATTGTCGAGCCGCCAAATTGGCCAATTGTGTTGATCATGTTGAACATCACATGTTTTAATTCAAAGTGGGCGGCTTCTATCTCGGTGCAACAACTCCTGGATTGAGACCATTGAGATCTTCCTCTAAGTAGTCTCGAATAGGTCTATTCTGAACAGGTTGTACAACTGGATCTCCTCCTCATCTTGCTACGACATTCTGGTTACCATTAGCATTCAGATTGTCGATTGGGTTACCTTGTTGTTATTGTCTTCTTTGATGAAGAACTCGTTTTATCTCGGGTTCAAGTGGGTAGTCTTGTGATGTTGGTCTCGCCTTGGTCATACACAGATGCAAAACCAAAGTTATGAGTCCCTTGAAACCGATTAGAAAAATAAGAAGGAAAAGAAATAAAGGTGCAAGAAAATAAAAACAAAGTCGCTATTGCCAATCCCGGGCAACGACGCCAAAAACTTGTTGTACGTATTAAGTGCTTCGCAATTGGTGCAAGTGTACACATCGCAAGTTATAGTATAGTATAGATATCGTCTCCTCAGGGATTGGTGCTATTTGGGGAATCTAACTTCTTGCACTGAAAGTAAAAACACAAATAGATGCTAATAGAGTTCTAATTAACAAGTAAAATAAAAGAGCAATTTAAATAAAAGAAAGGTGTAATTGAATAAGAGAGAGTAGACCGGGTTATCGTGAGTCGTGGTGTGATAATCAAATGGAATGTTTGTGGTAATTGAGTGCTAGATTAGCTCAATCGCTTCAGCAATTGAATCCAGTTGGATTGCCTGGGTAGTTCTGCGATTGCCTGGGCAACTAGGCGACAACCTTCAAAGTTCGGCGAAGCGTTCTTCAATGGTTTCTCGTTATCCCTAACTCAAAACACTATCCCTTAGTTGAATTAGTCTTCACCATCAATCGATTTTATGAAAACCATGCTAATTCGTTTCTTGAATCTAACTCTCCAAAAGTTAGATAAATGGATGAATTCACGAGATCCTCTCCCAATTCACTTGCAAACAAAATTAAGAACCAAGAATGAACAAACTTTGAAGTAAAATTGCAAACTCGATGCCTAAACAAATTTAATCATTCTCACAACCACAAAAACACAATAACCCAAGCTAAATAAGTTTAGTTCATGGCTGGGCACAAAATAAACTCAAGAACAAAATCCCTAAACATGAATCTAATGGAACAAAGAAGGAAAAACAAGAAGATGTCGAGCAGCCCAAATTTTATCTCCCAATCGCACCTCCAATCTAACTCTCCTCCAAGTAGGCAGCTAGGGCTTCTTTATATTAGGAGATGGCTAGGTCAAAGTCTTTCTTGAGGAGGAAGTTAAGTTGGAATTAAATACAATAAAAAAATAGATCTCTTTTATTATATATTAATTCCTCCAAAAACATTTCCTAAAACTCTTGGTATTTAATATCCCTTTGATCTCCAATAACTCCTCATAAATATGAATTTAAATCTTCATTAAATGCTGCTTGAAAATTCGGATTTTGGGGAGTTATCCCTTGAATTTCGACTTTATCCAAAACTGGGCAGATTTGTCAGGAAATTTCCAGAGCAACTGGTTTGGCAAGTCATTCCTGAATTGCCTCAGCAATTTGCACTTTGTCATGGCAATTCTAACCTGCACAAAATAAAACACCAAATCAGCAACATTTCAACAAAAAACCAACAAAATGTAATACCAAGCTCATGAATCAATGAAACTAGGAAATTATGCATCAATGCCCATTAATTCAACTAAAATGAGCCTAAGTCTAACAATAATATGAGTAAAAAGGGTTATAAAAATAGTACTTTTGAACACATATAACTATTTCAAAAATTGAAGTTTATACCGAGGATCGAGCAATTCAACAAAAGAGAGAATCATTGAGTGATCAGACCAATACTTCTCTTATAAATCAAGCATAGGCCGTGCCATTATAGAAATGCTCTTACAAGGATCATTGACAACATCACACAACTTTTCAATTGTAGCAATGTTATCCAAATACAAGTTAGAAGTAGATATTCAAATCCCAAAAACAACATATCAATTTCATGAAAAGGCTCAAGAAAATCACAATTTTTTTGAGCAGTTTTCCATTCATTGTTACTAATTACATCAAAGTCATTTTCCCTATTAACAAACAAATTAATGGCAGAGTTAGCATCAATTTCCCTAAGGAACATTGAGTAAGTAAAGTTCTATCGAGTAGGAACATCTAACATTAACTTATTGTGAAAATAAGAATTGCAATCTTTAATAGCTAACTCAAAACTACAAAGTCAAGAATTGTAGGAATCAATAAACTTAATATTTCACGTAATTTTATAATAGAAGAATCAATTACCTTCAAGCCATTTTGAACTATCAAGTTTAGAATATAAGTAGCACATCTTATCTAAAAATATTTACCATTACATGGAAGAGAAAATATGGCATGTAAAGCATCTCTAAGTCGCTTAACCATTTTCTCATATGATTGTCAAGGGTTATGGTAAAAGTTTATTTTCAATACCCCACCCGCATAACATATTTTTCACAAAATTAAAAATTGACTCACCATTATGGGGGTGAGGGAAACGACGAAGATTTATATTTTAGATTGAAGTTTCCAAACACTATCTGCATAATTTGTAGTACAATCAAAATATGAACGTGAAGTGCAAGTAAACCATCCATCACAAGTAAAACATATACGGCTTGAAATAGAACACATGGAATCAATTAGCAATTTGTATGCTTATCATGCTCTTACATGCAATACTTTTGTATACCTAGAAATATTCTTCACATTAGGATTCAAATGATGATACAAAGTCCTAAGTTCTTCATGCTCAACCATACTCAATGCATAACCATGAAATAAAATAGTCTCAACAAATAATTGACAATATTTTTATGATCAAATGAACTTACCATACCGAGATTTTTTGCAGAAAAATCCTTATAAGTTTGGTATTTATCAATATGACTTTTAAGGTTAGATGTGCCAACATTAGAATTGGCTTTATATATATATATATTTAATTTTTCAATACTTACATTTTGCAAAACTCATTTAGGGAGTTTAATGAATGTATAATGATCCCAAACATGAGAAGTTATTCTCCCAAACTCTCGTGAATTTGTAGCTCTCCGTTTAGCAACACGTTGTCCATCAATTGTTTCGGAAATTTGATCTTTACCATCCTCTTCAAACAAAAATTCATATTATGAAAAGAGAAAGTTCAAAACAATTAAAAAAATAAAATGTGAAATAAGAGAAAGAAGGAATATACCTGTTTCAAATTATTGATCCATTAGATGCAGAAGAAGGCAGTGGTAAAAAAGGCTGCGCGTGAAGGGTATAAAAATATATAACTATTAAATACAATAAAATCAAATAGACCAATCCACAAGTCGGAAATATCATAGAGTTATCTTTATATTTTTAAGACTTACTGTTGAGTGTAGTAATTTATCAAATATAACCAAGAGGGGTGGATTGGAATTTTAATGAATGGTGAAAACTAATTGCAAAGAAAGAAAAATTGCAAGAAGATTTAGAGTGGTCCAACTCCCTCAATGGAATCTACATTCACTAACTTAGTTACCGCACTAAGAATTTTCTACAAATCCACTAATTCAAGTCCTTTTTACACCTCGAGGGTATTTTCTTCATTTCATATCCAAGTATCTCGGAAATTAAATCTTTTAACAAGAATAGTCCGAATTCAAGGTTTCGAGTTTAATTACTTTATAAATTATTCACTGAACTTGGATTTAATACCAGTCACCAAATTCTTATTCGAGTCATTTGATTATTAACCAGTTTACTTCCCTTTATCAAAATCAATACAACTTTAAAAATATTAAATGAAAATCACGTGAACAATCATATCCATTCATGCATTAACCAATTTACCAATGAGTACCATAAAGCATGCAATCGGTAGTAAAGTATTACCTCAGCTCCGTCTACTTCGGTCGTCCTTTGATACTCTTGCTAATTGCTCTTGAACCCGGACTCGATATCCCTAAAAAATCCTAGATACAAGGAATTGCGAATAACTTGAATTATCAATCCAAAATTAAGCCTTAAACTCAATTATGTTACTCGTAAACTGATTAATACAACACATATGCATGCTCAAGTTCAATGTGTAATACCCGAATTTGATATGGGGTACTATATATATTATTTTCCTTTTATAAATAAATAAATAATAATAATAAAATATTCAACATTAAATAAATAGTATATAATGTCCAGTATATAAATAAAAAGGTCCAAAGTCCATCAATATCCATAATATACAAATATAAGTCCAATTTATATTACAAAAGCCCAAAAATCATCTTGATATACATTTTCCTGCCCAATTTAGCCTATTTTCAAATATAAAGGCCCAAACAAACACAAATTTGGGATAAGATGGCCCAACAAGCACAAATGTGCTTGTTTTTCCCACCCAAATGGCCACGTGGCATCACCGGATTCACTTAGAAGAAAGCACGCGAACTCTAATCTTCCTCCCCACTAGCTGCCAACATATTATCTCCCATACGCCAGCATGATGTCATGACGCGCTATCCCCTATAAATAGAGAGGAGAAAGAAATCATTTATAAATGATTAGATAATAATTGCTGTAATTAAAAGCAATTAATTGAGGAGAGAGAGAGAAAGCTAGAGAGCTCACCTATCGAAGACCAAAAGACGTCATCGGAGAAGATCGATAACCGTCATCGGAGTAGCTACAACATCGCCGAAACTGCATTTTCGTCACCAGAAGGTATTCCTTACTTCTATCTTTTCATTTATCTGCAACAAAAAATAAGTAGGTGTTAGATTTAAAAAAAGGATAATAAGAGCAGTAGCTTAAAAGGAAATAAGTGTCACTGAAACTTATCTTACCTTTTTTGGGGTGTCTTAGAATACCAGTGGAGTTAAAAGGATAGATTTTAGGTAATTTTAGGGGTGAAGTTGGGTGATCCTGCCAGATCGAGTAGTTTTAGGTGGTTTAGAAGAAAAAATTAGAAGTTTTAAGTTTTCGGCATGGTGGCTAAAAATTGTCTTGCGGCGAAGATGATAGCTGAAAGTTTTAGGATGATGGCCAGAGTGAGGTAGATGATGATCAGAGATGGTGGCCGGTGGTGACTAGCACCGCCAAAGGCGACCGACGAATGGGTCAAAGATGACCACTAGGGGCGGTGATGGATTGAGTGAATGAAAAATGAAGAACTAGGATGAATGTTTGAAGAATTTAGGTTTTGATCTGTAGAACCAAGAAAGAAGAGTTGTTTAGGTGTTTGTGAGGATTAAATGAAAGGAATGCGAGGAATGCAGATGAACTTAAGAATACAAGTTGGGTTTAGATCTTCAGAAACATAAAATTGAGGGTGTTCAAGTATTTGTGTGGATCAAAGTGAAGGAAATAGAAGAACATAGTTTAAATATCCTTAAAAATATGAGATTTGATCGAAGATAAGAGGACATCTGGGTTTTTGGGTATTAGAGTTGAGAGGATCTTGAGAGAGAGGGAGGTAGAGAGAGGATGAAAAATGAAAAAAAATGTGGAAAAAAGAAAAAATGGGATCAGAGACAGCCCTTAAGTAGGGACGGGGCTCGGGCCTGTAGGCCCGCGAATCCTTGGCCGAGCCCGCGCCCTACTCTCCCATTCTTTGCAATTCAGTTCACAAGTTTAAATACGTTATAATTTGTCCCTTTTCTTTTCTTTTGAAGTTTTTATTTCTTTCAATTTGGTCATTTACATCATTTAATTATTAAATGTAGTTTCTTTAATTTATATGTTTGTTGCATATTTTATAATTGGCATATAGTTTTAGTTGTTAGATAATATTAAACACTTAGATTATTAATTGCTAGAGCCTTTAGTTCTTTAGGTTCTCAAATTAAGAATCAATAATTAATTAGGTGAGATAATTATAGCAAATTAGGAGATATTAAATGGAAAACTTTGGAGTACAAATTTGGGTAGTTTCCCACCGCAATGGGGTGTTATTCCAACATGGCTCTAAAGTAGAACATTTAATATTCATTACAATATTATAATTGGATGAATAATTTAGTTAATTAATTAGAGCCATAGTCTTTAGGGTTCTTGAATTAAAAATCAATAATTAATTAAGGAGATAATTGTAGCAAATTGGTGGATGTTAAAAGGAAAACTTAGAAGTTCACATTTGGGCAGCGTCCCAGCGCAATGGGGTGTTATTCTAACACGACCTTTAAGAAGAACATTTAATATTCCTTATAATTTGATAAAAAAAACTTAGTTAATTAGAGTCTTAATTAAGACTATCACTTTAAATAATTAGAATAACAAATTAATTAGTGAATATTATTTAATTTAGCGGTTTTGATATGGATGATGCTCAAACTATTTGGTGTTCTCTCATGTAAACCTTTAAATTCAATAATACTCATAATTTTAAATTTTTAATTAATTAGAGTCTCTTATAAGTTAGAACATAAAATTAACAAGACAATACTTGACCATGCACTAAAAACCTTTTATGTTGGAAATGTATTTTTGAATACGAATATGGGTGTCCTAACGTATTTGAGCTCTTTTAATCTCGTATTCGGATAAAATATATTTCCTTATAAAAGGATATCTCCATTTGAAATTTAAATATAGTTAACAATTATGGGTGAAATTAAATTTGAATTATTATTCTCAAAAAATACAAAAATGCCACGTAAAATTAAAAGGTACGTATAACGGTGTTTATGGAGGGTGTTAATCCTTCCCCTCACGTAACCGACTCCCGAACCCAATTTTTAAAAAGAAAAGAATCCCTAGTTGTTTTTATGGTGTCCGATCTACCAAAGTGATCAACGACGACTCCAAAATGTTTTCAAGATTAAATAAAAGAGAAATCCAATTTAACATGAAAAACCTAATTTTTCAAGATTAAATAAATAAAATCCAAAACCTAAATTTTCCAACTTAATTGTTGAGCAATTTTTACACCGGTTAAAAATGGTCACGACAGCTTGGCAACTCCGCTGAGGAGATTCAAGAGTCGGGCCTAATTAATTTTACGTGGCATTTTCGCATTAAAGAATGGTAATTTGAATTTAATTTTCAAATAATTATTTGATGGATTTTTAGAAATGATGGAGATAGCTTCTACCCAGGCTTTCACCTTTAAGTGGGAGCGAGACATGATCCTACATGAGTTATTCAGCTTTGTGATCGAATATACTAACCTTATACACTGTGAGTTCGCGCCTCCACTATAAGGGGTCGTATACTCCCGAATTGATTTCTTGTTGTCGCAGTAGACAGTAACGACAGTTTGGGTACCTAGAGTTTAGAACAAAAAACACATATTGTAATCTAGAAGCCTACCCCACTAGAGCCAGAGAGGAATCTAGGACAAGGTGCTGCAGATTTAAATACGCTTCTCTGGTTATTCTCTTTTCTCAATATAACATATTTTGTTGTATGTATTTATTTTAAGTTTATTTTGTCTTCAATATCATTACACGAATACTGACATAGTTTTTTTGTGTTATTTTTTGTTGTTTTTGTTTTCCTATATGAAATCATATTGCAACTATAGGGGTACTGATTCAGAAGTTAGTTGAGTAGGAAGTGTCTCATATGGCTGAAGGGTCGAAAAGAAGGGGAGAAGATAACATTACAGTGTAAACATGGTCAAAGGAAACACAACATACAAAGGGAGACAATATCCAAGAGGGTCACGTGACACGATCAAATAATATTACTAGGATTAATTTAGGGCATAATCAGTGTTTGCCAGAACTTAAATCCTTGTGGGAGCAGTGGAATGAAAACATGAAGAAGGATTTTCAGTCTGAATTTGGGGACATAGTAATGTTGTTAGATGTCCAAGTGGACCAGGGACTGATTATGGGTATGACTCAATACTGGAATTTGGCATATAACTGCTTTACATTTGGGGATGTAGACATGACACCTACCCTAGAGGAGTATCAGAACCTGTTGCACTGCCCGACAATACAGAAAGATAAGATCTGTACAAGGCCAAACAGTATGTCGAGCTTTAGAAAAATGTTAAAAGCAATAACGAGAAAGGATGAATCTTGGTTTGAGGGGATACTTGTAACACCCCTAACCCGGCTTAAAAGTAAACCGAATTAGGTAGTGTTAAGGATCAAACATTCAAGCATTCATACGCCAAGTAATTACTTCTCAACTAAAAGTAACCAGGAAATCAAGGAAATTTTAAGCTTTTAGACATAATAAGTCTAACTTCATCTTTAAATCATGTACAACAACTTACAAGCTTGAACGATAAGCTTTAATCACTAAGTCATAACGTGCTTTTAACTAGGGTACAACGACTCACAAGATCATTACAAACCTCTACCTATCACATCAAATTCTTTTTCGTTCATGTGCTTTATTAATCTTAGACTATTAACACCTTGGCCTATCTCAAACCATTTCTAAGATATAACAATCAACGATTTAAGATTGTTCACGAACATAAAAGAACACAGATTAATAATCTTTAAACTTATAAGTTGTAGTATTAGAAATTAAGACTTACTATTCAAGGTTACTATCCAAGCATTAATTGTCACAACCAAACATATAACCAAGGTAGCAAGCATTCAAATATCATGTCTAACCTAGCTTCACCAACAAGTAACGTTTGAACATCATAATTAACATAGCTTAACAAATAGGCGGACGTAAGATGATATAGGTCATTTACAAGGGTGATAGCTATATCTAAAATACTATGATCAAGCTTATTTCAAAGTTAGGTACAAACATAAACAACCACATATAACTTACACATTGCAATACTTTACACATATTTGTTGGCATGTTTACCAAACGCTTATTTTAAAACATCAATCTAAACTTACAGCTACATTATTTTCTTAGGGTTAAAACATGTTAATAAACATATACATATATATATATATATATATCAATCCCTCAAGCACACATAACATTAAGGGAGTCTAACAACTTAAGGCATATATAGATTTGAAACAACCATACACTTATACCAACTATTATATCACATATATCAAGCAATCATAGGATAATTAAAGGCCCTTTTTACAAAACTTTTTAAACATATAAGGCTTATAGTCATAATAAGCCACAAAGATGGATCTAAATGCACAATGCATGCTTATGGACTATGTGCCACCAAACTAGGAGTTCCCAAGAAAGATTACAAATCATACTCCTGGGTACTTGTGATCTTGTCCAAACCTTAGGATAACCGTAAACGATTTTACCCTAAAATGTAGGTGAAGGGAGCCGAGTAAGAAAGCACTTAGTGAGGTAGTAAAAATAATCTAAAGCAAGCATTGAACGTTATGTTTTATTACTAAACTTTCACTAAGGTCAATCAGGGTTCAAGAAAACATTGACATGACCAAGAGGTAAGTACTAAGGTTATAACATTTCCTACATAGCATTTCATAGGTACTTATTGCTTATTACACAAATTACCAAATTACATAACACAACAAACCAGCCTGCTTTTCTATTCAAACTAGTCGCATCTATATGATATTCAAACAAGCATTTTTCTTTCATATTTTATGCGCAAGGTGCTCGAATAGAACATTTATCTTTATACATGGAAATTTACACCAGCATATATATAAATATATATAGCATTCATTTAAGGCATGTATACAAACAAATTTAATGTTCAGACAAAACATATATAAGAATACTTGACCACTCACACAAAGTATATACTTATAATAAGCTAGCTTCACTTTACTTGCTATGCAAGTCTTATATTTAACTCATCCATAGTTCAACTATTCATGTATATGCACAAGCATATTAAAGACAGCCCACTAACTTCATATATTTTCCAAGACAGTCCAGTTAATCATGTATATATTCAAACTTATCAAAATAGTCCACTGATTGTTTAACTTGATACAAAACACTCCATGAATCATGCTTATATATTTAGACATTCTAAACAGTCCAATAGCATGTATACACAATTACTCATCACCAAAACAGTCCATACTATTCATGTTTATCCAAAAAAGTCCATATTATTCATGTTTAACCAAAACAAACCATGTAGCATGTATACTTAATTTATCATTACCAAAACAGTCCATACCATTCATGTTTATCCAAAACAGTCCATATTATTCATGTTTAACCAAAACAGAGCATGAAGCATGTGTACTCAATTTATCATCACCAAAACAGTCCATACTATTCATGTTTATCCCAAACAGTCCATATTATTCATGTTTAACCAAAACAGACCATGTAGCATGTATACTTAATTTATCATCACCAAAACAGTCCACTGATTGTTTAACTCGATACAAAACACTCCATGAATCATGCTTATATATTTAGACATTCTAAACAGTCCAATAGCATGTATACACAATTAATCATCACCAAAACAGTCCATACTATTCATGTTTATCCAGAACGGTCCATACATCATGTGACCTCAAATAAATGTAGGATCCATACAAACACCTTCCTAAACTTAAAATTTTTTATAGTAAAATAGTCCACTAAATTTAATCTTATCCAGAAATTCATTTAACCACATAATAACCCCTTGTTTTGATCAAATTCTTTCATTTTCGATTACCATTAATCTAAATAGCTTAACTTAATTCAAATGTTACCACAATGACATGTCTAGACAAGTAATTTATGCAGTTCGAATTATCCTAAAATAGGATATAGCAAGAAGCATTTTCTTTGTTTTAATTTAAACTATTCCACACATCCAAACAACAATAAGGTTCATCAACAATCACTATAACCGAATTCAAAACAGTTCAACATTCAAGGAAGCATGAACATTCATTTGAATACAAGAATGCCTTATGAGCTTAACAATTGAATCTAAGCCTTAACAAAATTCAAAGGAGAAAATAACTACTTACTCCTTGTTGTAAAATAATTGATTGATCAGCAAGGCTTGTTCCAATTTGTGTTCAAACACTAAGCTCTATCTCCATTTTCGACTTTCTTTCTCTAAACCATCCAATTCGGTTAATTAGAGAGATGAAGGAGATTATTCTCCATTTTCCTTCTCCAAACCTTGTCATCACTCCTTCCACATGTCTTTAATTTTAATTTGACATGTGTAAGAACCATGGAGCAAAATTCTTTTATCATGCAATCTCAAAGTTTTCCACTTAATTCATTTTCATACATTAGACATTAATCAGCCCTTTCTTTCTTTCTTTCAAATCAGCCCTTATCCTACATTTAATTCAAATTTACAAAATGAATCATGGTATTTAAAATGTATTCAATTGATAATTCTATCTTACCTACTTTGGGTGTTACAAAACTACAACAGAAAGCTAATGAAAAGCTGGTCAAAGATAATGAGCGCATAAATTGGAAAATCATCCAAGGCTTGATTTTAACGAGAGATTAATCGAATAAGATGAGAAGTCTGTTTTCGCTATGTATTTACAGGTTGGTGTTATTTCCAAGAACTATGAACTGTATAGATCCGTTAGCTTTGGAATTATTTGAGCGTTTAGAAAATAATGTTAATTCGGTACCGACCATCCTAATAGAAACTTACAGATCCCTAACTGCTCGTAGGAAATTAGTAAATGGAAAATTTTGGGGATGTGCTCAGCTATTGGAAGTTTGGTTTTGGGGACACAGGTGGTCCACGCCTTAAAAAGTCAATAGACTTTCTAATCTTTACTCCCCATTGGAAGAACACCTCGATAAATGCCCGATTGAAAAAAGGACAGAGGAGCAGCGGAAAGAACACCTCTTGAACATGAAATATTCTGATGTTGTATGGAAGGCCCTTGGTTGAATCTGATCAGTTATCGGTACAGGTGTGGAAACTTTGATGGGATCCCATTTCCAGGAGTCTGGGGATGGACAACTTACTACCCGCTACTAGTATCTAGGCAATTTGGATCGAGACAGTTTATTCCCCTACCGATGGCATGGTAAATTTTGAGTATGCACACAAAGCAAATGCTTATAAGACAAAAGTAAATGACACTGAGAAGGCATGGCAAAGACCAAGAAGAGTCGGGCTCTATAACGGGTCAGAAGTTATGACATGCTATAGAGAATGGAGAGTTAGAAGAATCAAGGACAATATCCCACAGAAAAGCTTAGGAAATGCTCGCTCGACTAGTGAACGCACGAAGAGTACTCTGTCCGCCTTGGAAAAGTTAAAATTTGATCATGAGAAGGAATTGAAAGGGTATGAGAAAAGACTTAGTGACCCAAACCATGATCTCTCTATGATAAAACTAGAAGTAGAAGTACAGAAAGGCAAAGAAAAGATTATCCATAAACAAAATCGAAAAATTAGTCAAGAATTGAAAGAAACCCATTTTGAGTGCAAAAAGATACAAAAAAGGGGTTCGAGTAAAGTAATCAAGAACGTGTCTAAACAATTGGATACGGTTGCGAAAAAGAAGGAATACTACAAGAAAGTGTATGAAGATAGTGTGAGGGTATCAAAGAAAAAGACTCGAGACTTGTGGGAATCATATAATCGCACCAAAAAGGAGTTAGAGAAAGAAAAGACCTATAACTTAGAATTGGCAACCCAAAACTCAGAATTGGAGTCCCATAATTTAGAGTTGTCAGAACAAGTATCGCTGATGGAGAAAGTCCTCACGGGATATTACAACGAAGAAAATGCTAGTGTAGAAAAAAATGAAGAGCTAAAGAAAAAAGTGGTTGAATTGGGATGACTTCTCCGACATCACATCTCACCATATACTGTATAAAAAATTCTCGATTCACTATTTTCAAGATAGTTTGATGGGCTCAGTAGCATGCTGGTACACTCAGTTAAATTGAGTTAACAGTCGATCATGAAAGGATCTTTTTGGAGCTTTCATGGAGCATTACAAGCATGTAATAGAAATGGTCCCTAGCTGAGTTATGCTTCAAGGGATGGAATCGAGAGCTAATGAAACTCTACGCCAATATGATCATAGGCAGAGAGATGTGGTGGCACAAGTACAACCATCGTTGATGGGAAATGAGGTTGCCCATATGTTTGTACAAACTTTGAGGGGTCCACTCTTTGAAAAATTGATCAACAATGCTACACAGAACTTTGTCGATATAGTAATGACAGGTGAGCTAAAAGAAGCAGCAATCAAGAGTTCGAAGGATTAAAAGCAGAGATAGCTCTCGCAAGAATTATAAAAGGAAGGATAGCGAAGTAAATAACATGAGTGCTTTTGAATCTTAGAAGAATGTTACTATTACACCGCCTGGTGTTGTGTCAGGAAGTGCTCATAATTCAAATAAGAAAGATTCTTGGGGTTCAAGAAATGATATAATAAATTTCACACCCATATCGGTTTCATATTCTGAGTTATACCTATAGTTGTTTGAAGCAGACCTGGTGAGTCCCTATTATCTTACTTGTCTTCAACCTCTATACCCTCTGTGGTATGATCGAAAGCTCATTGTGAATATCATGCTAGGATCCCTGGGCACACAATTGAGAGTTGCACAACATTTAAAAAGGTGGTTCAGAATTTCATCAAAACTAGGGTGTTGAAATTTGACGAACCCAATACGGTGGTCAATCCATTGCCAAACCATGGAGGTCGAGGAGTGAATGCAATAGAGGAAGATGATGAGGCTAAGCGTGTAACACCCCCTTCTCGGCCTAGTAGAGGATCGAGTTGGAAAGTGCTATCGGAAAATATATCAGAAGTTCGAAGTTGAATTCAGAGTTTAGAGACTTATTCAGAAGTTCATTAGACTTCTTTTAAGACTTAAATAAACTGTTCAATAGTAGCTTACTAAATTTGGGGGTCAATTTTAAACTCTTTAAAACTTAGGGACTTAATTGAGAATCTTACAAATTAGGGGACTTTTTTGGAATTTCATTTTACGAATCTTCAATTAAACTTACCACTTATTAACCTGTGAAGTTTCGTTATTAACAGAGACTGTTTACCTATCCAATCAGGCTGTACAAGTTTTAGTGATCGTTTTATAAACTTCATAAAACTAGTTTCTATGTCTTTTAATAGAGTTAACTAACTTCGTACTGATACACTTAGGGTTGTATCGTACACTAAGCCAAATTTTCATTTTCCAGATTCAAGGGTAACAAGTCGGTAACGATACCCCTAAACCTGTATCGATACGTGTTGACCTAGGTTGACCGTTTTGATACACCCTAAATACCATATCGATACAATTTATTTTTCAGACCATACTGTCCAATTTCGTATCGATACACCCCATATGTGTATCGGTACGCCTTGTATTATCAGTTCCAATTATGCAAGCCCGTAAGAATATAGTTTGACCAGTATCGATATGCCTGCCCTGTAATAATAGATTTTATCTGGTTTTTATTAGAATTACCCTGTTGAATGATGTTTGAATGCCATGAAATTTTACCAACAAGTTAATAATCTATAATTCTAATAGCACGCAAAATTTTAGAGCGTTTCGAATCCATTTACCTAGTTTTCACCTTTTGGTGGTTTTAAGCTTATTTTAGCTAGTTTAACCATTCCAAAACATGTCAAATTCTGCATACAACACTTAGGGACTATAAGGCTATTACACATACATCAAAAAGCACATCTATAACATGTTTAGACCATAAGCCACCTTACTAGGAGTTTAAGGCAAAAGATAAGCGTACATGAGGTCGATAAGAGTGACTTGCAACCGCAACACACGATCAAGGCTTGGAATCTTTCAAGGTCTTGAGAGTGCATGAGACACTAAGACGTTAGGAATACTTAGCGTAGTGAGGTAGTCATAATAAATACATAACGATCTATCAATTACATGAGTATCGTATAAACATGCTCGGTTAACAATTTACACAACATCAATCATAACAAAACATATTCATAGTCATTAGTCATGATTTCACATAACAATATAGATCATATAAGCATATCATTTCCTTGGACATGGTAACCAATGGATACGCGGATTCCCCTATACACAACACATATTGGAAATAGGCAGTAGCCTTAAGCCGTAGCTTCGGATAGTCCCTTACACATTCCATCCTTATTTCACCACACATATAGGTCATAGCCCATGACCATAGTCAAATCCCTTACTTGGTGAGCTCGAATAACCCTATGGCATGCCAATTGTATCCAATGTTCAGGAATGTCCAAGTCATATTTTTCATCATAGTTCTTACCTTTCGGATCACATCATATTGGATAGCAAATCGAGCCTTGGCTCCACATAACATATCATAGCACAATTGTATCAAAGTTCACATACAAGCATGAACCAGACATCACATATGATCTTACAAATACATCAAACTTTATTAAAGCTAACCATGCTTACCATTAGAGTCCACATATGCTTGCTCTACTTGGGCCCTTAACACAAATGCAATCATAACACAAAACAAATGCAACGGGATGGCTCTGTGCCAATCCCTTGACACGACTACACTCACCTAGTATTCGGAGACTTCAAGGTTCTCGGATTTCGATTCCTTTGCTCCTAGGCTTGTTTGGAGATGATGGGTTGTTTCCTTCTGATTTTTGAACTAGAAAGAAACACAAGGAATCAATACAATCAGTATAATAATATAGTGTTCATTTCAAAGATTAGGCTTAATAATTCGACTTAAAATTAAACTTCAACCATCCCTGGATTTCAAAAATCGATTGAGGGCTTTTACTTATCCAATCAATAGCTATGAAATGATACCTTTGAATCAAGAAAAGCTTGGAATTAAGAGACTTAATAGGAGACGTGTGTGCTTGAGCTTAGGTTGAAGACAACAATGGTGGTGCTTGCTTGTTGAATGGCAAAATGGTGAGTTTTGCTTTTGGGAGATTCAACCGAGGAAGAAAACTTCCTATTTTAAGGAATTAAACTCCTTTTATCAAAGCCCCACCACCACATGAGCCAATAGGGAGCTTTCCTATTAGCAAGGGAAAGATTAAACAATTGTTTCCATCCTTTCATGCCTTTTATCATTTTTAAGGAAATTGATAGCCATCCATCATTCATTCTGATGGATTTCAGGTGGGAGGGGCAAGCTAGGTGGTGAGTCCTCACCTTAACCCCTTTCTCCTGCAATTTAATATTCAAACAAAATTCTTCAGAGGTTTGTATCGGTACACCTTATGGCCATATCGATACGGTTAAGCTAAAATGGGTAAGTTCATTATGGCAGTTAGGTCGTACTAATATAAGTCTTGTTGTATCAATACGCCTGGCCAAAACCGTACCGATACCAGTTCCACCGTATCTATTTTCCTTGCTTAAAAACAACATTCCCACTTGGATTTTCTATAAAAAGGTCCTCACAACTTAAATCAAGTACAAACAACTTTCATTACTTAAAATTGAGTACAAGGATTGGAAGATTACAGTTCCGAGCATATCTGATACAAAATTTCTGGTCACCAGAACCAAATTCTGACTAGGTCAATTTTAGGGATGTGACAACTCTCCCCCTTAAGAAAATTCATCCTCAAATTTTCACTCTAGCTGAATAGATGATGGTATTATCTTTACATCGTTTCTTCTGGTTCCCATGTGGCTTCTTCCACTGAATGACTTCTCCACAAAACTTTTACTAAGGGTACGAACTTATTACGAAGTCTTTTAACTTATCGTGCGAGGATCTACACAGGTTCTTCCTCATACGTCAGATTACATTGAATCTCCACGGAGTCTGGCTCGATCACATATGAAGGATTTGACTGATATTTCTACAGCATAGACAAGTGGAAGACATTATGAATTTGTCTTAACTCCTCAGGGAGAGCTAGTCAGTAAGCAACATGTCCAACTCATTCGATCACTTCGAATGGGCCAATGAAACGAGGACTTAGTTTTCCCTTCCTACCAAATCGAAGGATCTTCTTCCACGGAGACACCTTAAGGAAGGCTTTCTCGCCAACCTCATACTGAATGTCTCTCCTTTTTAAATCAGCATAAGCTTTCTGTTAGTCAAAAGCACTTTGAGCCGATCACGGATGATGGTCACCCGTAAAGGGCCTTATAGGGCGCCATTTGAATCGAGTCTTGGTAGCTATTCTTGTAAGTAAATTCCACTAAAGGCATGGATTTCTCCCATGTATTCCTGAAGTCAATAATACAGGCTCGGAGCATATCTTCCAGAATCTACAAGGAAGAATTAGAATTTATACGGATTACTTACACACATGAATCGAAGGAAGATATAAAGTTACCTGAATAACCCTTTTAGATTGACCATCATTCTGAGGATGGAAAGCAATGCTTAGGTGCACTCAAGTTCCCAATGCCTCTTGTAGGGTCCTTCAAAACTGGGATGCAAAGCGTGGATCACGATCAGAAATGATGGACATGGGAACTTCATGCAAACGGATAACTTCCCAGATGTATAACTCAAGTAGCTTAGGCAAACCGAAGTCCAATCTCACTGGAATAAGATGAGAAGATTTGGTAAGTCGATCCACAATGACCCAAATAGCATCATGCTTCTTCGGTGTCAATGGCAAACCACTTACGAAGTCCATCGTAATACATTCCCACTTCCATTGTGGAAGCTCAATGGGTTGCAAAAGACCAGTAGGCACCTTGTGCTCAGCCTTATCCCGCTGGCAAGTCAAGCACCTAGCCATAAAGTCCGTGATCTCACCTTTCATGCCGGACCACTAGTACAACTCTTTCAAGTCTTTATACATATTAATAGCTCTAGAATGAATAGAAAAGGGGTTCGATTGAGCTTCATTTAGGATTTGATCCGAAGATCATCATCATCAGGGATGCAGACTCGGTTTTGAAAACACAACAAACCTTCAGAGTTCATAGTGAAGTCAGGATACGCCTTATCCTTGATCTTTTCAATAATAGTTCGCAACTCCTCATCAGATTCTTAGAGTGGTTTGATTCGGGACACAATAGTTGACTGAACTCTCAATTCAGCTAACAACTTGCCATGCTTCTTAAGTCAAAAATGAGTATTCAAACACTTCGGAGAAAGAGTAGGCTTCTGACTAAGAGCATTAGCTACAACATTGGCTTTACCGAAGTGGTAGTTGATAACCAAGTCGTAGTCTTTCAAAAGCCTCCATCCACCGACGTTGACAAAGATTCAACTCTTTTTGAGTCAGAAGATATTTCAGGCTTTTGTGATCAATGTATAAATAACACTTCTTACCATAAAGGTAGGGCCTCCAGATCTTCAAGGCAAACACAACGGCCGCAAACTCCAAATCATGTGTCGGATAGTTCAGCTAATGTGATTTGAGATGACGTGAGGTATAGGCAATGAGCACTCTTTCTTGTATAAGAACACAACCCAATCCCAGGTGGGTGCATCACTGTATACGGTGAAGTCCTTGCCTGACTCGAGTTGCACCAAGACAGGGGCATGAGTCATAACTTACTAAAGTTGATCAAAGATCCTTTGTTTTCGGCTGTCAAAATATATAACCTATGTTAATTCTAACTACCATACTACCATATGACAACTATACTAATTATAATACACAAAGCATATTATACGACACCTAAATAATTCTAATACCAACATTAATATTTACAACTATAATACATTAACTATGTTATCAATACTATATGACACCTAACTATATTAACAGTATAACACTAATACAATAATACTAAATTAATATAACAATTAAACTAAAATGAAGGTGAAAATCCAGTGACGAAAACTGCCCCTCTTTGTTCATTCCGGTGAAACATGAATAGATCAATGAAGAAAAGACACTGATTTTCACCAATTACCAAACCGTCAACGCATGAAAAGATAGACGAGTTCTATTCTCCCTGAGCTTGAATAGATAAGCAGGTTCCATTCTCCAAATGCCCGAACAAATAGGCATGTTCTATTCTCCTTGTGCTCGAATAGATAAGCGGGTTCCATTCTCCAAATGCCCGAATGGATAGGCAGGTTCTATTCTCCTTGTGCTCGAATAGATAAGCAGGTTCATTCTCCAAATGCCCGAACGGATAGACAGGTTCTATTCTCCTGTGCTCGAATGGATAAGCAAGTTCCATTCTCTAAATCCCGAATGAATAGGCAAATTTTATTCTCTTTGTGCTCGAATATTTAAGCGGGTTCTATTCTCCTCATGCTCGAATAGATAAGCGGGTTCCATTCTCCAAATGTCTGAATGGATAGGCAAGTTCTATTCTCCCTACGCTTGAATAGATAAGCGGGTTCCATTCTCCAAATGCTCGAACGGATAGGCAAGTTCTATTCTCCTCGTGCTTGAATAGATAAGCAGGTTCCATTCTCCACATACCTGAACGGATAGGCAGGTTCTATTCTCCTCATGCTCGAATAGATAAGTGGGTTCCATTCTCCAAATGCCCGAACGGATAGGCAGGTTTTATTCTCCTTATGCCTAAATAGATGAGCAGGTTCTATTCTCCAAATGCCCAAACGGACTAGCAGGTTCAATTCTCCAAATGCCCGAACGGATAGGCAGGTTCTAAAAGATAACTTCATCCTCCATATGCTTGGATGAATAAGCATGTTCAAAACCTGTCAAAAACAAATGCAAAATGATTTAAGATGCATATGCCCCTAGGGATGCCTAATCATGAATGCATGTCTTATTTCTTTTGTTTTTTCTTAACGATTTTTCTCAAACAATGGACACAGGAGAAACCGTGATGCTCTAGAAAACTTGGATTATATTATCTCAAACATTTTCTCAACTCTAGCAACATATGGTTAGTATCTATTTTGGCCTATCCCATCAGAAAAGACTGTATGACTTCCTTTCATCCTTCTACATTGAAAGATTTTGCACTAACTCATTTTTCAATTCTAGTTGGCTTCACCAATTTCTTGTTGTTAAAATTCCATCGACCATTCCTTGCAATGAAATTTTCACCATTGCCTACTTCATTTACCACACCGTATCATGGATTCATCATGTATTCATCCCTTCCTATGACTTCTGTCTTGATTTTTCAAACAGGGAAGCTCTTTGTTGCTAGGACACCTAAGAGCGAAACTCCGTGGGGATATGGGGAATGTATTGGTTTGCCATCATTGATGCATGAGAAATTGTCTGAAGGTTGCAACTGCACGCTACAATGATTTGACAAAATAATCATAGATAGTCATCTCTATCATTTCTTCTTTACCATTATACGATCTTTGCACGTTTTCTTGCTCAATCCAATTTTCTTGTACTTCTGGTTGGAAGGATTGACTTTATCCTCATATTCTTCAACACTCTTTTAACCTTTGTTAAGTTATCATTGTAGTTGATACATCAGTGTTCAGTGAAAGGCTTCTTAGAATCCTGATGTTCTTCCAATGTCTATAAAATTGTTTTCATTATTGTAGAAAACAACTTATCTCGTGTGATCATCTCTGTTTTGCAACATGCTGCCTTAAGGTAATGCAAAGCATCTCTTGAGGGCCCTCCGCAGAGATCTGCAGCAAAACCTATTTCCATCTTGAATTCCTTCACAAGTTTGCTGCTCTTTATGCCCTAAGCTCCAAATTTAACCATGGAATACCTCATAGTTCCAATATCATTCGAGACAAATTTCAAAGTAATGCTAAAAAATCTTTTGTATATTTCAAATAATTCTAAATTTTAATTCTTATTTCAATGCAAGATGCTTTATGGAAGGATGTCAATGGAGAGAAAGAGAGGGTCTACACTACAAATTTTTATTAGTATTGTGGCAAACACAAAAAGAAATTACAAGGAAAGGAATAGGTATTCAAATATCAGAAACCAAAACTCATCTTGTCATGACTTCATAAGATGGCTTGAATGTCCACTATGTTGAGCAGACCCTGGAAATAACGATTATGCGAAAAGATATGAAGCTTCTAGGTGCCAAACCCCAAGATCGATTTGTAGAAGGGCTACCTTTGAAAATTATCTGAGCTGCCCTTTACAGGTTTTCAACCCAGATCCTTCTTTGGTTTCAAAAAGCCCTTTGCGTGTTTTCATTTTGAACCCCATTTTCTTTTTCTTTTTCTTTTTCTTTTTCTTTTTCTTTCTTCTTTTTCTTCTTTTTCTTTTTTCTCTTTTCTCTTTTTCCTTTTTCCTTTTTTCTTTTTTCTTTTTTTCTTTTTTTTCCTTCTTCAAACATAATGCTTTTTAACCGAATCTGAATTTATCTGGTTCTGGAGTTCATCTCCATTCATTTTGGCTAGAATCAATGCTCCACCTGAGAAAACCTTTGTTACAATGTAAGGTCCTTCCGAATTCGGTGCTTATTTTCCTTGAGAATCACTTTGGATTGGCAGCTTTTTCCTCAAAACTAAATCCCCCTCTTTGAATTCTCTTGGGTAAACTTTCTTCTCATGAGCCCTTATCATCCTTTTTTGGTATATTTTCCCATGACACAGTGCTTTAAACCTATTTTCATCAATCAAATTGAGCTGGTCAAAGCTTGCTTGAACCCATTCAGCTTCTTTCAACTTTGATTCCATTAAGACACGGAGCGATGGTATTTCAACCTCGATGGGTAGCACAGCTTCTACTCCATATACCAATGAGAAATGTTTTACCCCAGTGAAAGTTCTTACTGCGGTTGGATAAGCATATAAAGCAAACGGTAGCTTCTCGTACCAATCCTTATAGGTATCAGTCATTTTTGCAATAATCTTCTTAATATTCTTATTCGCTGCCTCCACTACCTCATTCATCTTCGGGCAATATACCATAGAATTATGATGCTTGACATTGAACTACTCACGAACTCCACTTATCATTTTGTTGTTTAAATTTAAGGCATTATCGGTGATGATACTCTTAGGCAAGCCATATTGATAAATGATTTCCTTTTTCAAAAACTTGCAAAGCGTGGATCTGGTGACATTTGCATACGAGGCTACTTCTACCCATTTCTTGAAATAATCATTGGCTACCAAGATAAAACGATGCCCATTTGATTCCTTAGGGTAAATTTAACTGATGACATCAATACCCCACATAGAGAACGGCCAAGGGGCTGTCATAACATGAAGAGGTCGAGGTGGCGTATGGACCTTGTCAGCATAGATTTGTCACTTGTGGCATTTGCGAGAATAATTGATGCAATCACCTTCCATGGTTGACCAATAATATCCAAGACACATAATCCTTCTAGCCATAGTGAAACCACTAGGATGGGTTCCCCAGATTCCTTCATGAACTTCTTCCACAATTGATTGAGCCTCTTTTGCTCCCACACATCTTAGAAGCACTTGATCACAACTTCTTTTGTATAAAATCTCTCCACTAAGGACATGCCCTGATGCCATTTTCCTGATCATTTTCTTTTCATTCTCTGTAGCTTACGGTGGGTATTGTTGGAATTCTACATATTGCAAGATGTCATGGTATCATGGTAATCCATCTGTCTCCTTTTCAACATCGAAACAATGAGCTGGAGAGTCTAGCACATGTAACCTGATGGGCATCATCTCAGAACCCTCACTTACCCTAAACATGGTGGCTAAAGCATCAGCCATTTGGTTGTCTTCCCTGGGAGATATTTGAAAGTGATCTCATCAAATTCTTTGGTCAACTCAAGGACCAACTTGTGGTATTCCACCAACTTTGCATCTTTTGTCTCCCATTCGCCACATATCTGATGAATGACCAATACGAAATCCTCAAAAACTCTTAGGGTACAAATTTTCCTCCTTATAGCTTCTCTTAATCCCATTATACAGGCCTCGTACTCTACCATATTATTAGTGCAGAAAAACTTCAAATGACTGGTAAAAGGGTAATATTTTCATTCTGGTGAAACCAGAGCTAACCCTATACCTCTTCCTAACTCATTTGCTGCACCGTCAAAATTCATAACCCAAGACTCCGTTGAAGCCTCATCATCTTCTGAGATACACATCAATTCTTCATCAAGAAAATTAAAGTTTAATGCTTCATAGTCATCACAAGCATGACCTGCCAAAAAGTCTACTATGCCACTCCCTTTTATCATTTTTTTGGCTCACATACTGGATATCGAATTCTGACAATAACATTTGCCAACGCGCTAACCTTTCTGATAAGGCTAGGGCTTCCATCATGAACTTCAGTGGGTCCAACTTCGAGATTAGCTACATAACGTGATAAAGCATATATTGTCTTAGCCTTTTAGCTGCCCAGACTAGAGCACAACATAGTTTTTCAATCGACGAATATCTGGTTTCACAATTAGTGAATTTCTTGCTCAAGTAATATATCGCCTTTTCTTTTCTTCCAGTATTATCATGTTGCCCTAACACACAACCCATGGAATTTTCAAAGACCGTTAAGTACAAGATCAGTGGTCTCCCTGAAACAGGTGGTACTAACACTGGAGGACTAGTCAACTGCTCTTTTCTCTTTTCCAAAGCGACTTGACATTCTTCGTTCCATGTCCCTGGGTTATTCTTCATGAGTAACCTAAACATTGAACCGCACTTATCAGTTAACCGAGAAATGAAGCGTGAGATGTAATTTAATCGTCCCAGAAAACCTCGAACTTCCTTCTGTGTTTGAAGTGGGGGAAGTTCCTGTATGGCTTTTAACTTATCAATTATAATTTTACAAACAATGAGTGGCATCTAGCAATATATCATTGCTACCAAAGTTGCTTGAAATCGTGGTTCGATTTAACCTTTTTCTGTGATTAACTTCTTTTATGTATTTCATCCTTTTGTCCTCATATCTAGATCGGACACAAATCATGGATTAGTCACACTTGTATAGTCCATCTAATGTTTCTTGATATCTTGAGTAGACTATTATAAACGAATAACAATGATATCCCATATCAATTTATTCGAGCATGGCCATGCATTTTCTAGTCTCACTCAATCAAGTGGCCTACGATATTACTCCTATTATGTAGGAGGGACAAATCCTATCTTGATCAAACATATTTCGCTACATGGATTTTGACATATCCAATATTTGTCTTTATAGTGTAGTCAATTACAACACACATTTAACCGTATCAAAATATGTCACTCACGATGTTGAAATAATAATGATCTCAAGTTTGAGGATCATACATGTAGTTATCACCATGGGCAATGTTGTGACTGTCACATAATAATCCAAGAAACATTCTCATAGCGGGTCAGTCCAGTATGTCGTTCCCTAACACATACTTATGTATTGATTTTGACATCTCTATGTCAATGACAACACTTTGTCATCAATCAACTAAATATTAGTCTTAATATATTATTATTGTCCAAGCCCGCAATAATTCTGGACTAAGGACATTCAAGAATAACTATATTATTCTAAGGACTTTATTATAATTCAGTTTATTTATAAATACACATAATAAGACTGAAATAATAATAATGACTTCTTATTAATAAACAAGATAAAATAAGTATGTCTTTTACAACCATCTCATAATTGGTCTTTGGGCATACTTCAACAAATAATAGGCAAGTGTGGGAATATAAAGGAAGTTAGTTTTCAATTGGAGTTAGATGAGGTTCATAGTGGAAAGCTATGATCGAAGCCTTCGAGTGAGTAACTTGGTGTCACCGTTGAGGTACGACATTTGAAGAAAGCTTATTAGACCCTCTTTAATTTAATATATGTTTAACGAATTGGTAATTTGCTTTCATGAATGTTACCCGTTTGGTTACAAATTCGAATGTTGAGGGAGAGCTTGGGAATCTTGATGTTGTTATACATGACGTACGCTCAAATTAGGTGAGTGTAGTTACGCATTTCAGATGATACGGTGTCATCCTTATCTTTGTTCCCTATGTATATAATGATTGTTGTTCATGAACCATTATGCATTGGCTCACCTAGAGCAAGTCAATGGCAACATTAATCGCTATTGAAGGCCTTGGTAAGCCTTTCTACATTGTTTTAGATCATTGGTCATGGAACATTGCCATTGCTATTGTTATAATCATTGTCATTGAGCATTGTTTTCAACATAGTCATTGCCATCGAAGCATGGTAAATGAAGTATTGATCATTGTTATTCTCATTGAGATCATTGAACATTGTTATTGATACTGTTATTGTTATTGAGTATTGTTACCGAATCATTGAATCATTGTCTCTTCGAATTATTGACAAAGACTATTGGAGCTAAGGCTCACTCTTGACATAAGAAATGCTTAATATGAAAGCCCTTGGACACCTTGGCTTGATAGTTGATATATACATTGGGACTACGGTCCATGAGCTACGGCTCAAGGGTGCCGACCCTAGGTGAGGCAGAGGTTAGGTTGGAGAGAGTACGAACACTAGAAGCATTGAATTATTGATATCGTATTGATACAAGCCAGTGCTTTGTACTTTGAGCTTGGTTTACATTGAATCATTGTTATCTTGTCCAAAGGTGATCCAAGGCAAATCAAGTTAAAAGAAAAGTGAGATCTTTGATAAAACTATTGTAAGAATAATCATTGATAAGGTATGGAAACGAAATTATGGCATCAAATATTATCATAAATTGCTACCGGTAATACACCGCAATGTTATTGTTAAGATTATGGAATTTTTGTCATTGAATATGATCATTGCATCGTTAGTATTGATTTATTGCTTTGTTATTGTTGATACATGTTTTGGAATGCAATTCATTCATATTGGTATTGTTGATGAATACCTCACTAGGCAAAGTATGCCTAATGTCTTTCATTCCATGCATTTCAGGTTAAGGAATTTATCATTGAAGATTAGAGAAGTCAGGAGCTTTGACAAGTCACAAACAAGGCTAAAGTAATGTATTTTGTCTCTATGAACTCCTAGGATGGTGGCAAAGTAGCTATATTAGTCATATATGGCCCTTTTGGTGTGTTTAAGTCATGCTTGAATTGTAATAAGGTTTAAGGCTTATTTTGGCTCCTTGATTTGGCTTTGAAATGGTTGAAATGGCATATTGGGCACGAAAAGGTAAAAACCTAGTAAATGGATTCATATGGCCCTAAAATTTTGCATGATGGTAGATTATAGTGATTTAATATTGCTGGTAAAATTTCATTGCTTTTGGATATCGTTCAACAAGTCAAATTGAATAAAAATCAGATAAAATTTGTCATTATAATGTAGGGCGTATCGATACAGGTGGTGGTGTATCGATACGGCCTTGAATATTTGGTCAGATAAACATTGGTCAAAAGGGGAGTATCAATACTGCTTAGTCATATCGGTACGGACTTTGTTCACTGGAATTTGGTTACAAAAATGGTATCGATATGGATTTAGGGCGTATCGATACGAAGTCAACGTGCTCAACATGTATCGATACAGTCTTAAGTGTATCGATACAGACTTGTTGCATTTGAATTTGGAATCCTTGGATTAAGCATGGTGTATCGATACAATCTTCAGGGTATCGATACGGTGACAGGTAACTTAGTTATAAGTGCTAAAGAACAGTTTTTAAGTCTTTGCAATATAGCCACCAAATCTTGTAAGTCTAAATTGATAGGGTAAATGGTCTCTGGTTGATATGAAAGTTTGCATGCACACTAAACATAGATCAAATTTTACTTTAGTAATATTAATTTCAGTAAGGGGCCACTAAAATACCGAAATAACAATTTAGTCCCTAGAACTTGTAAAAGTTATAAATTAGTCCTAATTGAAGGATTATTGTTCCATACAAGATAAATTGGACTAATGCCTATACTTGGCAATGTTTAAGGAGTATAATATCGATTGAATGTTAGTTATTGATTGAAATTTTATATCATGGATCACCGTATCATTCAACGGTAGCACGCTCTGACCCGGTTCTCAATCAGGCCGGGAAGGGGGTGTTACAGATTGGGGTTTGTTGGAAGTTTTGGCAGTTACAATAAGCTCCAGTAATGTTTATCAGCCTTACAAACTCCTAGTATGGTGGCAAAGTAGATAAACTAGTCACTTTTAGCCATTTTGTTATGTATAAGTTGCATATGGTATGTATGAGTTTAAAATGCCTGAAATGTTATTTTGTAATTGGTTAAAAGTGGTAAAATATGCATGTTTCGCCTAAAAGGGTAAAATCCTAGTAAATGGATTGACATGGCTATGAAATTTGGCATGGTAGTAGATTATGGTGTTTAAAACTTGCTTGCAAAATTTCATAGGATTCAAACATTGTATGATAGGTCTAAATGGATAAAAACCAGACCAAATCTATCATTACAAGCCATGTCGTATCGATACAGGTGATGGTGTATCGATACGATCATGCATTTTTGGACCAGGTCATCGTTGGTCAACATAACGTATCGATACTACTATGGTGCATCAGTATGGAAGCTAAACACTGGAATTGGTGTATTGCATAAGGTACCGGTACGGTATAGGGCTGTACCGATCCCTCATTGAGTAGCCAACTTTGTACCGATACAAATAGGTATGTATCAGTACACCCTTTTTGACACTAGAATTGAGATAATTTAGACCAACCTTGCATGCCGATACGGGCTAACCCTGTACCAGTACGTGCTTACCAATCCTTAACCATTTTATCAGTCATGAAACATGCGTACCGGTACGACCTCCCTAGGTACCGGTACCGATTCAGGTAAATCTGTTAAAAGCTTTCTAAATAATTCTAGAAAATTTCAAAAGGGTCACTACTTAATAAATGCTTAAATTGAAGAGGAAAATGGTTTGTGAACGGTATGAAAATTTTCAAGTACATTGTTTGTAAGTTGAGTCATAATCAGGCAAGGTTAATTTCAGTAAAGGACCTATAATTTATCAAAATTATAGATAAGTCCCTAATACTTGTAAAAGTTTAAAATAGGTCCTAAATTGATGAAAATAGACTTAGATTGAATCACCGCTCCACTGTATTGAATTGGTATTATATTGAGACACTATAACAAAAAATGTATTGCTTTTGACGCTCTAAGTTGTTGGTTAAAGGATTAAAATATTGAACCGATTCTCGACCAAGCCGGGAAGGGGGTGTTACACCAAATTCGTGTATTTTCAGTCTTTTCCCTATTCCTGTTCTACAACAATGAGAAAAGATGGGCATATGTAATACTCGGATTTAATCTGGGGTACTATATATTATTTTCCTCTTATAAATAAATAAATAGCATTAAATAAATATTTAGCATTAAATAGATAGTATAAAATGTCCAATATATAAATAAAAAGGTCCAAAGTCCATAAATGTCCATAATAAACAAATATAAGTCCATTTATATTACAAAAGCCCAAAAATCATCTTGATATACATTTTTTCGCCCAATTTAGACTATTTTTGGATATAAAGGCCCAAACAAACACAAATTTGGGATATGATGGCCCAACAAACACAAGTGTGCTTCTTTTTTCCGCCCAAATGGCCATATGGCATCACCAGATTTGCCCAGAAGAAAGCACACGGATTTTGATCTTCCTCCCCACCAACTGTTAACATATTATCACCCATACGTCAACATGATGTCGTGGCACACTATCCCTTATAAATAGGGAGGAGAGAGAAATCATTTATGAATGACCAGATAATAATTGTTGCATTTAAAACACAATTAATTGAGGAGAGAGAGAGAAAGCTAGAGAGCTCACGTGCCGAAGACAAAAAGATGCCACCAAAGAAGATCGATAGTCATCATCGGAGTAGTTGTAACTCGCTAGAACTACATTTTCGTCACCAGAAGGTATTCCTTACTTCTTTCTTTTCGATTATCTACAACAAAAAACAAGTAAGTGTTAGGTTTAAAAAAAGGATAATAGAAGCAGTAGCTTAAAAGGAAATAAGTGTCGCCAGAGCTTATCTTATATTTGTTCAAGGTGCCTTAGAGTACCGATGGCGCTGGAAAGAGAGATTTCGGGTAGTTTTAGGGGCAAAGTTGGTTGATCCTACCTGATCGGGTTGTTTTAGGTGGTTTAGAAGAGAAAATCAGAAGTTTTAAGTGATTTTAGGTTTTCTGGCTCAGTGGCCTAAAAACAGAGACGATGGCCGAAAGTTGCAAGGTTTGACCAAGTGATGCACTATTGTGCCACAAGCCCAACAACATTCTTCTTTTCAACACAACAAACGCCTTGTAGCGATGTCCTTTTTCTTATATCGCTAAAAACGAGGGTTTTCGAAGTGTTTTTGAAAGGTATTTGTGATTTTTTGGATATAAAATATTTATTCCGTGGGGTTTTAAAAAAACCGCATTTTAAAAAAAATTGAGTCACCACCGGCCACTTAGGTAGGCCGGACACCATAAAACCAGAGATTCAAAAAATATTGGGTTCGGGAGTCGGTTACGGATGGGGAAGGATTAGCACCCCCACACCGCCCAAAATTGGTACTTTAATAATTACCGCTTTATTAATATTGGATTTTCCGGATTAAAGTGATGATTATTTTAAAATTCGGTCATAATTGCGAATAAATTTTAAGGGCCCCGTTATCCGAGAATAAACGCCCAACCACTATCACTACGCCTGATACTGGCCCAGTTTATGCTCGGATAAAAGGACACCGCATTAACAATTTATATCTCGTATGCAATCTTAGTGACAAAAATATAAGACATAGCAGATAATTTAAAGATAGTAAATATTCACATAACAGAATACTAATCTAACATAAATAAAAATATGTAATTAAAACACACATATACATAACAAGCTTAACAGTAAATAAAAGCAGATTTAACATGTCACAATAACAAGACAGGAATAAATACGTGTGTAGACGAACATATATTTCAAGGAGACATACATACTAGTAATAAAACATATTTCAACATATATGGGACAATCTATTATAGAAAGAAAGAAAATACACTAACATGTATCCTAAAAAGCCAAGAGAACATACAATACATACAAAAATACAAAACATGCTGTGTACGAACCAACTAGAACATAACATACTTAATACGAATAACCGGATAAAAAAGATACATAACTATCATAAACTTAATGCACATATACATGTAAACATAAAAATACATGACATATACGAGGGATATAAAATAAGACAAAAGACTACATTAACATATACGATTACAATACGAACATGAATATTTACATGGAAGCAGGACTGAAATGAAAAAAAATAAAAGTCAGTGGCAGAAATTAAAGAACAATAATATGTAATTTAAGGACGAAAATGCGAAATAAACAGAACCTAAAAGGATCAAAACTGTAATTGGACCAAGGGGCAGACCCGAAATGAAAAGTTCAAAAACGCGGGATGGTTCAAGGGGTAATTTTACCATTTAAAAATTGATTCAGTGTAATTTAGGGACTGGATTGCAAGATTTTGAAATACAAGGGGGACCAGAGTTGTAAATATACCATGCGGCGAGACAGAAGTGAAAATATTTGAAACGCGGGGGGATTTAGTATGTAATTTACCCATTTCACAAAATAATAACAGCTATAAAAACCCCTCTTTTAGGCCGAAACCAATTTTTCCTAATTTGTTTCATTTTTCAGTTTTATAACCAGCTGTATTCTCCACCGCCGGCCGCCGCTAACCGGTGCCGGCGAGCCTCAAAAACAAACCAAAATAACCCCCATCTCACCCTCGACACGAATCCAAGGTTGGATTCAGAGGAAAAGCCTCCCTCTGCCCTAGATCTAGGAAATACGAAACGAAAAACCCATTTTTTTTAACCCAAAACGAAACTACAAGGGGTCTCCCACTCCTTTCAGTTCACCGTATCTGGCTTGGGGAAGCCGAAAAGGCTTGACACTGGTGAGGGGAGACCCACAGACGGCGACGGTAAGACCTCTAACTCTCTCTCTCTTTTTTTTACCTCTCTTTTGTGTATGCATGCAAAAAAAAAGGGGAAACGAGTATTTACCACTAGACTGACTTTTTGTATTTCTTTCCTTTCGATTACAACTTTGCTTGTTTCGATTACAACTTGTTTCCCGTTCTTTTACAACTTGTTTCTGTTCTCCTTTTCAAAATATTTGTTTCGTACATATATATGCCTGTCTTTGGTTTTGGTACAAGTTGTATAATACTTGCTTTTTCAGATCTGGACTGCTAACTGACATATTTCTTTTCTTGTCGTGTTTTGACATGTTCTGAGCGCGGTGGTTGAAGATCGGCATGGTCCAGCATGGTGGCGGTGTGGGCTCTGTCTTCGGCCAGATGTGTTCTCGGCCGTTAGATCAGATCTGATCTAATGGTTGGGATGGCTTGAAGGGTGAACGGCCCAGATGAAGCCTCGGTTGGTGAAACCGCTCCAGATCGTGCCACGTAGGGCTCAGCAGTCGAGGGGTCAGAGCGCGTGGGGCTCACGCACGCGTGGGATATCAAAGAGTCCGCGCGTGGACGGTACGCGTGCGTGGCACTCGAACGGTCCAGGCGTGATGTGCACGCGGCTGGCAGATATTTTGGTTCCTTGCTTGGATCGTGGCCGTTGGATCAGATCTTGATCCAATGGCCCATAGTCACCTGCACCAAAAATAATTAGAATTAAATAGGTTTGGGTTTGGGCCAACCGGGCCTTGTAATAATATTATATTTGTAATTGGACTTGGACTGTAATTTATTTATTTGGTTTAATATATAATTTTTTTTATTTCATTTTATATATTAGCCCAATAATAATATTAATAGTATAACAACAATACACATAGGATAATACAAACGTATATACTTATTCAAACATTAATTAATATAACATACTTGCATACGTACATATAATCATACACATAATTGACTTAACATCTACACACATTAAACAAATACGCTCGTACTAAATATAGATGCATACGCGACACACATACACCGTATTTAATACGTATACATACATAGTTTATAATATATATGCACACATATATTAATAACACTCATGCACATAATAAACATATAATATAATACAATGTATACATGCAACACCAATATGTATTTACAAATAAAAATGAGTGATTACAGTTGCCCCTCTTTGCTTGTTCTCATGGAATGGGAAACAAAGCAAAGATTCATAAGCACTCATTTTTATCAGACTTCCCTGTTTGTAGCTTTGGAAAAACGTGTTCTTTTGGACATCTCCGTTCTTCCTTAGCTGAATCTTCAGGCTCGTAAGTTCTTCCTATATAGAGCTTCGTCACCTTTCGATCTTGGAGCTACAGGCTCTTCCTATATAGAACCCTTCGCTCTGAAGCCTCGAGTTATGAGTCCCTCCTATATAGAACTTTTCACTTCGAGACAGTAAAGCTTGGAGTCCTTCCTATATAGAACTCTTCACATTCAACACTGGTTTCTCCTATATAAAAACTTTTGCGCCGCTGATGGATTCTTCCGACCGGGAGTTCCTCCTATATAGAACTGCTAGTCTTCAAACCCTGGAGCCGTCAGTCCTTCCCATATAGAACTTTTGGTGTCTGAAATCTCATAGCTACAGGTTCTTCCTATATAGAACCTTTCACTCTAAGACAGTGAAGCTCGGAGCCTTTCCTATATAAGACTCTTTGCTTTCGACACAACAGGTTTCCTATATAACCTTGTGTGTCATAGGTGAATTCCTTCGACTGGGAGTTCTTCCTATATAGAACTGTGAGTCTTCACCTTGGAGCCGTCGGTCCTTCCTATATAGAACTCTTGGCGTCTGAAATCTTGGAGCTACGGATTCTTCCTATATAGAATCTTTTACTCTAAGACATTGAAGCTCGGAGCCCTTCCTATATAGAACTCTTCACTTTCAACACAGCAGGATTTCCTATATAATCTTGTGTGTCATGGGTGAATTCCTTCGACTGGGAGTCCTTCCTATATAGAACTGCTAGTCTTCACCCTGGAGCTGTCAGTCCTTCCTATATAGAACTTTCAGCTTCAAAAGCCTCGGAGCGGAGGATTCTTCCTATATAGAACCTCTCTCTGGAGCTTGGAAACATATGCCTTTTGTATGTAAAAACATTGTCTTCTCATTCGGGATTCACACCACAATGGCCATCGATGTCTCTTTGAATCTGCAGATACCTATCTGAGATAAAAACAAAATGCTATGACAAATGAATTGACATGCTCCCAATCCTAGTGATGTCTGACTATTCATGATGCATGGGTGTCAATATCTTGGTGGGCTTATTTTGGTCCTTATTCGATCTTGATGTTCACTTTCTCCTTTCTCACGGGCGTCGATACCCCACTTCACTGTCAGGTTCAACCATTCTATCCTTTCTTTTTCTCCACTTACGACTGGGAATTCTAAAGTGCCCTTTCGGGTTTTCACTTTAGAGAGAGTTTTTTTGTGTTTTTTTTTTGTTTTTGAGGGGTGCCCTTCTGGGTTTTAACCCAAGAGATCTCTCTTGTTATCTCGCATGCCTTCCTTGAATAGATAGGACGTACGCCATTGGTCATCCTATCCGGTTGTTTGAAGCTTTCCGCCTTCCCTATCAACAGCCATTATATAGGGAACTAGAAGACGGAGTTAACATCGTTTTCTTTGATCACCTGCATTTTTAAGGTTAAATCACAGTAATGCTCTGAAATCTCTTGTTTCACTATAAGCCTATGTTAACTTATTTGACTGAAATTAACAAGAAGGCAAGGAATGGATGCTCAAAAACACGGTTTTATTACGATTAAGGGCTTGGGATATCTTAAAAAAGAAAGGTATGACACATATGAGAAAGAAGAAAAGTTAAGTATGAAATACAAGATCCCTCATTATCTTCGATATGAATGATAAATGATCCTGTCGACCGGTGTAGAATTTTTTGCCTGAAGCCTCCTCTTCATGATGTTCATGGGGATACCCTTCTCTTCGGATATTCAACTTTTTAATTTACTCGAGCTGCCCTTTACGGGTTTTCAACTCGGGTCCTCCCTTTGCTTCAAGACGCCCGGTTTCGGGTTTTCGCCCTGAGCTCTCCATTTTTGTTCTCTTTATTATTTTCTCTTTTTCTTTCTTTTTTCTTTCTTTCTTTCTTTTTTTTTTCAAAGATAGTATTTCTTAATGGCATCAGAATTTATGGGATTTTCAGCTCGTCTCCATCCATTTCTGTTAGGATCAGGGCTCCTCCTGAGAAGGCCTTTTTTATGACGTACGGTCCTTCCCAGTTGGGCATCCACTTTCCTCGAGCATCTTTCTGGATCGGGAGGATTTTCTTGAGCACCAGATCCCCTTCTTTAAATTCTCTTGGGCGCACTTTTTTGTTGTATGCCTGCACCATCAACTTTTGGTACATCTGACCATGACAAATGGCCTTTAGTCTATATTCATCAATGAGATTTAGCTGCTCGTATCTGGCCTGCATCCACTCGGCTTCTTCCAATTTTACTTCGTTTAAGACCCGGAGAGACGGGATCTCTACCTCAATTGGGAGTACTGCTTCGGTACCATACACCAAGGAGTAGGGTGTTGCCCCCGTTGATGTGCGAATGGATGTCCTATAGGCGAAAAGGTCAAAAGGCAACTTCTCATGCCAATCCTGTAGGTATCCGTAGTCTTCGCTATGATATTCTTTATGTTCTTGTTTGTTGCTTCCACTGCTCCATTCATTTTAGGATGATAGACTGTGGAATTGTGGTGTGTTATCTTGAATTGAGTGCACACGTCCGTCATCATTTTGTTATTCAGATTGGAAGCGTTGTTGGTGATGACCCTTTCCGGCAATCCGTATCGACAAATAATCTCCTTCTTTAAGAACTTACATACTGTAGTCCTTGTGATGTTGGCGTAAGACGCTGCCTCTACCCATTTAGTGAAGTAGTCTATGGCGACCAATATGAAACGGTGTCCATTGGAAGCTTTCGGATGAATCTGCCCGATGACGTCCATGCCCCACGCCGCGAAAGGCTACGGAGAATTCATGGTGTGTAAAGGCAATGGGGGTGCGTGAATTTTGTCAGCGTAGATTTGGCATTTGTGGCATTTTCTGGCGTAATTGATGCAATCTCCCTCCATGGTCAACCAGAAATAACCATATCTCATAATTTTCTGGGCTATAGACAGCCCGTTGGCGTGCGTTCCACAGAGCCCGTCATGTACTTCGGCTAAAATCTCCTTCACCTCCCGGGCATCCACACATCTCAGCAATGTCTTATCATGACTTCTCCTATATAGGATTTCCCCATCTAGGACATATCTTGTTGCCATTTTTCTGAGCGTTTTTCTGTCATTGTCGTTTGCCCCTTCTGGATACTTTCGAAGCTTGACATATTGCAAGATGTCATAGTACCATGGGTTTCCATCAATCTCTTCTTGTACATTACAACAATGAGCAGGCCTTTCAAACGTCTGCATCTCAATGGGCTTCATTTCTGCCCCGGTGTTTGTTTTAAACATGGATGCCAAGGTTGCCAATGCGTCTGCCATCTGATTTTCTTCTCATGGCAGGTAATTGAAGCTGACCTTTTCGAACTCTTTGGTGAGCTCTTGGATCAATTCGCAATATTTGACCAACTTCGGGTCCCTGGTTTCCCATTCCCCGTGCAATTGGTAAATTACTAAGGATGAATCTCTGAATACTCGAAGTTCCTTAATCTTTCTCTCAATAGTTGAGTTCAGTCCCATAACGCAAGCTTCGTATTTAGCTATATTGTTTGTGCAGAAGAATTCCAATCTGCTGGTGAAAGGATAATAGACGTCCTCAGGAGAAATTAGTACTGCTCTTATCCCATGTTCGAGGGCGTTAGAGGCTCTATCGAAGTAAAGCTTCCATGGTTTATCATCTGAAACCTCTTCTTCGGTTGTAATGCACATCAAGTCTTCGTCTGGGAAATTAAAGTTCAATGCCTCATAGTCATCCGAAGCACGACTAGCTAGGAAATCTGCTATGGCACTCCCCTTTACGGCTTTCTGGTTAACGTATACGATATCAAATTCGAATAAGAGCATCTGCCATCGGGCCATCCTTCCTGTTAGTGTTGGCGCTTCCATTAAGAACTTCAATGGGTCTAGCTTGGATATCAACCAAGTAGTATGGTACAACATGTATTGTCTAAGCCGCTTGGTAGCCCAAACTAGAGCACAACACAGCTTCTGCACCGGCGGGTATCGCGTTTCGCAATCATTGAATTTCCTGCTTAGGTAATAGATGGCTTGCTCCCTTTCTCTTGGCTCATCGTGTTGCCCCAATACGCATCCCATTGAATTCTCAAAAACTGCCAGGTAGAGAATTAATGGTCGACCAGGTACTGGTGCGACTAAAATTAGAGCATTTGTCAGGTACTTTTTGATCTTTTCTAGGGCTCTTTGACATTCCTCATCCCACACACCAGGATTATTCTTTCTAAGAAGTCTGAAGACCGGGTCGCATTGGTCGGTTAATTGGGAAATAAAACGAGAGATATAATTTAGCCTCCCCAGGAAACCGCAAACTTTCTTCTGAGTGCGGGGTGGTGAGAGATCCTGGATGGCTTTCACTTTATCTGGATCAATCTCAATCCCTCTTCTGCTTACCACGAACCCTAAGAGTTTTCCAGAAGTAACAGCAAAGGTACACTTGGCAGGATTGAGCCTCAGCTGGTACTTCCGTAGTCTTTGGAATAGTTTCCTCAAGTTCTGTAGGTGTTCTTCCTCTGTTCTGGACTTGGCGATCATGTCGACCACGTATACTTCTATTTCTTTGTGCATCATACCATGGAAAAGAGTCACCATTGCTCTTTGGTATGTTACCCCTGCGTTCTTTATCCCAAACGGCATCACTCGATAACAAAAAGTGCCCCACATGGTTATGAACATGGTCTTCTCCATGTTGTTAGGGTCCATCTTTATCTGGTTGTACCTTGAGAAGCAGTCCATGAAGGAAAACCATGAATGTCCTGCAGTGTTGTTAACCAGCATGTCAATATGTGGTAAGGGGAAATTTTCTTTAGGGTTGGCTCGGTTCAGATCCCTATAATCTACACACATACAAACTTTTCCGTCCTTCTTTGGTACTAGTACAATGTTTGCAACCCATTTGGGGTATTTGGCTACCTCCAAGAATCCCGCATCAAACTGCTTTTTCGCTTCCTCTCGGATCTTTAACAACATATCTGGTCTCATTCTCTGAAGTTTTTGCTGTATTGGTTTGCACTTCGATTTTGTTGGCAATTTGTGCACCACTATGTCGGTATTCAATCCTGGCATATCTTGATAAGTCCAGGCGAAGACATCCTTAAATTCCTGAAGTAGGGTTATCAGTTCGTGCTTGGTTTTTGAGGAAATCGTCGTTCCTACTTTTATTTCTTTTCTCTCTTCTTCAGTCCCCAAGTTCACAACTTCTGTTTCTTCTTGATGGGGCATGATCTGCCTTTCTTCGTTGTCCACCATTCTCTTTAACTCTTCAGGGACCTCACCTTCTATCTCATCATATCCTTCCTCTATTCCCTCCGAGACCTCAGGGCATTCGAAATTCGCTCCAGGATTGGATTTGGTATCATTCATATCGTCAATCATGAGCGACCTGCATTAAATGAGAACGAATTGTATTGGGAAAGAGACGGCTTTATATGAAGGGAATGAACATGAAGAATGCATGAATGAAATAAATGAAACTTTGGTCATTTTAGGGAAGTGGGGATATTTTCATTTCAATCAAAAAGTTAACATAGGTGCCTCGTACAAGAGATCCCCATTGTTTACGGGCAAAAACAAAAGGTTGATTCGGAGCATTACTCTGATCTATTCCTAAAAACTAGAGGTAGATCAATGCAGCTCCAGTTATCGAGTGTTTCCCCGGGACGGCAAGGGCGGATGTTGGTCAACATTTTGCTGCCTCGGTCCTTTTTAGCTATCATGTTGATGTACATCCCTTCAAATGATTCACTGAGTATTTCCTCCTGGTTGAGTACTTCATTTTTCTTCATTGCCTCTTCAACCTCTTGACCTGGCTGGTAGAACCCTCCGGAGACAAAAGTGGTTTTTAAACTAGGAAAGGACATTGGTCTCCACGGAATGTCTTCTCCTTTAGATCTGGCTTTTATTTGCTCTTCCTTTCTCTTATATTCCTCTTTTCTCTGTTGGGCACTTGGTTGGTAACCCAGCCCGAAACGATCCTTCTTGGTTATCATATTCTTGGGTCTTAGGTTTCCTTGTAATTTCTTCCCCAGCCCTTTCCCTACTTTGGCTCCTCGGCCCAAAGTTTCTGCGACGGTCATCTTGGTACAATTAGATAACCTGGGGTAGGGGATCCGACTTCCCTCCGAAACGAAAGTGGCATTCACTAGTTCCAATGCTCGGAACGAGCATTCTGCAGCATCTTCATCATTTTGAATGTAGGGGGCGTCTGATGTCACTGAAGCAACAATTTCCTGCTCTGCCTCTACTGTGACCAATTTGCCTTCGACTACAAATTTTAACTTTTGATGCAATGATAAGGGGACAACTCATGCGGAGTGGATCCATGGTCTTCCCAACAAGCAGCTGTAAGATGGATTTATGTCCATCACCACAAAATCGATCATATATTCCGTTGGTCCGATCAATAGGGGCACCTCAATCTTCCCCATTGTTCCTCTTTTCGTACCATCAAAGGCTCTTACCAAATTGTGGCAGGGCTTTAGGTGAGAACCATCTATTGGCAGTTTTTGCAGGGTCACCATAGGCAAGACGTTCAATGCTGACCCGTTGTCGATCAGTACGCCTGGTACTACATATCCTTTGCAGTGGGTAGTGATGTTAAGGGCTTTGGTGGACCCTATTCCTCCCTCAGGGATCTCATCATTACTGAACGTTATGTGATTATAGGCAGTAATATGCCCCACTATCATGTCCAGATTTGTCACAGAAATGTCCTGGGGCACAAAAGTTTGATTCAGTACTTTTAGTAGCGTCTCCCGGTGCTTTTTTGAACTCAAGAGTAATTCCAGTACTGTGATCCTGGCCGGTTGCTTTCGTAGTTGTTCCACCACGTTGTACTCGCTATGTCTTAAGAACTTCAGAAATTCTTTGGCCTGGGCCTCAGTTACCGGCTCATTTATCTTTGCGGGAGGTTCTTCTCCAAATATCTTCGTGGGGCTAACTGCTGTATTCTTCCCCTTATCCTTTTCAGCTACTTTCAAAGCCTCGGAGGAATAACATCTGCCGCTCCTTGTGAAATGGCCTGCCTCACCAGCGTTTACATCGTTCTGGCTGTGTTGGTCTTTCAGCGTAGGCTCTTTTACCTGACCGTGTTCTGGTTTTTCTGGCGTGGTCACATTTACAGCATAATTCCAGGGGGTTTGCCGCATATCTTTGAATGGGAATGGAGATGGTGCTGAAATGATGATCTTGGGATTTATCTTGTTGGTTTCCCCTTGGGAGGTACCTGCATTCCCTGGCCTGGGGAGATGATAAAAGGTCTATCCTTCCCGTATTTAGATTTGGGGTTATTCGTCATGTGTACGTCCGACCCCTTCTTCCCCATGGGCTCCTCGAAGAATTCTATTTGCTTTTCATTCATCAATTGCTGCACCAATTTCTTGAACTCATCGCACTCTTGGATATCATGCCCTTCAGTCTGGTGGAATTCGCAATACACTCCACATCCCTTCCGCCTTGTTACCATGCCTTTGTCGATCACACGAGCCATGCATAACTGTTGAAATACCCACCGTAAAGGAGATTTGATTTCTGACACATCATCCTTAATCCTCCTGGTAAAGTATTCTTCAATAACATTTACTCCTCTGTTCCAATGATTAGGCAGCGGGTTGTTGGCTACACTTGGCTCTTCAAACTTCAATATCCCGGAATCGATTAAGTTCTGCACAAATTTTTTGAAGGCAAGGCAGTTCTCAGTGGGATGTCCAGGGGTACCGCCGTGATAGTCGCAATGCGCGTTCGGATTATACCAAAACGAGAAGGGCGGATTGACAGGAGTAACGATGTATGGATGGACCAGGTCTGCTTCATACAACTGGGAGTAAAGTTCTGAGTACGAAACAGGTAGGGGAGTGAAAGTTCTTCTCTCTTTCTCTTTTCTGGCAATTCTCTCATCTCTTTGATTTGAGTTTTGTGTTTTTCCCACAGGTGCTTGTGGCTGTGAGACTGTGAAGTTCTTCGGGGCGGTATAAGTGCTGGTGGTGTTTACTTCATTTCTCTTGTTATACTTTCGAGACCCTTCCCCGCCATCAATTCTACCGCTCTTAATTGCCAATTCAAGGGACTCCCCAGTCCTGATTAAGTCAGCAAAGCACTGCGTTGTGTTATTAATGAGGCGATCAAAGAGTGCCCCTTTCAGAGTATTAACAAATAACGGCGTAATTTCATGTTCCGGGATGGGTGGCTGAATTTGGGCGGCCACTTCCCGCCACCTTTGGGCGTATTGCCGCAGGCTTTCGTTGGACTTCTGCCCCATATTTTCCAACATAATTCTACTGGGGGTCATGTCTGTTACATGCTTGTATTGCTCAGTAAATGCTCTTGACAAATCCTTCCATGTCTTAACATTTGCTTTGCTCAACTGGGTGTACCACCGTAACGCCGCTGCTGTTAGGCTGTCCTAGAAACAATGGATCAGTAGCTTTTCGTCCTTATGGTAGGCCACCATCTTTCGACAGTACATTGTTATGTGTGCGGAAGGACATGTGGTTCCATCGTATTTTTCAAACTCTGGCGTTTTAAATTTTGGCGGTAGGACAAGATCGGACACCAGACTTAAGTCGCTAGCGTCATTTTCTGATTCTTCATTAGATTGTAACGTTTTAAATTTTTCCTCCATGAGGCGAAACCTTTCCTCCCACTTTTTCTCTACCTCAGTCCTGATCCTTTCAACCATGTTCAGGTCCGGCACCTCTTCTTCATAGAGTGCTTCAGCATCGAGGGGTTGAGTCTCAGGTGCCCCTATTTGAAAACTAGATGACATTCCTGCAGGGTCGATATACACCTTCCTATCTGGGTTTGGTGCAGTTGGTTGAACCTTGTAGTGAGCTGGGGTACCCTCTGGCTCTTGAATGGTTTCTCCTTCGACTCTTTTTCCAAGACTCTTAGCCAACAACGCGGTTATGTCGGATACTATAGGTGCTTGCGACTGCGCAATCTGATCACTGAGGCTTCTTTGGGCCTCTTCAAGCCTTGTCTCGAGCTCTTTTTACCCTTTTCTAGACTGATTATCCTGTCTTCCATGAGTTTGCTTTGTAACCGGGTAAAGTATAGGTGATGAATGATTGCGGGTTAACTACACACAACGCCACAATATTCATAATGTTAATATGGTTGCAAGAAATAAATGCATGTATAATGATGCGAATGTCATGATGCAAATGCGAGAATGTATGCAGATAAGGTATTGATTCCGCTGGTAATCACCCTTTTGAACTACTTCCACGGGAATTAAAGGGTCTAGATTACAACAGAGTTCGTATTACAAAATAAAGATCCCTGATACAAAAGATCTAATTACAACACAGAGTCCTATAGATAAGCCCTAGCTCTAACTCCTAATTTTCCAATTGCCCTGAGCAGCTTGAGGAACCTGGGAGCTTCTTCCATTTCCGGGACTATGAAAGGTCGGAGAGTTTCAGCCTCGACAGCTAAATCATTCACATGCCTGGCGACTCGCTGTATGTCCACCATTAGGTTTGCGTAATATTGGTCCCTATCCTGTACCATCCGGGCAGCGTCGCGCAATCTCTTTTGCCAATAGACGTCCCCTCCGGCTGCAGCTTCCTCGAACACACTAATTCTTTCCTTGTAATCCTCAACAGTTGCTTCGAGGGACTCAATCCGTGCTCGTAACACGCTTACTTCGCGCTCTCTTTCTTGAAGCTCAGTGAAACCATTTCTGTGGCAGTATATTCGAAGTGAGTGTTCAACTTCCGCCATCTTTCCTTTTAATTCGCCATTCTGACTTTGGCTTTTGCTCCAGACTTTGAATAGTGTCATCGTACAATTTTTGCATCTCTGACAGTCTATTTCGGCTACTCATGGACTTTCTTTTCCATAAGGCGACGCTTTCTTTCTCATGATGGACAGCTTGTTTTCCCTTGCTGATTTCTTACCTGAATCTTTCCTTTTCCTGATCAATGGCCTTCTTGGAGGACCGTTTTTCTTTTTCCATAGCCAACCGGCAGCTTTCTATCTCTTTCTCGATTGCTCTCTTACTGATTTCTCGTTCTTCTTCCACCAAATGGATACCATTCATTCTTTCTCTTTCCACGGCTATGAATTGACTCCGGTTGGCCTTCTGTATTTTTGCTTGTAGTAGAAGGGCATCTTTTTGATAAAGAGCATTCTTGTCGTTCAAATCTGCATTTAATTTCTTCAACTGCCTAATGATCCCGTCCCGCTCGTCAACCTCTAAGCTTGCCTTATAGAGCTCTCTCGCATGTTGGGTCTGTTGGATGTCCATTTTCCTTTTAACTTCTTCGAGTTCATTCCTTAAGATGTCAGCTTCAGACGGTACCACCCTTGTAAGCTCTTCAAGTGACACTGCTGGTCCTTGATCAGATTCGGGAATCACATTATTAACCCTCAAACGTCTCCAAAGATTGTAGTCCGGGGTAGTCACGTGCTCGGTATCTCCTTCCACCCTGATCCGGTAACAATGGTCCCAGGCCCTCATGATGGTCTGAATTTTTCCTTTGAACTCCCCTTTGAAAAGAAATTCAGTTTGGCTTAATCCGGTGGTATTGGGAATGAACTATCGTGATCCGAACTGTCGAGACACTAAAAGCGGAGCACAAGCGATCCCTCCATGCAATCCCAACATCATCAGCCAGTTGAAATCACCACAACTGTATAGAAAATAATTAACTTTACCGAGCCATAGGACCCTCCATGCTATGTCTTCATCTTGAATGTTCCTGAAGAAACTAGTCCACATTTTTTTTTCAAATCCTCTCGCCATTCCTTTGCTAAGTACTCCCGTAAAGGCGAAAAACCTTGGAAGGATATCCCCGACAGGACCCTCGTCGGTGTCTTCCACATGTGACTCTGAATCCATACTTGTAACAGCTGTGCGCATCCTCGAAAACGTCCTTCTTCATGTTTCCGGCTAGCATTTAAGGAAATGAAAGTCTCGACCAAGATTGCTGGTACTGGGTTTGCTTTCCGTTTTACCCGCTCAAATAAGATCATCAAGCCATATATTCCTAAGGCGAACAAGTCCATTTTCTTTGCCTCGTTTGGATGTATCGGTATGATGTCCCGAATACTTTCCCTTGCAAAAGCTGTATTGTCTCCTCGGATCTGAAGCAGGCCATTAACCCAATCGTCACTCATTCCCGCAAAGGTTTTGAGTTTCGCAGTGTAATTCTGATTCCTCGGAGGTTTCGCGTAGATCCAATCTTCCTGAATGTTTTTCTGGTTAAGAAAGCAGTGTATTCTTCTACCGTAGGCATCATGTCCTGCCCATTGAAGGTGAAGCAGCAAAAAGCCGGATTCCAGAACTGGACTATAGCTCAGAGTAGGGGCTGGTTAATCCGAACATATAACAGCTGTGCAATGTCGCTATAACTATCACAGAACAAGTCTTGTAGTCTTCGGTCCCATCTTTCCCAAATGCTTTGAAGATCCCATAAGTCGTTCTGTTGGAGACTCACATAGGTGTACCCTGCTATTACGCGTTCATTCGGCAAACTGTCCCCTTGGGTTTTCTGGTTGACCTCTGACCAATGTTTGACTGACAAATTAAGCTCTTCTTTCCTAAGACACCTTTTTTCCATGGTGAAAGACTTTCTGATCAGGCAAACCACTTGATCCAGTACCTTTATGTGATGCAAATGTATGATGTATGAGAAAAAAAACAAAAGCGAAAAGAAAACAAGTCAGTACCAAATAAAAATAATAAATATAAAAATAAAAGGACAAAATTAAACAGAATAAACACACAAAACAACCCTATTTATCCCGTCTAAAACACCTAAGATTATCTGCATGGCTCTAACAGGGTAGGTTTCTATGTTCTCTACATGCAATCTTGGTTCTAGGAGGTACCCGAATTGTCCTTGCTGTCCCCTACTAAGAGTAGCAAGGCCCCCGATCATCACCCATTAGAGGCTCCTTTCAACCGGGTTCAATTCAGGGGGACCCATTCACTTATGCCCGTACGAAGGAACGATATCCTTACGAAAGCATAAGGTACTCGAGCCCCGAAGGTACTTGCTAGGCCCATACGGGAGAACGATATCTCCACGAAAGCATTAGCGTTTTCCCCCCACTTAAAAAATGGGTTTATATGCCATATTTTAAATGCGTTAATATAAACGTGCAATTATGACCGAATGTTAATTTAATAGTCACTTTAATCCGGAACTTCCAATATTAGTAAAGCGGTAATTATTTTAAAAGCTTGACTCTCATTTGTTTTTTTGAAAAAAAACAAAAAATTTCCCCAGCGGAGTCGCCATCTGTAGCAATGTCCTTTTTCTTATATCGCTAAAAAAACGAGGGTTTTCGAAGTGTTTTTGAAAGGTGTTCGTGATTTTTTGGATATAAAATATTTATTCCGTGGGGTTTTAAAAAAATGCATTTTAAAAAAAATGGAGTCGCTACCGACCACTTAGGTAGGCCGGACACCATAAAACCAGAGATTCAAAAAATATTGGGTTCGGGAGTCTGTTACGGATGGGGAAGGATTAGCACCCCCACACCGCCCAAAATTGGTACTTTAATAATTACTGCTTTATTAATATTGGATTTTCCAGATTAAAGTGACGATTATTTTAAAATTTGTTCATAATTACGAATAAATTTTAAGGGCCCCGTTATCCGAGAATAAACGCCCAACCACTATCACTACGCCTGATACTGGCCCCGTTTACGCTCGGATAAAAGGGCACCGCATTAACAATTTATATCTCGTATGCAATCTTAGTGACAAAAATATAAGACATAGAAGATAATTTAAAGACAGTAAATATTCACATAACAGAATACTAATCTAACATAAATAAAAATATGTAATTAAAACACACATATACATAACAAGCTTAACAGTAAATAAAAGCAGATTTAACATGTCACAATAACAAGACAGGAATAAATACGTGTGTAGACGAACATATATTTCAAGGAGACATACATACTAGTAATAAAACATATTTCAACATATATGGGACAATATATTATATATAGAAAGAAAATACACTAACATGTATCCTAAAAAGCCAAGAGAACATACAGTACATACAAAAATACAAAACATGTTGTGTACGAACCAACTAGAACATAACATACTTAATACGAATAACCGGATAAAAAAGATACATAACTATCATAAACTTAATGCACATATACATGTAAACATAAAAATACATGACATATACGAGGGATATAAAATAAGACAAAAGACTACATTAACATATACGATTATAATACGAACATGAATATTTACATGGAAGCAGGACTGAAATGAAAAAAAATAAAAGTCAGTGGCAGAAATTAAAGAACAATAATATGTAATTTAAGGACGAAAATGCGAAATAAACAGAACCTAAAAGGATCAAAACTGTAATTGGACCAAGGGGCAGACCCGAAATAAAAAGTTCAAAAACGCGGGATGGTTCAAGGGGTAATTTTACCATTTAAAAATTGATTCAGTGTAATTTAGGGACTGGATTGCAAGATTTTGAAATACAAGGGGGACCAGAGTTGTAAATATACCATGCGGCGAGACAGAAGTGAAAATATTGGAAACGCGGGGGGATTTAATATGTAATTTACCCATTTCACAAAATAATAACAGCTATAAAAACCCCTCTTTTAGGCCGAAACCAATTTTTCCTCATTTGTTTCATTTTTCAGTTTTATAACCACCTTTGTTCTTCATTTTCTCTCAAACCTCCCCTGACGAACCCAGAATCCGGCGGCCGGCCGCCGCTAACCGGCGCCGTCAGCCTCAAAAACACACCAAAATAACCCCCATCTCACCTTCGACACGAATCCAAGGTTGGATTCAGAGGAAAAGCCTCCCTCTGCCCTAGATCTAGGAAATACGAAACGAAAAACCCATTTTTTAACCCAAAACGAAACTACAAGGGGTCTCCTACTCCTTTCAGTTCACCGTATCTGGCTTGGGGAAGCCGAAAAGGCTTGACACTGGTGATGGGAGAACCACAGACGGCGACGGTAAGACCTCTAACTCTTTCTCTTTTTTTACCTCTCTTTTGTGTATGCATGCAAAAAATAAAAAAGGGGAAACGAGTATTTACCACTGGACTGACTTTTTGTATTTCTTTCCTTTCGATTACAACTTTGCTTGTTTCGATTACAACTTGTTTCCCGTTCTTTTACAACTTGTTTCTGTTCTCCTTTTCAAAATATTTGTTTCGTACATATATATGCCTGTCTTTGGTTTTGGTACAAGTTGTATAATACTTGCTTTTTCAGATCTGGACTGCTAACTGACATATTTCTTTTCTTGCCGTGTTTTGACATGTTTTGAGCGCGGTGGTTGAAGATCGGCATGGTGAAGCATGGTGGCGGTGTGGGCTCTGTCTTCGTCCAGATGTGTTCTCGGCCGTTAGATCAGATCTGATCTAACGGTTGGGATGGCTTGAAGGGTGAACGGCCCAGGTGAAGCCTCGGTTGGTGAAACAGCTCCAGATCGTGCCACGTGGGGCTCAGCAGTCGAGGGGTCAGAGCGCGTGGGGCTCACGCACGCGTGGGATATCAAAGAGTCCGCGCGAGGATGGCACGCGCGCGTGGCACTTGAACGGTCCAGACGTGATGTGCACGCGGCTGGCAGATATTTTGGTTCCTTGCTTGGATCGTGGCCGTTGGATCAGATCTTGATCCAACGGCCCACAGTCACCTGTACCAAAAATAATTAGAATTAAATAGGTTTGGGTTTGGGCCAACCGGGCCTAGTAATAATATTAGATTTGTAATTGGACTTGGACTGTAATTTATTTATTTGGTTTAATATATAATTTTTTTTGGATTTCATTTTATATATTAGCCCAATAATAATATTAATAGTATAACAACAATACACATACGATAATACAAACGTATATACTTATGCAAACATTAATTAATATAACATACTAGCATACGTACATATAATCATACACATAATTGACTTAACATCTACACACATTAAACAAATACGCTCGTACTAAATATAGATGCATACGCGACACACATACACCGTATTTAATACGTATACATACATAGTTTATAATATATATGCACACATATATTAATAACACTCATGCACATAATAAACATATAATATAATACAATGTATACATGCAACACCAATATGTATTTACAAATAAAAATGAGTGATTACACGCCTCTGCGCTGAATATAAATGAGCCCCATAGAGGGTTACTTTCCACGTGACATCATGCTAGGATAATCATTTTTGGTTAACGACAGGCACCTCTGTGCACTGTTTGCAATATGATTTCCAGGCATGCATCAACGATTCACAAGTAGTCGGCTTCTCAATACTGAGGTAACCATAGTGATTAACGTCAGACACCTCTTGGGTACTGATTTCACTATGACGACCCAGCTAAGACTTCAAGACATATTAAGTGCCTCGGCACAAAAACAACCATAGTACATAATGTCGGTCACCTCCGTAAACTGATGACACTATGTTTGAACTCGTTTGTACCTCTGTGCAATAAACGATAAGTGACTCTTGCACTGAAACAACCATAGTGGTTAGCGTCAGTCACCTCCGTGTACTGATCCCACCAGGTCCAACTCGTTAGCACCTCTATGCAATAAGAAATAAGTGCCTCTCGCACTAAAACAACCATGGTGGTTAGAGTCAGTCACCTCCGTGTACTGATCCCACAAGGTCCAACTCGTTAGCACCTCTGTGCAATAAGAAATAAGTGCCTCTCGCACTAAAACAACCATGGTGGTTAGCGTCAGTCACTTCTGTGTACTGATCCCACCAGGTCCAACTTGTTAGCACCTCTGTGCAATAAGAAATAAGTGCCTCTCGCACTAAAACAACCATGGTGGTTAGCGTCAGTCACCTTTGTGTACTGATCCCGCCAAGTCCAACTCATTAGCACCTCTGTACAATATAAAGATCGAGCACCGCGCATGCTTCGATCGCTATAGTGGTTATCGATAGGCACCTCTGTGCGCTGGTTCCACTATAAAACTCGCATGCACCTCTGTGCCACAAATTCACAACTGAGCGCCACTGTGCTAAAGGAATGAGCGCCACTGCGCGAAGATAATAAGCAAGCACTTCTGTGCCCGAAACAATAGTCAGGCACCTCCGTGCACTAACCAACCCTCAACTTGTTCAACATTATTGACTCGCCCAACCCACTCCTATTACGAGGGCACTTGGTGTGGGGTCCAGTTTCCCTACCCTGCCTACCTCAACTGCCAAGGCTCTTGCCGTTGGGTCAGCCCGCCCTACCTACTCCACTCGTAGGAGCGCTTGGTACAGAGTCAACTGCCTGGGGACACCATCAATGCCGAAATACACAACCAAACCTGGCTTAAAAGCCTTACTCTGATACCAACTGTCACGGCCATGCCGTCTAGGCCCGGTTAGTATGTCGTGCGGCACTTGAAAAGGGACTCAACCCAGACAAGTCAGCCTTCAACAAGAACTTTATTCAAGGACTTAACTCGGAAGCATCATCTCGTGATCCATCGGGCAACATGCGCGTCAAATATCGTATCCCGCGGGGCATAGCGAATGCTAGCGGCCAACCCCTGACTCTCGCGACGAGTGCGATATGGGGCCCTATGGCCCCAAACCGTCCCTAAGAGGTCCTCTTAGAGAGACATCGTGCCATCCGCTTGGCTCCAATGCTTGCACACCTAGGCCCTATGTGGGCCTAGAAGAAGGTCACTTACACCAAGGCAGCTCGACTGCTAGCGCTTGGCGAGGAGGATGGTGGAGACCCAACACCAGACCACTTCCCCCTAAAGAGCTAAATAAACTTACCAAGTATGACGCGAGTAGATGTTGCTTCGTACCAAATGAGGACACTTTCTGAACAGGCCTTCATCGCCTTCCCAAAGCATCCTAACTTGCATCCTTAACTTGGTAGCTCTTCAGGCATTGCTCATATCATCGCTCAGTCCGCCTTTGCTCGGTCCGCCTTTCCTCATCGATACTGACTTAATCACCTGATGAGTCGATATGGACATCGAAGGCAGTTCCTCTTTGATCTATGCTTGACTTAATATGCTTCTCTAGTCCCATCATCTGAACATTTAAGCAAATAATTCAAGCCTCGATCTTGGGTTCTTTTGATTCCCTTATGACCCAGTTTTGCTCCTTCAATGTCAAGTGCTAGATTCATGCTCCCACAATTTTACTCTGATTGTGGCTCGAGCAAAACACTTGTAGCGAATCATTGACTCAACTAACGCATTCCTTGTAGTGTCTTTGAGTCTCACGATCTGGCCATCGACCTACAAAACAAAAATAGCATACCTGTCGCCCATATGCAAGAGAACTAAGACTCGCTACACAATGACTTGTTCTTTTGCACTAAGCCCATTCGCCAATTGTGTCCCACCGTATAGTGAGATCTTCAAGCAATGAATGTGTCACCATCTGGCCAATATCCAAGCGGGCAGGTACAGGTTCACCTTGCACTTAATTGCTTAATGATGTAAAATGATCTCTGGTTACCAACACGATACAAGCGTGTACTTGTCTCTTTGTCTTTCTTTATATGGCCTGCACTATAAGACATACAAGCACATACATTAGTGATAACCTATTCACACAAGTCTCGAACGATACCTGGTTGGTAAATATTGCCTTACGCATTCACTATTTGCCAAGTGAATGTACATCTATTCCCACTCGAACAACCTTGCTCTCATGAACTCATGCATCTTGGCTTTCTAGCGGCTAATAACACTTTTCCCACAAGCCAACCGCCTTACCCTCTTCCCAAAATACATGTCTGATAGGATGTGCAGCGCCACCGTATTTATATCCCAAGACCTCCCTTTTTCTTTCCGATCTGGGATTAATGACCCCGCCTCTTCTCAGGCGTGAAATTCTCCCCCACTCAACCTCGTGACGCCCTCATCACGAGCTTCCGCTCTCGTGATGGGCCACCTTGTCACAATTGTCCAACATGCCTACCCCACTCATAGGCGCTCGATGTGAAATCGGGCAGTCAAAGGGTCGCTCCGATACCACTTGTCACGGGGCCTTTACCCTCTTCCCAAAAGGTAGAGTTTGGGTTGATCCACTGTAAAGGTATGTATCCTACACACCATCGAGGCGGCCCCTACCGCCCAAGTCGATGGTGTGGTGAGTTTTTATAATGTAACCCGATGCTTTCTTTTTTTCTAATAAAATAAAAATCATTTTTCTTTCCTACGGGGAAGCTGGGGGTCGACTGTGTGCATCCGCTATGCCCCACGGTTTCGACCATGGTTTGAAGAATGGTTTTGTGGCGCGAGACTAATGTGTTGCTTGCTTATTTGAGCAGATCAATCGAGAGAAAAAGGCTGACTTGATCGGGAAGAGTCTTTTTTCAAGTGTCGCACGGCTTAGCGACCGAGTAAACTAAAGGCTAAGGCCGTGACAAGAGGTATCAGAGCGACCATTTGACTGCCCGATTTTGTGCCGAGCGCCCATGAGTGGGGTAGGCAGGGTGGACAACTGTGACAAGGTGGCCCATCACGAGAGCAGAAGCTCGTGACGAGGGCGTCACGAGGTTGAGTGGGGGAGAATGTCATGCCTGAGAAGAGGTGCGGTCATTAATCCCACATCAGAAAGTAAAATGGAGGTCTTGGGATATAAATATGGTGGCGCTGCACATACTATCAGACATATCTTTTGGGAGACGATGATCAGAGATGGTGGTTGGTGGTAGCCGGCATCGTAAAAGGTAGCTGGTGAATAGGTTGGAGATGACCACTAGGGGCGGTGATGGATTGAGTGAACGGAAAAGGAAGAAGTAGGATGAATATTTGAAGAATTTAGGTTTTGATCTGTATAAACAAGAAAGAAGAGTTGTTTAGGTGTTTGTGAGGATTAAATGAAGTGAATGTGAGGAACGCATATGAGCTCAGGAATAAAAGTTGGGTTTAGATCTTCAAAAACATAAAATTGAGGGTGTTCAAGTGTTTTTGTGGATCAAAGTGAAGAAAATAGAAGAACGTAGCTTGAATATCCTTAAAAATATGAGGTTTGATGGAAAATATGGGGACATCTAGTTTTTGGGTGTTAGAGTTTAGAGGATCTTAAGAGAGAAAGAGGTAGAGAGAGGATGAAAAATGAAAAAAATGAGGAAAGGGAAAAATGGAATCAGAGGCAGCCTTTAAGTAGGGATGGGGCTCGGGCCTGTAGGCCCTCGAATCTCAGGCTGAGCCCGCACCCTACGCTCCTATCCTTTGTAATTCAGTTCACAGGTTTAAATAAATTTCAATTTTGTCCTTTTTCTTTTGTTTTGAAGTATTTATTTCTTTCAACTTGGTCATTTACAACATTTAATTACTAAACTTATCTGCTTTAATTTATATGTTCGTTCCACATTTTAAAATTGGCATAAAGTTTTAATTGTTAGATAATATTAAGCACTTAGATTACTATTTGTTAGAGACTTTAGTTCTTTAAATTCTCAAATTAAGAATCAATAATTAATTAGGTGAGATAATTATAGCAAATTAGGGGATATTAAATGGAAAGTTTTGGAGTACAAATTTGAGTAGTGTCCCGCCGCAATGGGGTGCTATTCTAACATGGCTCTAAATTAGAACATTTAATATTCATTACAACATTATAATTAGATGAATAATTTAATTAATTAGTTAGAGCCATAGACTTTAGGGTTCTTTAATTAAGAATCAATAATTAATTAAGGAAATAATTGTAGCAAATTGGTGGATGTTAAATGGAAAACTTAGAAGTTCAAATTTGGGTAGTTTACCACCGCAATGGGGTGTTATTCCAACATGGCTTTTAAGAAGAACATTTAATATTCACTATAACCTTATAATTTGATAAAAAAAAAACTTAGTTAGTTAATTAGAGCCTTAATTAAGACTACCACTTTAAATAATTAGAATAACAAATTGATTAGTGAATATTATTTAATTTAGGGGTTTTGATATGGATAATGCTCAAACGATTGGGTGTTATCTCAAATTCAATAATAATCATAATTTTAAACAATTTTTAATTAATTAGAGCCTTTTATAAGTTAGAACTTAAAATTAACAAGATAATTATTGACCATGCATTAAAACCCTTCTATGTTGGAAATATATTTCTGAATGCGAATAAGGGTGTCCTAATGTATTTGATTGCTTTTAATCTCGTATTCGGATAAAACATATTTCCATGTAAAAGGATATCTCCATTTGGAATTTAAATCCACTTAATGACTATGGGTTAAATTAAATTCGAATTATTGTTCTCAATATGCCAAAATGCCATGTAAAATTAAAAGGTACCGATAATGAGCATTTATGGGGTTCTAATCGTTCCCACACATAACCGACTCTCAAACCTAATTTTTAAAAAAGAATGAATCTCTGGTTGTTTTTATGGTGTCCGGTCTACCAAAGTGACCGGTGGCGACTCCAAAATAATTTCAAGATTAAATAAAGGGAAAATCCAATTTAACATGAAAAAACCTAATTTTTCAAGCTTAAATAAATAAAAAGAAAAACCCAAATTTTCAAACTTAATCGTTGAGCTATTTTCACACCAATTGAAATGGTCATGACACAAGGTTATTTGGAGGCATTCAAATTAGAATTTCTTGAAACATACTTCAAATCGGAGTCAGGACATTGAAAAACCTAAAATATGAGTTTTCGAAAAATGTTGGCGTTTGGTCAATAGTCAACAGTAAATGGGTTGACTCGACTAAGTTGACTTGGGCGAGAAAACTCAGTCAACGGGTTGACTTGGGCGAGTTGGCTCCGCTGGTTGACTCGTGCGAGGTTACTCTGTCAATGGGTTGTGTCAAACAGGTCAGGTGGGTCGGGTTGGACAGATTCGGGTTAGAAGGGTTTGGGCTTAGACCATACGGGTTTGAGGCTAAAGGCCATTGGGCCTTAACAGGCCGGCTCATACTCTATAACTAACAGGTCTATCCCAGTTCGTTAAGCCAGATTGGTCCAGGGCTAACTGACCCTTAGTGGTCGAAAATTACCTCTGGGAGACGCGCGCTCAACACGTGCGGCTCACGTTCGCTAGAATCTCTCTAAATAGGTAGAAAACGATGTAGAAAAAAGATCAAAGGTTTTTCAAAAGCTTACCGAAATGTGGAGCAGCAAAATCCACGACGACAAAAGGGAAACCGTTTGGTTTTTCTCAAGCTTCCAATGACCTTCGAATCATCGATGGATAGACGATCAGAGGGTCAAGTTGCTCGCCAAGACACGGGAAGAAAGGTGGTTACAACGGTGTCTCACACCGGTGCGGGACGACAGCTAGAAATGATTAGATATAGAACCGAGAAAGATTGGGTTCAAATGAACCTTTATGTCAATCTCCACTTTGGACGGCTGCTCTAAATTGTGAGTAGTGGTTATGAGTGAGAACAGGAGGGGACGGTGGTTCAGACAGTAGTGGCAGTGCATGCCACAGATGGGAAGTGGGGAAGATCGAAGGGTGACCGGTGAGGGAGTTGGTGAGAGGCTTTTGAAATCTTGGATATTTTTCTCATATTCGAATGGCCAAAATATCAAGTAGGTGGGGAGTCAGATCAAGCTTTAATTAATTTTGGTATAACTACTGAATAAAGATTAAGATCAATTTGGGGGAAGACTATGATTAAGGATTGGCCTTAGCTCAATGGTTGAGGCTTGGGTTCACTATACTAATGGGTATAGGTTCAAATCCCCTTGGTTTAAGAAAACTCTTTTCTTTCTTTTTTTATTATTATCCCCTTAGCTTTACTCATTTTATAATAAATAGAATATGAATGTTACAACTCTCCCCCTAAAAGAAAATTCCGTCCTCAAAATTTATCTCATTCAAACAGATGCAGAAATTGCTCCCTCATTGATTCTTTGGTCTCCCAAATGGCTTCTTTAGGGCTACGGTTACTCCACTGAACTTTAACCATAGGGATACGCCTATTCCTTATAACTCTCTCGTCAAAATCTTAAATCTAGACTGGTTCCTCCTCATAAGACAGGTCTGGCCTCAACTCCACATCTTGAACCTAAATAACATGACTCAAATCTAGATGGTATTTTCTCAACATGAACACATAGAAGACATCATGAATATAGCTAAGTTGAGGTGGAAACTCTAGCTGATAAGCGACTGGTCCCACTCTCTTTACAATACGATACGACCTAATGAATCTTGGACTCAATTTACCTTTGCGCCAAAATCTTAGAACTTTCTTCCACAAGGATACCTACAGAAAGACCTATTCACCAACATCAAACTCAATATTTTTCTTCCTCTGATAAGCATAAGACTTTTGTTTATTAAATGCCTCCGTTAAACAGTCACATATCAATATGACAATCTCCTCAAACTCTCAAAGAAGCTCTAGACCCAAATTCTTCCTATCGTACAACTCAGTCCAACAGATAAAAGTACGACATTTATGACTATATAGAGCCTCATATAGTGCCATACGACTATTTTCCTGATGACTATTATTATAAGAAACTCAACCAAGGGCAAGAAGTCTTCCCAACAACCATGGAAGTCAATCATACAACCCCATAACATATCCTCCAGAATCACTCTATATGACTGACCATCAATCTACGGATGGAAAGTTGTACCGAAGTTCAAACAAATCTCCAAGGCCTCCTACAAGGCTTGCCAAAACTAGAAACCTAACTTCAGACATCGATCAGAAATAATAGATAAGGGAACACCATGAAATCTAACAATCTCTAAAATATACACTTTAGCCAGGTTATCTAGAGAATAATTAACTTGAACATGAATAAAATGAGGTGACTTGGTGAGTCTATGAACAGACACCCAGACAGAATCCTTTTAGAAGAAGTCAAAGAAAAATCAATAACAAAGAGCATGGTGACTCATTTCCCACTTACACTCAAAAAAATCAATAGGTTGTAACAAACTACAGGCTGGTGATGATCTACCTTAACCTTTAGTTTGATCTCTCATGCATTACCATTTCTATCGGACATAGTAGAATCACCTTGTTTGAGTTTAGATATACTACTTGCTCAACAGTCCTCTTTGGTGGCAAATCTTAATCTTGTACTTGTTCTTTAGGACTTCCAAGACTAAATCAGATACAACTTGAAATCTTACTAGGATCTGTTGGAGTATGTCCAAAGAACATTCATGATATGAAGACATACTTATTTTATCTTGTTTTATTAATATAAAGCCATTATTATTATTTTAGTCTTATTCTATGCATTTATAAATAAACTAAATTATAATAAAGTTCTTAGAATAATATATTTATTCTCAAATGTTCTTAGTCGAGTATTATTGCGGGCATGGACTACAATAATATATTAAGACTAATATATAGTTGATTGATGAAAAAATGTTGTCAATGACATGGATATATCAAAATCAATGCATAAGTATGTGTTAAAGAACGACATACTTGACTGACCCGCTATGAGAATGTTTCTTGGATTATTATGTGTCAGTCACAACATTCCTCATAGTGATAACTACATGTATGATCATCATTATTTTAACATTGTGAGTGACATATTTTGATACAATCAAACGTGTGTCGTAACTGACTACACTATAAAGATTGATATTAGATATGTTACAATCTATGTAGCAGAATATGGTTGATCAAGATAGGATTTGTCCTTCCTACATAATAGGAGTAATATCATAGGCCACTTGATTGAGTGAGACTAGAAATGCATGGTCATGCTCGAATAAATTGATATGAGATATCATAGTTGTTCGTTTATAATAGTCTATTCAAGATATCAAGAAATATTAGATGGACTATACAAGTGTGACTATTCCCTGACTTGTGTCTGATCTAGATATAAGGACAAAAGGATGTAATATATGAATATAGTTAATCACGAAAAATATTATGTCGAACCACAACTTCTTGTAACTTAGGTAGCAATGATGTATTGCTAGATGCCACTCATTGCTTGTAATATTCGAATTGTTCAAGATATTACTGCTAACGTTACATGAACCTACAAGGGTCATACCCTATGATTGAAATGAACAAATATCGACTAGATAGAATGTGTACAAACTTGTTGTGCATGAAATAAGAAAAAAACTTGAATTATTATAATTATTGTAATTATTGATAATTTCGTTTATATATATTAATACTAGATAATTATTGTAATTATTAGATACTATTAAAATATATATCCCTAAAGAAACCTGATCAAAGTAGAATCAGATTCTACATATTTAATTATACTCGGTTAAATATATTTTATATTTAAAGAATCTGAATTTAATTAGAATTAGGGTTTTGAATGCTATATAAAGGCATAATGTCTAGCAGTCAAAGATATGCTTTTTGTGAAAAACCTCTCTAACAGTTAAAGAAGAGAAAATGTTGTTCGTTTTGTTCGGGTGGACTGCGTAGAGGTCGGAACACTATTTTGATGACTTGGATTCGGTATCGTGCTGGAAGAATTGGATTCTCCTAACTCCCTGTGGTTTTTCCAGATTTAATTAAGGTAACATTTCATCTCTCTTCACCCCAAATTTATTCCTCGTACAAAGTTCACTGGTGGAATACGCTGGATAATTTTTCTACTGCGCCATGGGGTGTACCCACGATTCCCCAACCATGGTATCAGAGCCACTTGTATGATACGAATTCGGACTTAAATAATTGGATGATGCTTTTGTATGAGATGTTTCTTTTTTTTTCTATTTTGACGAGTATACGATATTTTTACAAAATAATGAAATTGAATCCAGAAGTGGTTAAGATGTTAATTTGTTTTAAATAAGTTTTTACAATCAATGGTTAAATGTTAATCATGTGTTTGTTGTTGTAAGGTTTTAATGTTCGTATGTTAATTGTTAACATGATGAACATGTGATTTTCATAGCAAGTCATTTTGGTAGAGAAATAATGGTTGTTCTAGTACAAAAAACTTTAGGGATTGAAAAATCCCAAAAACATTAATTGGATTCTCCTAACTCCCTGTGGTTTTTCCAGATTCAATTAAGGTAACATTTCATCCCTCTTCACCCTAAATTTATTTCTCGTACATAGTTCACTGGTGGAATACGCTGGATAATTTTCCTACTACGCCATGGGGTGTACCCACGTTTCCCCAACAGTGGTATTAGAGCCACTTGTATGATACGATTTCGGACTTAAATAATTGGATAATGCTTTTGTATGAGATGCATGTTTTTTTTCTGTTTTGACGAGTATACGGTATTTTTGTGAATCAACGAAATTGAATCCAGTCGCGGTTAAGATGTTAATATGTTTTAAATAAGTTTTTACAATCAATGGTTAAATGTTATTCATGTGTTTGTTGTTGTAAGGTTTTAATGTTCGTATGTTAATTGTTAACATGATGAACATGCGATTTTCATAGCAGATCATTTTGGTAGAGAAATAATGGTTGTTCTAGTACAAAAAACTTCAGGGATTGAAAAATCCCAAAAACACGGAATTGGATTCTCCTAACTCCATGTGGTTTTTCTAGATTTAATTAAGGTAACATTTCATCCCTCTTCACCCCAAATTTATTTCTCGTACATAGTTCACTGGTGGAATACGCTGGATAATTTTCCTACTGCGCCATGGGGTGTACTCACGTTTCCCCAACAGTGGTATCAGAGCCACTTGTATGATACGAATTCGAACTTAAATAATTGGATGATGCTTTTGTATGAGATGCATGTTTTTTTTTCTGTTTTGACGAGTATACGATATTTTTGAGAAACAATGAAATTGAATCCAATTGCGGTTAAGATGTTAATTTGTTTTAAATAAGTTTTTACAATCAATGGTTAAATGTTAATCTGTTTTAAATAAGTTTTTACAATCAATGGCTAAATGCTAATCTGTTTTAAATAAGTTTTTACAATCAATGGTTAAATGTTAATCGTGTGTTTGTTGTTGTAAGGTTTTAATGTTCGTATGTTAATTGTTAACATGATGAACATGCGATTTTCATAGCAGATCGTTTTGGCAGAGAAATAATGGTTGTTCTAGTACAAAAAACTTTAGGGATTTAAAAATCCCAAAAACACGAATCTGTTGATAAAAGTTATCAAATCGTGAGGTTTTTCTATAGTAATCGAAGTGCCAAAATTAAAAAATTTAATTTTAATTAACAAGATGAAACATGTGTATGTTTTGGATGATATGCATGGTGTTTGAAATAAATGGTTATAGCCCAATAGCCTATTTACTTTGGTTTTATATAAATACGGCCTACGTGTTGTCCCTTTCTTTCTTCTATTATAATTATCTTCTCATCTTACTATCTTGGATGTAAAAAGAGTTTCTGATAAATTGTAATATTTGTGGAGAAAGCGTCGATCAAAGGTGCAAAATGATGGCTTGAACAAATGTGGATTAGATGTTTGAGAAGCAAGTTCTATCTTTAGTATTTTTGGTTCTCCCATTGGCTTAGGATGGGCTACCTTAGTTTTATGGGCTATAACCATTACAGTTATATTTACTACTTTACATGTATGTGATACAATGTATGTTTTTAGCATGATGGTAATTGATTAGATAATAGTAGAATGGTGAGATTAATTTAACAAAACCCCTTCATATTTAATTAATAGCCATCCAATATTAGTCCTCGTTAAAACCTCGATCGGTACTATCTAGGTTCTGCTAAAGTGAAGTACACATATCTATCTTGGTTAAATGTGAAGAATAAGCAAGTGATATTCACTGGTTGTAATATTGGTTAAACTAGGTTGTTCTAATGAGATTAGAAACATAAAGGCTAATGATTTGGATAATCATGAGATGATTAGGAACAATAGTTGTTCACCAAATATAGGAATTACATGAGATGTAATTAGCAAGTGTTGCTTCCTAAATAATTGAATTCTAGGAGTAAAGCCGAAGCTGACTTAGGATGAAATGAAATATGGATCCTTACCCACTAGAAATACTTTTAGTAAGTTTTTCAATTTTTGAGGGTTTTTAATATTAGGAATGTTATTACTTTATAAACTTGATAAAAGGTACTTATAGATTATATTTTATCATTTTAGATTTATTATGGCAAATTCAGACTCATTATCATTGTGATCCGTCCTTGAAAGGGACAAATTGAATGGCTTGAACTTCCTTGACTGGTTCTACAATTTGAAGATTGTCCTAAAAAAGAATGGAAACTATCAGTCATCAAAGAACCTGTCCCTAAAAAGCCAGCAGATGATGCCTCTAAAGATGAATTGGAAGCCTTTGAAAAATACTTAAGTGACATGGTATATGTCGGATGTTTGATGCTTGCGACCATGACCCCTAAGCTTCAGAATCAACATGAAAACACAGTTCCCTATGAAATGGTTAAAAATCTCAAGGAATTATATGAAGGGCAAGCTCGTCAAGAGAGGTATGAGACCTCAAAGGCTTTGTTTCAATGCAAGATGGTTGAGGGAACTCCAGTGGGAACTCATGTTCTCAAAATGATAGGGTATATTCAGACCCTGGAAAAGTTGGGCTTCCCTCTAAGTGTTGAATTGGCTACTGATGTTATCCTACAATCATTTTTGGATAGTTTTAATCAGTTTGTTCTTAATTTCAATATGAATGAAATTAACTAATCGTTGCCTCAGTTGCTTGGTCTGTTAAGAACAACAGAGAACAACATGAAAAAGGTTGGCTGCAAACCTATTCTGATGATCCAAAAGGATAACATAAAAAGAAAGCCCAACACCAAGCCAAAGCCCAACAAAGTAAAGGTTGCATTGAAACCCAAATGAGGAGTTGCAAAAGAAGGAAAGTGTTTCCATTGCAACAATGTTGGACATTAGAAGAGAAACTGTCATGTCTATCTTAAGGACATCAAGGCAAGAGAAAATAGACAGTTCTTATCAAGTATTTATGTTATTGATATTAATATATCAACATCTAATTCTTGGATATTATATACCAGTTGTGGCTCTCATACTTGTACTTCTGTACAGGGACTAAAAAGGAGTAGAAAATTGGCTAAAGGAGATGTGGACCTACGAGTGGGAAATGGAGCAAGAGTTGCTGCATTAGCTACAGGAACATATACTTTGTCATTACCTAGTGGACTTGTTTTAGATTTAGAGGATTGTTATTTCGTATCTAGTTTGACTAAAAACATTATTTTAATTTCTTGTTTCGAAAAGATTGGTTTTGAGATTATTATTAAGAATAATAGTTGTCCCTTTTATCTCAATAATGTTTTTATGGTACGACACAATTAATAAATGACCTCTATATCTTAGATCGAGATGATTCTATATATAACATAAAGACGAAAAGATGAAAAAACAAATGACTCTAATCAAACTTATCTCTAGCATTGTCTCTTAGGTTATATAAGTGAAAAACGCATATCAAAACTTCACAAAGATGTACTTTTGGATTCTTTTGTTTTTGAACAATTTAATATATGTGAACCTTGTTTAATAGGAAAAATGACCAAATCAATGTTTAACGGTAAAAACGAGTGAGGAAGTGATTTATTAGGTTTAGTACATAGTAATGTATATGGACCAATGAATACACAAGCCAGAAGAGGGTTTTAGTACTTTATTACTTTCATTGATGACTTTAGTAGATATGGGTACATTTACCAATGTATCATAAATCTGATGCCCTTGAAAAGTTCAAGGAATTTAAGAATGAAGTACAAAACCAACTAGGAAAAAGTATCAAAGCTCTTTGATTATATCGAGGAGGAGAATACTTAAGCTCAGAGTTTGATGAACATTTTAAAGAATGTGGGGTTGTCTCACAACTTACACCTCCTGGTGCTCCACAATAGAATGGAGTCTCTAAAAGGAGAAATCGAACATTGTTAGACATGGTTTGGTCAATGATGAGTCATGCTAATATTCCAACTTCTTTTTGGGGACATACACTAGAAGCAGTTACTTTCACACTAAATCGCGTTTCATCTAAATCGGTTCAAAAGACACCGTATGAGATATGGACTGAGAAGCGTTTAGTATGTCTTCCATGAAAATTTGGGGATGCGAAGTTTATGTTAAACATCAACTGTCTACAAAACTCGAACCCAAATCTCATAAGTGTAATTTTGTGGGGTATCCTAAAGAAACTAAAGGATATTATTTCTTCAATCATTCTGAGAATAAAGTGTTTGTCGCTTGAACAAGAGTCTTCCTCGAAAGATAATTTATTTTCAAAAAAGAAACTGGGCAGAATATTAAACTTGAGGAAATTCAAGATCAACCACAAATCACTGAACTAGAGATTGAACAACAACAAGTTCTACAAATAGTTGAGGAACATCCAACCATTCTTGAAACACAACCACTATGGAGATCTGTGAGAGAACACAATGCACCTGAGAGATATGGATTTCTCGTCACATTGCATGGTGATGTTCTCCTTATGGACCAAGATGAGCCTAGGACTTATCAGGAAGCAGTGGCGAGCCCAGACTCTGAGAAATGGCTAGAAGCCATGAAATTCGAGATGGATTCCATGTTAGAAAACCAAGTATGGACTTTGGTTGACCCACCTGAAGGGATAAAGCCCAAAGGGTGTAAATGGGTTTTTAAAAAGAAAACCGACATGGATGGCAATGTACAAATATACAAAGGGTGATTGTTCGCTAAGGGATTCATCAGATTCATGGTATAGACTATGATGAAGCTTTTTCTCCTGTTGCTATGTTTAAATCCATTTGGACATTTCTTGCAATAGCTGCATTTTACGATTATGAAATCTAGCAAATGGATGTTAAAACCGCTTTCCTCAATGGAAAAATTAGATGAGCATGTGTACATAACACAACCTAAGGGTTTTTTCGATCCAAAAGATGCTCGAAAAGTATGCAAGGTACAAAGATCCATTTATGGGTTGAAGCAAGCTCCTCGAAGTTGGAATTTTAATTTTAATGATGCAATCAAAGAATTTGGTTTTATTAAAAATGAAGATGAGACATGTGTTTTCAAGAAAATTAGTGGGAGCACTGTCACATTCTTAGTATTGTATGTAGATGATATACTAATAATAGGAAATGACATATCTACCTTACAGTCTGTAAAGACTTGGTTAGGAAAATGTTTTTCTATGAAAGACTTAGCTGAAACAACCTACATATTAGGAGTCATGATCTATAGAAATAGATCAAGACTACTCCTAGAACTAAGTCAAAATACATACATAGATAAAGAACTAAAAAGATTCAGTATAGAAGAATCTAAAAGAGGATTCTTACCTATGAGACATAGTATTTCACTCTCGAAGGAAATGTGTCCTTCAATGCCTCAAGAATGAGAGCGCTTGAGTAAGATTCCATATACTTCGGCCATTGGATCTATTATGTATGACATGCTATACACACGTCCTGATGTATCATATGCTTTAAGTATGACAATTCAGTACCAAGTAGATCCCGGTGAAGGTCATTGAGTTGTAGTCAAAAACATCCTTAAGTATTTAATAAGCACTAAGGATACATTCCTTATGTATGGAGGTGAGGAAGAGCTAAGTATAAAAGGTTATACTAACGAAAGCTTTCAAACTGATAAGAATGATTCTCGATCGCAATCGAGTTTTGTGTTTTGCCTTAATGGAGGTGTTGTAAGCTAGAAAAGTTCAAATCAAGAAACAGTAGCAGATTCTACAATAGAAGCTGAGTATATTGCAGCAAGTGATGCTGCAAAAGAGGTTGTTTGGATAAAAAAGTTCATATCTGAACTAGAGGTTGTGCCTAGCATATCAACTGCTATAGAACTAAGTTGTGATAACAACGGAGCCATCGCACAAGCAAAAGAACCCATATCTCACCAACGATCCAAACACATACTTAAGCGTTACTATTTCATTCAAGAAATCATTGATTGAGGGGATGTAGAAATATGCAGAGTACCAACGGACGAATATATCACTGATCCACTAACAAAGCCTCTAACACAGCAGAAGTATGATCATCACACTAAGTCTCTTGGTATTAGATACATGAGCGATTGGTCTTAGTGCTAGTGAGAGATTGTTGGAGTATGCTCAAAGACCAATCATGAGATGATTGTAAAAGACATACTTATTTTATCTTGTTTTATTAATATAAAGTCATTATTATTATTTCAGTCTTATTCTATGCATTTATAAATAAACTGAATTATAATAAAGTCCTTAGAATAATATAGTTATTCTTAAATGTCCTTTGTCGAGTATTATTGTGGGCATAGACAAAAATAATATATTAAGACTAATATATAGTTGATTGATGACAAAGTGTTGTCATTGGCATTGAGATGTCGAAATTAATACATAAGTATGTGTTAGAGAACAACATGCTGGAATAACCCGCTATGAGCATGTTTCTTGGATTATTATGTGACAGTCACAACATTGCTCATAGTCATAACTACATGTATGATCCTCAGACTTGAGATTATCATTATTTTAACATTGTGAGTGACATATTTTGATACAATTAAACGTGTGTCGTAACTGAATACACTATAAAGATTGATATTGCATATGTTGCAATCTATGTAGCGGAATATGGTTGATCAAGATAGGATTTGTCCCTCATACATAATAGGAGTAATATCATAGGCCACTTGATTGAGTGAGACTAGAAATGCATGGTCATGCTCGAATAAATTGATATGAGATATCATAATTATTCGTTTATAATAGTCTACTCAAGATATTAAGAAATATTAGATAAACTATACAAGTGTGACTATTCCATGACTTGTGTCTGACCTAGATATAAAGAAAAAATGATGTAATACATGAAAAAAGTTAATCACGAAAAAGGTTATGTCAAACCACAACTTCCTGGAACTTAGGTAGCAATGATGTATTGCTAGATACCACTCATTGCTTGTAATATTAGAGTGTTCTAGATATTACTGCTAACGTTACATGAACCTACAAGGGTCACACCCTATGATTGAAACGAACAAATATCGACTAGATAACATGTGTACAAACTTGTCGTACATGAAATAAGCAAAAACCGAAATTATTATGATTATTGTAATTATAGATAACTTTGTCTATATATATATATATTAATACTAGATTATTATTGTATTATCAGACACTATTTAAATATATATATCCCTAAAGAAACCTAATCAAAGTAGAATTAGATTCTAGATATTTAATTATATTCGGTTAAATATATTGTATAATAAAAGAATCTGAATTTAATTAGAATTGGGGCTTTAAATTCTATATAAAGGCATAAGGTCTAGCAGCCAAAGATATGTTTTTTGTGAAAAAACTCTCTAATAGTTAGAGAAGAGAAAATGTTGTTCGTTTCTTTCGGGTGGACTGCGTAGAGGTGGGAACGCTATTGTGAGGACTTGAATTCGATATCTTGCTGGAAGAATTGGATTATTCTAATTCCCCTCAGTCTTTCTAGATTTAATTAAGGCAACTCGCCCAAGTTAAATCAGTCAATGGTTTAGGTCAGACGGGTTGAATCTAGTTGGACGGGTCGAGTTGGACAGGTTTGGATTAGGCAGGTTTGGGCTTAGACTAGACGGGTTTGAGGCTAAAGGCCATTGGGCCTTAACAGGTCAGCCCACACTCTATAATTAACAGAATAATCCTGGTTTTTTAGGCCAGATCAATTATATCAAGACTGGTCTAGGGCTGAACTGACCCTTGGTGGTCAAAAATTACCTCTGGACGACGGGTGCTCGACCCGTACGGCTCACATTCACCGGAATCCCTCCAAAATAACAGAAAACTATGCAAAAAAAGCTCAAAGGGTTTTCAGAGGCTTACCGAAACATGGAGCGGGGGAATCCACATCGACAAATGGGAAACTGTTAGATTTTCTTCAAGCTTCTGATGACCTTTGAAACATCGATGGATGGATGATCGGAGGGTCGGGTCTTGCTCACCATGGCATGGGAAGGACGATGGCTGCGACGGTGTCTCACACCTTCGGTGGACGGCGGCTAGAAATGATTAGAAACAGAACCGAGAAAGATTGGGTTCAAACAAATATTTATGTCGATCTCTACTTCAAAAAGCTACTCCAAATAACGAGTGATGGTTATGGGTGAGAAAAGGGACATGAAGACGGTTCAGGTGGTAATGGCGGTGCACGCCACGCCACGACTGGGCGGTGGGGAAGACCATAGGGTGACTGGTGCGGGGAGTTGATGATAGGCTTTTGAAATCTTGAATATTTTTCTCAAATTTGAATTGCCATAATATGTAGTTGGGGAGTCGAATCAAGCTTTAACTAATTTTGGTATAACTACTGAATAAAGATTAAGATCAACTTGGGGGAAAACTATGACTAAGGATTGGCCTTAGCTCAAAGGTTGAGGCTTGGGTTCACTAAGCCAATGGGTATAGGTTTAAATCCCTTTAGTTGAAGAAAACTCATTTCTTTCTTTTTTATTATTATCCCCTCATCTTTACTCATTTTATAAAAAATAGAATAGGAGTGTTCAATATGGGTTCAAAGAGTTTTACTTGGAAGGTGGGTGTGGTGCGAAGGTGCACTTTTGGCTAGACACATGGTGTGCCGAGCTACTATTGAAGGACTCCTTTGTGCATTTGTTTTCTATTGCAGCCAACAAGCTCATGTTGTTCATTGACTATGCAATCAACGTTTTATTTTTATATGACCACTAGCGAGCTTTTTCAGTGGGATTTATGGGTGTTTGAGAGTTAGCAACTTCCTGACTCGACTGATTTATTGACTGCGATATTGCTGCGAGACTGGGTCGAGGATACTCTAATTTGGAAACCAAATCCTCATGGCAGCTTTTTTGTACATGCTTTTTCGAAATTGTTATTGCTTGATAATGTAGGAGATGCCGATATAAGACCTTGTTTTGCTTGGAAAGTGCCGGTCCCGTTAAAGGTACAAGCTTTGTATTGGTTCGTTTGGCTGCAACATTACTTTGGCATTGGATCATAGTCCCTGTGTTTGGTGTGGCATGGCCAAGGATGAGATAGAACACACTCTTTATTCTTGTGCTTTTATTAGAATGGTTTGGGATTGGCTCTTGGGGTGGTGGGGAGTTTCTGTGGCTTTTTCGCAGCATTTGTCGGATTTTATAGCATCCAATTGCTTATGTCCTTTCTCAGGTGTTCAGCGTAAATGGTGGTTGTCCTGTGTGGCTTTGATTTTATAGTCTTTATGGCTTGCGTGGAATGAGTTGGTCTTTAATAAGAAACAATTGTCATGTGAGGAAATATGTTTCTTGATCAAGTTGCGATCCTTCTTTTTGGTAAAAGCAATTAATGCATATTTTAAAGTCATGGAAGTAGTATTGTGGCGATGCCTGAGTGATTGTATCGTCTCGGCCTTTTCTTGCTCTTCATGGTTTGGTGTATGTTGGGAGCCACCATCTTATGGCAAAGGGTAAACCAAATCCTGCTGGCTTTGGTGGTGTGCTTCGAGACGACTTGAGAAAGATTCTAGCTTTATGTTTGGGCCCTTGAGCAGTTTTGGATTGTAATGTGGTTGAATTACGGGTGATTGAATTTGCGCTATCTATGGTGCCGAACTTATCTTGGGCTGATATTCCTGTGATTATCGAATCTGATTCAAGCAATGTCATTGGTTGGATTATGCAAACACATCATGAGCCGTAGAGACTATGGGATACTTTTGTGCCAATTGATTGTCTTTGTTGAATGTGTGTTTTCATCATGTATTTCATGAAGCAAATTCTCTTGTGGATGTTTTGGCTAAGGAGGGAGTCGATCGTGCGACTTTGTTTCAAGCATGCTTATGATTGTTCTTACCATTGTATGCTGGAGGATTTAGCATTGTTGGATGTGTTACCGTGGCTCTGGTGGTGCGATTTTGGTCGTGCTCTGCTGCTTGGTAGGTGGTTGCTCGCTTGCTTAGTCATTTGGTTGCTGGCTTAGTTTGTTTGCTTGGTCCGAGGATTCGGGCATGGTCTGCTTAATGTTTGCGTGTGTTGTGGACCTCCTGGTTGAGGGATGTTTGTTCTTCTTTGGTTTTCTTATCGTGGTCTTTGTGTTTGGTTCGCAATGTTGTCCGATTGTGGTGTACTCTTTTCTTTCATTTAGGTTTAGGGATGTTTTTAACGAGGCACACAGCTAGAGTTGTATGATTCCTATTCTCAAAAAGTCATATACTTTTGCCAAGCAAAAAAATTAAAATCTTAAAACTTTAAAAGATTATTTGTATAATTTTAAAACTTTTATATTTTTAATAAAATGTTATAGATATACCCGTTGAATTAATAATTTAACTTTTAAATTTTTAAAGATTATTCATATAATTTTAAATATTATATTTTTAATATAATAATATAGATATACTCATTGAATTAAGATTTTAAATTTTTTAAAGATTATTTATATAATTATAAAAATTAAATTTTTTTAATATAATTTTTTAACATATACACATTGAATTAAGATTTTAAATTTTTAAAGATCGTTCATATAATTTTAAATTTTTTATATAATTGTATAGATATACTCATTGAATTAGGATTTTAAACTTTTATAGATTATTCATATAATTTTAAAATTAGCTTAAGGCTACTTTCGCCCCTGTAGTAGTTCCAATTTATCATTTTCGTACATATGGTATTTTTGCATCAATTTGGCCCCCTGAAATAGTCGAATTGCATCATCGTTTGCCCCTTGACTAATGGAAGCCAACATTGACTGTTACAGTGCTGACATGGCGGTCAACAGTGCTGACGTGACAGTTAACGATACTAACGTGGCAGTCCACGTGTGAAGATGACGTGGTAGAGGGGTAAAATTGATTTTCTGACCAAGTTTGGGGTCAAAATTGACTTTCTGGTTGAGTACGAGGGTAAAATTAGTTTTTAGACAAAAATACGAATTTAAAAATATTGAAATACTGTAATGATATAAAAAACAATAAAACATTTAAAAATATTTTATTAATATATGACTAAAAAATTAAAAACATTTCAATTGTAATATTAGCCCACATTCCAATACTTATAATGCAGTTTGGAAGCAGCATCCAAACTTTTCTTGGGCGAATTAGAGAGGTAATCAATTTAATGCTAGGGTCAGAGCAACAACGCACCACCAGGATTCAATCAGAATGCGATGCCAAAAAGAGCACAAAATAATTTCCATCCAAGGAAGAGATCCAATCAGGGGAACACTTTAACAGAGTACATGGAGTGGAATGATGCAGTTGTCCAAAGTTTAGCAGCATCTATGCGAAACTTGGAAGTCCAGCTAGGACAGATTTCCAATGCACTTAATAATAGTCCTAGTGAACTTTGCCAAGTGATACGAAAGATGCTTGGTAGAAAGGGAATGAACAATGTAAAGCAGTCACTCTCTGGAGTGGTAAATAATGTGAGAATGAAACTCCTGTCAAACAACCAATTATATGCCACGACGTAAAGATGGTGCCAGCAGATGAGCCTAAGAATGTACAGAAAAAAGGCAAGCAATAACAATGCCAGACCTCAATTTGATGCCACTACCACTTTGGCAAACCTAGCGAAGCCAACATTTGTCTCTCCACCAACACCTTTTCCAGAAAGGCTCCAGAAATACAAACAAGATTAGTAGTTTAAGAGCTTCTTGGAAGTCCTTAAACAACTGCAGATCAACATACCATTAGTGCAAGCTCTCGAACAAATGCTCAATTATGTCAAATTCATGAAGGACATCTAGTCCAAAAAGAATAGCTGGGTGATTTCCAAACGGTCGCACTTACTAAAGGATGCAGTGTAATGATAACCAATTGATTGCCACCAAAACTAAAAGATACGTGAAGTTTCACTATTCCTTGTACGATTGGCGATAAATTCATGGGTAAAGCACTATGTGACCTAGGAGCTAGCCTCAATCTGATGCCAATGTCAATTTTCAGGAAACTTGGGATTGAAGCAAAGCCTACCACAACAACACTTCAACTGGTAGATCAATCTTATGTACATCCCAAGGGTAAGATTGAGGATGTGTTGGTAAAGGTAGATAAATTTATATTCCTATATAATTTTAGTATTTTAGAGTATGAGGCTACTGTCAATGTCTCAATAATATTGGGGAGACAATTTCTTACCATGAGTAGGCCTTTAATTGATGTTCAGAATGGTGAGCTTAGTATGCGTATGAATGACCAACATGTTACGTTTAACATATTTCAAGCTCTTAAGTGTGCAAATGAACCTATGGAATGCCAAGCTGTTGAGCTGATAGAGTTCATTCTTAATATGGACATATCGTAGATTTGCTAGAGCACAGATTTTGATGCCATGGAGCAGGATGATAAAGATATGATAAATGAGGAATCTGAAGAATCAACCATGTTGAACGAGGTCATGAGTTGTTTCAGTAGACTTGAGCCACTTCAGTTGGTTGGAAAAGAAATCAAGGCACCAAAACCATCTATTGGGGAGCCACTAGAATTGGAGCTCAAACTTTTGCCAAGCCACCTTATATACGCTTACCTAGGAGAGAACTTCACTGTAATACCCCAAATCCTAGCTTAGTAGTAATAGAACCAATTGCTTAAGTTAATAGCCTAATTGAACCTTGTATCTAGCTAATTAGATTAGTTAAAGGGCTTAATTGAAAGAAAAAAACGAAATTAGTGACTAATTTAAAGTGATCCATTTGAATTACATAAGGAATTTATGGATTGCATGCTCAATTCACTATTCCAAAGGATGTCATTGACTAAGATATTAAATAAAGACTAATTAAGGTTAGTTTAGTAAATTTTTAAATCCACTAGTTAGATGATAATTATGTCATCTTCCTCCTCTGATCTTCTTTACCCGAAATGAAGAGGAAATAGAGAGAGCGGGAAAATTAGAAGAAAAACACCATTGAAGCATGAATTGAGCTTGCATGTGTAGAGATTTTCCATTGAAATTGAGCTAGGAAGCAAAATAAGTAAGATTGTACCTTTGTTCCATTCGAATAGCTTGTGTGTTAGATGAATTTGGTTGTTTGATGTTTAAAGGTAGATTTTTTTTATTGTATGAACTTAATTGATGAATGAATTAGTGCTGTATATGGATGAATTGAAAGAAGGAAACATTGGGTGTTATGCTAGGATTTGTGAACAATGAATTGGTTCCTCTAGTGACATAGCCGAATAGGATAATTGCCTTAATGATGAAATTGATGAATGAATTGAATGGAGATGTTGTTATAAGAATTAAATTGATAGAACTTGTATTTAAGGTGTTAAACAAGCTGTATTGTTAATAACCAATGCTGGAAATGAAAGATAAAAGTATGAACATAGTCTTATAACATATAAACTGTTTTAGTAAGAACCTATTGTGTAAACATGCAAAATTAAGCAATTTAACCAACTTACTCTATTTTGGCTGCCTTGAATAATGAATTAACATTGACTAAAAATGTTCAGGATGTCATATGAAATGAATTATAGGGCCAAAACATTGTTTAAAATGAATTTAAGGAATTAAAATGTGAATAGGTGCAATCTACCTAGAATTGCTCTGTTCTGGATAGTAACTTTGAAAATTCACCAAAATTTGTATAGATCAAATTCAGGGCTGAAATTTTATTGACATGATCCTTAGTATGTCTAATTTCATTAGGTAAAAACAAAACTGAAAACTAGATCCTATGCTGGAAACTGTAAATAGAAATTGCTGGACAGCACAAATTGTCCAGATAGTGTAAATGCCTTGTCTTTGAACAATAAACTATATTAATTGGCTAAGAAATAAAATGAAAGACTTATATGATCATATATAAAAAAATTTATCTTTCCAACGGTGTATAGTAATAGAAATTCAGACGTAGGGATTAAAAGATAAGGGCAAAATAGTAACAGGTATGCAATCTGCCAGTGATAGAAAAATAGTTTAGGGTTGTGATGAAATTATGCTTGATTGAATGAGATTGCTTGCTGAATTGTGTACTAACAGGTTCTTTATATGTTTGTGTATGGCTTATTAGAGCAAGGGATAGAGAACCTTGTGGAGGAAGAGAATATTGGCCAAGCTACTAGGAAGAACAAAGGGATCTATATCAAGGAGCAAAACTAGCTGGAAATTGCTTGGAGTATTGTGAGTGTAGTTGTGTTTAGGGTTGGGACTAGTGTCCTAATCATTCATACATGCCTAAATTCTGTTGATAGATGATTATTTAAAATAACCTAAACTATATTGGGTAAACTAGTCTAAGGGAATAATGGACCTAATGGAAAATTGATAATGAAATTGTGGTTGGTACTTGATAACTAGCGTGGTATAACTTGAACCTAGATTTGGATACTTTCCTAGTAAAATGACCATTCGAATGGATTAATGGAATCCTTAATTGATGCTTGTTGATGCTGGTTGATGTTTGATTGTGAGTTTCTGTAAATCATGAAACCTTGTAAATGGAATAAGATTTAATTACTTAGAGACTTGAAATGAAATTAAACTTGCTATGTTCGTTGTCTAATCACTTGAGGTGTGATTGCTTGAAATAAAAGATTCTATAAGACCTTGGTTGCTAGTTGGCCTTAGGTAGAACGGCATGCCTTAGAGTCTAGTGCTCGATTATTTTGGTACGTTAGTGTACCCTACTGATTGGTGTTGAAGACACCCTACTGTTAGATACCTTGGGTATCGAATTGTTCAGGTACATTGAGTACCCTACTGCTTGGTGTTGTAGACACCCTACTATTTCTGGTACTTTGAGTACCCTATTGAGACTTGATTACCTAGTCCTACTATCTACCAAGGCAAAATAAACTATTAAGCTTGAATAACACATGTCACATGATTAATGAATGAGCAATGTAATACTTGATATTGAGCTTTTATTGAAATGAAATTACATGTATAAGATGATAGAAACGCTATTCTGATTTGTTCATTATTTACAAGACAAGCCTTACGGAATATTGGCCCCATTCGAATAAGGGATTGATGAACATTGTGCTCATTTGCTTGATTTTTGATGGACTTTGATGCTTGATTGTTTGAAATAGTAATTGGCTATTTGCTTAAAGTGTGTATTGTGGACCTTGAATTGAATTTTGATTCCCTTAATGTGTACATTTGATTGATGCTTGAAACTAGCTAGATCACACTTCAATTGAATTGAAGCCTAACTAGGTTGAACTAGAATAAATGAATTAAAACCCCTAAAGAAATTAACTCGATAACATGCTAGTTCTAGGAACTACCTCACTAAGTACCATGTGTACTTATCACTCTTGTTTCCTTCTTCCCAAACCACAGATCCCAAAGTGATCAAAGCTTCCCGATCTTGAGCCGAGCATTACACAAGTGAAGATTGAAAGTATGCCTTGTTTTTGTCTTGTTGCACTCCTAGTTGGTGGCTTAGTTTTGTGTCTAGTTGTACAAGTTTCATGCATTTGGCTTATCTTGGTGATGTATATGAAATGTATATAAAAACTTGATGAAATGGTTTGTAATGTTTTGAGTACATATATGTGTAGGTAAAGTTTGTAAGGCTTATGGACCTTTATAATGGTTCATATTAATGTTATCTTGAATCATGCTTGTCAATCTTGAATGCTATGACTTATTGCTTGTCTTGAATCTTGTACACCATTCGATTGACATAGCTTGGTACTTTGGTATAACTTAACTACTTGAAACATGCTCGAATGAACATTATAGGTATTTAAGATTAGTAATTGAATATGAATGGTCATGCTTGAATGTATGTATAAATTTTGAATTCCTTCTTGTCTTATTGAATCTTGCTCGAAATGTAAATGTTTATGATCATCCTTGTTTAAGATGTAGCCCATTCGAATGATACTAGGTGTTGCTTAGTTAATCTAGTTTGAATTTAAATGAATTGGGCCCTAATTATCTATATGGTTCTGGAATGAGACTAAATCGGTAAAGGACAAATATAGTTCCTTGGTCTGTAAGTAATCTATTCGAATAAGATGGAAATGTTAACTTGATGTCTAAGTAAATTGAAAGAAAGGTTCAAATTCACACCTAATTTTATGGGTTTTTGTTTGATTGTTTGCATCGACACTCCTCGCTCCTAACCCGGGTGGGGGGTGTTACATTCACTTTGCTAATTATCATTGTTGTTGATTTAACTAGAGATCAGGAAGAAAGATTGTTGGAGACATTGGGCAATCCCAAGAAAGCCTTAGGGTGGACCCTAGCTGATATCTGAGGGGTAAGCCCAACCATTTGCATGCACAAAATTATTTTGGAATATTATCATGGAAAAACAATCAAGACCCAAATGAGACTAAATCCTAGCATGAAGGAGTTAGTCAAGAAAGATGTCATTAAGTGGTTGGATACTAGGATAATTTATCCCATTTCTGATAGCTCGTGGGTTAGTCTGATACAGTGTGAGCCAAAAAAGGGTGGAATGACCGTGATTCAGAATAACAAAGATTAACTAATCCCCTCGAAGACCATGATGATCTGAAGAGTGTGCATGGATTATAAAATGCTAAATAATGCCACCCGGAAGGACCATTTACCATTGCCCCTTTATTGATCATATGTTAGACAGATTAGCAAGGAAGAAATTTTACTACTTCGTGCACGGCTACTTGGGCTATAATCAGAATGCCATAGCTCTAGAAGTTTAAGAGAAGACTACGTTCACTTGTCCATATGGGATATTCACCTTTATAAGGATGCCCTTTGGATTGTGTAACACCCTAACAACATTTCAGCTTTGTATGATGTCGATTTTCTCGGATATGATTGAGCACAACCTAGAAGTCTCCGTGCATGACTTCTCCATCTTTGGCAAAAGTTTCGAGGGATGCCTTCAGAGTTTCAAACTTGTTCTTCAGAGATGCATGAAAACTAACTTGGTCATGAACTAGGAAAATTCCACTTCATGGTGAAGGAGGGCATAGTTCTCAAACATAAAGTGGACAAGAAAGGACTAGAAGTAGACAAAGAAAAGGTAGAGATAATCAAACAATGGCCACCACCCACCAGTGTCAAAGGTATTAGAAGTTTTTTGGGACATGCAGGTTTTTATCATCGCTTTATTAAACACTTTTCAAAAATTTCTAAACTCTCATGCTTACTTTTGGAACAGAATAACAGTTTTGCATTTGATGATTCTTGTTTGAAAGCTTTTCAGGAATTGAAAGACAAGTTGATTAATTCCCTAATAACCATGGCACCAGATTAGAATGAGTCGTTCAAGCTCATGTACGATTCCAACGGCTACGCCGTTGGATCTGTGTTAAGACAAAGATGTGGAAAAAATTTGCATACCATCTATTATGCTAGCCGTACTTTGAATGAAGCCCATCTTAACTACATAACAACTAAGAAAGATTTTCTAGCAATTGTCTTTGGATTCGAAAAATTCAGATCTTATCTTTTGGGTAGTAAAGTTGTGGTATACACAAACCATTCGGCAATCAAATACCTCATGACCAAGAAAGTTGCCAAGCCCCGATTGATTATATGGACACTTTTGTTGTTAGAGTTTGATCTTGAGATACGAGATAAAAAGGGGAGTGAGAACTTGGTGGCTAATCATTGGTCTCTTTTGGAGCACCACATTGAGGATGGTGATGCCGCTCCATTAGAGTTGATTTCCTTTATGAATACTTGCTGGCAACCACTAGCATCCAATGGTATGATGACATAGTCAACTACCTGGTCAGAAAAATATTGTTACCAAATTTATCAAGTAATGTCAAGAATCAAATTTTGAGGGATATTCGGAAATATTATTGGGATGAGCCATTCTTGCTCAAATAGTGTGCTAACCAAATCATTCGTCGTTGTGTGCCAAAGGATGAACAACGAAACATCTTGCTGATTTGCCATGTAATACCATATGAAGGACACTTTGCTGGAATGAAGACAACTACCAAGGTGCTGTAGTTAGGATTTTTCTAGCCAACACTATTCAAGGACGCCCATTATTTTGCCAAGGCATGCGACAGATGCCGACATACTGGAAACATTTTCAGTAGACATCAATTGCCACTATAGAATATCTTGTCTGTGGAACTATTTGATGTGTGGGGGATAGACTTTATGGGTCCCTTTTCCCCAACTTTTGACACTTTATATATACTTGTGGCAATAGATTATGTCTCAAAGTGGGTTGAAGATGTTGTTCTCCCAACAAATGATACAAAGGCAATAGCCAAGTTCCTACACAATCACATCTTTACCAGATTTGGTTCCCCTAGAGCCATTATTCATGATGACGGTAACCATTTTAAATGTTATTTAATCACTAATGCTCTGTGCAGGTACAAAATCTAGCAAAGAATTGCCACTGCCTACCATTCGCAAGCAAGTGGCCAGGCATAAATTTTAAACAAAGAGATCAAAAATATCCTAGAGAAGAATTGAACCCAACTAGGAATAATTGGTTTTTGAGCCTAGATGATTCCTTGTTGGCATACAGAACAACTTTAAAATGCCATTAGGAACTTTCCCATACAAGCTTGTATTTGGGAAGTCATGCCATCTTCCGTTGGAATTAGAGCATCAAGCCTATTGGGCAACTAAACAGTTGAATATGGAGTGAAGGGATGTATGTGAGAAACATTTGTTAGACCTAAATGAGTTGGAGGAATTTCGAGAACAAGCCTATGAAAATGCCAAGATTTACAAAGAAAGAACAAAAAGGTGGCATGGTAATAGAATTTTTCCAAGATAGTTTGAACTGGGGCAAAAACTTTTGTTGTTCAATTCAAGGCTTAAGTTATTTCTAGGTAAACTCAAATCCAGATGGTCAGGGCCCTTTGAAGTTGTCAAGCCTTATGCTCTTGGAGTAGTAGACATCAAGGACTTGAAAATAGGGACAACATTCAAGGTTAATGGCCAGAGATTGAAGCATTATTGGGAAGGAAGTCAACGTAATGCCAAGAAGGTTATTCTCTTTGTGAAATTCAGTAATTGTGCCCTGTTAGTTTGATCATTGTAAATAATTAGGATCATTACTTTCTTTTTAGTAATTTTTCTTTTTCTGGTTTGAAAGGTTTTTGTAAGTGCTAACGCAGATTATTTTGCCAAGACAGTATGTCAGGTAAGACAGGCATTTGGATACCCATCATCAAGATGGGTGGTAACACGTGGACACACTAAAGATAGGCCCAAAGGAGAGTTATTTTTTCTAAGCAGGAAAACCCTAGGCACTGCCCAAGTGAAAATTTGAACTTTGAAAATTTTAACCCTATTTCTTTTACCATTTTCTTTCCCGCGCCGTTGCCTCATACTCGCCTAGACCCATCATTATCCCACTCCCCCATACACGCATAACTGGCACACCATAATTATCTCCATTAACCTCACCATTAAACCATCCCAACCGTCTCCCTTATCACTTATTTAACTCCCATTTTTCCCTTATGCACAAACTTTCCTTCTCTTCATTCCTTCGATTGACAAGAAAAGCAAGAACTCAACCCTCTCTTTCATATTTTTCTCCAAATTTCTTTCAATGGCATCTTCATCAACACCGCCCCAAATCTTCTTCAACGACGAGATAAAGAAGAAGTATGAGGAAAACTATACTTCCCGAACCTTCTATTACGAGAAAAGGTTTAAATTCAAGAATGAACCTGACTTGGGTTATTCGCTGGAAGTAGTTGCCATTGTCACGAAACATAATTGGGAGGTATTTTGCCAATAGCACCAGGAGGTCCATTCTACTATTGTTTGCAAGTTTTGCACCCACCTCACCACCAAGGCCTCACCTTTTCTGTTTGTACGAGGTAAATGTGTTTGATTTGATGAAGGTTATATTAATCGTATGTTTAGTTTGGATGGTGAAGGAGAAGAGCATTCGGCATTCTCCAAAGGCATGGATGCTACCAAGAGACAATTACTGTTGAAGGATTTGTGCGAACCAGGCACAAAATGCAACAAATCCTCCAAGGGCAAAAGAACTGTGAAACGGATAGTATTGAAACCACAGTCGAGAAGATTGAACCACTTCTTGAAGGCCAATCTGATGCCTACCACACACAATGAAACTGTGTTAGGGGATAGGATGGCTTTTCTCCACTCGATCATGATGGGAAGGAAGTTTAACATGGATCGTCTAATCATTAACTAGACCTACAAATGTGCCAGTAAGGGTTGTGGTAGGTTGGTTTTTCCTTCACTAGTTTCTAGAATTTGCACGCAGCATAAGGTGTAAAAGCTCGACTCCGACAACATCAAAAAATGCAAGGGAACCATTACTCATGCTCTTTGGTAGCAATTGATTACTAGGGAGGCAAAAAAGAAGGGCAAAGAAAAGGTTGCCCAGTCGGTATCTACTCCTAAGATACCCAAGGCAGAACCTTCCACACCAATGCCAGTTGACACAATGGCATTGCTATCCCAGATCTATCAACGCTAGGAGCTTATTCTGTAAAAGTTAGAGAAGGCTAAGGAGCAAAATTTGGTACTCTGAAAATATATTGGAGCCAAGGATCGAGCCCTAAAGATAACTCTTGAGGGCATCGCCAATAGTTCTTTGCCAACATTTCTCGGGTTCCCAATTGAGCTTCATACGTCCAACAGAATACTAGCCAGCCCTCAGTCTGTTCATGCTCTGACCCAACATTCTGATGCCACATTACTTGTCTCACCTGTCCATCTTAAATCTATTAGAATCGAGACTCTGCAGGAGTCTGATGATGATATGCCTGCCAAGACCGACGTACCACCTATTGTTCCAGCCTCGTCTACCTCCCCTGTAGCTCCTACCGATAAGGGTTATTGATGAGGTCTTGTAGGATGTAAAGGCATCCACTATTTCCTCAAAACCCCAGTTGAAAAGGAAAAAATCATTGGCACCAAGTCGAGGGAGCTTCACGAAGAGAAAGACTCGTTTCTCTCGGCCTGAACATTTCGAAGGGGAGTCTTCTTCCCTTTAAGTCCTTAGTTTCATAATTTTTCATTTTTATCCTTCATTTCATTTGTATATATGTGTTTGTATGCATTGAGGACAATGCACACCTTTGGTTTAGGGGTGTGTTTTGCCTCACTTTTATTGCCATGGCATTCATTCATTTTTATGTTTGTGGTTGCATTTTGTTGTCATTTAGATTAGATAAAATCATGCATACGAAACCATTTAAAAATTTTCTTTTACCTCAATTTAGTTTAGAATTGGTAATTTTGGCAACACATTGCTAGCATAGTTAGAATTTTCACTAGTATGCCATGCCCGATGATGAAATTAGAATCTTTAGTTAGCATGAGCCAGCAGATTAGTAATGCCAGGTTGCTTGGCAATTGATCTCTAGCTTAGGGAACTTTAGTTTCAAATTTAACACATAGTATGGATTTAATTTCCAAGACAAACTTAGGATTCTTCAAAATAAACTCAAAATAAAAAATGAAAAATGTTAGGGTAAAAATAAAGAACAAGGAAATAATGTTTTTCCAAAGGCAAGAAAAATTATTAGAACACTCCTCTGCCTTAGAGACAATAAGTAACTTGGGGCTTTGTAGTTCGCTCCCTCTTAGTTCTCAGGCCAACAAAACTTCAAGGTATGAGTGTAATGGGTTAGGTAGTGATGACGTCTGGATTAACGTGGGGGTTTGTGGTATGCTCCCTCTTACTTCTCATACCAAACAATATCGTGACGCGAACCCAAATTTAATGCTAGCAAAAGAAACCGTAAGTAAAAAAATTATGTGTTTTCTGAGTTTGTATAGTAAAATTTAACTAAGGGAGTTGAAGGATACTTGATGCATACCACCCGCACTTCATGCACATTTCATGACCACGGGTTAGATTTATTTTGTTGCACCTATATTTGTTGATCTATTGGCATTATTGCTCAGAGATATCTGAGGACAGAACTAGGGCCAGATTTTGCTTACAAGCTTGTGTTGTTAATCATCAAATTTTTGCCAAGGTACTTTTCTTTTCTTTATTGTTTTTATAGTTTTTAGTTGCATTACTTGAGGAAAAGCAATAAATTAGGTTTGGGAGTATGTTAACTCCTCAAAAGTTATACTTTTCACGTATATATTGCCATGATATTGCTTGACTTTGAGTACATATTTGTGCATTTAGTAAGTAGATTCATGGATTTGCATCTAGGAGTTAAGGGAGGCATAGTTTTATTGCTAGAGTGAAAAGGTATTTTCTTGCTGTGGTAGGCAAGTCAAGAGTAGGTCTGGAGCAGGTTCGGCAGAGCAAAAGAGAAATGTCGAGTGTCTTTGGCAAAAACAAGACAAGGATTGCCAAGTTAGGTTGGCAAAAGAAGGAAGTTTGATGCCTAGTCAGTTAGCCGTTAGTCAAGACCATGTCATCCCTAATTCAAAAAGATGATAAAAACATAACACGCCTACATTGATGCGTAACAAACTTTTAAAAATCAAACCCAACCTAGGGTTTCCACGAGTGCTTATATAAAGAGAGCCTATCGATGAGCCAGAGAGGCTGCATAGTGGTAAAGAAAGAGAGTAGAGGGCAAACCGTGGTTCGACCAGGCTATGACCGAGAGCTTTGGATCCAGTGAAGGGTTGCATCGATGAATATCCTTCCTTTTCCATTTATCTTAGTTTTTAATTCTTTTATGATGGTGAGGTTTAAAAACGATATTTTGTTGATGGTTTCCCTAGCCATGAACTAAATTCTTTAAGTTTGCTAGGGGTGTTTGCGATGAACGCTTGATTTTAGGTTTTTAATAATTGAATACCTTGGCATTTTTTGTCTATTTTGCTAGCGCTTGTTTTTATCATATTTTATGTCATGTGATAGTTGGAATTGAATGCTCATTATCCCTTAATATCTTAACAAACTTAGGAGATAATGATTAATTCCCAAATACTAAGGTGAGAAACTTCGACAAAAGATGTTCAAGTAGATGGGCTTACTTCGGAAGTGAATCTACCTCTTAGGAGTAAAGATTAAAACTTCACCAGGTTAATTGTTTGAAAATAACATTATAGACATATAGGAGTTAAAAGTAATTAACTTAGAGTATTATCATCGATAGAGGCAATATTAATTTTCAATCTTCTCGACAATAAAATCAAGGCTGAAAATTATTAATTGTTGTCTTAGCTAACGTGAAATCCAAGCATCCCTTGCCAATGCCAATCCAGCATCTTGTCTCATTTGTTTGCCAATCAGCTTGACTTTTTACTTTATCTTCTTTATTCATTTTCGTAATTAAAATCTGATCTCAATCACCAACTTATTCATTCAAATTCACAAGTAAAGATCGTGACATTTAATTCCTGGACAATGTATGTGTATACGATACTCAGCTCACTGTTGTATTACTTGCTGACAGTGTATACTTGCATGCAAAAAGACCTATACTTGGCATATTACAATAATTCATCAATTGTTTGCCAAGCGTTAGTTAGTCGACATAGACACTCAGACGTTACCGACCACAATCTTAAGGATATTTTCATGGATAGTGTCAAGAACAATGTCAGCGTTGGTATTGATGATGTGCCTTGAGTCCATGCCCATGATGCTACCCCGACCAACACTATTGTTAATAGATGTTTACATTTTCGGGTACCTAGATTTTTGGGTAGTAAAACATCGGCCCGTAACCCGGCCCATAAAAATTGGGTACCCGTTAATTTGGGTAATAGGGTACATAATTTTTTTTCTTTATTTATTTCTTATTTTTAAAAGTAAATTAAAAATAAAACTAGATATAATTTGAAGAAACCTACATTCATTACAAATTTAATTTTCTTAGATTTTATAACAAATCTAACATAATTAAGAGATACGTAGAGAACAAAAGCAATAAAAGTCTTAAAAAAGACAGAAACACATGCACACACCTATATTTAGAATGAAGTACCTTTTGCTTTGGTTGGGTAGAAAAAGGATGATAGAGAGAGAGGGAAATATAACCGACGATGGATGCCACCTGATTGGTCGAGATAAGGGAGTGAGAGAGTCAATTAAAAATTAGGGATTGTAATTTGTTTTGGGGATCGGGGTAAGGTGTGACTGTGAGATAATGAGGGATTGAGGGTGACTTGGTGGGGGTGAGTGATAGTGAGGTAAAACATGAAACAAAGAGTTTTAGATGCTAAGTAAAATAATAAAAAATAGAATAAAAATAATAACTAAACCGGGTATCAGTTAGTCTGGTACCCAACTAAGAGGCATTTTGTGATCTGGGCCCGACCCGTATACTTCAAAAAATAACGGGCTGAGTACCCATCCCAAAAATTTAGGTATTTTCAAAAAAAATACCTGATAATTTTAAATCGAGTATTCGGGGTTCGTGGGTCGGGTAGATCAAGCTCGTTACTTTTTTTGAACACCCTTAACTATTAATAATGCAATGTGGAAGTAGTGTTGCAAACGAATAATGCCCAAGGACAATGTTGTATGAAGAGTAATTTTTGGTCAAAATTCTTTGAATGAATCTCTAGAGGAAAGTTGTTAAACCTGTATTTGATTTTGATATAACAAAGACTATTTTGTAAAAAGGACTAAAATTTTAAAGACCCGCAAAATTGAAATGTATTCGAACTTAAAATAATTTTTAAGTCAAAACCCTAAATCCCAACGTTTTTCTAAGTGTTTAGGTACAAAAAATAGCCGATTTGGTATAAGAGTACCGATACAGCCTATGGCGTATTGGTACGGTTTTTTGCTATTGGAAAATTGTTTTGACTTAATGGATATAGGGTACCGATACACTTGTAGCTGTATTGTACACCTTATTAAACCTGGAAACCAAAATGCTATTGAGTATCAGAACGACTTATAGCATACTAGTACGAGGGTTAAAGATTTTCCAAATCATTGAATTTATTATTCGTCTGTTGCCTTGTTAATTTATTGGAACCATAAATTTGAAAAATAGTTATGCGTACCGATACCCCTTGGGCGTATCAATATGAATTTTTCATTAAAATTTCCAAGGATTCTAGTGAGCAAAACCAGTATCGATACGACTTTGGACGAACTGATGCCCTTTGTAAAATTCACACTTTGTATCGATACGGCTTCCTGTGTTTCGATACCCCTTAGATGCAACAGCTCTTTCTTGTTATGGTAGGTATTGATACGACCGCTCGAGTACCGATACCAGTGTTGCCAGATGACATTTATTATAGGAAAATTGTTTCACAACGGCTATAATCAATATCCCAACTACCCAAACAACTAGAAATCAATGAGGGGTATAAAATCAAGTCTCCAAAGCTTCTTCAACAACTATTCAACAAGTCTAAAGCATTCAGGCACACATCCAACAATCTTTAAGTTTTCATTGTCAAATCTTGTAATTCCACTTGAGTGATCTTAATTGTATTCTTTTTATTCACGTGTTGGGTTTTTAGTGAGCCTAGAATTGTGCAAACATTTTACTTTGTGAGGGATTTTTAGTTTGCTATCATTTGTATTTCTCTTTGTGAGTGTTCTTAAGGTTTTTAGGTATAAACCTTAAGGGAGTTGTAAAGTTATCTCCTTGAGACTCAAAAGGAAAGCAAATCTAGTGGATTTGAAAAATCCTTAGTGTGGATAGCTAAGGTAATGGATGTAAACTTTATTGAGAAGGTTGAACTACTCTTAGTTCTTGTGTCTTTATCTTTCTGCTTCCACTAATTTTTTAAATTGACAATTCACCCCCTCTTGACCATCTTGCATTGATTGTTCATTCCAACAAAAGTGATAAAAAACATTGAATTTATCAATGATGATGGTAATCCAATGTATGTGATTGACGATTCCATAAATTAGGTACATATAGATAATAATTCGAGAAAAGACCCTAATATTTTCTTCCTATTTTTTCTCCAAAATATGATACCACCCAGATTATTTCGTAAAATATTGTTGTTTCTACAGTAAAAGTGAAGTCGGATGCATTACAATCCGACTTTGAACAGTAAAATCCATTTTATGATTAAAAAGCTGAAGTTGGAGGCATTACAATCTGACTTTGAACAATGTTTTACACTAAATTCGGAACCCTCTGTCACCGGCTTCAACATTTTTTAATCTAGAAAAATTAGTTGAATAGTGGATGAACAGTGAAATCAGCTTCCTTTAACAACCGACTTCACTCCTACTGTAGAAAATGCTATAGATTGAGAAATAATATGACAAGTACTATATTTTTGGGGAAAAAACCAACTGCCATATTTAAGTAAAGATTATGATAATAATTACACATTAATTAAATTTTTTGAGCACTATATATTATGTTAATCCTGTGATGAGAGTACTGCTATAAACTGCAAGGCAAGTAGAATCGATTTCATATCATTATTTGGAATGGTAGCGAAAAAGTTTGAGATGTTTGGCTCCAAATTGGGCCTATTCGAAATCTCAATGAAACTTGAAAGCAAGGTTCCAAAACTTTGTCCCACCATTTTATCATGTTACTGCTTTACCTTAAGTTGAAGCAAAAGTGATTACGGGTGTGCATGGACGGTTAACCGTATCGATATGACTTATCGGTACGGTTATCAGAATGAAAAAATTGACATCTTGGTGAATGTTACCGTCACGTTTAAAAAGTTTACCAGTTTATTCGGTACGAATACTTGATTAACCATGAACCGTTTTGCACTAGTATTATAAATAATATATATTTATTACTAATAATTTAAATAGCTTAAAAATATCAACCAAATGAATTCAAATGAAGTCTTCAATATTTATGTTAAAAACTCTTCAAAGTTTAAAGCAATTAAAAATTTTAGAAAACTATATTAATTACACAAATCTTAGTATTAATAAATAATTTAATATCATTATAGAATTAATTTTAAATTTTATTATTGATTTTTTGGTTAACCGTTTAGCTAAAATCATTATTGGTTTCGTCCCGTTTAACAACTAATTTTACCGGTACAATTATCGTACTATTTCTGACAATTTTACTAGTACGGTTACCTACCATTTAGTTCGGTTTTTTTGATTTTTGGTAAGATATATTGGTTCGTGTTATTATGAACATCCCTAGTGTGAATTATTCAGTTTTAACCGATCAAACTAATTTTTTTCAATTAATCCATCAATTAATTTTAGGTTGGATCAATTAATGGTTAAGAGTATTTTTAAACTTCGCTAATCGGTTAATTCGGTTTGAAACTGGTTCATTAATTGTGTTAACTGACTTTTCCATCCCAAATCCTAAAACATTCTCTTCCTGCTTCTTTATGTCCTAAGATTTTGTTTCAGCCCTAGCTACTTCCAGTAGTGATAGGGTTTAAGGTTTTCTTTCTACTCTTATGGAATATACTTGTCCAATTTTTTAACAATTTCTACCTAGAGAGGGGATGGGGGAATACTTGTTGAACTTTTAATTTGTAATCATTTAAATATGTCATCAATAAGGAGACTACCTGAGCCATTATATTCTACAACTATTGTATCAAACTTTCTATTCTCAAGATAAGTAAGTCTTCTAGACCAAATTGGTCCCTTGACTTTAAGCTTAAGGAATACGAACTTAAGTTAAGGGCTTACATTCACTAGATACCTTACTAAAACACTAATACTACCCCGAGGTTTCCTAGAACCGGCTAAACCTAAGCTTTGGTACCATGAAATGTAACACCCTAAACCTGAATGTCACATTTGGGCGTTAAGCCCAACCTATTTCAAAAAAAAATCTCAACTCGCTTTAGCCCAAACAAGGTATTTTTCAAAAAATATTAAATCCAATATTTGAAATTATAGACAAACAATTTAAATCGTTACAAAAGGAGCTCCACTTTAATTTAAAACATTTAAACATTCGACTTGATTAATACAATTTCAAAAATAAGAATTGCAGACTCCACCACATAAGGTCCTATGAATACATAGCCCACTAAACACAAGTACCGTTCTCTAGAGATTACCCCATGCTAGAATCTCGTACCTATAGTGCTCTTCGATCTCACGATCACACAATCAACCTACCCACGGAAACAACGATTCCGAGCACTGAGCTTACAAAGTTCAATGGTACACATCTACTCTACTATAATTCATGCTAACCACAAGCATAAGCATGCAAGCTAGTACGAGCAATAAGGAGAGATAAATAAACACGTGGTGCTACTACTAGTCGCCTAAACACATGCTCTCATTATAACAATCATAATACATAGCACTTATGGCTAACCAAACCCGAGATCTCATTAGATCATCTAGGGAACAACACATATCAACAACAATAACAACTCTAGAGTGAGGTTGGGTCACGAAACATCGGAACATACACTCCAAGTGAGACCTTGTCACATAGCATCGGGATATACAACCTGAGTGAGGTTGGGTCACAAAGCATCGGAACGTACACCTATACTCAGAATTCCCCCTCGAGCATATCCGAATGAGGCACGGGTCACATAGCATCGGTAACCTCCATTATTTTGGCGCATAACTGAAAAGGTTGATACACAATAAAATCCTTTCACACTTTGTATGATCCAAAAAACACAAGGTTGAACAGCCGTTGCAACCAACATGAAACGATTCCTCTCACGCTGACTCCTTGAAGAAGACTCTAACTCTGATGGCTTCCTTTATCGATATCATTGTTTTTCCGGTGCAAGACTTCTGAGAGGAAAATATGTCTATACATGTCTCAAGACTGACCTTAGATCTCAGTGTGTTTTACATCAAAATGGCAACTAAAGCAACTCCCATTAACTCAGTTCATGCAAGAGTCTTGCACTCAAAACTATAACGTGTTTGGAAAACACGTTATTTATACCCTCACTTAGATCTATCATTGTATAGTATCCCATTAAGGGATAAGGTCTACCACAAACCTCGAATCTCACGTCAAAAGGTAACATGTACATACTGTAGTACTGTACAACCAAACCCACAAACAATCTAAATGAACTTCTATCGGGATCTCATCTTTGCTAAAAATATCAAATGGTACTTACCAAGGACTATTTCATTACTCAATGAAATCTCATTAAAACTATGCACTCACAAATCCTTAAAAAGACTTACGACCCTCTATTCAATTTCCAGAAAGGAACATCGAAGCATCACAACAACTCTGAAGAACTCATGTTAGACTCCCAACTAAAGACAAGTCAACCGCTTATCACTATCTCAAACACACGACTCCACACTATTTCCCAAAACACGCGACGAAAGTTTGGTACAAACTGTCGCTCTCAAAATTCACCATATACTTACCACTGTACTATATAGGAAGATTTTCTTTCCTTGATACATCTTCCTCCAAAATACCTACAACAAGTTCTCGAAGTTTATTAAAACCATAAAACCTTAGTTCAATCATGACATTGCATCCTCTTAATTATAATCAGATGTTACTTCATGCCGCTTCCAAAGAAAATCAATCCTTAACTCGAAACTTAACTAATGAAACATGCGAATACTAGTACCGCATAGAGCTAGTATTGACACTCCCTTACATGACCATCACTTGAGATCCTTGATCACCTACATAGGCAACATGATAATCTAACCTGAACTAACTTCGTACAATCCATCACTTATTGAATTCACTTTAATTAAGTGGTGATCGATCATAAGATCAACGATTCTTAATTACTTCGGCTCACTTTGTTGTCCAAATCTCAAATTCCTTAAAGATCAAGTACTCAAAATTTCACACTATTGGGGTGAACACAACCTTATCTCCTTTAGCACAAAATACAACCTTGATAAAAATCAAAACTTCCTCAAAGATCTTGAAATCTTATTTGAATCTAATCGAGTCAGCACCACTATCACAATAAAATGGTCTCACACAGCTCAGATATCCACCAATATTCCTTGGCTTGTTCCAAGGAAACTCTGATACAGCTCAAGAGCATTTATGAAGTCTCAAACCCTTGTTTCCTTAACTGATTACACGGTAACTATCCTATCCAACACATAAGGTCAATAAGGTATTTATCTTGTTAGTGCTCATACTTTCATATTCCTTATACATTCACATGTGTCGTGTAAGCATCAAACTTATATCCTAGAGACATTATAGTGGCCCCCAACCTATTATTGCTAAAGCCCTCAAACATCATTGTAGACATCAAACATTACCACGACACGCTTTAAAGAAAGAAATCCTTAATCAAAAATTCATATTGAAACTATTAGCCTTCAATACTTTAACCGTAAACACCTCATCCTCAAACCAATCTTGAAAAAACATAGATACTTCAAAATCGGTTAAACGAGTCATCCATTTTAGGAGACAAGTGACGATCATTCACTGACACTTAACAAGCTATCAACGGTTTCAGCGTCACCTCAACGAACAACCTTCTTACTATTGAACAAGCTTGGTTCTCCATTGGGTGTAACACTCAGGCAAAAGGAATCTCATTCAAGTTGCGGATTCGCAACTGAATCTCTAGCTCACTCATCTGGGTTGGTATCCTCTAACAAGTGCAATGGGAACCGACGTCCAACTCAGTCTCACCTTAAAATCCACTTATGTTTTTTATAGAGAGAAAGTCATGACGACTCCTCCAAGAAGCATAAACGAACACTCCAATAGTCTAAAAGCTCTCGAGCATCGAACTACACATATTTACATCTAGCAAACGATCAAACATGTCCCACAACCCTATTGTGCCATTCTCTAAACAACCACCATGAAATTCATGATATAAGGGCGACAGTTCAAGACTCTCATTACCAAAGGTTTGGTTCCTCTGTGATCTTGAAGCCTCGAGCTTACTCTTGACATTACTGGCAAGCATCACGCTTGATTAACCAAAGCAATTTCCAAGGTTCAACAATTCTTCAGAAGGTAGCTCTATCAAACCTGTAGAACATCTAACTTCAGTCACAATCTGTAATCACTCATTTTTATCCGGTTTGTAAATATGGTTAATATATTAGTATAATAATTAATGAGGAATTATTATTGCATGTATACATATTACATTATATGTTTATGATTAGCGTACGTATAGTGTGTGTGATGTGTACATGTATATTATAAGCTATGTATATGCATTAGTAATTAGTATGGTGTATGTGGTCACGTATGTTTGCATGTATATATTAATTGATTTGTGTATTCGTATTAATTATGTATGTGCTACATGAGAGCATCTGAATATGTCTGCATGTGATATATATAGTTTGCATGTATGTTTGTATGTGTGTGCGTGTATGATTATTATTATCATCACTCTTATTATTATTATTAATATTAATATTACTTTTTGGATAATTTAAAATAAAATCCAAGAAGTTTTATTAATAAAAACCCATTAATTAATAGTCCAGTCCAATATGTATTACAGACCCAAAATATGTTATAAGACCCATTTTGGCCTGACCCAATATCTTAAAAACCCTAAAAAACCAAGTATAATAACCCTTATTTATCTTGCAGCTACCGTCATCCGGGCCGTTGGATTAAGTCTTGATCCAACGGTCCAGATTAGTCCAAGATAATCCAGCTTGCGCACGTGATGTCACTCTCCAAACCGTTCGTTCTCCCTCCCCCACGTGTCGAGATCAGAGGCAACTTTACTCATCCCAAGACCAGATCCAGGCCATTCATTTCCCATGCAATCACAGTCGTTGGATCGGATCTGATCCAATGGTCGTGAGTGAATCTGGCCGAAGCTATACTGCCACCAGGCTGCCTCCACCATGCCGCCGTACAGCCCTCCCTCAACCACCGGACGTGCAAAGCAAACACAGAAAGCATAAATATTAGATCCAAATCAAGAGCAGTATTTACATTTATTGTAACTTGCTTGTGTAAACAAAAAATGAAAAAATAGGGTATGCATATATACAAGTGTAACCCACCATTGTGTACTCAGAGATATCATTCAAGGATTCCAGAATAGATTCGGTAAGCAGTGCCAGTTCTGGTAACAAGCAAGCTGAAATACAAGAACTAAAGAAGCAGATGTCCGAGATGATTGACCGGATGAATGCTATGATAAAAGGCAAGCAGCCTGTTGAACTCAGGAAAGATTCGATCGAGGATCAGAAGGTGGAACAGAATGGTCAGAATGTCGAGACAGAAAACACCATTAAATACGACAAATTGAATCCCTTTGTGATCAATCTCAAGAAGCAGGCAAGCAGCATATCTGGGGTAGATACCAAGGGAACATAGGCAAAACTAGGGGAAGCTCGAGAATCCAATGACATCAAAAGACATTATCCTATACCCATGAGATACACCGAGTTACTTTCATTGCTTGTTGAAAGGAGCCTTATCATACCAGTGAAGTCTGTACCAAGGAAACCTTCTTATCCGAAGGGTTACAACAGTCGTGTCTGGTGCAGCTACCACATAGGCGATTCGAGTCATCATACTGAAAATTGTAGGGCCCTGAAGGACAGAGTTCAAGATCTTATCAAAATAGGAGTTTTGGGTTTCGAAGACGGACAACCCCGAGGGGCAAAGTCGAAGGAGGGTCGATACCCAGCCCAAGGTTCGGGTAACACAGAAGTGGGTCACTCAAGCAGGATGAATTTAGGAGTCAAGAATAAAAGAGTCTCAAAAGATGAACTTGTACGTAAGTGCGGCCAGCTCGAGCATGAGAGGCACGATCTGAGCATAAAATTAAAGAGTGTACAAGACGAGTACCAGAAGCTGCACTTTGAATTCAAGAATGTCGGTCTGGGTGACACAGCGGAAGAGTGGATCAATGGCATGATTCAGCTGAGGAATGGTTCAGAACGTTGGAAGTAGAAATGCAAGAATAGTAAGAATAAAATCAGATCATTATCACAGAAGCTGGAAGAAGCTGAGAGCCAACGCGACATTCTCCAAAGTGAGTTGGAAAGCGGTCTGGCCATGGAAGATATCCTGAAATCAAGTTTGCAGCAGGAAAGGAATGAATCACAAGCCTTTCAAATGGAAAACACAGCACTCAAAGAACATATAGTTAGGAAGGAGACTTCTTTACGTACCAGCGAGATCCGTGCTGGGGAAATGACCGTTAATCTACAAAAGATCGAGCAAACAACACAGGAGAAAGACTGAGACATGAAGATGGTTACGACTCAAGCCCGACAAGTAGCTCAACAGGTAGCAGACTTAGCCGATGTAGCAGCGCCGATAAGCCAGAATATGGATCCAGCGTTGGATTGCATAGGAAAACTGACATGACTATTGAATGAGAACAAGAAACTAGGTGCCCCCTGCCAGGGCTCACCGCTATCTGTAAACCCATAATACCGGATGTAATGAAACCGTTTGGTCTGAATGAAATGTGTCTTATAGGGATAAATCACTTGCGGAATCGATGCTTTATTGCATTCATGCATTGCATTTACATCACGTCCTTTGTATTGTTTAATAATTTTATCATTGCATGGCACTTCATCATTTATTACTTGGGATTCGATGGCAAAATTTGTTGGAAAATGGAACGAACCGAAGAGTCAAGGCTTGACCAGCTAGAAGAAAGAATCGAGAAAGAGTTGAAGAAGAAAGGAAAGATAAATGTTTTCAATACGGGGGAACTCTGCCTAGTCCCTGATTTGGTCATTCCTCTGGATTTCAAGGTTCCCATATTTGCGCAGTATGACGGAGCCAGCTGCCCGAAGATTCACTTAACCATGTTCTGTAGAAAAATGGAAGGATACATGAAGAATGAAGAGTTGTTGATCCACCACTTCCATGATAGCCTGACGGGACCTGCAGTAGTGTGGTATAACCGTTTGAACAAAAACCAAGTTAGGTCATGGGGTGACCTCGCTAATGCTTTCTTGAGTAAATACAAATATGCTTTAGATTTAGCACCCTTTCGTCAGTTTCTTCAGAATGAGAAAATGAGACCAAGTGAAAGCTTCAGGGAATATGCACTAAGGTGGTAATGTTTGGCGACCCAAGTCCAGCCTTCTATAGTGGAAGAAGAGTTGACTCCTCTGTTCCATGCAACTTTTCCCTCTTCTTTCTTCGATGTGATGCTGGAGAAATCGAGAAACGGATTCGAAGATTTCATGACGATTAGAGAGAGGATAGAATACGCAATCAAAGAAGGAAAATTGGGGTCTAAGCCTAAGGACCCAATCGAAGATAAGGTAGTTAAAGACGAAGAGGTAAATGAGTGTCATCTCCAGGGTTCGCGTGGCCGTAAAAGAAGAAGACTGACACATCGGGTCATCAAGGAAAATTCCTCGGACGAGCGCAAATTTGGAAGTGTTTGGAACATCTATCTCAGACATTTGGCCTCATTTGGTAGGGGGTCACTATCTTGCTCCTAGGCCGATGAAGATTGCACCTGATCTGTCTGCCCATAGTTTTGACTCGAGTAGCACATGCGAATTCCATATGGGGGCACCGGGGCATCCCACCAGAAAATGTAGACCTTTATTGGAGGAAATCAAGAAGCTGATCAATTATGGAACTGTGACACAAGAACTGATCCAGCAGTGGAAGACCAAGGATGAGGGGCAAGTCTACATAGTGCTGAGGAAGCCAGAGATATCTCTGCATTAAAAGACTTCCCTGAAGTAATACAAGGAATCAACTTTACCACCTGTAGCTCACATGTGGTAAAGATCTTTTGTGAATGGGCGTGTTTGTTGATTTTTATTCCAATGAAGAACACGTTTCGCTTAACATATAATGTTCTTAAAAGCACATAGATGTACATTTTTCACCGTTGTAGGACACTGGATATCAATTGCAAGATGTGACATTAGATAGATGTTGTGACAACGATGGGGTGTGATCTTCCCTACCAGACTCTGGTCAGCAAAGCGAGATTACTACTCCTTCGATGATGTTCAAGGACGAAAAAGCTCCAAATGGCAACCATGTAGAGTTGCTTGAAATTGAAACTCTAGGCATAATCGTCTAGGTAGTAAAGAAGTAAAAATAAGAATTAAAAAAGGGGAAGAATTGAAAAAAAATAAGAATAAAGAAAAAGAAAGAAAAGAAAAGAAAGAAAAAGAAAATAATAATAAAAAGCACTCCTATGTTCGAAACCTGGTAATAGGCTTGTTCGGATAAGAATGTGGGAATTTTGGGGCACTCCGCTGAAGAGATAAGGTGGAGATACATCATCCAATTCAAGAAACCTTAGCTTCATGAGTGATGGTAATATTTTCAAATCGTGACTATGCCGAGTAACTTGGGGCAATGTTGTTTGCTCCATCGTTGTCCTCAAGACAAAGGACTGTGACAAATTGATTTCCTCAAATAATGATAAAAGTGAAAAAGAAAAGAGGAAATAGAGAAAAAGAAAAGAAAAAGAAAAAAGAAGAAAAGGGGAAAAAAGAAAATGAGGAGCAAGAAATAGAAAAGAAAAGAGAGAAAATAGACGATAGCATAGGTAAAATTAAAACTCGCACCACCTAAAACTCTATTCCTAGAGTAATATTTTTGCACTGGGTGATCATACAAGCCCCTTTTTTGGGGGCAGAGCAGGTAATGAGAATTGAGAAATAGTAGTATTCTGCAGCAACACGGTAATCATGAGGATGAACCGAGTCACCTAGGAAGACTTCACATCCTTGAATTACTGAGTGGTTGAATCTAAGCCGCTCTTACACTTGATATCCAGAGCTCCTATGTTGTGTTTTCAAGATCGTGTATGTTAATCTAAATGATGCCCCTCAGTGGAATACCAATCAACAAATTGACAAGTTAAAGCGACAAAGATTTCCATGTATTACATCAGAGATAAGATCCAGAACACAAGGTTGCAGATATTATTGAAACGCCTAATCAGAAACGACCCCACAATGTATATGATAAAGAGAATGACAAGAGCATATGTGTCAGACAGCTTAAAAACAAGAAACGGTTTTCAGCTATGATGCCTTGGTTGGTTCAAGAAAATGAAGGACGGACCAGGACGAGAATGAGCTTACAAAATACGGGGGATGGTAAGAGGTAAAAATCGAGTCTCCAAAGAATTAAAGCACAGAGATCGACAAATGGTTCCCGTCAAGAGGCAACAAGAAGATTGAGGTTAAGTTCAGAATATAGAAGCATTTTGCTCACCCCGATGATGAAACTAAGAAATACTCATAATGTTGGGTCAAAGGAGTTGAAAGGTAGTCGAACTCATGATCGAATGGGGTAATATAGAGCAGAAAGAATGGTAAGAATCTCTTCATATGAATGATATAGAGTTTGTTGGTGAAGCGGGCAGAGACCCCGAAGAAGAAAGGTAAGTGCTCATGCAAAAGAACAAGAGCGGGTACTCATTTAACAAAAATTGACAGAAATGAAGATCCAAACTGAGCATACTGCAAAAAAGAAAGGAACGGAGAAATCTGAAGAAAGACTTTTCAGGGCATGGGATTTTAAAACATGTCTAAAAATAAAAAGAAAAAGAAAAAGAGAAAAAAAAGAAAAAGAAAAAGAAAGAAAAAAGAGAGAGAATTATATCGCGAAAGGGTTAAAAGACATGAATCAGATAAATAACTGATCAAAGGACATACTGCAACAGGAGAGAAGGAAAGAAATCAGAGAAATAACCTTTCAGGGCGTAAGACTTTAGAACAGAAAAATGATGAGGAAAAAAATAAAAAAAAAGAAGAAAGCACGACATTGCAGGCATCATATAGATAGAGGCATGCCAATTTTTGCTTGTTCTTAGACAGGTATTTGAAGAATTGTCAAAGAATTTACTAAACAAAAGAAAGATCGGCAACCATAGCGGCATGAGGCCCAGATGTTAAATCCTTCGGGTCATCGGTAAGTCCTTCGGGCACGGTGTTAAGTCTTTCGGGCCACCAGTAAGTCTTTCGAGCATGGTGATAAGTCCTTCGGGCCATCAGTAAGTCCTTCAGGCATGATGCGGCAGCATTAGTAGCGTGAGTCCAGAAAGATCGGTAGGCATAGCAGCGTGAGGCCTAGATGTTAAATCCTTCAGGTCATCGGTAAGTCCTTCGGGCACGATGTTAAGTCCTTCGGGCCACCAGTAAGTCTTTTGAGCATGGTGATAAGTCCTTCGGGCCATCAGTAATTCCTTCGGGCATGATGCGGCAGCATTAGTAGCGTGAGTCCAGAAAGATCGGCACCATAGCAGCGTGAGGCCCAGATGTTAAATCCTTCGGGTCATTGGTAAGTCCTTCGGGCACGATGTTAAGTCCTTCGGGCCACCAGTAAGTCTTTCAAGCATGGTGATAAGTCCTTCAGGCTTGATGCGGAAGCATTAGTAGCGTAAGTCCAGAAAGATCGGCAGCCATAGCGGTATGAGGCCCAAATGTTAAATTCTTCGGGTCATCGGTAAGTCCTTCGGGCACGATGTTAAGTCCTTCGGGCCACCAGTAAGTCTTTCAAGCATGGTGATAAGTCATTCGGGCCATTAGTAAGTTCTTCGGGCCTAATGCGGCAGCATTAGTAGCGTGAGTCCAGAATGATCGACAGCCATAGCAGCATGAGGCCTAGATGTTAAATCCTTCGGGTCATCGGTAAGACCTTCGGGCACGATGTTAAGTCCTTCGGGCCACCAGTAAGTCTTTCGAGCATGGTGATAAGTCATTCAGGCCATCAGGAAGTCATTCAGGCATGATGCGGCAACATTAGTAGCATGATTCCAGAAAGATCGGCAACCATAGCAGCATGAGGCCCAGATGTTAAATCCTTCGGGTCATCGGTAAGTCCTTCGGGCACGATGTTAAGTCCTTCGGGACCCAGTAAGTCTTTCGAGCATGGTGATAAGTCCTTCGGGCCATCAGTAAGTCCTTCGGGCCTAATGCGGCAGCATTAGTAGCGTGAGTCCAGAAAGATCTGTAGCCATAGTGGCATAAGGCCCAAATGTTAAATCCTTTGAGTCATCGGTAAGTCTTTTGGGCCACCAGTAAGTCTTTCGAGCATGGTGATAAGTCCATTGGGCCATCAGCAAGTCCTTCGGGCCTGATGCGGCAGCATTAGTAGCGTGAGTCCATAAAGATCGGCAGCCATAGCGGCATGAGGCCTAGATGTTAAATCCTTTGGGTCATCGGTAAGTCCTTCGGGCACGATGTTAAGTCTTTCGGGCCACCAATAAGTCTTTCGAGCATGGTGATAAGTCCTTCGGGCCATCAATAAGTCCTTCGTGCATGATGTGGCAGCCTTAGTAGCGTAGGTCCAAAAGAGTCAACAGCCTCGTAAAAAAGGAAAAAGAAGAAAAAGAAGAAAATGGGGAGAGAAAAAAAGAAAGGAAAGAGAGAGAAAAGAAAAAGAAGAGAAAAAGATAAAAAAAAGAAAAAGCAAAAAAGAAGAAAAAGAGAAAAAGAAAAAAGGAAAAAGAACAGAGAAAAAAGGAAAAAGCAGAAAAAAAGAGAAAAGGAAAAAGAAAAAGAAAAAGAAAAAGTAGAAAAGAAGAGAAAGAAAAAAGGAAAAAGAAGAGAAAATGATGAAAAAGAAGAAAAAGGGGAGAGAAAAAAAGAAAGAAAAGAGATAGAAGAGAAAAAGAGAAAAAAGAAAAAGAAAAATCAGAAAAAAGAAGAAAAGGAGAAAAAGAAAAAAATGAAAAAAAATAGAGAAAAAAGGAAAAAGAAGAAAAAGAAGAAAAAGAAAAAAGGAAAAAGAACAGAGAAAGAAGGAAAAAGAAGAAACGGGGAAAAAAGAAGAAAAAGAAAAAGAGGAAAAAACAATCAAAGACAAAGGTTATATAAAGGAGAAGCCTACGTTTTCAACCCCCCAATGAAAGGCTTCATATAGGAAGAGCCCTAACTCTAGAATCTCAAAAAAGAACCAAAGGTGAAGAAGTTCTATACAGGGAGAACTTACGAGCCTGAAGATTCGGCCGAGAAAAAGTGGAGAGTTCTAGAAGAACACGTGATTCCAAAGTCGTGAGCAGGGAAGTTGGATAAAAATGAGTGCTTTCGGTCTTTGCTTTGTTCTTGTTTCACAAGAACAAGCAAAGAGGGGCAACTGTAATCACTCATTTTTATCTGGTTTGTAAATATGGTTAATATATTAGTATAATAATTAATGGTGAATTATTATTGCATGTATACATATTACATTATATGTTTATGATTAGCGTACGTATAGTGTGTGTGATGTGTACATGTATATTATAAGCTATGTATATGCATTAGTAATTAGTATGGTGTATGTGGTCACGTATGTTTGCATGTATATATTAATTGATATGTGTATTCGTATTAATTATGTATGTGCTACATGAGAGTATCCGAATGTGTGTGCATGTGATAAATATAGTTTGCATGTATGTTTGTATGTGTGTGCGTGTATGATTATTATTATCATCACTATTATTATTATTATTAATATTACTTTTGGGCTAATTTAAAATAAAATCCAAGAAGTTTTATTAATAAAAACCCATTAATTAACAGTCCAGACCAATATGTATTACAAACCCAAAATATGTTACAAGGTCCATTTTGGCGTGACCCAATATCTTAAAAACCCTAAAAAACCAAGTCTGATAACCCTCATTTATCTTGCAGCCGTTGTTATCCGGGCCGTTGGATCAAGTCCTGATCCAACGGTCCAGATCAGTCCAAGATAATCCTAAAAAACCGTTCATTCTCCCTCCCCCACGTGTCGAGATCAGAGGCAAATTTACTCATCCCAATACTAGATCCAGGCCATTCATTTCCCATGCAATCACAGTCTTTGGATCGGATCTGATCCAACGGCCGTGAGTGAATATGGCCGAAGCGATACTGCCACCGGCTGCCTCCACCATGCCGCCGTACAGCCCTCCCTCAACTACCGGACGTGCCAAGCGAACATAGAAAGCAGAAATATCATAACCAAATCAAGAGCAGTATTTACATTTATTGTAACTTGCTTGTGTAAACAAAAAATGAAAAAATAGGGTATGTATATATACAAGTGTAACCCACCATTGTGGACTTAGAGATACCAGATCAGAAATAAAAAGGAAATATTTTTGAATAGGTATTTTTTTAAACTTCCTTTGCATGTCAAAAAAACCCAATAAATAATAAAAAAAGAGTAAAGAGGGAGAGTTTACCCTCCGTCTGTCGGCCTTCCATCATCGGTGACAAGTCGTCGGTCCTTATGGCCGAACTCGGTGAATCGATGTTGGGTGTCAGGTTCTAAGAAAAAGGGGTGGGTCATTTCAAGAAGTTCCTTCTCATTTAAAAAATGGCTTTCACTTTCGGATCTTCTCAAATCTGGGAAAAAGGGGAGTTTTTTTCTTTGAATCCAAGTTTGGATTCGGGTTTCGGTTGAAGCAAGGGTTTGTTTTGGGGGTTTTATTATGTTCGCCGGCACCGACTAGCGGCGGCCGACAGTGGAGGAGACGGCGGTTGGCTACCGTTTCCTGGGTTTGTCAAAGGTTTGGAGGTTTGGGTTTGAAAGAAAATAGAGAATGGGGGGTTCTATATCTCAGAGTTAAAAAAAATGAGAAAAGAAGGGGAGAGGGGGCCAATTATCTGTTTTATAGAGGGGGAGATGAAAAAATAGGTAAATAACGACATAAATCCCCCCACGTTCTTGAAATTATCATTTCTGTCTCACCGCATAGGATATTTTCAATCCCAGTCCCTCTTGCTTTTTAAAATCTTCCATTTTCGCCCCTAAATTGACTGAATTCATATTTTAAATGGTGAAATTACCTCCCCAGTCCCACCGCATTTTTGAAATTTTTATTCCGAGCTCGCCCCTTGATTCAATTCCATGTTTAGTCCTTTTAGGTTTCGTCTGACTTGTAATTAAGTCCCTAAATCATGTCTTTATTGCTCTAATTTCTGTCATTTCTGTTTCACTTTCTTTCATTCCAGTCCCCTGTTTTAATCGTTTATGTCCATCATCATTTATTTTGTGTTTTAGCATGTTATGTTGTTCATTATATTCGTATTGGTTTAATATTATGTTTTTATGATGTGTTATATCATGCTTTATTTTGCTCGCTTGGTTTGTCTATGTTTCTCATGTATTTTGTTTTAGTATAATGAAAGTATCATGTCTCATATATTAAGTACTAGTTTTTATGTCCGCTTTTTGCTTTAATTTGTTAGTTTAATACCATGTTACGTCTGTATCATGCCTATGTTGCATCTTTATATGTATATATTTGATCTATTATTTTTTTTTTGAAGAATGTCTTCTTTTCTTTTAATTTTGGGGTATGTTTTTCTCACTTGTTTACGCTTTTGTTTTTATTGTGATATGTTTTTGTTAATCATGTCAATGCATTTTGCTATTTTTGTTTAATTCTGTGATATCCGTGTTTTACTATTCATTTTGTCTTTCACCATGTCAACTTAAATTGTATGTTTTATAAATTGTCAATGTGGTGTCCTTTTATCCGAGAGTAAACGGGTCCAGCATCAGGCGTAGTGATGGTGGTTGGGCGTTTACTCTCGGATAACGGGGCCTTTAAAATTTACCAGCACTTATAATCAAAATTTAAATTAATCGTCACTTTAATCCAGAAAGTTTAATATTAATAAAGCGATAATTATTAAAGTACCAATTTTGGGCGGTGTGGGGGTGCTAATCCTTCCCCATCCGTAACCGACTCCCGAACCCAACAGTTTTCAAATCTCTGGTTTTATGGTGCCCGGCCTACCTAAGTGGCAAGTGGCGACTCCCTTTCTTTAAATAAAATACGGTATTTTTAAAACCTCACGGAATAAATATTTTAATACCCGAAAAACAATAAACACTTCGGAAACCTCATTTTTTTAGCGAAACGGACATCGCTACACACTCTAACGAACAAGTGGATCCATAATCCACTATCTCTGAGAAATGTCTTGGAGAAGGGCGATGATACTCCTCAAGTATTAGCAATACCCCTTTTAAGGGAACAAAGGGTCTTCCAACCAACGTGCATCCATTGATCGATTTCTAAAGCGGGTTATCCATTCTCTCAACACAAATGTTATTCATGTATAACGATGAAGATTCTTTGCCACAAACTCTCATAACGTATCCAAAGGCTTCAAAAAGACTACAACACACAATAAAGACACCATTTAGGTGGTAAGAGGAAGACACATCCTCGACTCCGGCATCATTCAACTAACTCGCATCTCAACAATCCAGGGTGACCCAACCCCCTGAATCACTCCCATGAGCGGCTCAACACTTAACTCATCCCTCTCGACCACAGCCGTAACCATCTTAGCATCGCAACATTTGGTGCACCATCAAGATTCTAGTCTTAAAGAGTATGAACTTAATTTAAGCGCGTGTATTCACTAGACACCTTACTAAAACACTTATACCACCTTGAGGTTTCCTAGAACCGACTAAACCTAAGCTCTAATACAACTAAATATAACACCCTAAACCCGAATGTCACATTTGGTCCTTAAGCCCAACCTATTTTCATAAAAAATTCTCAACTCGGTTCATCAAGTATTTTCCAAAAAATATTAAATCCAATAGTTGAAATCATGGATAAACAATTTAAATCGTTACAAAGAAGCTCCACTTTAATTTATGACATTTAAACATTCGACTTGATTAATACAATGTCAAAAATAAGAATTATAGACTCCACCAGTTAAGGTCCTATGAATACATAACCTACTAAACGCAAGTACCATACTCTAGAGATTACCCCATGCTAGAATTTCATACCAATAGTGCTCTTTGATCCCACGATCCAACAATCAACTTACGCACAAAAACAACAATTTCGAGCGCTGAGCTTACAAAGTTCAGTGGTACACATCTACTCAATGATAGTTCATGCTAATCATAAACATAAGCATGCAAGCTAGTATGAGCAATAAGGAGAGATAAATAAACACATGGCGCTACTACTAGTCACCTAAACACATACTCTTATCATAACAATCATCATACTTGAAACTTATGGCCTAACCATACTTGAGATCTCATCATATCATCTAGGCAAAAACACATATCAACAACAACAACTCTGGAGTGAGGTCGGGTCATGAAGCATCGAAACATACACTCAGGGTGAGACTGGGTCACATAGCATCAGGATATACACCCTAGGTGAGGCTGGGTCACATGGCATCAAAACATACACCCATACTCAAAATTCCCCCTCGAGCATCTTTGAATAAGTCTCGAGTCATATAGCATCGATAATCTCTATTTGATATTATAATGACCTGAATTTCTGAGTCAACATTTGGGTGCTGACCTGTGCTATGGACCCTCGTGATAGTTTAATGTAAGTGTACCTATTGGGTCGAGTTTGGCCCTTTTTGGATGAGATTTGAGCTACATGAGCTTGGGTAGTGACCTTTTTTTAAAAGAATGGAAGTTGGGGATTTTATGTTGTGATTATACCCCTTTTAATTTAAAGGTTGATCTCCCTTAAATGTTTCTTGTCTCACGTTGTAGAAAATGGAGACCACCTTACATCACTATTTTCCTATCTTCTTCTCTTCCTTCTTTCTTCATCATTCTCGCAAGACTACATTCTTTTCGTCCAACAAAGATTCAAACTTTCTTCATCATTTCTTTATTTTAGGATTCAAGAGTCAAGTATGTTGATCTCCTCAACAAGGGCTTTAAAAGAGTATAATTTCGGTGTTAAAGAGGTAAGCTTTCATTGATGGGTTTCGGTTTTAAAGCTTGATGAAGCTTTTCTTTGGGATTCAAGGTTAAAAATTTATAGCTATTTTTATCCCTAGTTGTTACCTCAAGTCCTGATTCATTTTTCATGTTGTTTTGGCAAAATGGGATGTTTTGAGAGTTCCTCCAAGCATGGGTCAAGTGACAAGGTTGAAGGGTGTTCTTTGGAAGCTTAAATCTGAGGTTTGTTGCTAAAGACCAGTACATCTCTGACTTTTACTCTTCTTAAAGATCACAAAATGAAGCATTGCTTGATTTTATGGTGTATGATTGCTAGTTTTGGTTTAATATAGTTTAAACCCTTGTTACTGGTAAATCTTGGATTAAATGTAGGATTAAGTTAAAGGGTTAAAGGTTACATTTTAGGGGGCTTAAGAAGTGATTTTATGAGCCTTGGAAGCCATTTATGAGCTTCGATATTGGTACACAGGGAACTCGTACCGATACCATGTGTTTTGGGCAAAGAACACAAGTGAAATTTGTATGGAGTATCGATATTCTTGGGAGGGTATTGATACCCAAAGAGCGGTATTGATACTCGATGTTAGGTATCGATACCCTATGTTTCTTTAAAAATTTAGTAATAGGGTTCGGTATCGATACCCATGAGTTTGGGCCCTTTATTTTGGAAGGAGAAGGCTATTTAAATTTTAAATAAGTGTGGATGGTTGGAAAAATAAGAGAATTTTTTATGAAGAGAGAGAAAAGGAAAAAGGTGGGGTTATGTTGGAGAGAGGGAACATGAGAGAAAAGTAGGGGGAGAGTCTTGAAGTCCCGATTTGCTACCAACCGCGCCATCATTCACTTCATCGCCAACATCATTAGGTAGAGCTCGCCGACACGTGTCTGCCGATGGTTGCCCCATTGCCGTTGCCGCCGCCACTTATCGGGGTGAGAAGAGTGAAGGTTTGAAGAAGCTCAAATGGAATGAACCACTGTCGACCGCCGCAAACTAAGGGCACCATTGGATTCACCATTGGGAGAAAAGTGAATTTAGAGCTCGCCGCTACCGTCCAGCCACTAAAGACCGCCGCAGGCGTCGCCGCCTGCGCGTGGGCGTGCCCTGTAAGCTAAACCAAGTTGATTCCATTGGGTTTAGCTAAGCCAATTTAAGCCGAGCCATTGACCGGACGTTGACCATTATCTTTTTCGGGAGACCCTACCTAGGGATATTCAATTAGTATGAGATGCATGATGAGGTTTAGGGTTATGTTTACTTATATAGACTTTGGGGGTCGTGTAGGGTTATTTGGACATTCGTATATCTATGTGATGACTGTTTGAATCGTGCGTTGTGTTGATTGGGTGATAGATTACGAGTATGGATGTATTTGATGGAAATTGTGTGTAAAGTGTAAATATTATTAATATTCGAATAAATGATTGTAAAGATGATAATTAATATTAATTGATTAAATGCGTTAGTAAACCAACCCTAATGACTTTCATAAGCTTTAGGGATCGAATAAGGCGTTGTAAAATCGTAATTCAAAGAAAAGGTATGGACCCGTAAGTAGGATATCGGTATCGATACCCATGGGTACCGTATCGATACTCGTGTTTAAGTATCGGTACCCATCGAGCGTAATAATCTATAATGCTAATGTAAATATAGAAATTGATGTGGGTTATTAAAGAAATAATGGGGATTAATGGAGATAATTAATGAGAATAATTAATGTACCCTTCCAAAATAATTTATAACTTGGTAAACGTTGGGTGATTTGATGGTAATAGAAACTGTAGGGATCCTTGGTGGTTCATGTGATCTTGTGTGATGTATGGTAGACGTGTCCTTGCTATGTGCTGATATGGACACCTAGATGATTGAGTCACTTGATTGATGGGTTTCGGATACCCAGTGTGAGAAAGAGTGTGTTGCAACACCATAGTTTAAGATTGCCAAATATATGATCACGATGCTTAGTGGACCGAGCCTTATTCGTAGATGCTTGATGAGAGATTCTGAGCATGGGTGTATGTATCCTAAAACTTAGTGGTATCGGGCCTCACCCCAAAGAGTGTATGTATCTTGATGCCTAGTGGAATCGGGCCTCACTTAGAGTGTATGATCCTGATGCTTAATGGAAGCGGGCCTCACTCCTATATTATGGTATAATGCTTATATGCTATGAGAAGCTTATGATTTCTTTCTATGTTATATGATTTAGCAGCTAAAGGTAGCTCCATACGTATATAATGTTATATCGCCATGTTATGAGTATGGCTGGGCTTTGTGTGCCATGTATGATGATTCCTATAATGAGAGCATGTGTTTAGGTGACTAGTGGTAGCGCCACATGTTTACTTATCTCTCCTTATTGCTCGTACTAGCTTGCATGCTTATGTTTACGATTAGCATGAAATGTAGTGGAGTAGACTGAGCTTTGTAAGCTTAACGCTTGGAATCGTTGTTTCCGTGCGTAGGTTGATCATGGGATCACATAGCACTATGAGTATGAGATTCCAACATGTGGTGTTTCTAGAGTACGGCACTTGTGTTTAATGAGATGTGTATTCATAGGGTCTTACGTGATGGAGTCTGTAATCCTTATTTTGAAATTGTATTAATCAAATCGAATGTTCAAATGTTTTAAATTAAAATAGAGCTTGTTTGTACCGTTTTGATTATTTATCTATATTTTCAATTATTGGTTTTAAATGTTTTTGAGAAATACCTTGTTGGGCTAAACCTAGTTTGAGAAATTTTATGGCTTTAATTTGGGCTTGAAGACCAAAGTAACACCCAAGTCGAGGGTTTTACACCACAAATATTAATTAACCTCAATCACTAACTAATACACAAGGTTAAATAGACTCATAACATCGAGAAACTCCTAGGTAAAGTCCCTCAAAAAAGTCAACTAGGTCAAAAAGTCAACAATCAATGCCCTGTCAATGGTCAATGGCTCCCTTGCTCAGCTCGGCTCAGTTCAGCTAATCTCAGCTTAACCGGCTATTTTTGTTCGAGTAATAGCCTGGTCTAATTCGGTAAACCAGCCCTCTGTTTTGACCCCCACCTGTTGTCGAAGCTCGCCCATGTACAAGGGGTGGCGCGTGCAACACGTGCATTGGGAATTCATCAGTGAGCTTCAAACCACCATTTCTGACACTAGTGTGGTTGATGGTGGGGGCAGAATTTTACGGTGAGCTATAGAACACCCTTCTTGAACATTTCCAAAACTTGTTCTTCTCTAACCTAGTGAATGATAGCTCTACAAATGTGCAAAAGAAATTTAGAATAACGTATTAATCGAAACACTAGAATAGTAAACCCAAGTGGTGAAGTGCAGAATAGCTCGAGGCCTCTAGCACATCAATAAAATCTCTTCCCTTTGCTTCGTGGTACAATTGAAGTGCAAACTGGTGATTGCAATCTACAATAGCAATGAACAATGTTTCCTTCGGCACTTGTTTATAACTTCTAGTAGACATCATCGAAGGAAAACTCAAACAAACAGTTGACGTTGCACTGTACAAAGATGGAAGTGGAGAGAATTATAAGAAACAATATATAATTTTGGCAAATAAAATAAAATAAAATAAAAAGAAATGGAATTTTAAATTTGCATAAATGTAACTGAAATAAAATAAAATGAAGTCCATCAAATATTAAGTTCATACGCATCAAATTCCAAAAAATATTAACAACTTCAAATTTGATTATATTAAAAGTCTAGTCATTCGTCTTGCGGGTATTGAATTCTTGACGAAGGGAGGCCATTTCCTTGCGAATCTTTGCAAACTAAAATTCAGCAAACTGAGACTTAACATGGTTACGAAGGTCAGCTAACTGCGAATCAGGATGTTCACGACAAGTATCCATGTAGTCAAGAAGTGACTTCATCGTAATCTCGTCTCGAATTGTAGACAAAACTTGTTCAGCAAGCGAAGAGGAATGTTCTTCCATATTTTCTATGTTGGCGACATTTTTTGAGTCCTTATAAATCCAATAATTTTTTTCAAAAGACGTATCTATATTTGCATGCTGAATCAATGTCAATCTTTTCCTTTAAAGGGACAGGTGGGTCCGAAGAAAAATCGACATCGTTATGCTGTGAAGGGTGTGTAAGGACACAAGCATATGGAAGATAGGGTGACGCCCTATGACCCTTATGGACAAAGGATACTAGTTGGAGTAGAATGATTTTGGCAATGTTAGGAGCAACCTCAATTTGATATTTGTTAAGCCACAAATAATCAAACTCTTGGATTGTTCATGCCTTCCCACTAGACGATCGAAAAAACCATGCCACAATAAGGTGAAAGATTCTCTCTTCAAAAGGAAGATTTATGGGGCTATGGTCTTTGTAATTTACAATATAACTAGTGTCGGTTTCATCATAAGGGCCTTTATTTTCAATACCTAAAGAAGATGCAATTGATTCGAAGGTGATAAAGTGTTTTTCTCCATAACAAAAGATTTAATGCCTATGATCTTAGATGAATTTGGCTCATGTACAATTGTGGAATTACTGTAAAATACCCATACAAGTCTTTCACAAATCTTTGGTTTGATCTCAAGAAAAGCATTCCAACCCTATTTCGTGAAACTTGACTTCATTTTGAAGTTGTACTCTGGGTTCTGAAGGAAATTCATGTCCACAACACGTTGTTTACGAATTCGTCTGTTGTAGAAATGTGTATAATATTTGGTCTTTTCTTCCGGGTCTCTAAAACAATGTTTATCAATAGAATGTGTTGGGTCATCTATTTTTGACGTTTGGTTGGTTGTTGTATGGTTAATGAGTAGAGTAAAGAAGAGTTGAACATGATTTAGTGTTTAGGGATCCTGTAAGAAATAAAACAAATGATTGGAAGTCGATGAACATCATAGATTCAAGAATTTGACCAACCCCATCAATGAATATATTTATATGAAACTAGAAGAAAATTCACAGAAACCCATCAGTCATATCAAACGTGTTTTGAACACGAAGCCAAAACCATCGATAATATCAAGCAATTCCCAAGTTCAAAGCTAAGGCATGGAAAATTGGAAAACCAAACAAAAGAAATGTTATGTAAAAAGTTAAGGGTTTCCAGAAATACCTTTGATTCAACTGGGCTCAGGGTTCCTATTAAATTTTAAACAAATTTAGCAAGAAATCTTAAAAACCTAAACAATAAAACCAACCAATTTGTCACCATCAACGATGAGACATGGAAAGTACATGAAAACCAATCAAAAGCAAGGGAATGTTTAAGAAAAAAGTTTGCGCTTCCAGAAATATAACTTTGATTCTAGTAGGCAGGATTTGATTTAACTGAGTTTAGGATTCCTGTTAAAGTTTAAAAAAAAATTAGCAAAAAATTTGAAATCCTCATCAATTATATCAATCAATTTTTCAATATCAATGGACATCCATGGAAAGTAAATGAAAACCAAACAACAAACAAACAAAAACCAAGGGTATTTTAAAAGAATTAGGGTTTCTAGAAATATACCTATGCTTGCTTCTAGTAGTTTTTGAGTGAACTGAGTTTAGGGTTCTTGTAAAAATTTAAACAAAATAATTTGGCAATCTAAAAAATACTTCAATAATATCAACCATATTTTCAACATCAACTGTCAGCCATGGAAAGTATTTGAAATCCGAACAAAAAACAAGGCTATTTAAAAAAACCAGGGTTTCCAGAAATACCTTCGAATCCGGCATATTTAAATGTAAAACGAAGGGGATGGGAAAATGGTACTTAAAGGAGTAATTGATGAAAGAATAAAGAGATAAGCCCCAATTTGAAGATTGTGAATAGAAGGAATGGAGGAATCCAATCGGTTGACACAACTGAGTGAGAGAGAAAAAAGGCATCAATCTTTTGCTGTAACCTTCCAGCTTTTATATATATATTCCAGGTTAAGTAGCAGAACTAGGTCATAAGTTGCGCAACTGTTAATGAAAATGGAAGCGAGAACGGAAGCTGAAAAGCTTATACATTTTGAGTTTAAAACTAAAAATGTTATAAGTCAAATTTCAAATATTTTTAAAGTGTCAAAACCTAGATACTAGTTCTGATGCTTTATAGCAAACACTGCAACATATGACATTTAATCAGTATCGAAACTTTATAGCAAAACTATAATGTAACTGCTTCTTAGATTTTAGTTTAACTTTAATTCTACTAGTAACGAATTTTGGTCTCATGATTTTGAAATATTATTCTTTCATTAGAAGTGTTTTTAATTAGTATTATCATAAATGTTTTGAGGGTGCGATTACATTTCCTGGTTTATTTTGTGGGAATGTAAGATTACGTGTTTGGTTGAGAGAATTTATGATTACTTAGAGGTAAATTTTACTAAATTGTCATTATGATATATTTTATTTTTAACAAGTCAAACTTTAAATATAAATTTAAAAATAGTTGCTTGAAGATTCATATAATTATACGTACCATATAACGAATATACTCCTAAATTTTAAAGTAGGAATGAAATAATAAAATGAATTATAAATTGATAAATTCTACAACGTGCGACGAACACCACTGAACACCACTAATGTTGAACGCCATTAATTAAATTAATTAATAAAGATTAAAAATTTCAAGGACTAAACATATAATTAATAATTGTTCAAAATAAAAATTCAATTATATTATTTTTATATATATATAATAATTTTTAATCTTTTTTTAATTAGAATCAGAATTAGAATTAGAAAGGTATTCATCGTGAATCATAATCACTATGGTTAGTATTTGATCCAATTATTTTAAAAAATAAACAATATTATCTATATGGAAAATGATTTAATTGAAATTTTATTTTAAATAATTAATAATTATATGTTGAGTAGTTGAGATTTGTAATCTTTATTAATCAATTAAATGGTGTTCAACGTTAGTGATGTTAAATGGTGTTTGTCGCACATGGTAGACTCATCCATATAAATTTGCATAAAGTCAAGGACAAAACGATAAACATGAGATTATGATCGTATCCTGAAACACCAAGTTATGAGGATTTCCACAAAATAAACTCAAAGGTTTTCCTTGTATACAAATATGCCATGTGTCTATTTTATTTTCTTTACTAATATTTTATAGAAAATTTACAATGATGTGATTTTGTTGTTTCATTTAAATATTAGCATTCTTGTTTAATATGTGTAAACTATTTAAATATTAAACCAATATGAAATAAAATTATTTAATAAATACAATATAGGTAATTTACACACTCGTCAAATATCAACTGTTGCTTGTGTGAGGCAATGTAAAATTTATGGAAGCAAGAAAAAGAAATTACGAAAAATAAAAACATTAAATAGCCCATAGTACCCAAGGTGGATTTCCAACTAAGCTACGATTACAAGGATTCCAAGATACGCAACAATTGTAATTCATTACTCAACTATTTTGGACGTATCCCTTTAGTTCTTGCACTTAGAATAGGAGAAGTCCCGAGAGTGCATCAGTAATGGTATCCCCCGCCCATTGCTCCACTCCCGCCTTCACCCATAGTGTTGTGGTTAGGTTAGGGAAGAATAGATCATGTGATTAGCTTATCGACATAGCTCTTTCGACGACGGCTATGTGAATTAGCCACGCCGAGTATAGGTCACGTTCCTCGATGAGGGAGTCCCATAACAACATCCTGCAGAGAGAAAAAGATTCTCAATTTCGGATGGGTAAAAGGCAGTTATTGATGATATGGGCCCAAAATCTTGAATCTAATAGAAGTTGTCACAATTGCACCATTCTATCATGGCCTTCTCTAGACCATTTAGTTCTTTGAACCCAATGGTCCCTCAGAATCTAGGAGTATGTTCGATGAGCATCAAGGGCCGTGGAAGTGGTGTGGGCTTCCTAGTGGTCTAAAAATTCATAGTAATATTTGATTGCGTCGGTGGAGAAATCCACAAATTTCCCCCTAACCTATACCGGTTTATCTCTATCGTGACCGATGTGGGTGTAAAATTCTTGTACCCATGAGACACTGATGTCACTTGGTTGCTGAATAAATGTATCCCATTTCTGCTTGCGAATCAAATCCAACACATCTGCATCGAATAGTAGCATATAGGTAGGGTGAATTCCTATCCTTCTTCTTCAAGAATTCGTTGTTGGCATACCAGTTCATATCTATGCTTGAATGAACTAGAGAGGAGATGGTTTGCAACCATAGATGTTGGAGGGAGGATCTTTGTTGTGGCAACTAGAGATCTGATCCTCCTAATTGTTTGGCAATAATGAAGATAGAAAGCCTAAGGAGATATGAGTATTAGGGGTATTAATCAGCCATTAAGCATTAATGGGAAATGACGTGTGGAACACGTCTATGGTTGTGGTTGTCATGGGGAAGTGGAATTGGCAAAATTAGGAGAGAGGGTGAGATGTGACTATTTAGATTCTCTCTTGCTTCAGAACTGGCATGTTCAGGTAGGAGTGTGACAGAAGTTTTTCAGAAAGCATTGGTTTATTCCCTCAACCTTAAACCCTAACCCTACAACCTTAAACCATAAACCCTAAACCTTTTTCCAAAGGCTTGGTCGATTGTTGCCTTAATAAATACCAATTAAACAATGAACCTTAAAGCATACAAAGTAATCTCATATACCACTAACCTATTACTACTAATCCATGAATCGTAAACCATAAACCTTAAAGCCATACAAATTTGTCTAATAAACTATTACCCCTAAACTATAGCATAAACTGTAAACCATTAACTGTAAGAGAAACAACCTAAACTAAAAACTTATAGCCATAAAAATTAATCTCATATCATAAATCAATAACCCAAAATTACAACATAAGAGTTAGTCTTACCAATTTTGGTTTTGTTTATATAGGGTTTAGGGTAAAAAAATTAAATCTTTGGAACTAAAATGAACACAAATATCACCATATTAAAATTATTAGGGTAAAAACTAAATCTTAGGAACTAAATAATAAATATGTTAAGAATGCTAATGTTTGTGAGAATGAACAAGTAAAAAGTGCGCTGAAGGGATATTTTCGGTTTAAATAAAGTATAACAATACGACGAGTCTCGAACGTATTATTATATAGTCTCAAACATCTCATGTGAAACCTAAATTATGACATGTTTTGTAACGATTTTATTTTAAGTTTAACTTATAATGTTACTGCATGTTCTCTGAACCTTTCATTTCTAGTTTCATACCCTAATTCATATTTTGATTTATTAGTATTTTTGATATGTTAATCTTGACTCGATTAAATCTTTATATTTGGTTATTAATTTTTTGAATAGAGGAATTAAAATGTCAACATAAATGTGGCATTTAAATGCTCAAAGATTGTGTCTTTTCAGTAATGCAACGAGTATCGAACGTTTACATACACAGTCTCGAACTTTTAACATAAACCTAAAATATTACATTTTTCACTAACATATTCAGTTTAAAATTTTTTGTTCCCGCCCAAAAATGTCTTCTCAGTTCTAATATAAAAAGAACACGTACATATTTTAATTTAATTTGGCAGATTTAATAAAAAAATTAAATTAAATTGTTGGTTCTATCAATGAAATAATTTCAAAAGATGCATGTTTCCAGTAAATACACGTCTTTCCAATGTCCATTTCGAATATCTATAACTCGTTCCGATACATTAGTAGCAGATAGGTTGTAACATCTAGAAAACCGATCTAGTCGGAATTAGGTTTCGGCGATCGGATACCCTATACTGAAAAGGTCCAAATATTACTTTGACTTTGGCTGCGTGGTCAATTACATTGACATTGGACTCTAATCAAGTCAATTTATCGATTAAGGACCTTATTTAATTTATTAAAAGTATGATTAGTGATTAAATTAGAAAGATTCAAAATTGAGGTGCCATAGTATAAGTATAAAGACCAAGAAAATACAAGGTCTTATGTTGTAATTTACCCATGACCTTTCTTCATGAAACAAGCACCTATGCCCATTTTCTAAATGATGAAACAAGCACCTATGTGTCGAAATGCTATAATTTGGTCCATTTTTCATTTCTTTAAAATTATCCATGTGGATAATTCACTCACAAAGAAAGAATTTAAGAGATTTCTCTCAACAAGATAATGGAAGACAACCTTTTCTTCTTCCATCTCTCTTCTAACACCATTAAAGGACCTTTTGAGCTTTAAATTATTCTAAGTTTAAATCCTTTCAGTTTAGTCACTAGCTTTTAATACATGGCTATGTTTGATCAAACTTTGGTGTTAGAACCTTCATTTTAGCAAGTTTGGAGATGGCTAAGTAAACTTTTACACCTTAAATCCATATATCTATTACTAGTATTAGAGGTTCATGTATTATTCGAATTGTTCGAATGATTTAATGAGCTTAGGATTGAAATTAGAGAAATTTGTCTAGAATTATTGTAGTGGCAGTAAGTTCAATAAATCACAAGAAATTCTATAGACCAAATTAGAGAATGAAATTTATATGTATAGAACCGTATTTGAATCTAGTTTTATTTTCCATAATAAGTGCTTGATTTTGAGTTGTATAGTAAAAGATATGAATTTTTGAATCATTAGAGGTCGGGAAAACAAAGTAGCAGTTTGTAACTGCATGAACAAAAACTTTGTAAATTTATTAAAAATTGTATAAGAAAACTAAAAATATGGAATTTATATGGATACAAATCTTATTCAGTCTAATTTTGTTTAGAGCAAACGACACAATTGTGTGTCTTTAAATTTAATTATGTATTAATTCATATAGGGTAAAAATGCAAGGCATATATGGTTAGAAAGGCATTTAAGTTAGATTTTGAATGGTATAGATGGCTTGAAATTCTAATGAACTGAATGCAGGATATGAATTTTTAAATGAATAGTGTGCAATCTGCCCGGTAGAAGCACTTTAGATGTCTTGAAATAAAAATTTCTATCTACTCAGAATGAATTATGTATCTTGCTATATATGGTTAAAAAGGTCTAAAAGTCTAGTTTTTACTGATACCAATGGATTAATTTTCCAACGTATAGATTATAATCTGGAATTGATTTTGTAAGAACTATTTGGCTGCCCGATAACAGTTTTGTATGCTAAACAAATGTAGTTTTAAATGATGAAATGCATGTTGTTTTGAATTGAAATGAATGATGGTTGTGTTTTAAATAGATAGAGGACTAATTGGATTATTTTTATGGTAATGTATCACTAGACTAAGCTTTACCGTGAGGAGGTAAAGTTTTGGAAAAAGAAAAAGGGATTGTAAAGAAAGTTGAAATCTAGTGGTTTAGGATATTTGTGACTTCAAGATATCAGGTGAGTGGAATCAGAGTCTCGGGAATAATCTAGGTGTCTTTCCCAGTTTCATTAATATTGATTATTGCATAGCTAACATTTTGTCAAAAGATTATTGCATTGAACCTCATTGGAGGCTTTATTGGTAAGCATTGGTAAGTTATTGCATCGAACCATTGAACATAGCATCAACGTTGTTGTCATTTTCATTATCAAAACCTTGGAATATAGAAATATTTACCATTGGATATTAATAGTGTCACTGTCATAGACACTGGACATTGATATAGGTATTGTATAGTCATCAATATATTGCCATTGCCATTGAACATGGGTATTGTTATTGTCATTGCCATTGAAACATTTCCATTGATATTGTCATCGCCATTGATATCAACATTGTTGTTGTCACAGGTATTGCTATTGTTATTGTTACCGAACCTTGGATTCGAAAGGACATTAGATACAATTGGCATGCCATAGAATTCCTTAGCTCATTGGTACGGGTGGAATACGGTCCTTGGGATACGACCTTTATTGTGGTGAGACAGAGGGATGTTTGTGTTATTGGTAAATTGGCGAGGCGGAGGGACTAAACCATTCACTGATTTGGCGAGGCCTAGGAATTCGCGTATCCACTATCTTGATTCGATCCAAGGAATATTTTTGATATATTTTAAATATGATTTTGAACATGATTCATAGCATTGTCATTGTTGAAGCATGAATTGATTTGCATATTATTATATTTAACATTGTTTATGACTACCTACCTAGGCAAAGTATGCCTAATGCATTTCATGTTAAAGAAGTTGTTGTTGCGAGATCGGGAGTATTGGAGGTTTTTGGCAAGTCAAAACAATACCTAGAGTAATGCTTATCGACCCTACAAACTCCTAATGGTGGCATAGTAGCTAGGCAAGTTATATTCTACCTTTTTTTTGTGTATATGTTGTGCATAGCTTGTGTATGATTAAAGGCTTAAAATGACCCTTTTGAAAATGCTTAACTTTGGTAAAACATGCATAATTGGCCTAAAAAAGTAAAACCCTTGTAAATGGATTCATATAGCTATGAAATTTGGAATGCTAGTAGACTATGACTAATTAAACTTGCTGTAAAATTTTATAGGATTTGGATATTGTTCGGCTGGTCAAAAGTATAAAAACCATACTAAAAATAACATTACAGACCCGGTGGCGTGCTAGTACCAGTATACAATATTGGCCATAGGTAATCAGGTTTACTCATACTACTATAGGAGTATCGACATACAAAATCAACACTGGAATTTAACTGTAGCTAAGGGTACTAATACAGGTAGGGCAGTACCTAAGGCTAATGTGGTAGCAGACGCGTTGAGCCGTAAGGTCGCTGTCGAGCTTAGGGCGATGTTTGCAAAGCTAAGTGTGAAAAAGAGAAGGCGGTTTGTTGGCTGAGTTCCAAGTTAAGTTTATGTTGTCTTAAAGGATTAAGGCGAGGCAATCGTATGATGATTCGTTGGTACCGCATGTTAAGGATATTTCGGATGATAATCTAATTAATTTTCATTTTAATGATGATGGTGTTTTGTGCTTTAAGGGTCGAGTAGTTGTGCCAAATAATTTGGAGTTGAGGCGCACTATTTTGACTGAGGCTCATTCTAGTCATTTTGCTATGCATGTGGGGAGTATAAAGATGTATTGGGATTTGAAGGATTTGTATTATTGGTTTGGTATGAAGAAGGATGTGGTCGAGTTTGTTTCTCGTTGCATGGTGTGTCAGCGGGTTGAGGCTAAGCATCAATTTCCTTCTGGGTTGTTGCAACTAGTTCAGATTCTGAAGTGGAAGTGAGAAAGGATCACTATGGATTTTGTAACCCCCTTGACCTGGTCTACTCGCAAGACCGAATCGAGCGAGTCACACGGGGAATGTTGAAGAAAACCCGCAAAGGTTCACCTCAACAAGTGACCTTTTTTTCTTTTTTATCTTATCTAGATGCTTTTATTATTTCCTATGGTGATCCTACTATCATCGGATAAGGTGTGACACAAATTGGGCGTCAATTGGACATCCAATTAAGCCCAAACAAAGATTAGGGACCATTTTGCAAAAATAAACTTTTACAAGGTCTTTAACTAATTTAAGGTTACCAACCTTTAATTAGTTTCATCAAATGCATATATGTCAATTTGAAGCTTAACAAAACATCCCCACCTCATACGATTTCATCCAAAATATTTAGGGACCAAACCGTAACAAAAACAAACCTTACATTGCCTCAAATAACTAACAAAATGTCCAGGTGTATCGGTACACCAAGGCCCGTATCTGTAAGGTTCCATCTTGCTAATTTCTCAAATTTCCAGTGTCAAAACACAGTACCGATACGCCCGCGCGTAACGAAATGCATACTTATTTTTGCTTACACCGTATCAGTATAGCTCCAAGTGCATCGGAACGACTGGGCTGTTTCAGGCATACCGTATCAGTACGCAAACCCACATATCTGTACTCTTGGGCCTGTAATGTCACAATTTTATAGTTTACAACTTAAAACACATCCGTAACCAATCTAACATGTCTCCAACATAGGCACAACTTGGAATACTATCATTCTATAGGCATTGAACACCTAAAAACACATAAACATACTTTCAAACATAAAAAGGGTAAACAATAGGCATGCTCCCTAGACAAACCAAACACTTTAAACCTCAAATGCAATCCAAACCAGAAACCAACTCTTAAAAGCCATTTACAAGTCCATGTAGGCAACACAAACTTGTTCCAAAACATGGAGTTTCATAAAACATACTCCCAAACCAACTAGGTACCCTCCCATTGCCAATTATTACTATCGAACTAGTTTAAAACCATACTCGAGCAAAGTGAAATCCCTTGGACTCTTTTTCTTGCTTCCTCGCTGCCCGAACAAGTTATTTATCTGCATTGTTAAGAAAAGAGAGCATAAGCAATAAAGCTTAGTGATGGATGCTCAATTAAAAGCTAACAACAATGCATTTTAAACCATTTCTCAAATATTTCTCAAACCTCATGCTCAAAACTTCTCATGATTGAAATCTCTTTTCAAAGCAATTACAAAATGATTCTTTCAACATGTATCATAATTCTCATGCATTAAACATAATGCATATCTCATATAAAACTTCTCAAGCATGCTTATCACCTAGCATAGCTTAAACACAATCTCATGTATAAATAACATTATACAAATCATTACAAAAACTATGATACATGTTTATCTCATATATTGGCATAACAAGTGACCCAAATGACACTACCCCCATCCTTGTATAACACTACCCCTATCCATTCAAGTTTGAATATACGGATTCCTTGATGGCACTACCCCATCAAGTCTCATGGTGAACCTACCCTCACTATAATCTCACTTAGGTCGGGATGGCACTACCCCCATTACCCGTATGTGATAGCACTACCCCTATCACTTCACAATAGCGCTACCCCTATTGTGTAACCGAACAATTTGTCTCATGTATGAATTTTGTATTTTAGAGTGCACTTTAATCCTATTGGTCGACCAATTATATCCGATAATAATTAATTCACAACCACATGCCAATATACACTTTAAAACCATGTTACCTTATTGTTTTTCCAATGCATAAGCATAAACCATTTTCTTCATCTCATTTCAAGAAATCTCAATGCATAGCATTTTCTCAACATGACATAATCTCTTTAAAAGTCATAAATCAATCTCATGGATCATTTGAATCATCTCTCAATTCATAAAAACATGCATAACAGTAGGTAACAGATCTCTTTCTAAAACATGGGCATGATTATACAAAACAATGGGAAAATTGAAAACTAAGAGCGAATTCTTCCATACTTATGAGCTTAGATTAGCATTTCAAGCTTAATCTAAACTCCCAAACCTTGCTTTCAAACCTTTGAAAAGCTTTAAAACCGGTTTCACTCTCCGACAACGCTTCACTTGCTTTAACGAAGCTTTAAACCTCTAACACAAGCTTTTTTCTTGTTTGGCAATGATTTGGATGAAAACCTTCAAGAAATCCAATTCTAGTTTATGTAGAAATGAGTAGATCAATGAATGAAATAAAGTGATTGTTTCCTCTCATTTTGATGGGTAAATCATAGTTTGGCTGGTGAGAAAGTAGAGAGAAAAGAGAAGAGAAAATAGGAAGTTACGTAAGAAAATGTTTAAGCCTTTTAGAAATCTTTTACTAAATCCCTTTAATAAAACCAATTAATTAAACCATTTAAAAACATGCAAAATAAGGGAAAATGCTTATAACACTTTGGTGTAATAGCTCCCTAAAGATTCTAAGCTTTAACTTCTTTCAATTTAATCACTAAACATATTTTGCAATCTTTACGATTTAGTAACTATTTCTAAAATGTCGATTAAAACAAATCCATTTTGTCAAATTGATCCCACCGAAACCTTCAAAACATAATTTTAGGATTTTAGAATATTTTTCCATATTTTATCCCGCTAAAAAACCTTTTAAATCAATTTATTCTCGAAACTAGTCTAAATTGCCGAAACCGGTTCAACCGAACTGCCTAACCAAACCCGACTAGCTTCTAGGCTCAAAATCAGGGCATTACAACTCTCCCCCACTTAAGAAATTTTGTCCTCAAAATTCACCTAGTGGAAAAAGGTAAGGAAATTGCTCATTCATGTCACCCTTCCTTTCCCACGTAGCTTCCTCGACACCTCGGTGTCGCTACAACACCTTGACCAACTCTATGGTCTTTCCACAAAGAACCTTGATGTCTACATCCAAGATCTTGATCGGTTATTCATCATAGGTCAAATATGGATTCAACTCAACCTCTTCAACAGGCATTACATGCGACGGATCTGATCTATACTTTCGAAGCATGGATACATGGAAAACATCATGTATCTTCTCAAGCTCAAGTGGCAACCTCAATCTATAAGCCACCGGACCAATGCGCTCTAACACCTCATATGGTCCAATAAACCTTGGACTCAACTTGCCTTTCCAACCAAATCTCATCACCTTCTTCCAAGGTAAAATTTTCAAAAACACTTTATCACCAACAACATACTAAATCTCTTTATGCTTCAAATATACATAAGACTTTTACCGATCAAAAGTCACTCTCAATTGATCACTAATAAGCTTCACTTTTCTGTTGTTCCACTAAGCACATCAGGAAAAGAAATAAACTTTTCTCCCACTTTCGCCCAGGAAAGAGGCATTCTACAATTCCTACCTTACAAAGCTTCATATGGAGCCATTTGAATACTTGCTTGATAGCTATTATTATAAGCAAACTCTACCAAAGGCAACTGCTTATCCCAAGATCCTTGAAAATCAATAACACAACATCGCAACATATCCTTAAGCACTTGGATAACCCCCTCAGACTAACCATCTGTTTGAGGATGATACGAAGTACTAAAATTGAGTCGTGTACCCAAAGCTCTATGTAAACACTCCCAAAACCTTGATGTAAAACGCCGATCTCTGTCTGACACAACAGATTTAGGCACCCCATGCAACCTCACAACCTCTGTGATGTACAACTCTACTAGCTTATCCAACATATACGTAGTATGCATAGCTAAGAAATGTGGACACTTCGTAAAACGATCCACAATCACCCAAACAGAGTTCTTCTTTGACGGTGTCAAAGGCAAACCCGTCACGAAATCCATCGTGATCCTCTCCTATTTCCATTCCAGTATCTTCAAAGGTTGTAACAACCCGGAAGGAAACTGATGTTCAGCTTTCACTCACTTGCAAACCATACACCTACTCACAAAATCCGCTACATCCTTCTTCAAACCAACCTAATACTACTCATCCTTTAACCCACTATACATCTTATTTCTACCAGGATGCATAGAAAAAGGACTACTATGCGCCTCAGTTAAAATAGTATGCCTCAACTCAACATCTTTCGGCACAACTATCTGACTCTTAAAACACAAAATACCATCATCATTAAAACAAAAGTCTGTCGGATTACTTTTTGCAATGTTCGTAACATGTACCAATGAATCATCAAGCAACTCCTTCTCTTTAATCAACTGTGCTAAGGAAGGCTTCACTTGTAGCTCGGCCACCAACCCTCCATCTTGCGGTAAACTCAGCCGCGCAAACATGGCCTTCAACTCTACAACCACCTTCCTACTCAAAGCATCCCCTACCACATTAACCTTACTGGGATGATATTCAATCATCAAATCATAATCTTTAAGCAACTCCAACCATCTTCGTTGCCTAAGATTCAACTCCTTTTGTGACATCAAATACTTTAGGCTTTTATGGTCCGTGTACACCACACATTTCTCACCAAAAGATAATGTCTCCAAATTTTTAGTTCAAACACCACTGCGGCCAACTCAATGTCTTGTGTAGGATAATTGCGCTTGTGCACCTTCAACTATCTAGATGCATAAGCCACAACTCTACCATCCTGCATCAACACACACCCTAACCCCACATAGGTTTTATTTCGCTATAGATCACAAATTATTTTCCTGAATCGGGTTGAATCAAGATCGGAGCTCGCGTCAAAGCTTTCTTCAGCTTATCAAAAGCTTGTTGCCTTGCCTCCGTCCACTCAGACTTAACATCCTTTTGCAAAAAATTTGTCAACAGAACAACAACCTTAGAAAAACAATCCACGAAACGACAATAATATCCCGCCAAACCCAAGAAACTACGAACCTCCATCACTAACTTAGGTTGTTTCCAATTCATAGCTACCTCAATTTTCTACAGATCCACAAGAATCATATCCACTGACACAACATGACCCATGAACACCACTTCCTTAATCCAAAACTCGCACTTGCTTTACATAGAATACAACTGATTATCCACCAAGGCTTGCAAAACAATCTGCAAATGTCTATCATGATCCTCCTTGGTACGTGAATACACAAGGATATCATCAATAAACACAACTACAAATTGATCCAAAAATTCATGGAACACCCAATTCATCATATCTATGAAAGTTAAAGGCGCATTCGTCAACCCAAACGACATCACCAAGAACTCATAATACTCGTAACGGGTGCAAAAGGTTGTCTTCAGCACATCCTTATCCTTCACCTTCAATTGATAGTATCCTAATCTCAAAACAATCTTGGAAAATACCGTTGCACCAAAGAATTGATTTAATAGGTCGTCGATTCGCGGTAAATGACACTTATTCTTAATCGTCAACTTGTTCAGTTGTCGATAATCGATGCACATTCTCATAGTGCCATCTTTCTTTTTCACAAACAATATCGGAGCTCCCCAAGGCGACACACTAGTTCGAATAAAACCACGGTCCCTATCTGGCTATGCGATACAGAGAAATAGACACCAAAGCCGTATCCGTATACGTCTCAATACAAAACTCTACCTCCCTATCCGGCTGCAAACCAGGAAACTCTTTTGGAAACACCCCAAAAAATCATAAACAGTCCGGATATCCTTGGGACATGCCTCATTCATATTCAGGTTCATAACATACGCCAAGTATGATTGACAACCCACTTTCAACAACTTTCGTGCTTCCATAGCCGAAACAACATTAGATAAGAATTTAACATTCTCTCTCACCACCACAACTTCATAAGCATCGGCAAGCTTCAACGAAATGCACTTGGTTTCACAATCAACCAAAGCTCTATGCTCGGCTAACCAATCCATACTAAGAATGACATTAAAACCATAGAAAGGAAACTCCATCATATCAACTGCAAACACATGTCCTTGAACCATCAACGGACATCTTCTATACAACTTCCTAACAACAACCGTCTCACTAAAAGAACTCATCACTTGCATACCCACATCTAAAAACTCAACTGGTATATCAAGCAACTGTGCATGCTTATGCAAGATATATGAATGCGTGGAACTGAAATCAATCAAGGAAAGTAATGACAAGGATTGCAAAGTAAAGGTACATGTGATCACATCCATGTCATTCCTTCCCTCGCGGTGGGAATACACCTTAGCCGACCCACCTCCCTTAGGTTGAACAACCACAACATGATCAACATTCCTCTGACCATCCTCTCTATGCTAAAAATTACCTCAGCCGCCTTTGAGGCTCAACAGCACACACCGATGCCTCTCTAACTAACTGTGGAAAATCACGCTTCACATGACCCTACGATCCACAACTCTAGCAAACACCAGGATTACCCCAACACTCTCCAAAACGTCACCTTCCACAACAGCTACACTCAAGAGTGTGAACCACAACATTCTGGCCTTGCTGCCCGCGGCCCATGTTACCACTACCCCGCCTCTGATCTAGGTAAAACTTCTTATCACGCTGCCTCTTATAACAATCCCTACCAACATCAGATTCAGCAACTCTCTTCCTGAACTAGAATTCCCGGAGCGAGAGGACAAACCCAAGCTCTGCTCAATGTCTTTGGCGTGAGTGACCAAGACATCAAAATCTGTATACTCTTAGGCCAACATATAAGTCATCACTTCCATCACCAAACCATATCAGAAATGATCATATCTCTTCTGCTCGTCGGGAACCAGTTCTGAAGCATACCGGCTCAACCAGACAAACTGAACCTCGTACTACACAACAAATATATTCCCTTGTACTAAAGCCACAAACTCTCACTTCCTCTTGTCTTGATAACGAGTACCCAGATACTTCCTCTAGAAAGCAATTCTGAAGAACTCACATGTCACCTCTACAGGTTTCATCCCCTCAATAGTGCTAGTCCACCAAGAATAAGCATCTCCCTAAAGTAAGGATACCGTGCAACCCAACTTACGCACATCCGTCCACTCTATCTGACCAAGAATCCTCTGGGTGCTCTCAAACCATGCTTTAGAACCCTTCAGAGACAAACCTATGAACTCGGTACCACCTAGACTGCGTAAATGCTCTAAAGGTAAACTAGTATTAGCCGTAGGTTAAAGTGCAACCACATGCATACCTGCCACCGCAGCTTGAAAAACTCCAGTTATAGCCTGGATCAATGGTGTCATATCTCCGATAGCATGTTCTTGTGCTACCTGAGGTCCAACATCTCTCGTGCCAGCTCCAGCTCTGACTCCATCAACATTAGGAAGAGGTGGAGGGGGCGAAAAATCATCATTATGCTCATTCTAGAAAACATTACGTGTATTGATTCTAAGCTCTCGTCTTAGTCCCATTATGAAAACAGTATGAATCTCTGGCATATAAATGTAATAATAAAAACAGTTAGGCTAGCCAGAAGTAAGAATCCAAGACGCTCAAGTCTTAAAGCAAAATCTCCTCATATCGATAGTAATATGGCAATGGATACCCCAATTTCTACCCAATTCATCATATAGCAAACATATAGCATATTATCAAACACCTTACATATCACTCAATCCATCAACGATCAGAACCAGACTTAAAACAACCATCGTTCATAGCAAACATCAAGAAATCAACTCGCTTACCTCCTATTTTTTAAACCATGCTCAGATACCAACAAATGTAACCCCCTTGACTCGGTCTAGCTGCAAGATTGAATCAAGCGAGTCACACGGGGAATGTCGAAGAAAACCTGCGAAGGTTCACCTTAACAAGCGACCCTTTTTATCTTATCGAGATGCTTTTATTATTTCCTAAGGTGATCATACTATCATCGGATAAGGCGTGACACAAATAGGGCATCAATTGGATATTTGATTAAGCCCAAATGAAGATTAGGGACCATTTTCTAAAAATAGACTTTTAGAAGGGCTTTAACCAATTTAAGGTTACCAACCTTTAATTAGTTTCATTAAATGCATATATGTCAATTTGCAGCTTAACAAAACATCCCCAACTCATGCGATTTAATCCAAAATATTTAGGGACCAAACCGTAACAAAAACAAACCTTACATTGCCTCAAATAACTAACAAAATGGCCAGGTGTATCGGTACACCAAGGCCCGTATCTGTACGGTTCCATCTTGCCAATTTCTCAAATTTATAGTGTCAAAACACCGTACCGATACGCCCTCGCGTATCGAAATGCCTACTTATTTTTGCCTTACACCGTATCAGTGCAGCTCCAAGTGTATCAGAACGACTGGGCTATTTCAGGCATACCGTATCAGTACGCAGACCCACATATCTATACACCTGGTCTTGTAATGTCACAATTTGCTGGTTTACAACTTAGAACACATCCACAACCAATCTAACATGTATCAAACATAGGCACAACATGGAATACTATCATTCTATAGGCATTGGACACCTAAACACTCATCAACACGCTTTCAAGCATAAAAGGGTAAACTATAGGCATGCCCCCTAGACAAACCAAACACTTTAAACCTCTAATGCAATCTAAGCTTTAAAGACATTTAAACGTTCATGTTTTCAAGGAATGAAATATTTAAATGAACATAATTTAAAACCATTAAAAATCTAGTCAGATTTTTTCCCTGAACAATATAGGCTAACTAGTAGTCTAGTCATAATTTTTTCTTTACCGCAAAAGAATAATAATTAGCAGTTTCATCATTGTAATTAAAACCGGTAGTAACACAAACAAAGAGCAACTTTCCGGGCAAAACCCATCTCGCTTCGTATACTAGAGTTTTGAGTTGAGTACGAGTTCACAAGGAAGCCATAAGTATAGCATATATAGCAGCAATAACAATTCACTTCTAAATTGTTGGAAAAAATATTGTTCAAAAACGAGGCATTAACACTGACAGAAAATAATAAAATAACTAAAAGAAACCAAACTGTGTCGTGGTATTAATCGCTACAATGGACGAGAGTATAAGTGTTATAATGAGGGAAAATTGTCATTTCCACAAACCATAATTTTAAATGTTATAATGAGCATTAACAACAAGAGTAGACACCTACAGTTTTATAGATCCGTCGTCGTTCGAGACACGAGAGTATAAGTATCTCAACGCCCTCGGATAAGCATATAATGCCATGCATTAGATGGGTGGAGGTGTTTGGTTTTCTAGCGATTTTTCAAAGCTAATGTCATTTCAGGACATAAATGTTATATGATTTTTCGTACTTTTACGTAATAAGTGTTGTTTCCAGACACATAAGTGCAAGCATCTCTAGACCTTTAGATAATATCATAAAAATCTTGATGCCCTAGCATTATTGGGCGGAGGCTATTTATCGTAATATAATTTGTAATTTTAGACGGTTATCTTTGCTTGTTTGATTAATGGTAGATTTGTTTTCCGGACCATGGGAGGCAACATGTTCCAAAACAGGCGTCCACATTTTTGTAGATTAAGAGTGGTTCAAGAAACAAACGTAGGAGCATCTCGACACCCTTGGGAGTATAACACAATTTCGTGCATTGGTTCGGCGAAGATATTCGATTTATTTGTGGTTTGCAAATTCAGTTTCACATATGACATAACTATTGCATAATCTTCCGTATTTTTTCAGATCATGTGACATTTCAAGACATAGAAGTGCGATCATCTTAGTACCCTTAGGATTACAACACAATGTGGTGCATTGGTTGGGCATAGGCTATCAAAGTTCTTTTTTTTATCACAAACATTATATGTGACCACGTTGGGACACATATGGTTATTTAAGCAAATGAGCACTCGTCGTTGGGGCAACAATGACTACATCTATATAAGTGTCGACTGTCTAACGCTTGGCAAATAATCGATGAATGAATGTAAATATGCCAATAAATAATGCCAAGTTTAGGTCTTTTTTCCTGCAAGTATACACGGCCAACAAGTAATACAATAGTAAGTTGAGTATCGTATCCATAAGCATTGTCTAGGAATTTAAACGCCACGTTTTTTTTTACTTTTGAAGGGGAAAAAAGTTTGATTTGAAATTTGGATTTTGGTTTGAAGATTAAGAGAAATAATGAAGGAAAAATGTAATGAGAAGTCAAGAAGTTCGGCAACACAAGTGTATTCAAATGATGATTAACATTGGCAGGGGATGCCTGTATTTAATGGTAGCTAAGCCAGTCTTTTAATAACCTTTAGCCTTGGTTTTAATACTGAGTAGATTTTAATGTGGCAATGCCTTTGTTGATGGCCATAACATAAATTAATTAAGATTAACCCCTATATGTCTATAGCGATGTTAATCGATAACCAACTTCATTAAGTTTCAATCTTTTACTCCTAAGGGGTAGATTCACTTTCGAAGTAAGGTCATCTACTTGAACATCTTCTGTCGAAGTTTCTCACCTTAGTACATTGGCAATTAATCGTTATCCACCAATTTTGTTAAGATATCAAGGGATAATATGCATGCAATGCCAACTGTCGTCTAACAATCAATTTAAGAAACTAAGCACTTAACAAGATAAACAAAAATACCAAAGCATTCAATTATTAAAAGCTAAAAATAGCTGAGCATTTCATCGCAAAATCATCCCCAACCAACTTAAAGAAATTAGTTCATGGTTGGGGGAACCATCAACATCATAATGTTTTCAACAAACATCATCATAAAACAAAATTAAAACGAAAGAGAAATGGGCAAAATAGGAGATCTGTCGATGCAACCCTTCAATGGATCTAGGGCTCACAGTTTTAGCCTGGCCAAACCACAAGTCACCCTCTTCAACACGATGCAGCCTCCTCAAATGAGTTGATCCATCCCCTCGTTCATCGTTGGGACTCCTTTAAATAGGCACGCGTGAAAAACCCTAGATTAAGTTTGAATTCAAAAGTTGGTTATGCTCTTGAGGTAAACACATTATACTTTTTATCCTCTTTATCTCTTTATTTGAATTTTAGGGCTATTTTGATCAACGGCTAGTAGACCTGACATCGTCATCCATCTATTGCCAACTATGTCTGACAATCTTCGTCATGTATTGCCAACTTGACTCAACATTTCTCTTCGGGTTCCTCGCTTTGCTTTGCAAACTGCTCTTATCATGTTCCTTCCATGTCTTGCATACTAGAGCAAAGAAATACACCTTTACTCTGGCAAGATAAACATTCCCTAACTCCTTAATAGAAATGCATGATTCTACTAACTAAATGCATGAATATATACTCAAAGGCAAGCAAAAGTATAGCAATATGTAAAGGAGATGTAGTACTTTTGAGGAGTTAAAAACCCCCCAAACCTAGCTTATTGCTTGTCCTCAAGTAATGCAACTACAAACTAAGAAAACAAAAAATAAAACAAAGTACCTTGGCAAAATTTTCCTAATTAACAATACATGCTAGCAAGAAGAATCTTGTCCTAGTTCCGTCCTTAGATATCCCAGTTCAATAATGCTAAGCAGATAAGAAAAATCAAGTGCAACAATATAACACTAGTCGAGGGGCATGAAGTGTGGGCAATATGCATCAAGAATCCTTTTTACTCCTTTACTCAAATTTACTACCCAAACTCAGAATTATTTATTTATTTATTTTTCTTTTATTCACCTAGGGTTTTTGCTGGAAATATTTTTAGGCTTGCGTCGTAATACTGTTTGGCGTGAGAAGTAAGAGGGGGCATACCACAAACCCCTACGTTAGTCCAAACATTACTAGGCTTACTCTTCAACTCATACCTTAGAATTTTTGACTTGAGAACTAAGAGAGAGCAAACCAAAAAGCCCCAAGCTATTTATTATCCCTAAAGTAGAGGAGAGTTGTACATTTTTCATGCCTTTGGCAAAACATTGTTGCCTTATTCTTTCTTGTTACCCTGACATCGTTTCTCTCTCTATTTTATTTTGAGCTTACTTTCAAGAATTCTAAGTTTGATTTGGGAACTAGATGCATACTACGTGTTAAGTAAGACTTCAATTACCTAAACTAGAGATCAATTGCCAAGCAGCCCTGGCATTGCTAACTTGCTGGCATATGCAAACTAAAGATTCCAATTTCATCATCGGACAGAGTATACTAACACAATTTCTAACTATACTACAGTTATGTTGATCGGATCCATCAAGCCTTGGCAGAAAATTATTATATATATTTTTAATAGTTTGGTATGCATGGTTTATACTTAATCTACGTGGCAACAGAATGTAAACAGAAAACATAAAATGCATGAATATCATGGCAAAAAATGCAAGGCAACACCCCCCAAACCAAAGGTGTGCATTATCCTCAGTGCATGAGATCATATATACAAAATAAAATGCATGAAAACATATATATACTGAATGAAATGCATGATTAAAAATAAAAATATGCAAGTAAAGAAGTTAAGGGGAAGAAGACTCCCCTTCGGAACGTTTTGGGCACGAGACATGGTTCTTTCTCTTGATAAAACTCCCTCAATTCAGAGCCATGTGCTTCTTTCTTTTTAGCTTTGATACGGTAGTGGAAGTTCTTACATCGTAGAGGACTTCCTTTATTATCCTCACTGGTTTAGAAGTAACGGGGATAGCAGGAGCGGCAGAAGATACAAGCGCAACATGAGAGGCTGGAGTCACCTTGGCCTTGGGATCGACATCATAATCAGATTCCTTGGAGGTATCAGTCTTGGAAGATTCAACTTGAACAGAAGAGACAGAGACAATGTCATCAGATTGTTGTGTGGAGTATGAACAGATTATAGGCGTGGTGCATTCCCTCTGGGACTCGGTCCTTTGATCCAATGTATTGCCAAAGCAGTAGATGATTCTCCTCAGCTTTTCTCTAATTTCTGAAGAATGAGTTCTTGTCGCTGGTAAATCTAAAAAAGTAATGCCAACGTATCATCTGACATCGTTTTTAGCATTGTTGCTTTAGATTTTGCCCTGGGTGTTCTAGTAGTAAAAGCCAGCTCAGTAACCTTTCCTTTGCCCTTCTTCCTAGCAATTAATTGCTTCCACAGTGCAGGAGTAATGACTCTCTTAGATCTCTTCAGAGTCTAAGTTTGGCACATTATGGAGCCTGCAAATTTTAGAAATTAAAGAAGGAAAAAATAAACTGCCACTTCCCTTCTTTACACACTTGCAGGCTTCGTCTATAACCAGACGTCCTATGTTGATTTTTCTGCCTGTCATAATGGAATGCAGTAGAGCCATCCATTCCTCTGAAACAATCTCATTGTGCGTTGTTGGCATTAGATTGGCCTTTAGAAAGTGGTTACAACCTTTCAACTGCGGCTTTAGTGCCAATTGTTTCACAGTCATGTGACCTTTGGATGAAACAATCCATTTTGTGCCAAGTTCACAAAAATCCTTCAAAAGCAGCTTCCTATTGACATCGTCCAAAGATTCAACAAACGCTAAATATTCTTCTCCTATACCATCCAACTCAAACAAACCATATATATCCTTCATCAAAATGAACACACGTACCTCTTATAAGTAGCAAAGGTGAATCCTTTGTAGTGAGATAGGCATAGAACTCACGAACGGTGGTAGGATCGACCTCTCTAGGTAGCTAGCAAAAGGTCTCCCATTTCTGCATCTTGACAATGTCAACCACTTCTGGAGAGAATCCCAAATTAGGTTCGTTCTTGAATTCAAAACCCTTATCATAATAGAAGGTACGAGCAGCGAAGTTTTCATCATATTCTTCTTAATTTTTTCATTGAAGAAAATCTTGAAAGGTGCGGATGAAGAAGCCATGATAGAAAATTAGGAAAAATAATGGTAATAGGAGAACAAGAAAAGTGTAAAGGAAAACTTTGTTCTTGAAATTCTTGTCGTGTGAGACAAAAGTGAGAGAATAAAGATTTAGCTATGGGGAAAATTGTAATTAAATAGAGGGAATGGGAAACGGTTGAGGTTGTTTAATGGTGAGGTTAGTGGAAGTGATGATGGTTGTGGCAGTTATGCGTGTTTAGGGAAGTGGGATGATGATGGGTTTTGGGTTTAAGTAAGCTGACGATGCGTGAAAGAAAAAAGGGGTAAAAAGGTTTAAGTTAAAATTTCAAAGTTTGAGGATTTTAACCTAGGCGACTTACGACTTTCTCGCTCAACTAAAAATCTTTCTCCCTTGGGCCCAATCTTGCATAAGGTACACATGATATTCAATGGGTTTTCCAAATACCAGCTTGTCCGGGCATACTACCCAAGCAACTTTGCATGGCAATACTTCCTGTACTAACACTCACAAAGAAAAACCTTTCAAACAAAACAAGAAAATGAAAATTAAATGAATAAAGTAAAATATCAAAAAAATAACTTACCTAATTATGTACAATGTTCAAACGATGATGGAAAAATTACTCAATCTCTGCCAAGAGAATGGTCTCCTTGGCATTACCTTGATTTTCTTCACAATAGTGCTTTAATCTCTGACCATTTACCTTGAATGTGACTCCCATTTTCAAATCCTTGATATCTACAACTCTATGGGCATAGAGATGAACTACCTCAAATGGTCCTGACCATATAGATTTGAGCTTGCCCAGGAATAGCTTGAGCCTTTAATTGAACAGCAACACTCTTTTCCCAACCTCAAAATATCTTGGCAAAATTTTGTTGTCGTGTCATCTTTTTGTCTTCTCTTTATACAACTTGGCATTCTCATAGGCTTGACCTTGAAATTCCTCTAACTCATTCAAATCCAATAACCTCTTCTCACCTGCAGCCCTCCATTCCATGTTCAGTTGCTTAGTTGCCCAATATGCTCGATGCTCCAACTCCGCTAGCAAATGGCATTACTTCCCAAATACAAGCTTGTATGGGGAAGTTCCTAAAGGATTTTTCAAGGTTGTTCTATACGCCCACAAGGAATCATCTATCCTCAATGACCAGTCCTTCCTAGTAGGTCTCACTATCTTCTCCAAAAGGTTCTTGATTAGCATGCTCGAAATTTTTGTCTTGCCATTCGTCTGCGGATGGTAGGCAGTGGCAATTCTTTACTAAATCTCATACATGTGCAAAGCTTTAGTGATTAAATGATATTTAAAATAATTACCGTTATCATGTATTATAGCTCTGGAGGAACCAAATCTAATAAAGATGTGCTTATGTAGAAACTTGGCAATAGCCTTGGCATCGTTTGATGGGAGAGCAACAACTCCAACTCACTTTGAGACGTAGTCAACAGCCACAATAACATATACATTACCAAAAGATAGAGGAAAGGACTCATAAGTTCTATCCCTTATATGTCAAAAAGCTCCACTAGCATGATGTTCTATAGTGGCAATTGATGCGAGCTGGATACGTACTATTACGTTGGCATTGATCGCATGCGACGAAAAAAGAATGGACGTCTTTAAACAGTGCGGGCTAGAAAAATCCTGACTGCAACACTTTAGCTGCTATCTTCATTCCAGCAAAGTGCCCTTCGTATGGTGCTGCATGGCAAAGCTAAAGTATACTTTGCTGCTCATCTTATGCATGCAACGTCGAATGATCTGATCAGTACATTCCTTGAACAAGAACAGCTCATCCTAATAATATTTTCATATGTCTTTCAAGAATCTTCTTGGCATTACTTGCCAAGTCTAGTGGCAATATTTTGCTGGCCAGGTAGTTGACTATGTCAGCATACCACAACATGGCAGTGGTTACAAGCAAGTATTCATTAGGAAACTCATCTCTAATGGTAGCAGGGTTGTTATCATCATGATGGAACTCTAATTGAGACCAATAATCAGCTACCTAATTCTCACTTCTCTTCTTGTCTTGAATCACTAGATCAAACTCTTGCAACAAGAGTATCCATCGCATTAGTCGAGGCTTGGCATCTTTCTTGGCCAAAAAATACTTCAATGTTGAGTGGTCTATGTATACCACAACTTTACTACCCACCAAGTAAGATCTGAATTTATCAAACACAAAGACAACTGCAAGGAACTCCTCTCAATTGTGGTCTTGTTAAGTGGGGCCTCATTCAACATGCGACTGGCATAGTAAATGGTATGAAAAACTTTGCCACACCTTTGTCCTAACACAGATCCAATGACATAGTCGTTGGCATCGTACATGAGCTCGAACAGCTTATTCCAATCTGGTTCCACAATTATTGGTGCATTAATTAACCTATCCTTTAGTTCCTAAAATGCTTTCAAACAAGATTCATCAAACGCAAAAGTTTTATTTCGTTCTAAAAGCAAGCATATTGGTTTAGAAATTTTGAGAAATCTTTAATGAAACAACAATAAAAATCTGCATGTCCCAAGAAACTTCTAATACCTTTTACACTTGTAGGCGGTGGCAATTGTTTGATTACTTCAACTTTTACTTTGTTAACTTCTAGTCCTTCTTTGGTCACCTTGTGTCCAAGAACTATGTCATCCTTCACCATGAAGTGGCATTTTCCCTAGTTTAAGACTAGGTTAGTGTCAATGCATCTTTTTAAAACAAGCTCCAAACCCTAAAAACAATCCTTAAATGTTTTCCCAAACACCAAGAAGTCATCCATGAACACTTCCAAGTTGTTCTCTATCATGTCTGGAAAAACTGACATCATACAACCCTAAAATGTTGCTGGGGCGTTACACAATCCAAAAGGCATTCTTCTAAAAGCGAATGTCCCATATGGACAAGTGAATGTGGTTTTTTCTTGATCTTCTAGGGCGATGACAATCTGTGTGTACCTCGTGTACCCATCCAAGAAGCAATAAAATGCCTTACATGTTAATATGTGTAACATCTAATCGATGAAGGGCAATGGGAAGTGGTCCTTCCTTGTGGCATTATTTAGCCTCATGTAATCCATGTACACTCTCCAGCTTGTCACGGTCCTCGAAGGAATCATCTCATTTTTGTTGTTCTGAATTACGATCATTCCTCCCTTCTTTGGCACACACTGTAATGAGCTGACCCACGAACTATCAAAAATAGGATAAATTATCCCAACATCCAGCCATTTGATGACTTCTTTCTTGACTACCTCTTTCATGCTCGGGTTTAGTCTTCTATGAGCCTCGGTTGTTTTGCCATGGTAATCCTCTAAAATGATTTTATGCAAACAAATTGTGGGGCATATACCTCAAATATCAGCAAGGGTCCATCCCATGTCTTTCTTGTGATTGCCCAAAGTCTCCAGCAATCTCTATTCCTGGCCATTGGTTAAATCGGCAACAATTATCACTGGCAAGGTTGAGTTATCTCCCAGGTAAGCATATTTGAGATGGCTTGGAAAAGTTTTTTTCTTCAAATCTTGAGGCTCCTCAATGGATGGTTTTGGTGCCTTGATTTCTCTACCAACCAACTCAAGTGGCTCAAGTTTACCAAGATAAGTCATGACCTCATTCAACATGGTTGATTCCTCAAACTCTTCATTTGTTGTATACTCATCCTTTAGTTTTCTTTCGTTAATTTCTGGGTCTTAGCAAAACTGTGCCATGTCCACATTGAAAATGGACTCCATCATCTGAACAGTTTGGCATCCTTCTGGTTCATCTGCACACTTAAGAGCTTGAAACACGTTAAATGTAACATGTTGGTCATTCATATGCATAGTAAACTCACCTATATGAAAATCAATTAAAGTCCTACCCGTGGCAAAGAATGGTCTTCGCAAAATAATTGGGACATTAACATCACCACATATTCTAAAATAATGAAATCAGCAGGAAATATAAATTTGTCTACCCTTACCAACACATTTTCAATCTTACCATTGGGATGTGCAAAAAATCAATATGCTAATTGAAGTGTTACAGTGGTAGGTCTTGCTTCAATGCCAAGTGTCTTGAAAATTGACATTGGCATCAAATTGATGCTGCCTCCCAAGTCACACGGTGCTTTACCCATGAATCTATTGTCAATCGTGTAGGGAATAGTAAAACTCTAAGGATCCTTCAGTTTTGGTGGCAATCTATTGATGATCATTCTATTGCATTTTTCAGTAAGAGCGACAGTCTTGAATTCACCTATCTTTCTCTTTTTTGACAAGATGTCTTTCATGAATTTGACATAGTTGGTCATTTGCTTGAGAGATTCTACCAATGATATGTTGATTTGAATTTGTTTAAGAACTTCTAAGAATCTCTTAAACTATTGATCTTGCTTGTGTTTTTGGAGTCTTTGTGGAAAAGGTGGTGGCGGATAAGCAAATGCTAGCTCCACTGGCTTTGCCAAAGTGGTGCTGGCATCAAATTGTTGTTTAGCACCAAATTAAGTTTTGGCATCAGATTGAGGTTTGGCATCATCAGTGCCTGCTTCCTTCTTCTTTGTTTCTTTGGGTTTGTCCGATGGCTTTGACTTCTCAGCTTGGCAATTAGTTGACTATTTGACAAGCGTCTCCATCTAGCATTATTTGCCACTTAGAAGAGTTAATGCCTTGCATTGCTCTCTACCTTTTTTTGAGCATCATCTGTATCAATTGGAAAATTTCCCTACGATCTGTTATTCAGTGCATTGGCAATCTGCCCTAGTTGTACCTCTAAGTTTCGCATAAATGTTGCTAAACTTTGGATGGTTGCATCATTCATCTCCATGTAATCTGTTAAAGAATTCCCCTAGTTAAATCTTTTCCCTTGTTGGAAATTGTTATGTGCTCTCAGTGACATTGTATTCTGGTTGAAACCTGGTGGTGCATTGTTTTTCTGACGCTGGGCATTAAATTGGTTACCTCCATGATTTGCCCAAGAAAAGTTGGGATGTTGCTTCCAACCTGTATTATAAGTATTGGAATGTGGGTTAAAATTACGATTGAAACTATCAACAAAATTTACCGAATCAGGATTTAATGGGCATTCATCTACGTGAAGATCCTCTCCACAATTAGTGCAAAATGGATCTAGTGTTTTAACTTCTCGGACATTAGTAGGTTGCTGCATTGTCTTCACTATGTTGGTGAGGTTGGAAATTTTAGCATTGATAGATGTCAAGGCTTAAAGCTCCAATTTTCCCACAGTTTTTGTTCTTGTTCCCAGTCTGGTAGTAGGATATTGGAGATCATTGGTGGCAATCTTTTCAAGGATGTCAAATGCTTCCATGTAATTTTTGTCTCACAACGAACCAATTGTAGAAACATCAACCACAATCTTGGCATGATCATTGATTTTGTTATAAAAGGTCTCCATCTGGGTCCAAGTCTGAAATCCATGCATGGGGCACCTCCTCAATAGGTCTTTGAAACACTTCCAGGCATCATACAACTTTTCATCATTAGCTTGCCTAAACGTAATGATTTCACTTTGTAGCTTAGCATTAAGTTTAGGTGGCTGGAATGTGAAAAGGAACTTCTGGCATAACTCTGCCCATGAAGTAACCGAACCAGTTGGAAAAGATCTTAGCCACATTTTTGCTCTATCTCTCAAGGAAAATGAGAAGAGCCTCAACATCACCGTCTCTCCAACTACACTAGGTTGCTGAAATAGTTGGCAAACCTCCAGGAATTGCTTCAAGTGTTGACTCGGGTCTCCAGTAGCTGATCCATAAAATTGCCCTACAATCAAAAGAGACTGAATCATTACAAGTTTAAGTTCCAAATTGTCTACATTTACCTTGGGACCAACTACGCCTGGCATCAAATTATCCATGGTTGGTGCCAAATGTTCTCGGATAGGTCGTTCTTCTGGATCTTCAAAAATAGCAATAGGTACTGGTGGTATTTCATTATTATTTATTGGTAGATTCTTCTGGTTGTTTGAGACACCATCTACTCCACCTTGTCTATTTAGAGCCATTTCTCGAAGTTTCTTTTTCAATCTGCACAAGGTTCTTTCAATCTCTGGGTCAAATGGCCAATCTTCTTCCGCGGCACAGTTCCTGGTCATACACCAAGAAAAACATAATAAGTAAATAAACAAACACAAGTAACAAAAAATCAAAACAACAAAACTCCAATGCAATCCCCAACAACGGTGCCAAAAACTTGTCAACTGAGTAAAGCTTAGCAAAAAAATGATGAATAAATGTAAATATGCCCATAAATAATGTCAAGTTTAGGTCTTTTTGCATGCAAGTATAAACGGTTAGCAAGTAATACAACAGTGAGCTGAGTAACATATCCACAAGGATTTTCTATGAATTTAAATGCCACGGTTTTTACTTGTGAAGATTAAGAGAAATAACAAAAGAAAAAATGTAATGAGAAGTTAGGCAGTTCGGCAAACAAGTGTATTCAAATGATGATTAGTGTTGGCAGGGGATGCCTGGATTTCACGCTAGCTAAGCTAGTCTTTTAATAACCTTCGGCCTTGGTATTAATGTTGAGCAGATTTTAATGTGGCAATACCTCTATCAATGGAAATACCTTAAATTAATTAAGATTAACTCGCATATGTCTATAGTGATGTTAATCGACAACCAACTTGATTAAGTTTCAATCTTTTACACCTAAGGGGTAGATTCACTTCCAAAGTAAGCTCATCTACTTGAACATCTTCTATCGAAGTTTCTCACCTTAGTACCTTGGCAATTAATCGTTATCCTCCAAGTCTATTAAGATATTGAGGAATAATATGCATGCAATGCCAACTGTCGTCTGGCAATCAATTTAAGAAATTAAGCCCTTAGCAAGATAAACAAAAATGCCAAAGCATTCAATTGTTAAAAGTTGAAAATAGCTTAGCATTGCATCGCAAAATCATCCCCAACCAACTTAAAGAAATTAGTTCATGGTTGGGGGAACCATCAACATCATAACATTTTCAGCAAACATCATTATAAAAATAGAAATAAAATGAAAGATAAATGGGAAACGAAAGAGATCTGTCGATGTAGCCCTTCAATGGATCCACAGCTCTAGGTCTTAGCCTGGTCGAACCACAAGTCACCCTCTTCGAATGAGTTGATTCGTCCCCCTGTTCATCATTGGGACTCCTTTAAATAGGCACGCATGAAAAACTCTAGATTAGGTTTGAATTCAAAAGTTGGTTACGCTTTTGAGATAAGCGTGTTATCCTCTTATCTCTTCATTGAATTTTAGGGCTAACTGGATCAACGGGTCTGGCAATCTTTTTCCTGCATTGCCACTCGGCTCAGCATTTCTCTTCGGGTTCCTCGCTCTGCTCTGCCAATTGCTCCTACCTTGTCCTTCACACCAGAGCAAAGAAATACACTTTTACTCTGGCAAGATAAATGTTCCCTAACTCCTTAATGCAAATGCATGATTCTACTAATTAAATGCATGAATATATACTCAAAGGCAAGCAAAAACATAGCAATATATAAAGAAAATATAGTACTTTTGAGGAGTTAACAATAAGCAAGCATCCAAACTTTATAGATCAAGTGTCATTCAAGACATAGAAGCGTGGGCATCTCTACACTCACTGGATAGGTCCGATGTCATAGCATTGGATTGAAAGGAGATAGATGGAATCGAAGAATAAAATGCAGAGAGATTGAAATAACTACCAGTCGATAAGGCATTCAAATGCTCATTCAAACATATACTATTGTCAAAACAATGCATCCATGCATTTATACAATTATGTCATTCAATCATCCATCATTCAAAGATATGCATACGTTCTGATATGGCAGTTTAAGCGAGTCTCCATAGGATGTATTTGAGTTTCTTAAGGTGCTTGTAGCGGTGAATATATCTTACTAGAGTTTATGCTATTCTCTTTGAATATTCTAAGCTATTAGCAGAGCTTCCTATGACATATGTTAAATTCCTAAGTAGTATGCCAACGTTCTTGGATTCTTTGAATAAGAGGGTTTTCAGTTTCTAGAGGCTTTCTGAGAAGTTAGCTCTTGAGGAATAAGTGCTACGAAGAATCCAAGTAGTGCCTATGGCCTCACACTTGATAATTGTGGAGATGTGATTCCTCCTTTATAACCTGAACATAGTAGTAATTGAGCGGAGATGGTTACCCTTTATCATACAAGTTACATTTTACATTGTTGGACATCTGCTCTGGAGATGTTTAAGCTCTAAATCACTTAATGTGGTAAACACTATTAATACAAGTAAGATTAAAAATGAAAGGAAAAGGCTGGAGCTGGTAGTGCTCTAACGGTAAGCATGGTAAGTCCTTACATTACTTGATATGACTATGAGTACATGCGTGATATCTGATATGTTATGATTACGATATGATATGTTTTCGATATGATACGACCATGCTATGATATGATATGGAGATAAGGCTTAATTTCAATTCCGTTACATTATGGCCTACGGGCATAAAAGTAAGTAATATAATGAAATATGTGTAACCTTGGACATTTGTGAGTTTTGGATACAATTGGCATGCCATATGGTTATTTGAGCTCGTATAAGTAAGAGATTGAACTACGTTCTGAGGCTACGACCTATATGTGGGGAGATAAGGATGGATTGTGTAAGGGATACTATCTAGAGCTACGGCTCAAGGTACGGCCTATTACTGATATATGTATGGTGTAGAGGGGAATCCGTGTATCTACTTGTTACATTGTCCAAGGGGAATGATACGTTTATATGATTTGTAATTTTCATGTGGAAATATGATTTCGGCTTAATTATATATATATATATATTGTTATGTGACCAAAGGGAAAATAATTGGTTATTGCTATTGATCATTGATTCAGAACTATTGATATGCTAATGATGATTGCCATTATAATAATTGTTGATCCACGAAATGGTCAAATATATTAACACAACTAACATTAGGCATAGAGTTAGGATATTTCATGGCCTTATACACGTCAAACTTCACCACTTCACTATCAAACTCCATGGTGAGTATTTCACTTCATATATCGATCTTTGTTTGTGCCATACTCAAGAATCGCCTTCTGAGCAAGATTTCGAAAGAATTATGTGATCGATCATCCTTCATATCAATGATGTAGAAGTTGGCTAGAAACACTAATTCATTTACCTTGACAAAAACATTTTCTTGGACTCATTCCGGGTATATCACCTATCTGTCAGCTAATTGAATCATCACCCATGCCTCTTTTAGAGGACCCATTTTAAGCAACATAAAAATAGATAAAGGCATAATGTTAATTGAAACACCTAAATTGCACATGGCCCTTTTAATGCATACATTACCTATCTTATAAGGAATAGCGAACATATCTTAGTCCTTATACTTAGGTGGGACTTTTACTTGAATTATCTTAAAAACATTCTCACCTAAATTTACCTTTTCATTCTCGAAGAGCTTTTTTTGTTCATGCATAGATCTTTCAGAAATCTCGCATACCTAGGAACTTGTTTGATTGCGTCAAGAAGTGGAATGTTGATTTTGACTTTTGAAAAAACATCGAAAATCTCATTCTCTTTATTCTTTTTGTTTCATTTAGTAAGCATTCCTAGGAATGGAGAAGGCACGACATACGAAAATGGCACAGGAGGCTCCGCGGGTAGTTTTAGTTATTCTTTCTCTTTTATGCGTTTGGCATCAATGCCTTTATTGGATCTAGATTTGATGACAGCTTCGTTTCACAAGGTAGTGGTGCATGCACTCTATCTCAGATTCGGTTCCTTTTGAGATGGCAATTTCCCTTTCGATTCCAAACGGCTCACAGCTAATATAAGTTGATTCATCTTTTTGTTAATTTCCTGAAAGTGTGCTTCGGTTTTTTTGTTGAAACTTTTCTGTGCTAATTGCTAGTCTTTCTACTATGGATTATAGGGATGACTTTTGGGGTTGGTATTGCTGAGGCATAAGAGGGCATAGTTTATTGGCTGATTATATCAAGATTCGGATGGTCCTCCGTCAAGGATTATATGTGTTTGTGTGAGGTTCATAATGCCTTTGGAGAGTTCCTGTAACACCCTTACCAGTATTTAATCTCCAATACTAGTTAGAGTGTCACATGATGAATTGCTAACAATCCATAATAATCATTTATTTAGAAAGAACCATTAAACCATTTTTTATCCTAACAAAATTGCTTTATCTAATTTTTAATCAACCAAATTAATTCAAATTTTAGGAAGCAACTTAAAATTTTATAACTACATCCTATAAGCAATATAATTGTCTAAAAACTGCTTAATTTAAAAATCTAATTAATAGTTCTATTTATTCTTTTTCAAAAAAGTTATCCAATTTATTTACTAGTAATCCATCTAATCCTTTTTAATTTTAATATAACTACTCACCCTTCATTATCAACATAAACCAGTTTATAAGTTATTACAAACCATATTAAGACTAGATTAAAATCGACTAATATTAACATATACATGCCAACTAGTAACATCAAAATACATCAAAAGATGTTATTACTGATACCGTAGTTATACTCCCTGCTGATAAGATGCCAACTACTCCTTACTCCGATTCCCTTTTTTACCTACACATGAAAATCATCACACGCTAAGTATACACTTAATGAGGCAATAATAAAATCCAGTGTAATACTACATACTTATAAATTTAAATATGTAATCATAATCATGCATCAAGAACACTAGATATGTATTACCATCATGTTAATTATATATTAACATAATGTAAACCAAATATAACTTTCTTACCAATATTCTTGCCATTTACTTTGAGAGTTCGTAAACTCTTTTACCTGTTTATCATTTATTAATCAATAAACCATAGCCCAAATATAAGCCTATGAGGACTCTGGGTACAGAGTCAAATATACACCGAAGTGCTAATACACATAAGGTTGTGCCCACCATAATACACATAAGGTCGTGCCCACCATATGCACTAAGTGTCCTTTATATACACTATAATGCTAAATTGAGTATGCAGCGTGCTACTTGACTCTATGGCATGCCAACTATACCTTGTCCATCAATGACATACTTGGGCATATTCCATATTTATTTTATCCATAGCAATGCATATCAACATAATTTAACATTGGACAGTTCATACCCAAAATATCATTCGTAATATAACATCATATATAACTAGTGATCCATGCATTTATATTCAACTTTTTACATATTTAGAACATGTCAAATATATAATTAATGACATAAATATCATGCTAATATAAACAAGGTAGACTTATCGCAATTCTTCCTAAAATCCATGTATCATGTTATGTATGCATTGCACTCACCTTGACACTTTATATGTCAAAATTTAAATCCTCACTAAGCTTTACTTGTGATCATTTTCCTTTCCTTGGTTGCTCGCTCGATTCTGATTTTGATCACGATCTATACGTGGATCATTTACAACACATGTATATTTTAAAAAAAATACATGTTAGTGTCATACTAACATAGGTACGTAATAGGAAAAGAAATTCTTATAAATTCTTTCAAAGTTTATTTTATACTAATTCACTTCATACAATTTTTACCAATCTCAATACTTTAGATTTCATTTCATGTCCAAATCAAAGAATGATTCATAAATCATTCTAACAATTATTCAAGCATGATACATCAATTTAACCAACTTCCACTTTAGACCCCTTAATTTCTATACTATCTGATTTAATCCTTTAACCTTAACAAACTTCCAATTTGGTCCAAACAACATTCTAAAACTTGTAGAATCACCAACTCCACATATCTAACCTTAATAAAATTCTTCCATAATTTTCTCTAATCTCTTCACTTTGACCGAATATGAAAGGTCTCTATAGACTTGAGTTCCAACTTGATTCAAGCATGAATTAAACTTCAAAACATCATTTCTGAGCATAATCAATCATTCCCTTATCAAAATCCAACATCCTCTTCATCCACTAATTTCAAGAACTCAAAGTTTAAGCATGAAAAGTATGAACAATTAATACCAAATGATAGAGAATTTCATGTAGATCAATTTCATGTTGCATACTTTCATCCAAATTCCTACTAGATTGGCTTGAAAAATCAAAAAGAAAATGTCACATACCTTAGGTAGAGATTTCGGTACTTTGGAGAAACTATGAAGAAATGTCTTAAACTTTCTCTTTATTTAATTTAGACCATTTGTCATCTATTTATAAAAATTCAAATAAAAATATCCTTAATAGTCAAATGACTATTTTACCCTTGTTGTCCAATGCCTCTCATCTTGCCATATTAATTTATTCATCCAAGGGTCAAAAATAAACCATTAAGTTAATAGTTACCAATTTTACCCTTGTAATTTTCCAAAATTACAATCTTGCCATTTTTATCCAACGGCTCATATTTAACGTGGAAAATCTAATTTAATCCAACAGTCCATATTAAATTCTTATAAAATAAGGCATGGAAAAGATACTTTTAAACTTTCCTTATCTTTTAACAAAGTATCTTAATTATTCAATTCGATCTGATTATCCGAATTCTTCTCGAACTTTAACTCTTTATAGCTTTTAACACAAAATTTGTACCAAAAATCTGAGTAACACGAAAATGTCATTCTTGGGGGTAAATTATTCATTTACGAGATTAAAATACATAACTTTTGAAAATTACAATTTAGTTCCTAAACTTTTCATAAGTTTATACTTTAGTCCTCAAACTTTACTTTTATTCATTTTGTTCACTACCCAAAATTTTGAGGTATTATAGTTCCCAAGAAGTTCTCGAAGACATCAAATTGTGTTGTAGTGTCTTCTTGAAGTATCAGACAATATTCTGTCGTATGATTGGGCATGATACATATTCCGCATAAGCTAGACTGACATGTTTTGCCCGCAAGAAAATTTTCAACTACGTTAGTAAGTTTGTCAATTTTTGCTTCAATGGAAGGAGTACTTATCTCATGAACCCGTTTAGTAGATTCACTTGTCGAATAAAAATTTATGGGCATTAGCGGCCATCGCTGAAATCAACTCCCTAGCTGCACAAGGAATCATGTTAACAAGGGCTCCTCCGATTGTTGCATTGATCATGTTCATCTTCGTCGGAAGTAAACCTTTGTAGGAATACTACAAGAGGGTTTTTCTAACAAGCCGTGTCGCAGACAACTTGCGTATAGCATTTAAAGTGCTCCCAATAATTGTATAACAATTCACATTCTTTTTTCCAAATCCCTACAATACTTCTCCTAAGTTCGCTTGCTCGATCGTAGGTAAAAACATGTTAAGAAATAAATGAGACATATCAGCCCATGTATCGATAGAACCAGGCAGTAAGTAAAATAACCAATCTCTGGTTGTATCAGCTAAAGAAAAAGGAAAAGCACATAGTTTAATTTGATATTCAGATACTCCTTGTGGTTTCATACTTAGGAAAACCATATGAAACTCTTTCATATGTTTGTGCGGGTTCTTGTTTTGCAACCCTGGAAGGTAGGCAAAAGATTAATCAAACCCGTCTTTAACTCAAATGGTGTTCCTCCATTTGGGAATGTGATGCACAACGGCTACTACTCATAAGGTACCGCAACAAGTGTTGCGCGTAACAAGTGCTCCGCAATTGTGCAAGTGTACACATCACAAGTTATAGTATAAAAGATATCGTCTCCACAAGGATTGGTGCCACTTCAAGAATCTAATCTCTTGCACTGTAAAAAGTAAAAGAACACAAGTAGAAGATTGTAGGAGTTTTAACTAACAACTAAAATAGAAAGCAATAAAGTAAAAGAATAGATGAAATCAAATGATAGAGAATAGGCCAAGTTATCGTGAGTTGAGGTGTGATAGCTGATTGGATCGTCTTGGTAAAAGAGTGCAAGGGCTACTCAGTTGCCGTGGCAACTTGCACAGCGGGGTTGCCTTGGCAAATAATCGATGGTTGCCTGGGCAACTACTTGGGTGGCTGGGCAGCAACTTCAAGGTTCGGCGGAGCGTTCTTCAATGGTTTCTTCTTATCCCTAAGTCGAAACTCTAGCTATTTGTGCATGCCTTGATAATTCATCCCTGCGTGAATCAAGGGTTAACAACAACCAATCTTGTGCTCTTCTTAGCCATTGAAATCCTTAACTTATTCCTAAGCTGGATTAATCTTCACCATCAATAGATTGAATAAAGACCATACTCATTCGTTTCTTGAATCTAACTCTCCCAATATTAGATAAATAGATGAAGTTACGAGATCCTCTCCCAATTCACTCGCAAACAATAATAAGAACCAAGAATGAGTAAACCTTGAATTGAAAGTGCAAACTCTTATTACCTAAACAAAATCCAATTGTTTCTCACAACCACAAAACACAATAACCTTAGCCAAATAGATTTAGTTCATGGCTAGGTTCCAAAGAAACACAAAACAAAGAATTCCTAGCATAAACCTAATGAACAGAGAAGAAAAAGATGAAGAATGGTTGAAGCCTCTTTGTCGAAATCTCCCTCTTTGATCTTGTCAAAATTTCTCTCCTCTCTCCCCCTTTGATCTTGTCAAAATTTCTCTTCTCTCTCCCCTTTGATCTTGTCGAAATTTCTCTCCTCTCTCCCCTTTGGAGTTGACAGCATGGTCTTGAATTTATAGGGCTAGGTCAAAATCTTTTTTTTGAGGAGGAAGTTAAGTTGGAATTAAATTATCTTTAAAGAATATAATTCTTTATTATATTTAAATTCCTTCTAGAACTCTTCCCATCTTCTTGGTATTTAATTTCTCTTTGACCTTTTCATGGAAATCAAACTCCTTTGGGATTTAGCTTTGCTCCATGTCATCTTGGGCTTATCTAGTCATCGATTTTGACTACCATATCATCTTATTCCTTGTTGAAAATTGCCCTGGCAACTAGCTCGGCATCTCCTTTATGCATTGCCCTGGCAACTGGTTCCAGCCTTGCTTTGGCAAGTGATTCTGCACACACACACAAAAACACACCAAAGCAGTATCTTTTTCCACAAAATTGAGCAAAATATGAAATCAAGCTTGTCCACCAAGGAAACGATGCAAACATGCATGAATGGCTAATAATGCAACTAATATGAGCCTAAGTCTAGCAATAATAAGAATAAAAAGGGTAATAAAAATAGTACTTTTGAGCACTTAACACACCCCTAAAGTCAAACTATTGCTTGTCCTCAAGCAATGCAAACTAATAATTACCCGCCAAGACTTCAATTTTCACAAACTTAGCTTTGAACTTGATTTCAATTCTCAGAACCGGGGCACAAAGTATGATTGGCTTTTCATTTTTCTGACAACTTAGGAGTTACTCGAAATCAAACTATAATGCTTGTGAGTGTGTGCGGAGTTGTGTGCAAATTGATTTTTCGGATTCTATGCAAACAAGAGGTTTTCAAATTACTTCATTGGGTTCTTTTAACATGTTTTAACTAGAACCGGTTTCGGGCACCTCTAGTGTTTTGTTTTTAGTTTTCTTAAGTTAATTAATATATTCGACTAGAGCCAGTTTCGGGCACCTCTAGCGATCAATTTTTAGCACATACTAGAGCCAATTTCGGGCACCTCTAGTGATCAATTTTTTTAGGACATACTAGAGCCAATTTCGGGCACCTCTAGTATTCATCCAATTTTTATTCTAATCCCCCAATTGTTTAACTATCAACCTAAGTTCACTAGAATTCCTTAAATCAATCAAGCCACAACATTGTTTTATCAAGTTTAGCATCATAGTAATATTCTAAGTGTTTCTATGTTTATCCTAGAATAAAAAGTTCTATCAATTAAGTACATTGGCAAAGTCATCATTGAATATTCATCAAATCTAGGCAATTCTTGTTCCAACTAAAGGCATGGCAAGTAATTTATGTATCCTAAATGCAATACTTAAGATGAATGTAACTAATCATGGTAACTAACTAATAACAATCCCCCCCAAAATTGAGTGAAGCATTGTCCTCAATGCATGCACAAAGAAAAAATATAAAAATAAAGAAAAGTAAAATGCAAACGAGAACTTACTATGAGAGTTCGTCGTCGTGGATGGTTAGTTTCCTCTTGGTCGGTGTCTTGATTCTCTTGCTTGAACACGGTGGATTCTTCCTTGTTGCCGATGGTGGAATTGATCCTCGTACGGGGTTGTCCTCATCGTCCTCTTCATCAATGTCATTGGCTTTTCGCTTGGGCTTGGAGGATTCGATTGGTGCGGTCTTTGTTGGTGCAATGGAGGACTCATCCGAATCTAAAAAAATCAGACAATGATTCAGTACGAGTTGATTCGGGCATAGGTGCTTTACCTTTGGCTTTGCAGTGGTTGACGGGGCGTCTTTAGCTTTGGTTGCTGCAACATCTTCAGTGTTAGTTTCTGGGGCAACTGCTTGGGCAGGTGCGGTGTAGGTTGCCGCGGCATCATCTGTTGCGGTTGTCGTGGCAACTGTTTCATTGGTTGTCGTGGCAAGAATTTTGGTAGGAAAGATAGGAACGGCACGCGGCTGTCCGGGTACTTTTCCAGGATGACTTGGGTGATGGCATTGTTGTGATCCTTCATGTACCGCATGAACATTATTTGCCGGTCTTCAATTTGCCTAAGGCAGTTTGCCAACAGTTGTAAGAGTGCTTCAAGTTGTCTTGGGGTTGATGGTCGTGTTGCCCGGGTATTAGGTGCTTCGGCATTAGGGGTTGCCGAGGCGGTAGAAGTTGCCGCGGTAATTGAAGGTGTTGGGGATTTTACCGGTGCCTCTCCCATTAGCTTTCGGATTTGTGCTTGATTCCAACCGGACTTTGGTATGGCCTTTTCATCAGTGGACTCACTTGGGACATGCATCATCGTTCCAATGAGTTCCTGGTAGAGTGAGTTCTTGAAGCACCTTGTCGAGTTGCTTGGGCGTGAGTTGATCAACAAAGGCTTGATGCTCGTCCCTCTCAATGTAGAGCCCGTAAAATGTGTTGATTTTTCGGGGCTTATGAGTATAGCCTTGTCACGAACAAAAATATAAGGATTATTCAGGTTAGGTGAGTGAGCATAGAATTCTCTTACCCATAAGATGTTACCCGGTTCCGATTGATGGCAAAAGATTTGCCACTTTTGATGTGCAATCCTTTCGAATATGAATGGTTCAAGGCCGAAATCTTGATGAGGGTTGGAGTATTCGAAGCCTTGTTCTTCGTAAATCTTCCGGCTTTCAAACTTGGAGTGAAATCTTTCTTGAACCATCAGTGTAGCAAACTTCTTGTATCTTGGTTCTTTGGAGGAACCAAACATTCGATTTTGGATGCCATAGATGATCTTGGTTATGAGTTTGGTAGAAACAAAGAAAAGAAAGCAAAAGAAACTAAAGAGTTGCAAGAATGAAAAGTAGGAATAGGTTTCTTGGAAGTTAAGGGTGATGGGTTAAATAGAAAAGATAGGCAGTAAATATGGTGAATGAGATTAATTTTGGAATAAAGAATAAATGGGTTTCGATTTAGGGGAAGGGTGATGGCTAGGGGGTTTATTTAGGGTAAATTGGAGGCTTAATATAAGCCTTAGATTAAGCCCATTAATTTCCTTGTTGAAGAAGTTTCATTCTTGAATCAAAATTCCTCTTTATCTTGAACTCTTTTCCTACAATTCAAAAACAAATAAAATAAGGATTAAAATTAAAGATAAACTAATAAAAGAAAATAAATAAAGATGTGCAAAGAAATTCTTAAACTTAAAATTTTAAAAACAATTAGATAAATATGAAAGAAAGATGTAGTCTTAATCTTAAAGAAAATAAATAAATCTATCCTAACAAGAAAAAAAGTAACCGAAATTAAATAATAAAAAAATAGTTCGAAAAAAAAGAAAAAAAAAGAAAAAAGAAAATATCGAAATGAGAGCATGCTCATGCATCTCCTAAGGTGACCACTTATTTGTTACGTTCCACATGGGCATAGTTGTAGTGCTTCAATCTTTGTCCATTAACTTTGAATTCATGTTCGTCAGTGATGGACTTGATTATCATGGCACCATGAGAGAATGGTTTGACAACTTCGAATGGTCCCGACCATCTTGATTTTAGTTTTCCCGGGAAAGGTTTTAGCCAAGAATTGAATAAGAGAACTAGTTGCTGTGAGTTATCCGAGAGAAATTTCAGCTTTTGTAAATAATGTAGTAATTATCCTACTTAAAGTTTATCTCCCTAATAGATTAGATTTTATCCTTAGTAGGACTCCTTATTGTAGTTAGAGTCTATCAACTTAGTAGATTAGAACTAAAAGTTATCTTGAGAAGGTCTTCTTAATGTACTAAAAGACCTAGAGCCTATATAAGTGTGTATCGAGAGATGTAAATTTCATTGAGCAATAACAGAATACAGAATATAAAATTCTGTTTCTTCCTGTTCTGTCAACTTACAGTTGCCCTGACATGAATTGTCGTGGCAATAGTTTCTTGTCATGCCATTGCTTTGTTTTCTCCTTGTAGATTCGTGTATTGTTATAGGCGAGTGCACGAAATTCTTCTATCTCGTTGAGGTCCAACAAACGCTTTTGTCTGGCACTTTTCCAATCCATATTCATGGTCTTGATTGCCCAATATGCCTTGTGTTCGATTTCCACCGGTAGATGGCATGTTTTGCCAAAGACAAGTCGGAAGGGAGATATACCTAAGGATGTTTTGAATGCAGTGCGATATGCCCAAAGTGCGTCATCTAGTCTTACTGACCAATCCCTCCTAGAGGGATTTACAACTTTCTCGAGTATACCCTTCAATTCTCGGTTGGAAATTTCTGCTTGCCCATTGGTTTGTGGGTGATATGCCGTCGCAATCTTGTGAGATACACCAAAGCGTTGTAACATCTTGGCAATGAGTTTGTTGTCGAAGTGCTTGCCTTCATCACTGATAATTGCTCTCGGCATCCCAAACCGTGTAAATATATTTTTCTGCAAGAATCGTTGCAATGTCTTGGAATCGTTGGTGGGAACTGCAGCTGCCTCAACCCATTTAGACACGTAGTCGATGGCAAGTAGAATATAGAGGTTGCCGAATGAAGATGGGAAAGGTCCCATAAAATCAATCCCCCATACATCGAACAATTCCACCTCGATGATGTTTTGGAGCGGCATCTCATGTCGTCTAGAGATATTGCCTGTCCTCTGGCAACGATCACATTGCTTGTAAAACTCTTGGGCATCTTTGTACAGTGTTGGCCAATACAAACCGGATTGCAAAACTTTGGCTGCGGTACGTGTTCCTTCAAAATGTCCTCCATAGGGTGAAGAATGGCATTGCCGGAGTACATTCTGCTGCTCTTCTTCAGGGACACCTCAGCGTATAACCTGATCTGTACATTGTTTAAACAAAAGAGGCTCGTCCTAAAAGTAATGCTTAGCATCATGAACAAACTACTTTTTTCCTTGGTGAGTAAGGCCATAAGGTAAAATACCACAAACAGGTAAATTAACTAAGTTCGTGTACCAGGGTATTGCCGAGGCATGTGCTGTCGTGGCAACTACTTCCATGGTTGCCAAGGCGTGCACGTCTAGAGTTGTCGCGGCATGTGCATCAAGGGTTTCCGTGCCGTGCGTATCAAGAGTTGTTGAAGCGTCGACGGTTGCCGAGGCATGCGCATCCATGGTTGCCGAGACGTCAGGGGTTGCCGAGGCGTACACATCCATGGTTGCTGAGGCATGCGTATCAGTGGTTGTCGAGGCATACGCGTCCATGGTTGCCGAGGAAAATAACAGTTGCTCATCCAGGAATGCATCACATATCTCTAAATCCACGTCCTCCTCCTATTGTGTTCTAAGCGTGATAAGTGATCGGCCACTTGATTTTTTGTTCCTTTCATGTCCTTAATTTCAATGTCAAACTCTTGTAAAAGTAATATCCAACGAATCAAACGAGGTTTGGAATCCCTTTTAGCAAATAGATACTTAATTGGCTAATGGTCCATGTGAACAATTACCTTTGTACCAATCAAATAGGATCGGAACTTGTCAAGTGCAAAAACTATGTCTAGTAACTATTTCTCCATTGTTGTGTAATTCACTTGAGCACTATTAAGAGTTTTACTAGCGTAGTATATCACATGAAAGGTCTTACCTATGCATTGGCCTAGGACTGCTCCTACCGTGAAATCACTTGCATCACACATGAGCTCAAAAGGTAGCGTCCAATCTGGTGGAACGATAATGGGTGCCGAGGCAAGATTTTTCTTTAGGATTTTGAATGCTTGGGGTGCAAGAATCGTCAAAATTGAAGGCTTTATTTTGTTCAAGCAAATTCCTTTAACTAAACTTGGTGGGGGTAATCTCTCGATCACGTCCACCTTGGCTTTGTCTACTTCAATTCCCTTGGATGAAATCTTGTGGCCGAGCACTATTCCTTCATCTAACATAAAATGGCACTTTTCCCAATTAAGGACTAAGTCAGTTTCTTCACATCTTGCCAACACCTTCTCTAAATTGTCGAGGCAGCTGTCAAAGTCATTACCAAAAATGGAAAAATCATCCATGAAGATATCAAGGAAGTCTAAAACCATGTCTGAAAAGAGTGCCATCATGCATCTTTGGAAGGTTACCGGTGCGTTACACAATCCGAACGGCATCCTTCGAAAAGCATAAGTACCGTATGGGCATGTCAAGGTTGTCTTTTCTTGATCTTCTGGTGCTATGGCAATTTGATTGTAACCTGAATAACCATCAAGAAAACAATAAAAGGGTTTACCTGCAAGACGGTCAAGCATTTGGTCAATAAAGGGTAATGGGAAGTGATCTTTCCTAGTGGCTTTGTTTAGCTTTCGATAATCCATAAAAACCCTCCAACCGGTCATATTCCTGGTTGGAATGAGTTCATTGTTTTCATTACTTACTACCGTTATACCTCCCTTTTTTGGTACATATTGTACCTGACTTACCCATGTACTATCAAAGATAGGGTATATGATGCCGGCGTCAAGCCACTTGATGATTTCTTTCATTACAACCCCTTTCATGGCATGATTCAGTCTTCTCTGGTCCTCAATCGAAGGTTTGTGATCATCTTCCAACAAAATCTTGTGCATGCACACTGCCGAGCTAATTCCCTTCAAGTCGGCAATTGTCCACCCTATTGCCTTCTTGTATAGCATCAACAATTTGATCAGCTTCTTTTCCTGCTCAGGCTATAACTTATAGGTAATGATTACAGGCAATGTATTATCGGTTCCCAAGTAAGCATATTTTAGTTACTCTGGAAACTGTTTCAACTCAAGAATCGGTGGTTGTTCAATAGAGGGCTTTTCGAGCTTACCTTCCTTACCTGAGTAATCCAGTGGTTCAAAGTATGTACCTGGTCGATTGACTAACCAATTTGCCTCTTCTTGTTGTTCCTCATCGATCGGTTCTTCATACTCCTCGGGTTCCTCTTGATTGGCAATGTACTTGCCGAGGCAACTAAATTCCTCGTCAAAGTTAAACTCTGTCGTGGCATGGAGAAGTTGGCATTCTTTCGGATCATCGGCATGCCTTAGTGTTTGGAACACATTTAGTTTAACTTGTTGGTCATTCACCCTCATTGTGAGTTCTCCCTTTTCAACATCGATCAGGGTTCTCCCTATTGCTAGGAAGGGTCTCCCGAGAATGATAGGTGCATGTTCATCTGCTTCACAATCCAAAACAATAAAGTCAGCGGGAAAAATAAATTTATCAACTTTTACCAGTATGTCTTCGATTTTTCCCTCTGGATGCACCTAATTGTAGCATAACTGTTTTAGGTCTTACCTTCCCGATTCCTAGTTTCTAGAAAATCGATTTAGGCATCAAGTTCATGCTTGCTCCAAGGTCGCATAATGCTTTCTCAACATAGTGGTTTCCAATGGAACAAGGTATTGTGAAACATCTGGGATCCTTCAACTTGGGTGGCATGCGATTGTGCAACATGGCCATGCATCCCTCTGTTGCGGCAATTCTTTTAAACTCTCCTAGTCTTGTTCTCTTGGACACAATGTCTTTAAGAAACTTGGCATAGTTTGACATTTGTTCAATTGCTTCAACCAATGGCAATTTGATGTGGACTTGCTTGAGGATATCAAGAAACTTCTTAAATTGATATTCTTGCTTTTGTCACTTCAACCTCTGTGGGAATGGTGGTGGAAGTCGGATATCTTTGATCCTTTCATTCGTCTGGAACCTGATTGATGGCATTGTCGGGGCAACTGGATTGCCGAGGCATTGTCAATTGGGGTTGTTGTGGCGTGCCTATCGTTGTTACCGAGGCATCCTTATTGCTGGTTGCCGAGGCATGATTATCGTTGGTTACCGCGGTAATTCCTGGTTCAGCATCTGAGGCTTTGCCACTGAGTTTGTCTTGATCTTTTTGTGGAGTTTTGTTTGATGAGTGATCTTGAGCCTCTTTAAGTTGTTGGCCACTTCTAGTGGTGATTGCCTTACATTGCTCATGGCCAGTTCCTCTTGAGACTTCAGTATCGCTAGGTAAACCTCCTTGCGGTCTAGTATTCAGGTTTTGAGCAAATTGTCCGACTTGATTTTCCAATGATTTGATTGTCGCCTCTTGGTTTTGCAATTTCATCTCGGTCCTGTTAATAAAAGCATCAGTTTTTTTATGAAGTTACTATTCTCAGCCATATAAAATTCAGTTTTCAATATAAAAGCATTGAGAGAATTTTCCAAAGAACTAGATGTTGTTGGTTGTTGCTGCGGCAACTGTTGCCGTGGCATATTCTGCTGGAATCTCGATGCTTGTGCATTCGGATTGTTCTGGTTTAGAGCATTGTTGGGATTACTCAATGAAAAATTCGGGTGCTTCTTCCAAGCTGGATTGTATGTATTGGACATCACATTGTTGTTCCGGTTGTAATTCCCCACATAAAAGCTGGATTCTGGATTCTGCATACATTCAGAAGAATCATGGTTACCACCACATAACTCACAAAAGGAATCCATTACCTTGACTTCCTGTGTGTTGTTTAGTTTCTGCATGTTCTGAACCATCTTAGTTAGAGTGGCCAATTGTACCGAAATTGAGTATGATGATCCCAGTTCATGTATTGTGGCTTGGCGTCTAACTCCTCCTCTTCTAGCAGAGGGGAATTGATAATCATTCTTGGCAAGCCTGTTTAGAATTTGCATTGCTTCCTCCGGTGACTTATCTAGGAGTATGTCGTTTGCCAAGGCATATAGCATCATCCTTGTTGGAGTATTCACAGCGTTGTAAAACATTGTTACTTGTGTCTACACTGGGAATCCGTGCAGGGGGCATTTGTGTAGAAGTTCTCTATATCGCTCCCAAGCCTCGTACATGGATTCATTATCTGCCTGCCGAAAATAAGTAATTTCATTACGAAGCTTATCAGTCAAATTTGTAGGATTAAATCAAGCAAGGAAATCACGACAATGATCGGTCCAAGATCCTATTGATCCGGCAGGAATACTATTCAACCATGCTTTTGCCCTATCCCTCAGTGAATAGGGGAATAATCTTAGTCGTAAAACATCGGGGATGACTCCTTGTATTTTGAATGAATTGCAAATCTCGATGAAAGATTTAAGATGTTGTCGTGCATCTTCAGTTGCCGAGCCGCCAAATTGACCAATTTTGTTGATATATTAAACAACACCAGTTTCAACTCAAAGTGGTCGGCTTTAATTTTAGGTGTGACAACTCCTGGATTAAGTCCTTCAAGATCATCTTCAAGATAGTCTCGAATAGTTCTGTTTCGTGCAAAAATCACTCCTACTCCTGCTGGAACATCTTGATTCATATTTCCGTCTTGATTAGCCATTGCTACTCTTAACCTTTGTCTAAGTCTTTGCAAGGTTCGTTCGATTTCTGGATCAAAGGGATATTCTGGTGTAATCGGTCTCGCCTTGGTCATATACCAATGCAAAACCAAAGTTTGTTAACCCTTTGAATCTTAAACAAGAAAAAATAAAAAGTGTAAGAAGATAAAAACAAAGTTGTTATTGCCAATCCCCGGCAACGGCGCCAAAAACTTGTTGCGCGTAATAAGTACTCCGCAATTGTGCAAGTGTACACGTCGCAAGTTATAGTATAAAAGATATCGTCTCCACAGGGATTGGTGCCACTTCAAGAATCTAATTTCTTGCACTGTAAAAAGTAAAAGAACACAAGTAGAAGATTGTAGGAGTTTTAACTAACAACTAAACTAGAAAGCAATAAAGTAAAAGAATAGATGAAATCAAATAAGAGTGAATAGGCCAGGTTATCGTGAGTTGAGGTGTGATAGCCGATTGGATCGTCTTGGTAAAAGAGTGCAAGGGCTACTCAGTTGTCGTGGCAACTTGCACAACGGGGTTGCCTTGGCAACTAATCGATGGTTGCCTGGGCGACTAGCTAGCCAACTACTTGGGCGGTTGGGCAGCAACTTCAAGGTTCGGCGAAGCGTTCTTCAATGGTTTCTTCTTATCCCTAAGTCGAAACTCTAGCTATTTGTGCATGCCTTGATAATACATCTCTGCGTGAATCAAGGGTGAACAACAATCAATCTTGCGCTCTTCTTAGCCGTTTAAATCCTTAACTTATTCCTAAGCCAGATTAATCTTCACCATCAATAGATTGAATAATGACCATAGTAATTCGTTTCTTGAATCTAACTCTCCCGATATTAGATAAATAGATGAAGTTACGAGATCCTCTCCCAATTCACTCGCAAACAAGAATAAGAACCAAGAATGAGTAAACCTTGAATTGAAAGTGCAAACTCTTATTACCTAAACAAAATCCAATTGTTTCTCACAAACACAAAACACAATAACCTTAGCCAAATAGATTTAGTTCATGGCTAGGTTCCAAAGAAACACAAAACAAAGAATTCCTAGCATAAACCTAATGAACAAAGAAGAAAAAGATGAAAATGGTTGAAGCCTCTTTGTCGAAATCTCCATCTTTGATCTTGTCGGAATTTCTCTCCTCTCTCCCCTTTGATCTTGTCAAAACTTCTCTCCTCTCTTCCCCTTGGAGTTGACGGCATGGTCTTGAATTTATAGGGCTAGGTCAAAGTCTTTTTTTAGGAGAAAGTTAAGTTGGAATTAAATTATCTTTAAAGAATATAATTCTTTATTATATTTAAATTCCTTCTAGAACTTCTCCTATCTTCTTGGGATTTAATTTCTCTTTGACCTCTTCATGGAAATCAAACTACTTTGGGATTTAGCTTTGCTCCACGTCATCTTGGGCTGATCTAGTCATCAATTTTGACTACCATATCTATTATTCCTTGTCGAAAATTGCCCTGGCAACTAGCTTGGCATATCCTTCATGCATTGCCATGGCAACTGGTTCCAGCCTTGCTTTGACAAGTGATTCTGCACACACACACCAAAGCAGTATCCTTTTCCACAAAATTGAGCAAAATATGAAATCAAGCTTGTCCACCAAGGAAACGATGCAAACATGCATGAATGACTAATAATGCAACTACTATGAGCCTAAGTCTAGCAATAATAAGAATAAAAAGGGTAATAAAAATAGAACTTTTGAGCACTTAACAACAAGCTCTTCGATAGTTGGTCGGCCATGTGTCGACTTTCCTAACACTTGGAAAAAGATAAAATATTTAGTGTAAAATGCAAGAGAATATTGCCAAGGTGAGTCTTATGCTTGCAACTATACACGGTCAGCAAGTAATACAACAGTATGTTGAGTATCAAATCCATGGGGATTGACCAATAACTTATTTGGTCAATTTTTACTTGTTTGAATAGAATAAAAGTGTTTGAAATGTTTTGGGTTTTAGATTAAAAAGATGGCAAAAACAATGTGGTGAAAATGAAATCAGTCTGGCAATGAAGTTTTCAATTGAATGATGAGTGTTGGCAAGAGATGCCTGGATTTTACGCTACTTATGATATTGCTGAGCAAATTAAAGATAGTAATGCCTCTGTCGATGGCAATACCCTAAGTTAACCAGGAATAAACCCTATAAGTCTATAGTGAAGTTTTTTTATTAATTAACTTGATTAACTGTCAATCTTTATTCCTAAGAGGTAGACTCACTTTAAAAGTAAGTTCATCTACTTGAACATCTTCTGTCAAAGCTTCTCACCTTAGTATCTGGCAACTGATCCTTGCCCCTTAAGTCTGTTAAGATATTAAGGCGCAACAAGCACACAATACCAACTGTCGTATGGCAATGGATTTGGAAAAATTATGTACTAGCATATAGAAAATAATGCCAAGCCATTCTAATTATTAAAAACCAAATATAAAATAAGCGTTAATCGCAAACATCCCCCAACCAACTATAAAAGCTTAGTTCATGGTTAGAGTCCATCCATAAAGCATCACTGTTTCCTATCATCATTTTGAAATAAAAACAAATAAAACTAAAAGAATGGGCAAGAAAGAGGTATGTCGATTCAACCCTTCAAATCCTCCAGAGCTCTTAGTCTTAGCTAGTTGAACCATGTTGCCTCTCGGTTCACCACGGTGGAGCCTCTCTTCAATCTGATCCCTTCAAGTGGTTGCTAGATCTCCTTTAAATAGGCTTGTGTGGAAATCCTAGGATAAGCCTTTGAGTTTGAATTTTGAATGCACAAGGGATAAGTCACGTGATTATCTTATCCAGATTTGAATCCAAGGGCTGACGTGTACAAGGTCCAACGGCTACTTTGCCTGAGCATCGGACTTTGATCCTTTGCCAACCGAGCTTGGTATTGTTTGGTCCATCTATGCCAACTGCTACTCGGCAATTCTCTACTTTTTCCATGTGTTCTCTGCCAGCGCTTCTCTGTCATGTTTGCCTGTTTGTGTCCTGCATCAAATCTAGCAAAATAACTCTTTAAACTAGCAATGGAATTTCTCCTTAACTCCTTTTATAAATGCGTGATTTTAACATCTAAATGCAACTAAATGTACTTAAAGGAAAGTAAAAGCATTGTGAAGTAAGCATAAAAAACTGTAGTTTGGTCCATATATGCCAAGTGCTACTCGGCAATTCTCTACTTCTTTCCATGTGTTCTCCGCCAGCGCTTCTCTGACATGTTTTCCTGTCTGTGTCCAGCATCAAATCTAGCAAAATAACCCTTTAAACTAGCAATGGAATTGCTCCTTAACTCATTATATAAATGTGTGATTTTAACATTTAATTGCAACTAAATTTACTTAAAGGAAAGTAAAAGCATTGTGAAGTAAGCATAAAAAGCTGTAGTTTTAAGGACTCAACACCCCCCCAAACCTAGCTCATTGCTTGTCCTCAATTAATGCAACTAAAAATATATAACAAAAAAATAAGAAAGTACCTCGACAAAAATTGTCATGGTTCCTAACACCTTTCGACTAGAAAATATGACCCTAGGTCTGTCCTTGGATATTCAATGTATCAATGCCAAGTAGATAAGCAAATTCAAGTGCAACAATTTAGCTCTAGTCTAAGGTCATCTAGTGTGCATGAAGTGCATGCAATATGCATCAAATTTACTTAACTCCCTTACTCAACTTTACTACCCAAACTTAGAATTATTATTATCAAAAAAATTTCTTTATTTGCCAAGGGTGTTTTTATGCTGGCTTTTAATTAGGGTTGCACCATGCACTATTTAGCGTGAGACATTAGAGGGAGAAAATCATGAATACCCACGTTAATCCAGATTATATCACTAAGTTAACCCATTACACTCATACCCTAAAGTTTTGTTGGCTTGAAAACTAAGAGGGAGCAAACCACAAAGACCCATGTTAATTATTTTCTCTAAGGCAGATGAGTGCTCTAAAATATTTCAGCCTTTGGCAAGACATTGTTGCTTTATTCTATCTTTCTACTTTAGCATTGTTTCCTTTTTTCTTTTTCTTTCTTTATAATTATTCCAAGTTTAGTTTCAAGAGAACCTAAGTTTGTTTTGCACACTAGATGCATACCTCGTGTGGAGTGAAACTCGAGATCCCTAAACTAGAGTTCAATTGCCGAGCTACTTGGCAATGCTATCCTGCTGGCATATAAGTTCTAAAATTCTAGTTTTTTCATTGGACAAATAAATTTAGAAAAAAGTTAACAAAACTATCAGTGTTGCCAAATTATTAAAACAATTTATTAATGAGGCAAAAAAATTATTTTGAGTGGTTTGGTGCACAAATTTTAATCCTACATGGGAAACTATTCTATATGACAAAGTAAAATTTAAAGATGAATGTTATTGCGCGTAATAAGTGCTCCGTAATTGTGCAAGTGTACACGTCGCAAGTTATAGTATAAAAGATATCGTCTCTACAGGGATTGGTGCCACTTCAAGAATATAATCTCTTGCACTGTAAAAAGTAAAAAAAAACACAAGTAGAAGATTGTAGGAGTTTAACTAACAACTAAACTAGAAAGCAATAAAGTAAAAGGAGATGTAATCAAATGAGAGAGAATAGGCTAGGTTATCGTGAGTTGAGGTGTGATAGCCAATTGGATCGTCTTGGTAAAAGAGTGCAAGGGCAACTCAGTTGCCGTGGAAACTTGCATAGCGGGGTTGCCTTGGCAACTAATCGATGGTTGCCTGGGCGACTAGCTGGGCAACTACTTGGGCGGCTAGGCAGCAACTTCAAGGTTCGGCGGAGAATTCTTCAATGGTTTCTTCTTATCCCTAATTCGAAACTCTAGCTATTTGTGCATGCCTTGATAATACATCCCTGCGTGAATCAAGGGTGAACAACAACCAATCTTGCGCTCTTCTTAGCCAATGAAATCCTTAACTTATTCCTAAGCCAGATTAATCTTCACCATCAATAGATTGAATAAATACCATACTCATTCGTTTCTTGAATCTAACTCTCCCGATATTAGATAAATAGATGAAGTTACGAGATCCTCTCCCAATTCACTCGCAAACAAGAATAAGAACCAAGAATGAGTAAACCTTGAATTGAAAGTGCAAACTCTTATTACCTAAACAAAATCCAATTGTTTTTCACAGCCACAAGACACAATAACCTTAGCCAAATAGATTTAGTTCGTGGCTAGGTTCCAAAGAAACACAAGACAAAGAATTCCTAACATAAACCTAATGGAACAAGAAAGAAAAAAGATGAAGAATGGTTGAAGCATTGTCGAAATCTCTCCAAGCCTTGTCAAAATCTCCCTTGCTCTTTGTCGAAAATTCTCTTCTCTCTCCCCTTTGATCTTGTCAAAATTTATCTCATCTCTCCCCCTTAGAGTTGACGGCATGGTCTTTAATTTATAGGGCTAGATCAAAGTCTTTTTTTGCGGAGGAAGTTAAGTTGGAATTAAATTATCTTTAAATAATATAATTATTTATTATATTTAAATTCCTTCTAGAACTTCTCCTATCTTATTGGGATTTAATTTCTCTTTAGCCTCTTCATAGAAATCAAACTCCTTTGGGATTTAACTTTGCTCCACATCAAACTACCATATCATCTTATTCCTTGTCGAAAATTACCCTGGCAACTAGCTCGGCATCTCCTTCATGCATTGCCCTGGCAACTAGCTCGGCATCTCCTTCATGCATTGCCCTAGCAACTGGTTCCAGCTTTGATTTTGCATGTGATTTTGCACACACACACAAAAACACACCAAAGCATTACCTTTTTCTACAAAATTAAGCAAAATATGAAATCAAGCTTGTCCACCAAGGAAACAATACAAACATGCATGAATAACTAATAATGCAACTAATATGAGCCTAAGTCTAGCAATAATAAGAATAAAAAGGGCAATAAAAATAGTACTTTTGAACACTTTTCAAATGTCATGGCATACTAATATGAGGATGCACACCCCCAAACCAAAGGTGCGCATTTTCCTCAATGCATGAAAACAACACATATATACATTTGAAAATTGTAAAATGCATGAACATGTGAATGCAATAAAATGAAAATGCAAAGGAGTTTAGAAAGAGGATGACTCCCCTTCGGAGCTTTCTAGCCTTGAAACGCGGGTCCTTCTTTTGATAAAGCTCCCTCGATTGGGAGTTGTATGCTTCTTGCGCTCCAAGGTCGTGGAGGACTTCCTCAAAAATCTTCACTGGCTCAGAAGTAGCCGAGACTTCAGTGGCAGCAGATGAGGTAGGTGCGACTGGTGTGGTAGCATCATTGGCTTGGCTTTTGATTCCTTGTTCTTTAGATTCTAGTGGTGTATATGTTCTAGCATATTCAACTTGTACTAGGGAGACTAGAATGATAGCATCATATTGGGTTAGAGTGGGGACTGGCTGGCATATCATCTCTGGTAAGGAGGTTGGCAGGGAACTCAAGGAATGCTAAAAGTGTATAGAAAAACATGTCCTCAAGTGTTTTCTTCATGGTATGGTCCCTAGCATAAACATGCTGCCACAACATCGAGTTCTGCTCCTCAACTTTCTCCAACTTCTGGAGGATGTACTCCTGGCGTTGATATATCTGGGAAATCGTTGCCATTGAACCAACTGGCATAGGAGTCGCAGATTCTACCTTTGGCACCTTGGCTTTTGGCACAGGTTCAGCCACCTTTCTTCTTGGAAATGATAATCGTTCCCTTTGTGTCTTAGGCTTTATCTGAATCAAGGTTTGGCACACCATGTTGCGTGCAAATGTTAGAAATCAATAAAAGGAAAAACAAACTACCATTACCCTTACTGGTGCACTTATAAGTTTCTTCAATAATGATACGGAGGACATTGATCTTGCGGCCCATGATGATTGAATACAACAATATCAGTCATTCCTCCGATACAATTTTTTTATGGGTGGTCGCATCAGGTTTGCCTTCAAAAAAATGGTTTGACCTCTTCGGTTGTGGCTTTAATGCCAGACGCTTCACCTTTCTATAGCCATTTGATGACATAGTCCACCTAGTGTCGGACTCACATAAGTCATTCAACAACATTTTTCTCTTGGCATTGTCCAAAGAATCCACAAATTCATAGTGCTTCTCATCTGCACCATCCAATTTAAACATCTTGTTAATATAACCTTCATCAAATCGTGCACACTTACCTCGCACCATCAAGAAAGGTGAGCCTTTGGTTGTAAGATGAGCATAAAACTCCTGAACAATGTTAGAGTATATGTCCCCCTTTTGTTGGCAAAACAACTCCCACTTGTGTTGTTTCACCACCATTATGGACTCCAGTGAATAACCCAAGTTGGGTTCATTCTTGAAATCAAAGTTCTTCTCGTAGCAAAATGTCCTTGAGACAAAGTTATCCTCCTGCTTTTTGTGAATTTCTTCAATGAAGAAGTTCATGAATGGTGTTGCAGAGGAAGCCATGGGAATCTGTTTAAGACTTGAGTGATTTTTAGAAAAATAAGAAGTGATTCTTGGTGTTCTTGCTTGATAAATAAAAATAGAGGGAAAAGTGAAAATTTTTATCTTTGGATCGGTTATCATTTTAAGTAAATGGAAGGATGGAAGGTTGAGTGTTTAAATGGAGTGATTAATGTTGTAGGTTGGGTTAATGATGGGCTTTTGCTTGTTTGGGGAAAAGAAAAAGGATGATATGATTAGGTTTAAGTGATAAGATGGGGCAGAAAAAGGGTGAAGTGATTAGGTTGAAATTTAAATTTCAACTTATCACTTTGGGCGGCTAGGGTAAATTACAAAGAAAAAGTTTCACTCTCTTCTTGGGCCGAGCTCTATCAAGCATTGGACGGCTATGGTATATTTCTTTTCTCCAATCTTTCAATCACCTCATGCCAAGCCTTTGCTCTAGCATTCTGTCTGGCTGACAAAACCTACACTTAGTCAAAGAAAAACATTTCAACACAGCAAAGGAAAAATCAAAATTAAAAGAAAGAAAAATAAATGAAAAATATTGAAAAAGAAAAACATCTAACCTACTATATACAAAAATCAAACAATTATGATGATGTTCACGAAACCTCAGCCAGGAGGTGGATAAGCATATGTTGGCTCTGCCGATTTTTCTAAGGTTTTACTAGCATTCGAATGAGCTCTGGCATCGCTCATGTCCGCTTCTTTCTTCTCTGTTTCTTTTGGTTCATCTACTGGTTCCATCTTTTCCTCCTGACAACTCATTGGCTGCTTGACAAATGTCTCAACCCCCATTGTTTACCACTCTGAAGAGTTACAACTTTGCATTGTTAATTGCCTCTATGTCTGGTACCCTTTGTATCATTTGGCAAAGCTCCATAGGGTCTATTACTAAGTGCACTGACACTCTATCCAATATGTACCTAAGAGTTTCGCATAGATGATTCCAAACTCTGGATAGTTGCATCATTCCTCTCCATGTAATTTGTCAAAGTCCCCTAGTTGTTCCTTTGCCCTGCATAAAAATTGTTTTGCACCCTCTGCGTATTTTGATTGAAACCTTGTTGGGCATTGTTCTGATATTGGGCATTGTTGCTCTGACGCTGGGCATTGTATTGGTTACCTCCTTGATTTCCCCAAGCTAAATTTGGGTGTTGTCTCCATCTTTCATTGTAAGTATTGGAATTCGGATAATTGCGAACAAAATTTACTAACTCAGGGTTGGCAAGGCAATCTTCCATGTGATGATTCTCTCCACATATTGTACAGAATGGATCTAATGCCTTAGTTTCTTGGGATTCATTATTCTTTTGCAAAGTTCTCACCATGCTAGTAAGATTGGAAATCTCAGCATGGATGGATGTAAGTTCATCTATCTGTAATTTCTCACCAGTTTTTGTCTCGGTCCCAAGTCTGGCAGCATGATACTCAAAATCATTAATCGAAATCCTCTCAAGGATGGCAACTTCCTGTGTATAGTTTTTGTCAAGCAGCGAACCATTTACCGAAGTATTGAGTCCATTGTAGAAGGTCTCCATCTAGGTCCATTTTGGGAATCCATGCATGGGACACCTCCTCTACAGGTCTTTAAATCTCTCCCAAGCATCATATAGGGTCTCATCGTCAGCCTGCCTAAACGTGATGATCTCACTCCTCAGCTTGGCAGTGAGTTTAGGTGGCTGGAATAGCAGCAAAATATTTTGGCATAGATCTCCCCATGAGGTGACAAAACCATGTGGCAAAGAGCTTAGCTACGTTTTTGCTCTATCTCTCAGGGAAAATGTAAAAAATTTTAGCTTTATTGTATCTTTTGATACTCTAGGCTGCTAAAATAGCTGGAAAACCTCCATGAATTGCTTCAAGTGTTACCTCGGGTCTCAAGTAGGTGCTTTATCATATTGTCATACATTAAAAAGTGTTTGTACCATCACCAGTTTGAGTTCAAAATTTGGTGTATTTACCCCGGGACCAATCAGTCCTGACATTAAATTGTCTATGTTTGGTGCCGAGTGTTCTCTAATAGGTCTCTCTTCCTCTACATTAACGGTTGGGGCAGTAGGAGCTGGTGGTATCCCATTGCGCATTGTTGGATCTCTTCATTGTTTAATATACCATTCCCTCCATTGCCTTGTTAAGCCATCTCTCAAAGTTTTTTCTTTAAGCTTCATAGGGTTCTTTCGATTTTCGGATCGTATGGCCAGTCATCCACCACAAGGTGGTTTCTGGTCATACAATAATCAAAACAAATAAATAAAATGAAACAAAAAAACAAGTAAAAATTAAAACAATAAATTTCATTGCAATCCTCGGCAATGGCACCAAAAAATTGTCGACTTTGCTAACACTTGGCCAAAGATAAAATATTTAGTGTAAAATGCAAGAGAATATTTCCAAGGTGAGTCTTATGCGTGCAAGTATACACGGTCAGCAAGTAATACAATAGTAAGCTAAGTATCAAATCCACGGGGATTAACTAATAACTTATTTGCTCAATGTTTACTTGTTTGAAAGGATTAGAAATGTTTGAAATGTTTTGGGTTTTAGATAAAAAAAAAAGATGGAAAAAACAGTGTAGTGAACATGAAAATAGTCTTGGAACGAAGATTTCAATTGAATTGTGAGCGTTGACAATGGATGCATGGATTTTACGCTACTTATGCCAGCCTTTAATAATGTCTTGCCTTGGTTTATTGTCGAGTAGATTAAAAATAGTAATGCCTTCGTTGATGGCATTACCCTAAGTTAACCATGAATAAACCCCTATAAGTCTATAGTGAACTTTTTCTTTAATAACTTGATTAAGTGTCAATCTTTACTCCTAAGGGGTAGACTCACTTCTGAAGTAAGTTCATCTACTTGAACATCTTCTGTCGAAGCCTCTCGCCTTAGTATCTGGCAACTAATAGTTTCCCCTTAAGTTTGTTAAGATATTAAGGTGTAATAAGCACACAATGCCAACTGTCGTATGGCAATGGATTTTGAAAAATTATTTACTAGCAGATAGAAAATAATGTCAAGGTATTCTAATTATTAAAAACCAAATATAAAATAAGCATTAATCTCCCAACCAACTATAAAAGCTTAGTTCATGGTTGGGGGTCCATCCACAAAACATCATCGTTTCCCATCATTATTTCGAAATAAAAACAAATAAAACTAAGAGAATGGGCAATAAGGAGGTCCTTCGATGGAGCCTTTGAATGCTCCAGAGCTCTCGGTCTTAGCTGGTCGAACCACGTCGCCTCTCGATTCACCATGGTGCAGCCTCTCTTCAATCTAATCCCTTCAAGTGGTTGCTTGATCTCCTTTAAATAGGCTTGTGTGGAAACCCTAGGATAAGCCTTTGAGTTTGAATTTTGAATGTGCAAGGGATAAGACGCATGATCATCTTATTGAGATTTGAATCCTAGGGCTGACGTGTACAAGGTCCAACGGCTTCTTTGCCCGAGCATCAGACTTTGATCCTTTGCCAACCGAGCTTGGAATTGTTTGGTCCATCTATACCAATTGCTACTCAGCAATTCTCGGCTTCTTTTCCTGTGTTCTCTGCTAGCACTTCTCTACCATATCTGGTTGCTTGTGTCTTGCATCAAATCTTGCAAAATGACCCTTCATATTGGCAATGGAATAGCTCCTTAACTATTTATATAAATGAATGATTTTAACATCTAAATGCAACTAAATGTACTTAAAGGCAAGCAAAAGCATTATGAAATAGGCATAAAAATTAGTACTTTTGAGGAGTTAACACCATGTCTTCCTCTTCGTCTTCAAATGAGAATATATCTTTGATGTTAAGAGTCTCTTCTTCAAATTCGAGTTTCGGTAGTCCTCTACGTTGAATGGTTTCTTTCTGAAATCTTCGAGCAAGCTTTTCAATTTCTGGTTCGTACTCAAATTCTACGGGTAGCGACCTGGTTATAGATCAAAACATTAAACAATATTATTAATTTTAACAGAACTCCCCGACAACTATGCCAATCTAACAAGTGTCGTATTTATCAAATAAAATATCCTATTCTCAATTAAATATTGAAAGGTAGTATAGAGGAGTAAGGTCGATCCACATGGACTAAGGAAATTTCTATGTCGCTTTCCTGTTTCAACCCTAATTTAATTGCAAAATAAAAATAAGGGTTTAGAAATAATATTTAAGTAAAAATAAAAAATGAATAAAAATAGTAAATTGTAATAAAGAATTCAATTTATGATGGTTTAGACTTAGGCTTTGCTAGCCTCAGTTTTGATAGATCATCCAAATAATATTTCCCTCCTTAATAGTACGCTGGTTACAGTAAACATGGCCCAACCCCTGTAGCTAACTCTTCTCTCTGATTAATCAAGATTTCAAGTCTATCTCTAAAATTCAATCCTTGCTAGTCTAACCACGTCTATCGTCGTTATCACCAAGACAATTTAGTTTTGATTCCCCTTAGCGGACTGCCGCTAAGTTTTTTGACAACAAGTCGAATTACAACCAACTGATCTAACTCCTAAACTACAAGCCAAAATACCTTTCTAATCAACGTCGACTTTTTGAGTTGAAGATGCAGTAACTTTTGAAGGAATGGTCAATTGCCACTCCAAGATTACAGAGCACCGGAAAATACTTCCTCAGAGTTGTTAAGTGCAAACTCAATTCTCGCGACTTAGAATTGAGCCATCGCAAAGCTTTAGGCAAAGTGAAGTTTAGCTAAGCATGAATTGGATCATGCTTAGCATTTTTATGATGGAAAAATAAATGAAAATAGTAAAATAATGGAAAAGAAAAGAAACTTTAATTACTGAAATGGAGAGAATACTCAAAATCCAATATGCGTTTAAGTTTTGAACTTAGAGGATATTTATACCCAAGGATTCTAAAGAGATAAAAATAAAAAATCCCTTCAATCAAAGATAAAATAAGGGATGATCATTTTAAAATAGTAGACTAAATTTAAACCAATAAATTATCACAAAAGATAAATATAATTAATTTTGAATTATGTAGCTCTGGTTGAATTCTATTTTATCTTCTGGACAATCACATCTTTATCTCTCAGGCCTTTATCCTTAAAATAATTTTGATTTTTGACTTTGAGACTGGTCCACTTTTAGATGTTGTTGATTGTACCGCCGAAATCTCCTGCTTCTTGGATTCAGAATTGCGTCATGCCTCAGGTCATGCCACGACTCCTACCATGGATTCCAGTGAACTTTAAATTCTACCTTTATCTGTTGGTTATGGGCTGACCAGTGAAGTTCCTAGTCATAACTGACCCAAAAAAACTAATCAGTAATATCCAAGTGAAAATTAAGAATAAACAACAGTAAAAATATGCAATCTTCTACAATTATTAACCCCTCAATGTAACTCTCGGATGTGTATGGAGAGAAGATATCGTCCCATCTTTCCTTCTCATTCCATTCCTTCTTAGTTGGTGCAACACACATAAAATATGATTAAAGTTAATGAGGTGAAAAAATAAAAATGAATAAAAATGGAAGATGTGAAACTAAGGGGTTTTGAACCCACATCTTTTGGCTTGGAGGGTGGGAAGCTTAACCATCTGGACTAGGTTTAGTCATCGTCATAGTCTAACCAGATTTTCATTTTAAACCGATGCCTTAGAATATCAAAATAATAATAATCTTATATAGCCACAACCACCCCCTTATTGTGCTATTAATGCCTCACATTAGATCTCAAAATATCTAGAGGATTCCAAAAGTCATCCCCAAAACCCCTCACCGTCTATCTGCTCTGATTTGCTTCACTGCCCGCCTGTGACATTCATCGCCCTACCTATCGAAACCACTACTTCACTCTGACCTCACTTTAATCGTCACTCACAGAGTTTTACCTCCATTCTCTGTGGGCAATGGTTTGAAGGTTCGACGAGAAAACTAAATGCCGTCCCTCTATTTTTCAAAGTTTTCAACCACCTCCGTTGTCCGTTTAAGAAACCAAAACCACTAGTGAACTCCTCGAGCAAAACCCAACAAGCAAAACCCAACAAGCCAATCATCTATCCGACACGGGTAGAGGCTTCATCGGAGTTACGTCACTTTTCGACCATTTTGTTTCATTTTGGAATCATGACCATTTGAGTCACCGACGAAGAATCCGATGTACCGTCGATAAGTCTACTAAGTTTGGTATTCACATTTCCTTTTATCTAAGATGTTGAGGGACGTCGAATTCGGGTTCGAGAATCATCAAATGGAGTATCATGGATCGACCGATGTAGCTCATAGCTAAGGTAATACATTACTACCTCTTGTATGCTTTATTAAACGTATTGGCATCAGGTAAATGCTTGCATGATCATCTGTAAGCATATGGTTAATTTTGTTAATGTCTAATCTATTACGAAAAAAGATTATCCAAGAAGATGGTAATATGTAAGAACTTCTGAGATCCAAGAATAATTAATAAGATTATTATACTTTAAATCTAGTTATTCTTGTTAGTGATTTAATTTCTAAAATGCTAAGTTAAGAAATGACAAAAATGCCTTTGTGGTGTAAGAATAACTAACATACCCCTGATAATAAAAGCGATCTAGGAATCAACACTTGATTTGGATATCAAATTTCTAAATTAACCGAAATGATGGGTATACCCTGGAGATCTAAAATGAATAAATAGTTTGAAGGACCAAAAGGATCAAAATAACTTAAACACCTTCGGGCATTGAAGTGTCTAAAATACCCTCGAATATTGAAAAGACTAAAAACACCTCTAAGACTTGGAATAAGAAATACCAATAAAGCCAAACGAATGAAATGGCTCTAAAAGTTGAAATACACGACCCGTGTTTGTTGGTCGTTTCTAATACTAATGTAATATTGGAAGAATACTATATGAAGTCATGTTCAATTTATTTGGAGAAAATACATTGTTAATTGTAAGAGTAACATGTTCTTCTAAAAGGTACATTCATTGTTAAGGATTGAGTTCATGTGAAATGCACTTGTCTGAATACTTGGTAAGTACCGCGGTAATGACAATTGTTCAGTTCTAGTGGACTTGAAGGATGGGTAAGCCGTTAGAAGTCTTGGATGCTACAAGTAACTGGGCTACCCTTATTGGGCTAAATTAGAAAATTATCCGAATCTTGGTAATTGTCTAGAATCTTCTTAATATATCTAGAATCTTGGTTGATCCTGATCCAGCCGACTTCCCAAAATCTATCCTGATATATCTGACTTCCTACATAATCATGATATATCAAGAATTCTGAATGATCTTGAGGTATAATTCCTGAATACCTAGATGAAGTCGATATATATCAAATTCCTTTGAATAAGGTTTTTGATTTTTGAAATCAGTCTATAACGAGCTATAGTTTAGTGTCTCCTTTCTGTGATTATCAAGGACCTCTGAGTGATAAATTGAACTATCAAGTGTGTACCATGTATTCATGACTGACCTCCCTGATTGGAAATCAAGTCTGTCCATTTTGATCCCAAGTTAGGTTGACACTAAATTTTCCTGTCTCCTCCTTTGCCTCTATCAGAATTCTACAGATGTTTGAAACATTCTGCCTATTTTTCTTGATCTGCAATTAATAGTACACATTAACCCTCTAGCTCAATTCCTTTAAAATATCTCTCCTTCCTAATTCCTCTAGAATGTAGAATGCCAGACTGATACTCAGAAATTCAAGTACTGATTAACCATGATGTCATCATCCATATTTTAGTTCCATGCTTTGCCTTATGCCTACATGTGCTTACAACATCATTTGGTAGTCTTGTATTACTGAGCTTTTTCCAAGCTTACGTTGTTTTTACCATTGCAGATTAAAAAAGATTTATCATGGCACAGTGATTGACATCAGTTTTAGAAGTTCCCTCGACGTTGCTTGTAGAGTACGGTACTTGTGTAATTAGGGGGTATGTATGTCACGTCTTGTTTTTATGTCAAAGTCTGAAACTTGTATTTGTAACTTGTATCATGATTTTTGTTTCATTGTTTGAATGATTTTTTAAATTATATTTTAATCCAGAACTTGTTTTATGGATTAATTGGGTTGACAATTTGTTTATATGAAATTTTTAATGTGGGTCACTTCTTTTGCCCTAATGTGACACCTTTGGTCAGATCGGACTACTCATTCGGTATAGGGTTGTTATAGTTGGTCTCCAAATAAGGATGTTTAGCATGGTCACAATAGCGTCCCCAAAGTTTATTACAACCATCGATTTGACCGTTAGCATCGTTGGTCGCAAAACTTCGATGGGCTAGAAATGCATCGAGGATAGCCACTATGATTTGTTATCTTGGTTGGGTAGATCTCCATGCTCTCGGTAACAATATTTTATACCAAAATGAGGAAGCACCGATCAAAAGAGGTGGAGATGGCAGACTGAGGTGGTAGTGGAGGATTTAGGCCGCTCACCCATTGTAGATTTGGGGTAGAGGGTCACAAAAAGCATAATAATCTGATCCATGAAGTAAATGACAAGAGATAATGGAGAAAATGAGTATTTTTCTTAGGATTCAACTTTCTTTCTCTATTCCCTAGCCTGGGAATTTATAGTCTGAGGGATTGTAGATGATTGGGCAATGTCAGGCCTAAGGCCTATGGATGGGTTGGTAGAGATAGGTCCAACTTTTGAGTATTAAGACCTAGCATGTTTGGGTACGTGGATATCATGCAGATGTGCCTGGCCGTGCTCTATCACCATACATCATGAGGGCTCTGTGATCATTGGTCTCTAGAGGGGTCTTTCTTTATAGAGGTCTAGCAGATATAAAGAAGCCGAAGGGTATTTATGGAACTGTGTGTAGACAAAAAAATTGGGTGTAACCGAGTTCAATTCGGGTTCAGATCATTCTCAGGTCAGCTTTGGATCCAAAATCATCAACTCCAACTCGACTTTGGGTCAAAATTGTAAGTAATGCAAAGTTTGAGTCAAAATCATTCCTTTATTTTTTTGTCAAATTTGTTGGCCAATTTAATTCAAATTTTGAATTAAAATTGTGCGGATTTTTTGAAGATATTGTAACCTTTTTTGGACAAATGTAACCCTTTTATTTTCTCTTTAAAAGGGCTACTCCACTTCAATTTATTATTATCAAACATTCATTTTTCTCTGAGCATAGTTTTCACTACAATGGCCTTTTTCATTTTTTACATAGTTGAGCATTCTTGATCAAATTGTTTTCTTTTCTTGGCAATTTTTCCCAGCTTTCTAGTTCCTAAAATAGCAATAAATTGAGTTCCAACTTCCGTTTCGGGTGTATGAAATAGGAAGCATTGTGTTAACCGTTGGGATATTCATTCGTTTTTACGATTACACCAACCAAGGAAAATTTGCTTCTTAGGTAGTGGACCACCACGGTGCAGTAATATTGATTTCATTTTTTCTACTATATTATTTTGTACTTGTTAATGTTTATCCATTTGTTTTATAGATCCTATTTTCCACAATTTAGAAATAATTGCTACTCAAAAATGTCTCTCACTATCAACAAGTACATCTCTGATATGTTCAAACTCGAGCCTCTAGACGGAACCAATTATCATCGTTGGTCACAAAGAACGGCAATATTCTTCAAACAACTAGAGGTAGACTATGTCATGTTCAACCCGCCTGTAGCTATCGAACTCCTAGCCCTTGCCTCAGATACAATTAATGCACTAACCAATTCTAACATTGATGCAATTGTTTTTGCCAAATTTGAGAAAGACAACAAATTGGTTAGAGGCCACATGCTTAGCCATATGGTCAATAATCTTTTTTGATTTGTTGATCATAGACAAATCTACCAAATCTATATGGCAGACTTGGAAAAAGAAGTATGGAGCTAATGATGCAGGAATCAAAAAGTACTTTGTTGGAGAATGGTTGAAATTCCAAATGACAGACAACGTACCAATCATGCAACAAGTTCACACTTATGAAAAGTTTCTTTCCAACATTCTAGCTGAAAGGATGAAGATGTGTGAAATCTTCCAGGCCAATGTATTGATTGATAAGTTGCCAAATCATGGTCTGGCTATCGAAACCTCTTGAAGAATAAGAAGCGAGACATTTCCTTAAAGAAGCTGATATGGCACATGAAAATTGAGGAAGAAAATCACCTTAAAGGTAAGATTTTGTTCCCAAAAATAAAATATCTTTTAAGGCTAATCTCGAGGAATCTTTTTCTGGTCCTAAATACAACAAGTTCAAAAATTCTGCCAATCGAAGAAGTCAATCAACTTCAAGAAACCATGAGCGAACTAGAAATCAAACAACCCAATGAGTTGCTATGT